>WARS01000032.1:2125000-3325000 GCA_008933995.1 Datnioides undecimradiatus | reverse complement strand
ATTCAAAAAGTGTAATCCATGTCGATATACCTCACACTCCTCGCAGGAATCTTATTTACACGGATTTCTTTTTGTGCGTTATCTTTGCACCACATACTGCACTGCACATCCACGACAAAATAGTATCATGCGAGTCCGCCGGGAGAGAGTGACAAGAATAAGTTCCTGCATCAGCAAGGTGCATTTTCATTCCCATGCAGTATTCCAGAGAGGCTCTGTGGGCCCACTGTGACAACTCTGCCTCCCTGCAGGTGTGGAAATGAAACAGGGCCTATAAATAGCCCAGGCAGCTGGGAGTAGAGCACTGTAGAGCGAGGGGGAAGGGAGGGTGAGGGGGGGATTAGAGGTCCAGCTGGGGATGCAGGTGTGTAGAGGCTGACCAACAGAATATGACTGCTGTCTCACCCAGGGGGCCGAGGAGGGATGAGAGGCATGATCCAGTTCAGAAAGTCGAGATATTCAATGTTATATTAAGTTAAATTCATGTATACATCTAATATTACTCAACTTTATTGGAAAACCCAGAAAAACAATCATTTGTTTGCATGTTTTAACAGTTTTGAGGCATCATTTGATCAAATCAAACTTACTGCTAAGGTTCCAACAAATCAAAGTGTTCATAGTCAAGTTGACAATATTTACTTGTTTACTTGGGGTTTTTTTTTTACATTTGTTGCTCATTTTGAAAATGTTCCCACATGACTGATCAAAACATTTAAATATGTGTTTCCATTAATTA
Organism: Datnioides undecimradiatus; assembly: GCA_008933995.1. Taxonomy (NCBI): domain Eukaryota; kingdom Metazoa; phylum Chordata; class Actinopteri; order Lobotiformes; family Datnioididae; genus Datnioides; species Datnioides undecimradiatus. Next base: position 3,324,261 of record WARS01000032.1, on the reverse strand, counting down.
AAATTTAGAGTGAGGAACAGTGAAACAGAAATCTATGCTGACCACATCTTTTGTTTTATAAGACAAAGTGATGTGTAGTTGGAAAAAGGAGAGTGAAGACCTCTTTGTCATGTCTGAATGTTAAAACATTTCTGTAGCTCTTGACACTATTTGTTTAAATTTTTAAGAGATGATGACGCTCAAGTAGAGATGTACTATTTAAAATGGGTTTTCATTGGAGTTGTAGCTTTTATCCAGCGTATTAAAGCAAAAATTACTTTATTAGTTTTTGATATAATATTATTATTTGAATGTAGGACTAAAATAACAATTAAACAAAAATAATGAATGAGGATAGAAATGGTTTTTTTTCACGAGTTCACCTGCAAGCTTAAATAATGTTACACACAGTTATACACAGTTTAACAATGTATCTGAATGGAACCCTGCTACAATGTTTGATGCAGTTTCCATGGTTACAGCCGTCAGACTGTTGAATGTTATGCTGTGAGCTGCAACTCTAATGCAAACAATTGTTGTTGTTCTTCTTTCTTCTTTCTTTTCCACTGTCTAGTTCTCCTCACACTGCACATGTGCGTTTGGACTTTTAATGCAAACAACAGCTTTAGTGACTAGTTACTGCAGAAACAAAGAGTTTTCCCACACAAACCATATAAAGAGTTTATGAAATATCACAACTGCCCTTAACATAATAATTGTTTTATTAATGTTATAAGATGCCGAACATTTTGTGGTTTCAGCTTTCCTGTTTTTTCTTTGAATGTTTTTGATTTATTTTCAATAGTTTGAGGTTTGGACAAAACAAACCTTGTGAAGTTGTCACTTTGAGCTTGTGGTATTTTATGATGGCTTTTTTCACTGTGTCAGAGTATTTACAAACCAAAGTCAATCAATCAGTGGAAAATAAAAAGCAGATGTTAGTGTAAAATGCTGCTTTCACATCAATGCAATGTATTAATATTCCAATTTTACAAAATGTAAAAGTATAACCTGGCACTAGGGTTCTTTTTCAGCAATGAGTGCTTTAATGTTTCACACTTTTTAGTAGTTTTAAATTTAGTATTTTGGTAATGTTCACAGCTTGGGGTCGAGGAAATGATCTGAATACTTGCACTACTGCTCTTCATGTCAGTATGCAACTGTGTGGATGTTGGATGTTTCACCATCCAGCATTCATAACTTTAATGTGATTTTTGGTAATGTTGCGGTTTCATCTTAGTTGAGGTTTTACATTTCATTGACTTTTTTAATGAACACTGGTAGATATTGTATTGATCTTTCAACACAGTAGGACAGGTACATACTTACCTATGCATTATTCACTATATTGACGGACCTGACCACAGCATCAATGCATGTCTTCTGAGTGGTGGAAATGAGCACAGTGCTCTCATGTTGGCCAAACTATTACCCTGCAGGAGAGCAACTCATATGGAGGTACCCCCAGATTTATGAACACAAGCTTCAAGTCCACAAATGAAAATATGGGAAATTAATTAACCACACAAAGAAAAAGAGTCAGAGTTCAGGGCTGTTGGCCCCAAGTTTGCTTTATGTGTGTTTTAAAGTCTACACAGGTATTTGATGGGATGACTGCATGTGTAGTTTGCTTTTGCGGATGACAGTTTCCTTATTGCCATTTCAGACCGATCACAGTGACCTGGGTTAAACCTACATTGATTTTCGCCCTGAATGGGTCAGCTTGTGTGTTTTGCCACATCTGTGGAACAGCAGCTGCAGACTCAAGTGCTAGTGAATGGCAGTGGGGGTGTGTTAACCTGTGACAGAAGCATGAAAAAAATGGGTCAGACATTGGTTGATTGATTGGTTGAACATGCGCTCAGTAGTCCCAGTCATCATACACGTTTCTTTTATTTGAATGGGATATTACTGTTTCTGGCTTGCGCTCCTGATGCCACAGGGCTGTTTGCACAGTATAGTAGTATTCTGTGTAACAGAGAGCGGTGTTGTCTTTATTTTTTAAGATCAAGCTTCAGCTTTTAGGGCAGAAAATGCTGCTTTCATTCCCAACGGATGACTCAATATGCTTTTCATGTAAATGTCGTCTAGCACTCGCACACTGGTGTTTGCATTAATGCATTAATTCCTCAGTACTATATGCTTTTTTTAGCTGGAGGCAAAATGACACATTTTCATCAAAAGCACACTCCCCCGCTCACAGTGTCACTCTTCTCAGACACACAGACACACATTTCAGAGCGGATTGACAGCAGGAGCTCCAGCTGACCCAGTATTCTGCTACAGTGGGACGATCCCACAGGCCTGTGATTAATGACTAGGCTTTATCCGCAAGTGGTGTGGTAGGCCTGCCAGCCAGGCCACTTAGACTGCCTGGACCACTACCTCTGCTGTAAACACACACTCCCTCTCTCTTTCTCTCTCCCTCTGTGTTTTTCTATGTCGCTCTCTCTCTGCCTACAGGCATTGCGTTGTCATATTCATTGTTCCAGCTCTAAACCTTTGTCCCAACTTGACCCTGTCTGACACGCACAAACAAACTCACATATACATTCACAGAGCATCACCATGAACACACAGTCTTTGCTTTTGCCTTCATGATGCTGTGGCATCTCATACAAAACAACAGTCAAATATTATTTGCATCACTTCTGCATTAGGACACCCTCGGCTGTGTTGAGTGATGTATCATTGCATAAAAAGTACCTTCATGTGTCTTTTATGTGTCTTTTAAGTCTGTTTTGTTTATGTTAAATTTTGTGGCATGGATAATTTCTTTATCCCCAACACCACCGTCTGCACCAGGTAGGTTGAGAAACAGATGTTAACAAATATATCTGACCAAGAAATCTCTCTGTCTGTGGTGACTGAGTTGGAGCTGGTCTCACTAATGGACAGTGATCCTTCACATTGTTTTTCTCTCTTGACAGCTAGGGGCAGACTAAGCATCGCTAGTCCTTTGAGCACCAGGCCTCAGCAAAACAGTAAACCTCGCAGGGATTTCCGTGGTTGTGACAGCGTCCGAACAAACTGCACACGCAGCAAAACAAAGCCGATTTGACTTAGCGTGCCTTGATGGGAAGCTCCCTGATAAATGCAGGGAGAGACTATATTTCCTGCCAGAGCAAATCTCTCAAGTGTTACAATATTAATGGGCCCTCAAAGCCCATCAAACATTTGGATGGCATCGGTCCACCTGCCACATTCTACACTGCGACTTTGTGCTTAAGTTAGGGTCACTTTTGACTTGTGTTTTGATGTCTAGGGCAGGACAATAAATCTTAAATATTTCAACAGTGCACAAACACCGTCACTGGTTTAATTGATTAATCATTTAACTTTATAATCAAATAAAAGATGAAAACATTAGGCTGGTGCCAGCTCCTGAAATGTTTTTTGCTTTTCTTTACTTTGTATCAGAACATACACACTAACTTTTGGCTAAACCAAAAATTAAGAAATAACTTTCTGAAAGTTGTTGGATATTTAATAGACAAAATAATCAAAGAATAATATGCTCAATAGTTCAATAATGGAAATAAATATTAGTTGCAACCCTTGACAAAACAGTGAATAGATCATTTAAAAAGAAAATATTGTGAGTTAAATAAAAAATCAAAGCAGCAAACATTTGCCACTGTACCCTGAAGCTGGAATGTCAGTCTGCAAGACCCACCACATTGACTGCGTACTGATATTTTTAGCCTTTCCATGGTTTGTCACGGGACAACAAAAGTGCCCTTTGTAGTTTTGCGGGAGTGTGATCTGAACTTGTGGAAGGCCGCAGGGCCTGTGCTGTATGACAACCATGAGGGAAGCTAAAGACTCTGCCAGTTATCTAAACAGTCACTCTTCAGAATAAAGGAAGAAAAGCTGAAAGCGTCACAGTATGGGAATACCACTGCTCAACCAAGCAACTGAGAAGAACACAAGATTAACATTTATCACAGTTGACATTACCTGTCAATCCACATTGTTCATCCGGAGGGATATTTACTTACATATGCTTATACATAGATGCTCAGTTTGGATCGTATCTATATATAGAAAAGACAATAGGATCATATCTATTTACAGAAGAGGCATTGGCATATGGCTAACATTATTATCATGCCATTCAAAGCACTCAGTGACCACTTGTGCTTTATGGAGAGGAGCATTGTCATCATGGAAGATATTGCTCCCAGTGGAGATGCAGTGCATCATGGGATAATCTAAGTAACCACTCAAAATCTTTTTTAATGGTAGAGGATTGTACAGACTGAACCATGTGCATCTGAATGGACTCTGTAATACTAATGATCCAGCAGCCTGTGTGTGTGTGTGTGTGTGTTTTTGTGGTTCTCTGTATTTTACCCCGGCATAGTGGGTGTACTACTGTTCTTCCAGAGAGACAAACTGCGTGCCAGGTTTGCTATCTAGCGACGTTGTGTAAAATGCATGTTCACATGTCGTTGAGTGAAGCCGAGCACAGTGAAGCAGAACCAGCAGCACTATTGTCTATGAGCGGCCATATGGTGGGTGTCCTTGCGTGGTAGCTTAAGGGAGCCTTTCTCCCTGAGATGAAACAATTTTGTTCAGAAATGAACCTCCTCTCCCAGCCCCCCCGTGTTCATCAGACCCTGCCCCATCATCCACCTCTGAGATCACACAGTGTATCATGGGTCCCAGCAGACGGCCCGGAGCAGCAACGGTAACCCTGACATCCCAGGTAGACCTAAACAATCTCTGTCACGTGGTCTCTGCATCTCCCCCTTGTCAAAAAGCCCACCCCTGCTCGTCTAGCCCTCCTCCATGCCTCCAGATGTGGCTTAATTTACTGCGACTCTGCTAATTGCTGTAATTAAGGATTAATTACTGTTAATTACCTTCGCATAAACTCATCACCAGTCAAAGAGCGGAGCCTTATGAAATGTGCCATGCACAGGAACACACACCGCGGGGACTTGAGGAGGATTGTGTTACTGGACCTCTTGTTTCATGACTTGTCCTGGTGCGTAGGGAGGGCTTGTAGGGCAACAGTTAGGGCAGAAAGCTAACTGTCATGGACCATCTCCTCCTGGCTCTGAACGCTTCACACGTCACCTCCTCACCAACTGTTGCCCAGGACAGCATCACTATGCTGGCTGTCATTTGATTAGATGCTGGCATTTATTTGCTACAAAGTAGATGACAAATTTGATACATTAAGGTTGGTAAGATTGTCCACATTCATTTTTCTGTGCTGTAACTGTATATTGATTAATTGCTAATACTAACCCGTCTAGTTTTTGACTCTGTATCAAACTGCAGCACTTTTTAAGCCTAAATGTAGAAAGTAGTAGATATAAAGAGCTGCAAAATACTGAAAACTTTAGACACAATATAGAGTGGAAAAGTGTGTTTATGTTTCTCAAGGTGAACCAAAACTCAGATATGATATTGGAACCAGAATAAAGAGTTTTAAAACAGGTGGTGTTGTGTAGGCTGGGGCTCTAATTGCTGGGTTGTGCTTGAGAAGAACCAATTCACATGACCTTTTGTCCCATCATGTCTGATGGAAAAAATGCCTATAGCTGTTCTGAATAGCCACACTCAAAGACAGAGTGAAAAACTGGCCTTTATACAGGGGGAAGGATGACACAAACGGTTGTATAAAAGCGGAGCTGAAGGGTGAGGTTCACCTTCACATACCTGTCCAATGGCTGCATGATGTGTGTGTGAATGTCAGATTTGTATATTATGGTTCAGCATAAAGCAAATTATTTTTAAGTTTGCAAAAATGTTTTGCAAATGTTGCAAAGATTTTTTTTTATAAAATAACTACTTTGCTAAGGTTAGGTTAGGTTGGATTAGATTACTCATTGTCATGGGGACATTCATGAACATGTGAATTATGGTTGTGGAAGGACTGTGGTCAAGCATTAGTGTCCCATGTTAATGTCGTATGTTCTGTGACCCATACATCCACCCTGAACTTCACCCTATGGAGACCTGGTTGCTCTATGTCACCTGACCTCCTTATTTTCTATTGTTATAATTTCTATGGCAGCTAGAGTGCTTTGGTGTACTTGAACATAAACGTACATAGGTTTTTGGTGCACTGAAATAACAGATGCTGAAGTCTCAGTGGAGGACAGTCGAAAGCAGCAACATCCCAGGTTTGAGTTCTGGGGACCTTCATTGCAATCATCACTTCCTCTTCTTTCCCTTATTTGCTGTCAAGTATAGGTAAAAATGCCTTGAAAACAAAAACTTGTTGAACCATACCATCCTTGCTTTGATCTTATCAAAAATATATTATGTACATTCATTTGTGTACTTAATAATTTCAATTGCACGATCCATAGAGATGTCTTTGTCTAGCAGGCCGACAGTGCAGCTCCAAGAGCTTGTGACTAGACGGCCAATTGGGTTTCCAGTGCAGCCTGGAGCTGTTAAAACTGCACGGGCTGAGCATGAGTTTGATTCAATCAAGAAGATATATATTTTAAGACACCTTAAGAAAGACTGACAGCCAGGGGGCTAATGTATTGCCTATTTTGAATAATGAATTATTTTAATGAAGGCTTTTAAATGGGAGTGCTGTGTGTTGGTGGCAGGGCGGTGTTCTGAATGGTCTTCTCCTCTGGCTCTGGCTGCCTCATTATCAGGCCAGCCCCTCAGGCCTCAAACTGGCCTGCTTAAGCCTCAGATGATGACGATAATTACCGTTATTAGGAGTAGCTGCAGGGGGAACTTGTTCTGAAAAACACCAAGCTGAGTTCTTGCCTCGCTTGCCGCCGCCACCACTGCCGCATGAGAAACTACCGATCGCCGGTGGAGAAAGCCAGAGAGGGAGAGAGACAGAGGGAGAGGAGGGGAGGAAAAAAAATGGAGGGGATGAGGGGAGCGGCCACCAAATCCGCCTAATGTGACGCCTGTCAGCTCGTCTCCCACCAGCTGTCACCTCCCAAATGCACTGGGGTTCATTTTTTTAATTGACACCTCGCTTTCCTATTCCATTTCTATTTTTCGCCTTTCATTTTCCCTCCATCACTCTCTTCCCTCCTTGCCTGAACCGTCCACATCTCCTCGTCTCTGCCTGTCCCCTCAGTATTTCTTTTGGTGTTTTTCCTTGTCCTTGGTATCCCCCATCCCCCCACCCAGTGTCAGATACAACACCTCGGCTCTGCCCCCTTTCTGCACATGATACTCGAGATAGCTGATAAAACATAAAGCTGTTTTAGAGGTACTTTATGACTATGCCCTTGTGTACTGAGGCTGTACAGCTTCCCATTATCTGGTGATGGAGAGAACATTTTGGGCCTGAGAAAGTTTCCCATGAGTTCATGGATGGACCACAAATCTAGCTTTCAGCCCACAGAACACAACATTATTTACGATTTAAACAACGCATTATTTACAATACAACAACAGTTTTCATGGCATAGACTTAAGCTACGATTAGTAATTTCATATCTATAATGTTGATTTCCTTATTACAGCTGAGATTCAATTCACTAGAAATGACCACATATACAGTAAATTGGATATAATGCAACATAATATTCATTAAGTGGTCTCCGTAATGATCATAGCATTGCTTTGCACTGTAGTTTACCTCGACTATAAATGGCCGTATATGAATTATATCACAATGCCGCATTTTATGATGATTGCTTTATTGGTAGGGCTGGATTTTGAACCTCAACACTTTTCTGATGCCAACTGAAATATATCAGTTGCTTTCAGTATCAAAAAACAGTCACTGGATGGTTTCTCCTTTTCGTTCATATTCTTCTTTAGAGCGGTCCCTGTCATTTTCTAGCGAAAATGCCAAAAACATTACCAAGTTTCAACTTCTTTTTTTTTTAAAAACAGTTTCTGGTATAAAGCTTAACTTTAGTCCATCGAAATTAAATTTGCTTTCAAGAAATGTTTGTTTAATGAAGCATGGAGCACTAAGATGAGTTGTGTGATGGGTTAAACTTTTGATTGAACGCATCATCTGTTTACAGGTCTTGGGGAGTAATGCTACTGCGCTTGTGAATAAGGTTGTTTTGTGACTCTAGAGAGGAAGCTGCATGCCTCAGATGATGCTACGTTAGCTGCTGCTGCTAGCATAACAAACCCAAACCTCCCAGCAAACTGAGGGTGGTTGAGGTGTATTATGGGACATTTAAGTGTCAACTAAGGATAAGGCACGAAATAAAAACACAATATCTCTGGTTCTGCTGCATCAATTTTTATCCTTTTTGTTTTCACCTGTCTGACAATTTTATAGGAGTGCAATGCTATCTTTGTGTAGCAGTCTTTTAACCTCATGAGTTCAAAGATATACCACAAATCTGGCTTTCAGCAGATTAGGTACAAATACAGTAAACACAATATTTAGACTACAGCAGTAGTTGTCATAGCGTAGACTTTATTGTGAGGTATGATTAGTAATTCCATAATGTTTGTCCCTTTTTTAATAAAGCCCAGATTCAATTCAGTGGAAATGACCACATATACAGTAAATTGGATGTAATGTAACATAATATTCATTTAGTGTTCTCAGTTGTGATAATAGCATTGCTTGTTTAGCTCTGTAGTTTACCTCTAGCGTGTGGGTCAGTATGAAATATGTAACAGTGCGGCGTCTTATGAAGAAAGCTTTATTGTGCTTGTATCAAATGCAGATGAGAGCGGGATGCTGAACTCCTTCAAGGAGCGGGGAGGGGAGGATTTGTATTAGTGATACTTGTCATGTCTGCTGTAAATCACGCTGCTTTTTTCAGGTTCCTAGGTTGTTGTTGTTTTGTCTCAGAATGCTGTGTGGCAGGGATGAATGGTGGTGATGTTACATTATCATGTGGCTGTCGCTTTCACTCCTGCTGACTGGTCTGTGACAGGCCCACACACACACACACACACACACACACACACACACACACATGCACGCACACACACACACGGTTGTGTCAGGAGCAGGCCTGATTTATTAACTGCTGAAACCCTAGATGACGTGTGCCCACACAATCAATAGAGAGCACAGCCACTGCCTGCTCCTCTCTGGGGTCATGTGATGTGGACAAGAGCTCGGCAGGGAAGGACACACACACAAACACACTCACGCACACATATATATACACTACAGTGCTGCGGAGTGTATTGCGTTACTGTATTGATGGGAAATGGATCCAGTCCAGCGTTGGCTGCTAGCTGCCAGTCACAGGCAAGAGGGGTAAACTTTCATCATGGCTGTCAGGGACATCACTGCTGCCTTGTTTGACCGTAAATCTTCCTAATTGTGACAGAATACTTCAACATCATTAATTAAACATGTTTTCATTTAAAAGCACTCGCAGGGCGCCAGGCTGGGTGCTCAGGGTAGTCTGCCAATGTGCATAGCTTTGTATTTTTCCTATGTATGTGTGTCTATTTGAGCGCTTATATTCATGCACAGAGTGTATGTTTGCATTGTGTGTTAGTGCGTGCATGTGTGTGTGCGCACCTTGATTCTCCCTGTATGAGTGGGTGGCTTAATCGTCATGTTTATTTACACCACTGTTGTCTGCAAACAGCAGGCAGTGTGGCGATGGGTATGAGCCAGCTCTTAAGGAAGTAAAACAGCAGAAATTAATTTTGTCAATAACCAAAACAAAGGCTTATTCTTAGAATTCCATTCATTATTCAGGAAGCGGCTTGAGAATTGTTTATGATGCGTATTCATTTTTTATGCCTTGCCTTTTTGGGTTTAGTGCCCCACATCTCAGGGAAGGAATTATACAAGAGTGTGCACAAAGGGGAGGAGAGAAAAAGGAGAGAGGAAGAAGGAGAGAGGAGGAAGGAGGGAGGGAGAGAGGGAGGGAGGGAGGGAGGAAGTGACAGAGAGGGGAATTGTGTCCTCTCATTGTTCAATTAAGTCTGTCGGTAATGATCAAGATTAGATGATGGCCATCTTCCTTTTATAGATACTAATCTGTGACTGTCCGTGGAATAAGGGAATCGCAGAGCAGCATGGACTCGTCTCTACAGTAGACCACAAAGTGCATATAAAAGGTTTTTGGTGTTGGGAGCATTTGATGTATTGTAATAGAGGGCACTTGCCTCTGTCAGGTGATTATGTTAATGTATAGTCCATGGCTGCAGAGTTCACAACAAGCACTCTGACTGGCATCGAGGTCTAATCGATTTCATTGCTATTACTGAACAGAAATAAATAAAGCTGATGGCTGTGGTTAGGGTAATTATGCCACAGCACAGTGAATTGTTTGATTTTCCTTATTAATTGTATTTATTTAATCCATTTCATGCTTTTAGTTGTGCACTCGGGGACTTGGAGGGAATGAATAAATCACTCTTAGGCTCATTAGATTCCCCCTCTGGTTGGGATGTGCCACTATTTTGTCAGAATTAAATTGGCGAGTGTTATAATTTCCCGCTGGTGTGATTCACATGAAAAATATCCACATATCTATCTACCGGCACATGTGCACATGCAACACCCCCCCCCAAAAAAAACCACACACACACACACACACACGCTTCTGCTCCCAATCTGAACTCCTGACCTTTTCCAGCCGTCTGATAGCCATTGACATTTGCCTCTTGAGCTGAGCTTGCTCACGTGTTGGAGCTGATGGGAATGGATGATGTTATTGCTGGAGGAGAAAAAAAGAGAGGGAAGGAAGCAGGAGAGAGAGAGAGAGATGGGGGAGGGGTTGATAAGAGGAGGACCAGAGTAGACAAGCTCCCCATGCGTCCCAGGGAATCCATCTGGACCCCCCCTGCTCACCAGCAAAGGTCACAGGGCGACTCAACCCTACATCCTCATTACAAAAGAGCCGTCTCTGTGACCGGCGACTGTGGGCTCCAATATGGCTTTACTGCTCCGTCACACTGCCTGTCATTTACCCTCACTGTCCACAGTCATCATGGAAGAGACATGCAGGATGTAGTATTAGATCGTCCCGCTGAAACATTTTGATAGATGCGTGGATTAAAGTGTGTTTGAAAAATGTTGTGGCAGCGAGAGCTTTGTCTTTGTCCTTGAAGACAGTGGATAGAATGGAGGGGCTGCACCTGGTCGGCTGTTTTCAGCACCTCTGAGAAAAGCAGCACGCTCCGCCGCTTTACCGAGGGAGCCTTCTGGTGGCAGAAAAAGGCAGGGCAGTACAAACCGATCTTAAAATAAAAATTCACTGTGAAGCACCTTTTGTGTTTTATCCTCTGGAACATAGTTAAAACAGCATTATTCAAATAGTCAGTAGCCTCTGAATAATGCTTTCAGTAGGGTCTTTTTTGTGCACGTTCTTTTATACAAGAATATCTCTGTGTGCAAGACTGCATTTATTTATGTGTACATTAGGCAGATTTTTGTGTGTGAGTTGTTTGTGCATGTCCATCGCAGCAGGCCTGTCTTTGTTATGTTTACACTTCACTCTCCACACCATGGGAGCAGCGTGTCAGTTGAGAGCTGAGTGCCTGTAGGTGTGTGAATACGTGCAGTTCAAACCCCCAAACCAGTGTGTAAACAGACCTCTGTGTCAGTTGCTGTAGTCCTGCTTAAGTAACATGGCAACAGTGTGAATACTGTGCTGGTGTTCCAGGTGTGGTATTAAAACTGGATTTTACTATTAATTTGTCTAATAAAAATGTTTGATAACTGCTCAAAATGTAAAAATAATTAACATTAATAATCATAAATTAAATGATTATTGAACAACACATTTTCTGTTAAAGCAATCATAATATTTTCAATTTTTATACTTCATCTATTGGTGGAAGTATTTGATTCAAAGTCTGCAATCAGATTTGTGCCAGCCAGGACCATTTGCATTAATATGCTGTGCCTAACTTTGTTTGTTTTTCTGTTTAGATAGCACCTGACAAGATAATAAAGCCATCAGCCAGAAACTAAACATAGTCTGAGCATAAGGAGAGCAATGAAAGATGAACTCTGGTGGAAGGCTGTGTTAATTTTTTTTTACATGAAATGATAGCCAGAATCGATAAAATTATAGTTTTATGGTCCTGCCTAGCAGCCTGCCACTGTGAGGCTGCAGGTTTTTATGGCTCAGACTTGAACTATTAAAACGACGGCCATATTTCAGGGAGTTCACTTGGTCGGCCAGAGTTGGGGGGTGCATGAGGTTCTTGTTAGCCATATTAAAATCCTTGTTATTCAGTCATTTTAAACATTTCACGTGTTTTCACGTCATCTTCTTCTCTTGTCTTATGCAGTGCTCAGTATCCGTGGCGCCCAGGAGGAGGAGCCTCCAGATCCTCAGCTGATGCGTCTGGACAACATGCTGCTAGCGGAGGGCGTGGCCGGACCGGAGAAAGGCGGCGGGTCAGCAGCCGCAGCCGCTGCTGCAGCCGCCACTGGTGGCGTTGGCGCAGACAACTCAGCAGAACACTCTGACTACCGGGCCAAGCTGACACAGATCCGACAAATTTACCACACGGAGCTGGAGAAATATGAACAGGTGGGGAAGAGGAATATTGTTGTTGACAACCAACTCACATTTTCTCGGCTATTATCATTATTATTGTTATTATTATTAATTATATTATTTATTAGGGTAATTTTATTGAAATATCTGAAAGTGCTTCTGAAGGATTACTTAGCTGTACGACATTGTACATGTGGATGTTAGATGTCGTTCACTTACTAAACAGTAATTAAACCCTCCATAATGGGAAAATCTGCTCTGTTAATGTATCCATAAACCAGATGCTGTTAAAACCCTTGTGTGAGTGTTTTATTTTTACCACTCCAAGAGAAAATGTTCAGTAACTGACCTCTGACCTCTGACCTCTTTCTGAAGCGAGCCACATCAAAAGGAGAATTAGCAAAAAAAACCTGAAGACTTGCAAGAAAAATAAAAAGGAATCAAGACTTGACCTTTTTTATATGGAGTTTACACTTTCTCCTTTAAGCCCCGTGTATCCTTATATGGTGAAAAAAAACATCCTGCTGAAATGAATTAGAGATTTGCCCTATAGTTAACAATGTCAGAGTGAATATTATGTTTTACCAGCATTACTGCTTAGCGTTGCATCCAAGGCTTTTTGTCCTGCTCTTTGTCCAATGCACGCTGGGAAATACTCTGCGTGCCTAAATAGGAATAAGTTGGGATAAATGATGGATTTTTTTTAACTAAGTACAACACTCATGAAATCAGCTCTTACAGGCCAACTCATGACAAGCCAAGCTTTCAGAGATGTTATCTTCGGCAGGCAAGCAGCCATTATATCAGTCACACACCAGCTCTCTTCCAAAGACTGTAACGTCTTGTCATTCCCTGGGAAAGTCAAAGCGTTCTGGGTTTGTCATCTTCTCCGAGGAAGGCTAGTCATCGCTAACTGTCACAGTCAATACACACCTGAGCATTTTTGTGTCACCGCGCTACGTACACCTTGCGCGCGTATGAGTGAGTAGTGTCTGGCGTGTGTGTGCAAGCAGAACGGCTGCTCGGTGCATCACTTTGACTGACGTAACCCTGGTGTTGACAAGCAACAGACACCTTGACTCTGAATGCAGTCATATCCAGTGACTGATTCAGACAGAGGGAGAACGAGGTAGACTGAAAGATGGAGTGAAAAGAGAGGGAGACAGTTTAAACCTCTTGAACGTTAACGGGACTGAAAGCCTGCTGTCATTTTAGATTTCTCTTCACTTGTCACATTTTCTCTTCCATTGAAGAGAAGTCTTTTTAATATTCAGCGAGCACTGCGAGTCTCACTGCCTCCGCTGTATGACTCGACCGCCACATTTGTTTGGCGTGAAACATCGCGCTGTGTCTGCTGCTTTAATTCAAACTGTTCTTATTACCTCTTACGCTGCTGCTGTTATAGTGTCAGAGCTGCTTCTACGAGGCCAAGGCCTACTGGTTGAAGGTGCGGCCTCTCCAGAATCCAATTTCATTCCTTTTTGTTCTGTCTGAAGCTGTCGAGCCTCCGCGATAGTTATTCTTTTTATGAATCCTGTCTGTCTGTGCATCCAGGCGTGCAATGAGTTCACCACCCATGTGATGAACCTGCTGAGGGAGCAGTCTCGAACACGACCCATCTCACCCAAAGAGATCGAGCGCATGGTCGGCATCATCCACCGCAAGTTCAGCTCCATCCAGATGCAGCTGAAACAGAGCACCTGCGAAGCCGTCATGATCCTGCGCTCGCGCTTCCTTGATGCCAGGTCTGTTTGTGCACATGTAAAATAAACAAAACTACACTTTAGTTGTGCTGTTGGTCAGTCAGATTAAGAGTATTCACCTGAATGTTTCCCTCTTTTTTTGTTGTATTTTAACAGCTTTTAATTGCTATTCTGGTTGATGGTTGATGCCTCTAAGAGTTTTATTTTTTTCATTTCTATTTTTTCTGTCTCCTTTCTGCTACATGTCCAGACGAAAGAGGAGGAACTTCAACAAACAGGCAACAGAGATCCTAAACGAGTACTTTTACTCCCACCTCAGTAACCCCTACCCTAGCGAGGAGGCCAAAGAAGAGCTGGCCAAGAAATGCAGCATCACAGTGTCACAGGTAATCACAATAAACTAACTAGATTGTTGTGTGGTTAATAATTTGGTCAAAACCTCAAACTGGTTGACATTAAATACCTACAGTGACTCAAGTAAATTTCAACTTATTATAATGTAATACTAAACACTGGTTACTTATACTAATTTTATGTCTATCAAAGATCCTTATTTTTGTAAGTAAGAAGTCAGTTTCGGTTCTATCCAAGCAGCAGCTTAAGTTTACTCTATATTTGTGATAATGTTACTCCTCACAGTTAAATTAAAGGTATTAAGACGGAATGATAAGAGAAGTTTGTACAGCAAATAACATGAGACTAAGTTTTATTTTTACACAAAATAAAAACATATCTTAGAGAGCAAAACAGGAGTATAACAGGGCTTTTCATATAGACGATCAAAAACCATCTGATTTCTTCACTGTTACGTGCAGTCAAATATTACAGAGCTGGTCTACAGGTCACACAGGAATGAAAAACAACAAAAGGATATTGTAGTAACGGTTGCTCATAGGTCTGATCCATGACAAAATCATAGTTAAAAATATTTAAATTTTGCATTTTGAAAGAGTCAGACTCATACCAAAAATAAGAATAACTCAAATAATAGTAATAAAGGAAATGAGTCATAGCAAAAGATGGGGACTCTGACTGTAGCTAGTCCAGGAAGCATCATCTTGGCTCAAGTATTAAGTCTTAATATCTGATTATTGACTTACATTAATTGGTTTGCATAGATCCTCCTCATCTTGAATTTGCTATAACTCAGCTCCTTTATCTTGTCACCGCTGTCTTGACAGGTATCAAACTGGTTTGGGAACAAGAGAATCCGATACAAGAAAAACATTGGCAAGTTCCAAGAAGAGGCCAACATGTATGCAGCAAGGACTGCAGTCACCGCGACCAGTGTGTCTGCTCACGGCAGCCAGGCGAACTCCCCATCAACTCCCAATTCAGCAGGTGAGCTGAATCACAAACTGACTACAGACCGCTGCGTAATATCCAAACAGGATCTATAAATTAGTATATTATGCAGTATGTGTAGGTGGAGCATCTCATTCCTAATCCCCAACTCAAGAATTCAGTCTCTGGTGGTTTTATTTGTTCTAACAAGAGGCCCCTCTTCTCCTTAACTAATATAGGAAAATGGAGTTGCTTTCTTTCTTTTTCTTCTCCGCCTTTGCCGTCTGTCTCCCTCACTCATTTTCTTTCTCTCTCTGTCTCTCTCACTCTCTCTGTTATTGACCTCTTGGTCTTGTGGACGTTAATTTTTCCTGCCTCTTGTCCGGTTGACCTTGTGCATGCCATTAAGCTGCTCAGAGGGCAAGCGGAGTCTTTTGTCATATAGAGACTTCGCAACTGTATTGGATTAGGACCGGGTGTTGAAATCAAGTTACGCGATGGTCTCTTTACATCTGGGGAGCTGGGGTCCATTAAAGGACGAAGACGATTCTTTGGGTCTTCCTGCAGATCAATTATTACTTCCTTAATGAAACACTAGCAGCACGGACATTTAACTATAATATAATCCATAAGGCTTGTTTAAACTGGACTTAAACAGTTTTATGATGATTATCTGTCTCATGGTTCTTGTTGGCTGATTTTTCCTTTTGAATTATGCTTCAGTGATATTTCAATGTGCACGCTCTGCATCTATAGCATGCAGGTTTGTAGACAACGCCCTTTTCAGGTTGCCAGCTGCCCCCCTAAACTAACCCACTTAATGCACTTTTGCTTAAGCATGATCATTTTAACTCCTTTTTCTGTTCCTCTCTTCTTCCCTGTTACTTTTCTCTCTCTCCCCTCTTGTCTTTGTCCTACTGTTCTTGCTCTTGTTCTTCTTCTTCTCTGCCTCTGTGTATTCTCAGGTTCTGCTGGCTCTTTTAACATGTCAAACTCCGGAGACTTGTTCATGAGTGTGCAGTCCCTCAATGGGGACTCGTACCAAGGGGGGCAGGTTGGGGCCAACATACAATCCCAGGTAGGCGCCTCTTCAAGCTTAGTGTCCCACATTTCTTGTGAAATTGTTCAACTACTGTCCAGGAGTGTCGAGGCCCACAGCTGCTTGACCTACCCAGTGAAACAGAGGTTACACTTTGCCTTAAGCTTTACGTTAATGTAGCAGGCATTGTCAGCCCACAGTTGAGTAGACGATTGCGGACAGTTTTGGAAACGGTGCAACACTCATCAGCGCTCCTGACAAGAGTTCACATAGCCACCGGTGCACTGTAGCTCCCTGACCTTGCCCCAGTGGACAGCAATGGCCAGCACAGTGTGTCTGAGTGTTACAACTCTTACCATAGATTAAGGAATCACTGCCGGAGGTGATATTCTCATTTGGTTTCAGTGCTTTTAGCATCAGCCCCCCCCCCTCCTGCATTCTGTTCAGATCAGCTCTCCAAGTGCTTTAGGTTGCTCATGAATATGTAAAGAGGGACGACCCTTATAGGAGGTAAACAGGTCTTCAGGGTCGGCCTTTAATTAGTGAAACTCGTGTTCCTGTTATTTTTTTTCAAAGGTGTCAGAGTAGCCCTGCTCTCACGACCGGAAAATTAAAACAAAGTCAAAAGGAACAGAGAAATTACATCTTTTACTAAACTGGCCTCCAGAGTAGATCGCTCTTATTTGTTGTGAAATCCATATGGCGGGTGTGTTTTCATGTATAACCTGGCACACTGCTCTGCCAAAAGACTACAAAGCAGCTTCAAGTGAGGAACATGGAAATGGCAGAATACCAGGAAAACTTTTAGATAAAAAATAATGCAATAATGCAAGATGTCTCCTTGGTTACACCAAATTTTTTATTGACGCTCAAGTGGGGTAAAAACTGTCAAAAGTGAGAATTCATCAGAGCTACGATTCAGTGTCACCTGGTTACGAAAATGAGTTATCATGTACAGTATAACAATAAGTATTATTTTAATGTCTTTGTTTGACGTTATATTCAACTACGACTACAAAAACATCCATAATTAGCTATCCCTTGTCGTTTTTCTTGTGTTTTTGTCCTTTTGCGACATCTGTTATCAAGCTTGTAATAGCAGCCAAATCATTTTGAGTTGCTGTTTGTAACCTTTTCCTGTTTATGGTACCCTTTTACTATCAGACTGACCTTTCCTTTGCATGGCTGTCTTTGTTATCCGGAGCTTTTGTCTGACCAGGCCTTTTGTCTGTGTGTCCCCGCTGTTCCAGGTGGATACCCTTCGCCATGTTATCAGCCAGACCGGAGGATACAGTGACAGCCTCGCAGCCAGCCAGATGTACAGTCCACAGGGCATCAACGTAAGACCTGTAAACAATCTCCTTCTGTCTTTCTCAGTGTTTTCTGTGCTGTCTTACTGTGAAATGATTCCCCATTTGTAGGATATGTATGATATTGTGTAATTCCTTGTGCACACTGGGATGCCACTTAGCAGAGTTTGCCGCGGTTGGGCTGTTGTCCAGCCAGTTGCCCCCCTGCTCCAGTCGTGCCCTAGGTGGCAGGCAATGAGGCAGCTACCAGGCTGAGGAGCTGGACACGCTCCTAGTCTGTCGGAGGATATTAGCGTTAGCGAGACACCTGCAGACGACAGGAACAAGGACACAGGTGTCATCCTCCCTCCCAATGCTGCTCTCACATTGGCACCATAGGACAAGTCATACCCCTTCCAAGACTGGCTTCACTGAAAAAAAAGTTCCCATTTGCTAATTCTTAAAATAACTCTTTAAGTAGCCTGTCAAAGGCTGGGCCAGTTTTTCAGGTCTCCTTGCTGGGCTGGGCAGGGCGGGACAGCCAGCACTGGAGGCAATGCGTTAGCATGTAGATCCATAGCGACAGGCCGCGCAGGGCTGAACAGAATCAATACGACAGTCACAGGGACAGAAAGAGTGGGGCTTTGGGCTAACAGTCCAAGCACATTGGCCAGATCATTCATCCACAGGAACAACAGCACTGACAGCCAAGCCTGCAACACCCCTCATACTAAAATAAGAACATGGATGCATCAAGCCAGTTACAACACACAACAGGCTCCAAGGTTTTCCATACAGTATAGTTCAACACACTGTATTTGTGACTTACAGACAAAAATATTTTGTAAAATCAAAACTAACCTTGAAACTAAGTGTAATTTTAACTTTGTTAAATGTATTGTGTTATCCACATTACAAATATGTGGACCCAGTTTGTGCCATATATTGCTATTACATTAAATTCATAAAAAGATGAAGCAGCCAGAAATCACTTGTTAAATTCATACAACTTAAGCAAACTTTATAAGTTTTGTTAAAAGTTAAATCAGTTATATTTATGTTTTTTTTTCTAAAATCCTTAATTTTATCCAGATATATTCAGGTTGTTTGTTTAGCTTTGTGACTTTAATGAAATGGTAATACATGAAAGAGTGGCAATGAATGTTTTTTTCTGCAAAAATTTAAAACTATTCAGTAATTAAGCTCATGAAAAATGAATTTATTGAAGTTCAGACCAATCACTGAGGCTGCAGTTCAGTCCAGGCCTTTAAGTAACCTTATCGTAATAAAATGGACATAATAAGGAGAATAACAAATACAATGAACATTTATTATTATTAAATTAATTGTGAGTTTATTCTACAACATTCTTATGCACATAGAAATGCATAATTTCAAAGAAAGCAGCTTATTAAGTGTGCAATTAAAATAAAACTCAAGTGAAAAATAAATAGACCAGTTAGCTACACTGCTAGTTGAAGCAAGCAAGCAAGCTAAACCAACTGACATCGTTTAATGTTTGCAACTAATTAGATTGTTATCCCTCATAATTAAAAAAGAAGCTAAATGTGGACAATAAAAACAGCTGGAGTAGTCTTTCTAAAGAAAGCTAATCAGTCTCAGGTTAGCCCAGTCAGTTATTGGCGCAGTTTCAGTTTACAATTAGGTGTCAATAAAGTACTTTAAAATCACTAATTGTAACATATTGTGGTGTTTGTGCATTTCTTGAATTTAATTTGTTATTACTTTAAAAAAGATTGCAGATGAAAAAGGCTGAAACAAGTTGTTAATCTTTGAATATATGTCTAAAGTATTTTTATGGTAAAACAATTATAATAAGTACAAAATGCTATTAAATGAAGGAATAGCATCCTGTCCGTATGTTACATTTTGTCCATTCAGTTTGCAGACTTTAAACCCTTCACCACTTCTCTCTCTGCCTTTGTAATGTGAGGTAGATTTTAACCTAGCATGGGTAAAAATATGTATTATAAAATGCTGTACGTAAGATTCACAACATAATAAAACCAATTTAATGCGTGTCAGTGATGATGATGATGATGTCCCCAGTCTCCTCTACTTCTATTATAATAAATACACTTTAAACAAAAATTGCAGTGAGCCTGTAAAGCTTGTGAATGAAGTGTTGGTGCTTGTATTCATTTAGCTCAGAATTATTATTTTTTTCTTAGATCTACTGACTGAGCTCTTGTGGTTCACCTCTCCTTCTTTATCCTTGAACAGCAATTACTCCCCTCAAATTGCTGGTGGGTGTTGCCTCTCTCAGAGGCTGGAAATGTTTTTTTCTTTCTTCCTTTTTTCCCCTCTTGCCTCTGAATAAGATGACAGACAGTCTATACGCGAAATAACAGGGTTTGGAAATAAGAGGCTGCCAAAGCACGTTCCCGGCTATCACTAATAGCGTGGAAATTGCAATTAATGTCCTTAATGGTCTTTAGTCAACCTTTTATCATGATTTGAGAAGGCCGACCATTTAAAAGAGCTATTTTTTATTGTGATAATTTATTCTTTTATCAACCATCTCAGGGGTATATTCTGAGATATATGAAAGGTCCGTGTATTCTGTGTTTCATCTCGTGTTTATCTCATATTATGTCAGCTGCTTGGAGGGGAAAATGAGGGAAGTAGCGCAATAATATTTTTAATGAAGAGTCTCTTAAAAACAGTGTTTGGCAGTTTTTTCGAAAAGTAAACTAGCTGTTGGATAGACATCACTGCTTGGTATCTTTCATATTTGCATTTGAATTAAGGATTTGTGAAGTGTTTCTTCCTTCTTCTTCTTTTTTACTTTGAGGACAAAATGAACCTGCTACCTATACGAAAATGAAGCGAAACATTATCATATTGTTGCAGTCTATCTTGTTTCATTCAATTAAAACAATGGATAAAGCTGGTGATTTTCTATATTCATTTACAATAAAGACAAATAAATTGTCAGTCTGTGGCGCCCATCCCCAAGCCGAGTTGTTCTTACTGCAGATGTAAATAAATATGCACTGTGGTTCAGCTGGGATGTAGTTTACAGCAAATGTCACTCAAACAAGAGTACATAGTGCATTTGTTGGGGACTATTTTCAGCTGTGGATTAATACAGATTTGGTGCTCTTGTGAGTATTTCAAGCAGCAGGACAGTCTGATGTGTGTTGCACTGATACAAAACAAACCACAGTGCCTGTGTTCATGAAAATGATAGGACAGTGCTGCACCGTGGCTCACTGATGTGTTTGTAATAGCTGTTGGACAGAGATGAATTTCTATGGCACAGCGGAATCAGATAGATCATTCAGACAATTCTTTTATCAATTAATTCATATTTGCCACTAGCAAGAAAAATACAGTATAATGGCATCTTTGTCCTTAAAGATATATCTATACCAATATAGTATGGTACAATACAATGGGTAACCATGAGGCTCAGCTATTTCCTGTCTTATCTACACAGACAAATGGTGGCTGGCAAGATGCTCCGACTCCTTCGTCAGTGACATCGCCCACAGAAGGACCCGGGAGCGTTCATTCGGATACTTCCAACTGAATATATCCATCTCTACGCCTCATCTACAAAAAAACATGGACTGACCTTGCTATTCACAGTATTAAACAAAGGAATTCTCTGGCCCACAGTTTGGAGAGGTACTGTGAAACCCTAACCAGAAAAATAAAAGAAATTATATTTCCTCTGCTTATAACGTTGAACATTTGGGATACAAAAAGAAGTTTCACAATAAAAATCCAAACAATGCCGCAGTCAAAGGAGAAGTTTGTACAGATTTCACATTATATTCAGAGGGCTGGGGTTACTTATTCACTCATAATGTTTTCACTCATAATGATGAAATGATATGATAAAGTAAATAAATCAAATCATTGGTTTTAACTGAAAATACTTCATTCTACCTCTCAGCCACTTAAAAAAAGTAGAAAAAATATGTCAGTGACCATTATTTGTTTTGTAAAAATGAAACTTTTTGTCTTTGCAAGCAAGAGGCACATCTTCTTACTTACATTTTGTTGTCTCTCACCTATTCTATGGTACGCCATTTAGACTTAAATATTGCTCAGTTGTTTACAATGTGTGCTTGATCAAAGTATGTTCATCTTCCCCCCTCTGTCTCCGACGACAAAAAAGTTCTGTCCGGAGATTTTACCTCTAAGGTAACCCTGTGAAGTATGTTATCTGTAAAACAATAAATAAATACTTGTCATCAAATCGGACAAGCTTGACATCATTCATTAAGATGGAGGATATATCAAGTTGAAAAAAAATAATTTTTCACTCTGTTGGTTTTGGTTCTGCAGCATATTGGTAGAGTGACAGTTGCAGAATTGCAGAACTCACTGACGCAACAAGGAAAAACAGGATTTTTATTTTGTCTTGTTGAGCTATGCCGGAAAACTATTTTGTTTTTATTTACTCTAATCATTTAAGGTATTTCTATTGTTGTCCACCACCAACACCGCCACAAAATTGACAAATAATTTTAACAATGCCAAAATGCTGACGTAACCAAAACAAAACTGTCAAGTGTGCGATCATTAAGTCAGTTGTTATATATCCTTTCATCAGATATATATGAGCAAATTACGTCTTATTCTTCTCATTCAAAGTCACCACCTTCTGTCATTTAGCTCTGGTGCTACAATCGACTGAACAATGCCGACCCACGGAGCGAAATGCAAGAAGAAACATCGCTCTCTGCAGAAAAGAAAGTTTGTCAAGAACGTCTGTAACCGAGTTTGTTTTTCAAGACATGAACCACAATCCACTTAAACAGGGAAGTCATTATGTTAATAGAGTTTTACGTGCTTACACAGTGGATCCTTGCTCCTGAATCTACAGCACAGGTCCAGGGATGCTTTAGCATGGAGCCACTGATCATCGCCATGAAAGAAGCATCTGGATGTACCTGAACTGCTGCTCAGCTCTAACTAATGGGGCACCTTGATGTAAAAATAATGTTGCGTTCCACATTTTCGATGAATTATGTCCTCCTCTGGTCGTTGATTTACCTACAAATCATTCAGTTCAGTATGTTACTCTGCTGGTACTGCTTTAGTAACCCTGGGATTGACACCAAAACAGATGCAGACATTTAAATTCACGCTTGTCTCACCACTATCAGACTGATGTTTTTTTTCAGTATCAAACATTTATGAGCATTGTAAATGTTACCCATTAAGCACTAAAGAAGGGACAAGTCATTATGTCAAATAATGTGTTTTCTGAGAAGTCTAACCTTGTTTATAGACACTTTTTATGTTGTGTGGCCTATTTGTTTTTTTGCATTATGTTATTTTTTTAATGGTATGCTTAATGTAGGCTATTACTTTTTTTTTTTTTTTTTTGCTTTCCTACTCTTGTGAATTAGCTCATGAACTTTCAACATGTGTTTATGTGCACCATTGTGCTTGACTTGCTTTGTTGGAAAGGGTTTTCAACACATTAAAAAATGATATGTAATACAGAAAGATCATACATCAGCATCCTTTATTGTGGAGTTTACAAGAGAGCCAAGAGTCCTCATTTTTGCTTTGCATCCCACAACAGGCATCGGTGGTCTCAGTCATTGTCGTGATAACTGAAAGTCAACCAAGGCTAGTGACTGCCAGTAGACATCAAGCCTTGTGTGTCCCTGCCTTCCATTATGGCTCCTGTCCAACATGTTAGTCTACATGCACTTAGACAAACAAACAGAGAGAAATGCACAGCAAACCAAAAATGAAGTTAATGCAACAGTGTCTTTGACAGAAAAACAGGAAGCCCCTTAAAGTCACTTTAGTATTTAAACTAATGTCACTGCTTTTGGAGAACATTTGTGATTTACATCTGACTACTTTTATGAGAAAACGAACCTTTTTAAAATCTACACTGTTTTTCCAGTCTGAGTGTGTTTGCAATGCGATACATGCACCACTGCATTCATTTTTATTGAAGGAAAGACTGATGATGTTCTGTAGTTTAGTCAACAAATCTCATAAAAAAACCAAAATGAAAAATGTTAGTTTGTCTCTTAGTATTCAGCCCTTCACTGATTTGCTCCTACTGAAGATTAAAACCTTAAAAGCTGACTAAATTGCCGGTCACTTAAACAAGACCAACATTTGCACTTTTTAGATTATTTTCAGATGGTGCTCTTCTTGAAAGTGAATGTGGGATTGATTTAAAATAAACTACAGAGCCCATGTTCTGGAACATTTTTTTGACAAGAACAGGGACCCATCGGTAATATGTAATATATTGGTATAGGCATAGACAGAAAGAAAGACAAATCCAATATGTTGTATGTGGGTCATCTTACACTCAGTTTTTGTTATCATTCATACAAAAAACTGATAGTAAAGGAGAAGAGTGGTTGCGACCTTGTGAGATCCTCCCTTCAAATACTACAAACAACACAGCTGACACTATCTGGCTGGACAGTTGCATGTCTGACAGAATTACTTTCATAGCAGCTGAATATTCATAATTGGCCAAACAACAGGGGCGAGGGTATAAGGGAGCAGTTGGCTGTGGAGTCCGCGGACAGTCACAGGCCTTGACTGCTGAGCGAGTGTGAAATGCCAAAGCCAGACTGCTCTCCTGCGCCTGGAGGGCGGCGAAGGAGCCGGCCTGCTCTCACCAACAGCAGCATCAAGAACAATGTGACAAGACTCCATCCAAAAGCGTGGCTTGGTTACAATTATCACAACATCAAAGTGTTATCAACTGAACCAAAAAAAGAAACATCTTGTGAAAGAAGTTACAAAGAGAATAATAACTGTTTTCTGGCATTTTTGAGGGATTTTGTCATGCTGCGTAGTTTTTACACCTCCTCATTCCTTGGGAGTGTTGACACTGCGCAGGCTGATTGAAATCTAATGTTGCTGTTGACATCTGCCTCCCCAGCTGTCATTGTACCACTGTTTATAATTACAGCTGCCGAGGAAGAGAATGAGTGGGTGGCCCAGACACCTTGTCTCCCCTCTCTCAACACAGCCCAGCACACTGCTCTAATGTGCAGTGACACAACAGCCCAGATCCTGCTGCTGCTGGACCAACTGACCACAGGAGTGGTTCATCTGAAATTCACTCATTTACACACTGTCACGCAGATACAGATTGTACTGTGCATAGGGGACTGGGTGTGGCTTCTGGATCTGTTAAATTACAGGCAGTCAAGTCTTTCTTTTCTCTTGTTTTGTTAGATAAGATGAGTAAATGTTCAAGAGGTTGTGTGAATCAAAAATATAAGAATATTAACTCGGAGCAGAAACAAAATGATTTGATCAGAGAAAAAAACAGTGCACGAAAGGCCCAGAAGTGTCTGCCCTTCTCCACAAGATGGCGATGTTGACATATTTGATATCGTCTGTATGATATAAATGAATCAAAAGTGCAGGTTTATTTATTAGACTGGGGATTTTATTATCTGTTTTATTGGCAGTGAAACTATCGTACATGTCTGCTTTTAACCTATTGTGTTTTTTCACTTGCATAGCTTTACAAACGTGTTATATCCCTGGGGTGATGGCATGCCTCCTTATAGCCCTTTCTGCTGATTTCTCTCTTCCTCTACTCTGTGTGGGTGTGCAAGGTCATGATGCAGATTTATCCTCACTCGCACAGTTTGGTGTAGGTTCCTGTCTTTCAAAAACAAAATTTTAAAAATGAATTTGTTTCATTTCATCATTACATTTCACAGGGAAATTGTTCAGTTCAAGTCATAACTACATGAAACATAGAAGCTTCTAAAATATGATTTGTTGTTATGGATTTAAAAACTCTTGTATGTAAAGTATTTAAAATGAGCTCTACCTTAACCAGCTACAACATTAAAGTGCTGCTTATACATTAATGCTTCAGTAATAATACTTAAATAATGCATAAAGTGATATAACTCTAGAGGGGGCCATTCTGCTTAATGACCACTTTTAATGATAATACTTCTGTCCATTTCCAATAGTCTGCATTCATTTGCAATGCATTCATATGTCATCCAATTAGGTATTCTTATACTGAAGCCAGTGGTGGACACTAACTACATTTACTCAGGTACTATACCTAAGAACTATTTTGAGGTGTTTTTTTCCCCAATCCATTCCATTTTATTTCCATTTTCTAAGTTGAAAGATTAAGATTAATAATGAAAAATATAATCAAGGAATAAATTGTGAATTTAATATTCAAGAGTCATTAACATCAATAATCTGCCCAGCAGATAAAGTATATAAGTGGTAGTCACACTTTTACTATCATAAACATGAAAGTGATGTCAGTCAGTCCATTAATACACTGTATACTCTCAATTAAATATATTAATATAATATTAGTATGATATACCCTGAAACGGGAAATTCAAAGGAATGACTACTACATTATGTACTTTAAGTTTATTTTGTTGCAAACACTTTGGCACTTTTATATAATATTTTTATACTTTTTGTCATATTTCCATACTTTTATATTATTTTGTCCTTTCTTTTAAATTTTGCATGCAAGACTTTTGTTTGTGTATCTGTACTGTGATGTTGCTACTCTTACAAAGAAAAACAAAAAACCGTGCCATGTTTAACTGAAGTCCTGTTTTATCTCACTATGTCAGTGTTGTGTTGCCCCTGGTGGCAGCAGGACTGTGCAGCACACTTCAGACTCGGGAACAAACTGTTTGGTGGTTACAGGAAACATTTCTTCACCCCGATGCTCCTCCTCCCTCCTCACCGTGCCAAATCCTCCTGGAGGCTTGCACTGCCACTTTCCTAAAACAAGAGTCCCTTTCTTGTGTCGGCGGAAAACAACATGGCAGACGCAGCCGTCCAATCCGACAGAAGAAGCGGCGGGATTGTGGTAATCAAATGAGCAAAACACGACAGGGAGTGCAGAACAAGTGCCGCATGGCGCAGGGAAAAGTTTTCTCCTCCATGGATGCACAAGCTCGACTGCTGCGCGTTCAGACAACTTTGTGCACCTTGTAGATTTATTTCCTGCACGGCCACATGTGTCTCTCGGGCTCATTTAATCCAACAGTAGAGATCAAGCTCGTGTTTGTTGTTTTGCTTCATGTAACACGATCAGCAATGGTTTAAAAACCCCTGCACATTATGTCTTTTCCCCTTCCAGATTAACGATGACTGGCCAGGCTACAGTTTAGACCTCTTCAGCTATCCGGCGCACTACTCCGGAGATTTAGACTGTGTCATCATTCCGCATGGCGTGATTATGGACAGGTAGAACCCTAAACTCACTCAGATCCTACAAATGTTTCAGATTCCCAGATGTTTCTGCTGTTATCCCTCTGTGGTAGCGTCAAAACCATGAGTGACTTTTGAAAGATCTGAGGGATTTGTGAGAGATTTAGGGGATATCATCTGTTGTAGAGTATCTTTGTGGTAAACCGTTTGGATTTTGGTGTATCTTCTTTATGATGTTGCCCGCAAGGCTGAAGAAAGGAAAGCAGAACAATAACAACCTACGAATGGACCATTATAAAGTATTGTGAGAAGAAACGCCACACAATCATGCAGTTTTGAGTAAAATGTATAGAATTTTAATGTGCATTTGCATCTTTAACTGCATCAAAAATGCACTTTGACAGAGGATCATGGGATATATTTGTCAGTATTTTTCAGTCAGATGCTGTGTAAGGCTTTGTGTTACCTGTGAAATCAGTTTGAAAATGTTAATATTAATTATCAGTATCATAATATAGAAGGAATATATGAATGAATGAACAAAAAAGCATAACATCTACACATTTCTAGAAACTTGAAGCCATAATTTGAGTGTCAGCTATTTTATTTTAATTATTTCTGTCAACTACAGATGGTGCAGGCCACCTCTAAATCATTTCAAAGGTCTACATCAGTATGTAAAGTAACAACACAAAACAATCAAACTGTAATAGCATTAATCAGTTTCAAGTTAAATATACGTAGTTCTTGAAAAAATGAAAATTGTTCAGATTAGTCTGTTTTAAATTATTTAGGAAACAATTTAAACAATTTACTTGTTCTTTAGTTTGTGGCCTAACCTTTCACCAAATCACACTGAAATTTCATTGTGATTTTGAGATAACATGTTAACTTTCAAACAACAAAACATGGCAGACGTAAACTACGTGAGCCTACAAACATGGATCGCCCGCAGCTGCACGCACAGTTTTTCTTTCGAGCGTTAAAGTGGGATGTTCACTGTGTTTACAGGACAGAGCGTCTAGCAAGAAACATCATGGATGATCTGGGGGACCATGACATCGTGGTGCTGTGTGTGCTCAAGGGAGGCTACCAGTTCTGCGCTGACCTGGTGGATAGGATCAAGGCTCTCAGCCGCAATTCCAACCGCACAATCCCCATGACAGTCCACTTCATCCGTCTCAAGAGCTACCTGGTGAGCCCCTACCCACTGCTGCAGTGACAGCACTCAAACACTGACATGGTGTGTGTGAGAATTGAGAGATGCTCTTCATGCTTACGATTATCAATCCGATGGTTCTGAGTCCCATGACTTAGTCAGAAGAACATTATGACAGTGGTATCTTTTGTGTAAGTTTGCCTCAAATGTGCTTTTTCATGTTGCCACCGTGAAGCCCAGCAAGAGGAGACAAATACCACCAGACCTTGAAATGATAGCTTAGCTGATATGTGATAAAACACACTTTGACCATATATTTATAATTTGCTTCAAATTCTGAAATGATTTCTGTCCATAAATGTGGCAATCTTTATAAAAAATAACATGAAAAGACGAAGTAATGTGCTTTAGTCAGAGAATAGACCTGGTATCAAAGTAGGAATCAGCTCTGTTAAATTGGGAATGTAGCCACATTTTTCAGGATCAGATATTTTATACAGTTTTTTTATAAACACTCTTCTTTTTACTTTTTTGGCATTTTCATTTCTCAGAATGACCAGTCAACAGAGGACCTTCACATACTCGGAGCAGAAGATTTGTCTTTTTTGGCTGGAAAGGTAATATTCTTCTCATCAACAGCTTTGAAAGCAAGCTGATTTTTAATAGAGAACAGCATCTGAGTCCAGTTGGATATTATTATAAACTTTATTACAAAAAAACAAACACTGTGTTGTGGAGATGGTGGGCACTGATAGATGGCAGCCTCCAGAGGGCATCCTTCCCTTTAATCTGACATCTCCCTCTCTATGCTGAGGAAACGGTTCAGTACTTCCGTAAAGGGGATCAAAGATGTCAGTTTCTGACAAACGCAGCGGGGATCAGATAGCAACTGTTGTAATGTCATTATTTAAAGGCCTCCTCCACTTTATCTCAGTGGAGAAAATATGTGTAAATGGGAGTATGTACTTAGGATATCACAGTAGATCAGGACGATGATGGGTCCAGTTCTTATTCTTCATCTGTTTATCTCGTTCATCATGTCATTGAAATCAGTGCAACCACCGGACTGTAAAGGGGTGTGTGTATGTGTGTTTTGCATGCTGACTGTTACCGGATCTGATAGAGTGTATCATTTTTACTACAGGTAAAATTTCCAACCTGTTTCCCAATCTGGGAGTGGTAACGAGATAAGCTTGGATGGTTGTGAAATGATTTCTAGGGTCAAAAATAAGAAAAAATGGAAAAAGAGCTTAAAGAACATTCAATTGAAATTGTCTGAGAATGGAAATTTGCTCTTTAAATGAACCTTTTAAACCCCATGACAAGAAACAACTTAAATCATTAACAATAATCTCAAAAATGTTATTTGCACAAAGCTTAGAGAACATCATTTAAAAGATCACCTCCTTCCCAAGTTAACTGTTTCAGCTCAACTGTCACACACCTGTTGTTCACAGTTTGACCTGACATCTGATTTATAGTTGTTGTTTTGTTTTTTGTTCAGGTGTTTCTTCAGCTGATGCAGACAGTAAAATGTGTGAGAGTCTGTGAGTGTGTGTGTGTTTACAGCCAGTGTGCCAAATATGCATTTTTGCACACACGTTCATCCTCTTCGCACCACACATCTGTGCGTATCTGTGTTTGTGTGTGTGTTTGTACATGGGTGAACTATTCAGCTGCTACTACAGGAGTCATAAGTCATGAGAGTATTTGTAGGTAATATAAATCAGCTGATCTGAACGCCCAGTCACACACACACCCTTTCTAGCTGAGCACACATGCACATGCACACACACGCGCACACGCACACACGCACACACGCACACACATTAACATGCACTGTC
This sequence comes from Datnioides undecimradiatus, assembly GCA_008933995.1. Taxonomy (NCBI): domain Eukaryota; kingdom Metazoa; phylum Chordata; class Actinopteri; order Lobotiformes; family Datnioididae; genus Datnioides; species Datnioides undecimradiatus. The sequence goes on along the minus strand of WARS01000032.1, from coordinate 3,294,374 downwards.
GCCAGGTGTGGCATAAATGCCTGAAACATGAATAGGATATGAGGTAGTAAGCTTGAGTCATTGCTGCCTGCTTTGCTCACAGTATTTTAAGTGTGCCTGTGAAATCCCTGAGCTCCCTGTGATGTACGACTAAATTTAGACGCCTGTTTGTAACAGAATGCTGCGATGTTTTGCTGGAAGAAGTGAACTAATTGTGTGACAAGGAACATATTACATAGTTCATGTTATGCCTTTGCCTCCCTGCAGCGTGTCTGACAGATAGTTGCTTCCCCTTCCACTTTAATATATAGCTCATTTCTTTTCATATTTCTCCAGGGTTTACTCCACTCTAAATAAATCTGTGTGAATAATGAGGCCTAAACAAAGCATGACTACATGCTTGGCTGAATCCTTTGTTTGAAAAGTAGAGTAAACTGCATACAGTTACTCTGCAGTTTGAGCTTTCTTTTCATGTTGACCTAGCTACGTTTGCTAACTGGAGATTGTGACTCTTCATATAAATAATACCCAGTTGTCTCCAGTTGATTAGACAAACATTTGCAGAATTTCAGCTATTTCACTGAGAAGGGCTCTCAGATGGGTTGTAGGAGCGTAGCTTTCCAGTCTGATACTTTTCTTCTTTTACAAGGAAGCTTATTGGTGAAAACTTCCTTTTTAGGTGTCATTTTCATTCAGTTCAACAAAAAACTCTTGCCAAGTAGCTTAACTTGGATTAAAAACTCCTAGTTTTTCCACTCAAAGTGTATAATTATCATTTGTGGCTGCTCCAGCTACATATATTTTAAATTTTTCTGTCCTGACTGACCGTTATCTAGCAGTGTGCATTTGGTTGATCAGAAGCTATGATACTTTATTATCTGCTCCTAACCAAAAGTGATTGTTTGCTTCCCTCCCTCTCTTCTTTCCCCAACATGCTCCCATAAGAACGTACTGATTGTAGAGGTGAGTCAGCCATGTTTTTGTTTCTCTGTTTCTCCTCTTCACCAAATGGGCCTACTGTATTTCTTGCCGCGGTCGATTATCCAGGTCAAGAGGAGCCATTTAAAGTTTTTTTCTTTCTACAGGAGTCCAATGTGAGGAAACTTTTTAATTGGCTGACCTAAATTTGAGAAATAAGAGAGCTGTTTTTCCCCAACATAATCATAAACTTTCTCTTGTAAACACAGTAATAGAGTCCTGTATTGAAACTATGTGCGCTAGGGAAGAAATGACATTTAAAGGAAATAATGCAATACTGTATGAAGACGTTGCATGATTTTGAAACAGTCATTAGTCAGAGCTCATACATCCATGAATATGCCCTTGTCAGCATTTGTTGAGTTTGGCTGCTATTCCAATAAATAATTGAATTTTCTTTATTGTAGAATTATAAGTGAATCAATTTTAAGAATCAGCAATTGGAAAGTAGTTTAAAACTGCTCTGAAGATAATTTTTTAACTGACAGTTGAAATGAAAATATTGTAAGTGAAAGTTGTTACTGATAACACTGGGGAACAATTTGAAAAAAAAATTCTGTTGAGTTATATTTTTATGCTGATTAAACCTAAAATTGGCATGCTGATTCCAAAATTGCAGTCATTTTTTTTTCTAGCACGTCAAGTTTTTTCTCCACAGCTTAGCCTCCAGATAAGCAAAATTCCACTGATTAGCTGTAGTAGTAGTAGTAGTAGTAGTGTACATATGATGGCTGACTATTGTTGGAGCATCAAACACGATAGTCCTCAAGTTGAACACTCCAGAAAGAGCTATAAACATAAATTTTTACCTTAACTACTTGCACACAATTATAATTACAGTAGCCATATCCTTTGTAAAAACATAATACTGTTAAACATTGCAGTCATGCCTGTTTCTTTCATATTTCATTGTATGTCAATATTTGAACATTTTTATAAAACATTGCTTTTATAAAACAAGCACATATCTGTTAAGTACAGTATTTTTCATATGTTTTAAGAAAACGGGGATCCTATAGTTCAAAAACTTGACGTGATAGAGAAAAACTGAGATCAGTTTTGGATTCCGCACCCAAAAATTAGTTAAAAACAGCTGTCAGACCTAACTCAACAAAAATTGTGTTCCCCAGTGTAATGATTAACCCCCAGGGATCCAGTGTTACCTCAGCTCTATGGGAGCATTTAGTATCTTTTAGCTTTTTGTTTTGGTTTAACAGGGAACAAAAACACTGTTCAGCTTCACTTCCTTTATTTGTGTTATTTCTAGCCACTGATTACGGCTGTTTTTGGTAAAGAGTTAGCTGCTGTATGTTACCTGCTCAGTACCATGGTCAGTGATGAGCTGGGGTTGTAGCACTCTGCAGCTAAAGAGCAAGAACCTGAACCTGAAGAGACCAATAGGGATAGAATAAGATCTTCAAATAGTAATATGTTATCCAAGTCAACTTTATATAATAATATCAATGTTCACAGCTTATTGCCTTACCTGAAAGAACCTGGAAAGTCAAATAATCCAGGTTTGACTAGATAAGGTAGTGTCATTCAATAACTTTTTCATGTGATACCTTTTTGTTTATGATCAGGATGACTAACTTGCTCCTGAATGGTGACCATATGAGAGTCATTGCAAGGTTATTTTTGTAATTACATTCAAACAAAGGCAGCTTAAAATGCTTTACATAGGATAAAGAAGCACATTAGAGCAAACAGAATGAAAGACAAAAGTAAAGAGCTGTGAAAGCTAAATATGTTTTTTTTTTCAAGTAGCTTTTCATATTTGAGTAATATTTAAGTCATGAAACAGCATCCTGCCTGAGTAAAATGACACATTAACACTCCTCATATCTGTTTTTACCCTCTTTACACTTCTTCTTCATGTTTAACGCCAGTCTGTGAGGGGAAAAATCCACTCTATATGAGGGGAACGTTGACCTACATCTACATGACAAAGATGACAAAGCATACTCCTGTAGCTTTGCTTCACCACTGCTTTTACCTCTTCCTAATGCAAGAGGTCAGAGGCATTTGTGTGTAAAAATGTAACATGTTGGTTTTCAAATTCATTTTTTTCAGTCAAGTAATTTTAGAACAAAAACAATTATGTTATGAAAGCCCAATATGACTAGCTTCTTCCTTTTACTCAAGTGAGAGAAGTGAGTCTGTTTTCGGACTGCATTTCCGCACTGGCAGTGTCTCGCTTTTTCTCAATCCTGTTTTTTTTTTTCTTGCTCTTCACAGGCTATTGTAGGTACCGGAAAGACAATGAAGACTCTCCTGAAGCATGTTGAAGCCTTCAGGCCCAAAATGATCAAAGTAGCTGGGTAGGTTATGGCTGTTAAGACCTCAAAACAAAAACCAGCCCAGTTGTCCTGCTTTGTGAATCACTCAATTTCCGCCTGCCAGTCTAGACTGAAAGAGAGAGACAAAGAGAGAATAAGTGACTGATTTAAAATGAATACTGTCCGTTGATGTCCCACAAGACATGTAGAAAAGGATATCCTATGACAATGCCTGCTTTCTTTTCCTTCAGATTGCTGGTGAAGAGAGTACCACATAACTCGGCATGTCTCCCAGACTGTATGTTCCTGACCAACCCTTTTTATCTGTATATGAGTCAGTGGTTCACTCACAGATATGCAACCATTGTTTCACCTTGTTAGTCAATGAGTCAGTGGAATATGGAGATACATGCTATTAATGTTTCTCTTTATCTTTGATTTCAGATGTTGGCTTTGAGATACCCAATCGATTTGTGGTGGGATATGCCTTAGACTACAATGAGTATTTTAGAGACCTAAACGTAAGTCGGTGATTCTATTAAGCAGAAGAGCTCGTAATGAGTAATACTGACCATCATACATGCATCACATAAATAGATTTGTATATTGAATGTCTTGTTCTTCCTTTTGATGTTGTTTTTTTCTTTTCTTTTTTGTTAGCATATTTGTGCGATCAGTGAGAGTGGGAAGATGAAATACAAGATTTAAAAAAAAACAAAAAACTTTTCAAAGGAGTCGATTGTCACGCAGATGTCATCTAACAGCAAGCCTGGACATTTCGCTGAGATGCCACTCATTTACAGCTGCTATCGTTGACATTTGATCTCAAGCATCCCTGTTTTGTTTTAAAATTCCTCCTAGGAAAAGCTTGTCAGTTTTAGACACTGACATTCAGCTGGTCATTTTAACAAAGTCTGCTCCTTATGTTATGTGTTTACAGAAGGGACTCACATGGAAAAAATTGAATGCTACTGTTTGCCTTTGTTTGTCTCATAACCCGAATACCATCTTCAGCCTGTATGCAATGTAAAGAACTTGATAATCATGACCTGGATGAATGTGATTTTAACTAAGTATGTGGTGAGGTCAAAAAAGAAAGGTAGTTGGTTTTTATTAGAAAATTTGTGTTAGAAGTTTACATTTTCTTTAGCTGTTCATCGCCTGTTTTGATGTTTCGTTTGGTAGCTCTCCTGCTGTCACCTTCAGTGCTCAGGGGAAAACAAAGTAGTTCTGTAAACACTAAGTGTGCTAACTACCTCTTTTGGTTTTCTTAGTATTTGAGGTGTCATGGGATACTTTACCCGTTTCTCTTTTTCCTTTTATATTTTAACGTATCTGTAAAAGTATTTTTAACATCTGTTCAGCATTCTGTATTCTCATGTTCTCTGTTGACTCACTACATGCCTTTTTAGATGTTGGTAAACTTGTCTAAAGTGGTGTGGGGGAATGGGGAATTATGTGTTTTAATAATCTCTTTTAATATAGCCTTTTTTGTTTTATGGTATTAATCTGCTTTCTGGTTATACACAGTAGGGAAAATAATATTGCATCAATTTCCAAGAACTTTTTGTTAACTGCTGTCTGATTGTATCTTAAAACTGGCCTAAGCCACTTCCTAAAACATCAGGTTACCAGTCTTTGGTTAAAAAAAATAGGTTAAACTTAAAGTGAACAGTAAAAGGAACAAAAGAGAGTCTGTTATGTTGAGCTGCTTTGCTCTTTGTATACACCTGACATATGACTCCCGGTCTTTAGGCAGGGTACACAAAGTGCCATAAAGACAAAAACGTTTTTTCTTACTTGTGGTCTACTGGGAATTACAGTGAATTGTCTCTCTGACCTTTTAACTGAAATTAGTTCAAAGACTTGATGGCTTCATGAAGTACGGCAACAGAAAATATTAATGCCATCCTACCAGTACTTTTTCACAGGGGTGGAAGAAATACTTGGATCCTTAAGCAAAACTAGCATTGCCACATTATATTATTGGATTATTGTAGCTCGTGCCTCAATGTGCAAATACCATTTTACTGGCTGGTAAGGTGAAGCTAATTTGAACAACTTTTAGTAGTTTATTTTTAAGTAGCAATCAAGATGATCATATGTTTTGTATGTGAAATTTGAATCTACAATGAAAACATGCTGTCAAATAAATGCTGTGGTGGAAAGTTTTTTGACTAATTTGTATTGAGTCATAAAGTTATAAATATGAAAACACCTAGGAAAAGTAGCTACAAGTATCTAAAAATATAATTGTTAAATTTACTTTGACACTCTTTGGGAGTAGCTCACTTAGATGCTGTGTCTGAAACAAGACATTTTCCAATCCTCATATCCCCTGTAGAGCCACTGGGAGTGGAACTGGATGGACAGGACAGCTTTGTGAATGTCTCCTCCCTAAACTGACCTCTGCAACAAAAGCTGCCAATCCCAAGAACAGGTGGTCCCTTATGTTGGTGTGGAATAGGAGGGACATTTGTCAGGTCCTTGAGAATCCCAGCATTTATTTTAGCCTACAGCAACAATCTGTCTATGATCGTCTGTGTAGTAAAGGACTGTCAGTGTTAATTATTTAATTTGAATAAGCTGATTTTGAGGAGTATGCAATGGCAGCACGATGAGAGCAGAGATTATATGTGTGGTACGTGTGAACTCACATTCCACAACCACTGCCATCCACATGCCAGCCCTGGTCGACCTCACTTTGAACCAGGACATGTGACTCCTCGTCCAGCCTTGTTGTGAAACAAAGACGACTACTAACTTGTGAAAAGTTACATGTGGACTTCCCTCATAATGCGACTTTCTACTTGGTTCTCGTGAGAAAGCGTCTATGTGACCTCAACTCTGTCGGAACGGTTAGAAAACGCCACCTTTTCAACTGTGCGGCGGCGACATTTTGTAAACTTGCGCCTGATTGGCCCGCTCAAATACAACGCGACCTGGGATTGGTTGAGAGTGTCCTGTTGACCGACGGTGGACTCCCAGAGTCGCGAACGCTGGAAGCAAAAAATTCCAGCTACGAAACTACACCACGCGCCTCCCCTGAGTGGGTTTGGAATAATCACCGGGAAGCCGTCTGTACTCAAACTATATTAAATTATGACAACGCCTGACTATTTTGGAGCTCCCACGCTATGATTTGATTTTATCTAGTCGCTTTTATGGACAACTGCCGCCGCCGTTGCCTGTCCGCAATGACTCTTCACAACTACACAGGTAACTTTGTTTAAACTGCAGCCGTTAGCATGGATGCTAACCGCAGCGCCACTAGCCTGTTGCCGCAGTTGGTGTGGTTGTTGCCTGTCTCCACTTAACAAGCTTTACAGGTTGTGTTTATAACGTGTTACCGAAGAAATAGTCTACAGTTTCTCATACGTAATTTTAACAGTTTTTGTGCTGGTATTTAATTTAAAGTAGAGTTAACAAAGAAAAGGCTACTTTTGTTCGTCGAGAACAACAGCTCGACACGCTCTGTTCTCTGAGTTGACCATCGATCTCAAACAAGGGAAATTAAAATTCACGATCTCTCAATCACATAACCATCGGTTTTCTTATAGATATGTAATCAACTTAACGAACTCAAGTGACTTATGATCTGTAATCCCGGTTGTACTTTGTGTTGTAACTTAATTTCAAATGTGACGGACCTTTATTTCGCCCTGCCTCCTGTCTGTAGTCCACTTGTTGCTGGCCATTCATTATGCAGTGTTGGCTATCCACGTTGTTGTTCTCCAAGCTGATGACAACAAACCTGAATTGTTGTGCGTCAATAACGCGGTGGTTTGTCACAATACTGTCCACTTAAGGTGACACTAAACTACCTTTGAGAAGTTTTTAAACACTCAAGTAGTTTTGTTAGCCCACTTGTGCCCCGTTTGGTTACACGGTGTTTGATATTACCACTCTAAGTCAGGCTGATTCCCAGCATCTCAGCTTAAACCTTTGCAAAGTCGAATCACACAAACATCGGGGAGAAAAAGCGAAATGTCAGGACCTGTTGCATAATGTTGATTGTCCAGAATTAAGCACGGATGGTCTACTGTTACGAGCGTTAAACAGTCAAGGTACTGATACACGTTGTTTTTACTGACCCTGAAACAGCGTAAGAAACCATGTCTGAACAGTATATTTTAAAAATCTGTCTGCAATTCAGCGAAACAAAATAATGTATGTGTGTTTACATTTTCACCATAATAGCTGGGCTAAAGAATCAAGCAAGAATGGAGGTGTAAATCGGACAAAGTGGAACACATTCTCTCAAATCGAGCTGGAACTACCTTTTCGATGTCGGTGTTCATGGATAACAGGATTTTAAGTCTAACTGAATGATGGCATCACGTTGGATTCATTCTTGTGAAGATGAGGAGAGACAGCAAGCAAGATCCTCTTTCTGCGAGGTAAGCAACAACAGCTTTGTACATTATTTGTTAAATGATAGGTGACATTTTTTTAAATGGTAATCATAAAAGTGATTCTGTGGGGCAACTGACTCTGGTTTCCCCTCTCAGTTTGGTGTTGGGGGGGGGAGTAATGTGTTTGACACTTTGGCCCAGCTGTTTGTGCTTGTGACAACTCCTGTTGGATTGTTTTACTCTTTATGCCAGAGGTTCTTCATTATTTTTGGTTATTTTGGTTTTTCTCCAGCTACTAAAGCTGTCAGCTTTATGTTAGACACTCCCTGTTTCCTTTTTAGATTGATGATTGTAAATGGAGAGCTCAAAAGACAGGATTCAGTTAAAACAGCATTTAATTAGATTTGGAATTTTAATCAAACTCATCACTGAAGGAAGTGGGAGGAGTTAATGGCATTGAAGCAGTTTATTCAAGACCAAGATCTTTGAGATTTTTAAGCTGTGACCCCTGTAATACCAGACAGGACACCATCTGCTCCTCTGAAAGCTTGTGGCCTGAATGAAGACCTTCATGGTAAACTAGGTAGCAACCCCATACTCTTTGAAATGGAAGGGTACCTATTTATAGAATCCATAGTTTTCTTTAATTCCATCCATTGGCTTTAATCTGTTACTCAGTTATCGACTTCAGCTTCCCTGCGTTTATGTTTATGTATGTCTGTCTTAATGTTGTTACTTCTAACAGACTTGCTGTACTGAATTTGATTTAGTTTGATAATTGGAAGAGCACAGGAGGGCAAATGATAACTTGGTTCTCAACAAAATATTTACAGAGTAGCAAGTATTAGACACAGTCTTATGAGGGTTGATTTTAATTTATTAATTGTTTTTTCCAGAGCCTTGAAAATATGTTTTTTTTCATATTTAAATACAGTTAAAACTCATTCAGAAGTCACCCTGCAGAGACAACTTGTGTTGCATTCTTGCCTCTGTCACTGCCAAAAAAAAAAGAAAAACAAACTCGGATGATGTACCTATATTTGTTATTAATACCATCTTGATATGTCCTCTTCCAAATGAGTTTAATGAATGTAATGGCATCTAACAATTCTGATGCAGAAAATGTGCACATATTCCCAGAGAATACCCCCTGACAATATACAGGGGTTAGTATTTGTCATAAAACTGCTGTTAAAGGACATGAAACAAAGTATCTTACAATTTTTAGTTAACATAAGAACCGTGCTTGATATCTGTTTTTTTCCTAAATGTTAGTGCAGTGTGAAGAAAACTCTCAGCACAGTGCAGTCAGTGGAAATCCTTTTTTGCAGTCCTTTTAATAAGGCCACCACACAAACCAATTCATGTGCTAATTTTGAGCCGGAAACCCCCTGGAGTCTCTGGTCCTGGGATTTTCTGGAAATGATGACACTGTGGATTAAATGAGTTAAGATGTTTTCCAAGTGGATGTTTTTTAAATCACTTTTTAAAAATGAGTCTTTCAAAAACTTGCAATGGCCTCAGTTCAGTTTTGTTTAGATGATAGATGGGTGTGACTTTGTTTTTATTCAGTGAAAACATGGCCTTGTTGCTGTTAGTGTTCCAGAAGGAGGATGGGTGACCGTATCAAAAGTAGTAAAGCACAAGGAGAGATGTTTAACAAAAAATGTTTAAAATGAGAGGAAGTAAGATTTTAAAATCAGACTCATGGTGGTTAGAAATGTTTTCTAAAAATATTTTCACAGCAATACAATTTTGTCACAGAGAAAGGTATTTAACCATATTTAGCAAGTCCATCATATTTTTCTGGAAAACATTTGTCTTTGAAAATACGATGTGCTGTCTAGCTTGTCCCCTTTGTCTCCCTTTCACACTTGACCATCCTTCTTATAATACTGTGTTAGTTGTGCAGCGGTCTTTTGGATATATGCTCCTGTAGAAATTGTGCAACCAGCAACTTGATTGACAAATAATTATTTATTTCAAGATTTTTATTTTTTGGGTGTTGCTGTTGGTTTTATTTTAAAAAATTAAAAACTCTGTACAAGAGTGTTTGTCCATCAGCTGAATTGCATGGTATTCAAGTTGGCTCAACGTCTCCATTGTCCACTTGATTCCTCTAGTCCAATTTTTCAGTGCAAACATTTGTCATGTCTGCTGTTGTGCGATATGTCTGAGGCAGGATTTTCTATATTTAGCCAATGATCTTCATTGTGTTGAACTACGTTGTACGACACATCTGTGTTTCCTATATGATGAGCAGACTTGTCACTTTTTCATGATTTATAATACCCGCATATCAGCTTGTTATGCTCTATTAGAGTGACAGAAATGAGAGTGGGGTGAAATGAATTATTGTTTTGAATGATGAAGCATAATCTATATTTAGCACTCTACACGGCTATTGACAAACAGACTCTCCTGTCCCCACAATCTTGGCCTCATTAAAGCTCAGCATTATCTCATTTAGGCTGGCTGCCTTTTACAGAACCCCCCTGCACACGCATCGCATGGCTAACTGATGGCAATCGGAAGGGAAAATTGACCTTCAATTGGATAGAAGAAGTCTGTTACTTCCTGTGGCCTTATGGTTGTGTCTGCAATGTCTCACGGGGAAACATAAGAGATGGGCTATGTGATTCAGTTTTTCCCCCACTGAACAGTTTCTGTGAAGTAAAACATCTGTATCATCCTAAATCCATTCTTTCCCATCTCGAACTGTTCAAAGCAAATTTTGGCAACTCTTTGAATGAGAAACAGCTAAACAGCTGTTTCTGAAATCATTCTCCTCAGGAAACCAATGGCATCAGTCATTTCATCCCACTGATGAGTGTGGGATGTTAAAATAGTCTAGTCTCATGGCTTTATGCTGCTGTATACAGTTGATGTTTCTTTACACTAATAATTCTCTGTTAGAGGGCCTGGTCACAGGTCTGTTTATGGTTTTTCATTTATTTATTTTTATTCTGCATGTAGACTTTTTTAAATAGTGATGTGCAGTCTTAATTCATTCAGTGCTGTTTACTGCAGATGCAGTGTAGCATCTATATTTTAAAGCTGGTTACTTCTGGCTTGATTTTTTTTCTTTCCTTTTTTATTGATTTTTGTTTTAAATTCTTTTCTTTTTCTTTTCATTTCTTGTAGAAATGCATTTTTCACGTGTGTATTCATTTTAAGGATAATTATATTTGTTTATATGCTGGACTGCATCTTACTTTCAGTTTGTATCCACAAGTCTTTAGGATTGCATTTTCTTTGTCCAGTATAACACCAGAAAGTACAAACTCAGAATTTTACTGTATTAGATTGCACCATATTGGGCAGATGTTCATACTATTGTATCCTTTCACTGAGATTGAGGTCTACTGCCTAGAATGATATGTTTAGGTATGAAATTAGTTATTGCCCCGTTCTGCAATTGGTTAATTGCACATCTTGTTTCCCACAGTTCCAGAGCCACCAGGGAAGTTGAAATCATGCTTTTGCTTTTTATAGACAATGATGATTGAAGAACTTTAATGAAAGGCATTTTAATGCACATCCTCCATGAACAATAGCCACAAGATTATTTTTTGTCCAATTTGTATGTAACAACTAGAAGTTTGGCATGCACAAAACGCACCATGTGTCTACATGGGCTGAGTAATGATTCCCTTAACCTTGTCTTGCAGTACAAGGTTGGAACGCCCAGTGCTCACCAGTGCCCTCTGTATCATTATCTTAAGGCTTTTCACAGTTAAGTGCTTGGTTTGGACGGGATGTGGTGTAGAATGTAGCAGCCCACAGAGAACTAGGTTTCTTCACATTTTAAGGCTGTGTACATGTCTGGTGTTTTTAGAGCTGATGTCATGTGGTGCTTGCAATGTGTCATTTGGTGATGTCAGCATAGTTGGTTTTTTTTGTTTTTTTTAAACACACAGGCTGTGCCGTCTGGTATCATAATGAATTAAAAAAGTGGAAATTCCAGTTTCTTTTTCATTGTGCACATAGCAGCACACAGATCCACATTTGCTGTGTGTAAACAGCTGTGCATGTACAGTGTTTGCCCTAAAGTGTCTGAAGTTAGTGGGAGGCATTGGTTGGCCTGCCCTCTAATCTCTGTGGTATGGGAACCACATATGTCGTCACCTTGCAGTCAAAATGACCACACATATTCTGGACTTGTTCCTCAATAAGACAGTACAAACGGTAAACCATTTATCTAACAAGGGTAGGTTTTGAAGAGCTTTATCGTGAAACACATGCAAGAACATTTTTTTAAAAATTGTCCATGGTTTCATCAGTACATCAGTACAATTGGATGGCAGCCATGTAGAGAAGAAATCTAATACAACACTAATGTGTTTATTCTTTATTTGGGTTTGTGATTTATAAATATTTTTAATAAATAATAAAATAAATAGCACATTAATTGGGGTGTAATTTTAGCTGCAGATTTATTCACATTTGATGTTTATGGCAGCTGTGCACATCATACTGAAGGAACATCAACCAGTGCAATGATGTGGCTTATTAATTTGTTTTTGGACAAGACTAGACATCTATGGCTTAGAGGAATCAACCTCAGTATAGCAGATTTTTGCTACATAGACATTACTTGTTTGAATGATCAATTAATTTTTGGTTTTGCTTCCTCCTGTGGGATTTGTTGACAAAGAAAAACTATTAAATATCAGCAGACTATCTGAGATCCCGTGGTTAAATTCAGTGTTCCCACTCTGAGACACAGGCCTGGTCACTAAATCCAAGAGCTATCAAGGAAAAGAACAAATGCCTTCTGAAAACTCTCTCCCAGCTGCCTCACCCAGTGCAAATATCAGTCTAGTGTTCTGGTGATTCATAAATGGCTGAGAGGCATTCATCTGTGGGCAGAGGAGGATAGGTGCATATTTTGATTTTGGGTGTTCCTTTCATGTGCTTTTCTGTGGAGCCCCCTTTTTGACAAGTAATCTCATCATTTTCTCCTCAATCTTGATTCCCTTTTGACCTTTTGTCACAGTTATTTGAAACCATTATTAGTCTGGTCTTGGGGGGGTGGGGTTATAACAGAACCTTGCTTTTGTTCTTTTTTTGTTAGTTTTTAATATTTTCTTATCAGATAACAAAAATGGTAAACCATAAGGGAAATATTGGTCTGGAATTTATTGACCTGGAATGTCACAGCAGTATTAGCTATGCAATGATAACACTGCTTGGCATGTGTCTGTCAGGAGGCCCACACCCCCTTCTGTCATCCACAACTAAAGATCAGAGGGTTTGAAATTCCCCTGTGCATCGGCTGCTAAATCAGTTCCAGTAGACTGGGATTGGATTGACCCGGAGACATGAGGGGGGCTATGCAGGCGTTTGAAATATTCAGCTGATGTATTGTCACATCACCAAAAGCACTTTTCTTGGTCTGGATTTAAATGTTTCCGAGTGGCCAGAGCTCGTACAGACACAGACTACAGCATGGAAGTGCCTGTATCATAGTGCAGCTGAAGCTTATACACAGTCAAACTTGTTTTTCTAGTTTCATCAAAATACACGGGTGTCAGCTGCACCTGTAACTCTGTTTCCCAGCCAGCCACAGTAGTGCTGTCGGTCCTTACTCTCTATAGTAAACGCATTTCAACTCTTTATCTGTTCAACAGCTCTGGAAACCACTTAAAATACACTTTGATCGGCGTAGTTTATTTTACTGCCTCTTTCAGGAATATATGGTTTGAGGTTTCTGGTTGGCTTAGAAGCAGTAAAACATTCTGCAAAGAGTAACATGCTGCAACTTGGTTCAGACCTCTAGGCGCACACTATATTTCTCATGAACCATCGAGGGTGAGTTTGAATGTTTGTCCTGTAACATACATATTCAGAGCAATAGGACAGCATGCTGGTGGTTTTAAGTTGGTTTGGACAACTTGCCGTTGCTCATGTTTGGTTTTTTTTGAATGTGGTTTGGCTCCTTCGCTACTCCCTTAAACAGCTGGATCAAGTGAGGGAGGTGTTCAGATTTGTAAGTTCCTTTTTGATCAAAACATGCAGGTCAAATTTGGAGAATTTTTGTTTTGCAACTGCATTACCATTACATTACAAGTAGACAAACCTCCCACAGATCTGTTTATCTTGGGCTAACAATATTGATGTTATTATACAGGTGATTCACTCTGATTTCCCAACATTTTACTCAACATATCTGCCCAGGCAGAGATAACGTGAATGCAAGCTCATCAGATTCCTCCCACTGTGGGGGACAGTCTATGCTTCAAAGGGGAGGGGTAGGGTTTGTTTGAGACAGGGTGAGGGAAAACTACTTCTCTGTGTAAATACAAGACTGTTTGAACTGAGAAGTTCCTAAAAGTCTTACTAGAACAGGGAATATGATGAGGAGATCTGAGTAAAGGGGAGTGTTGCTGCACACCCGATACCACAAAGGTGTGAGGCTATAAATAGCCAGTAAAGACAGGGGTGGGTGTCAAAAGCCCTGAAGCCTGACATGCTCTACTCTCCAGCTGTGAAAATAGGATATCATGACTTGAGTGTAAACACTGTATAGCTAGAGATGTTTTTCAAAAGCATATTCTCCTTAAAAACAAACCCAGTCTTAATAAATGAGTAATGTGTTAATTTACAGTAACTTCACTTAAAAGTGGTGTTTCTGTATTTTGGGAGTGGGGTTTTCCAACATTTACATTTTAGAGGTTTCACTTCTATATTTTTTGGGAGATATCCAGCAGATCCCGCCATCAGTGTAAAAATGAAAGTGGGACTGTTTAATTTCAATTTCTGTCTCCACCTTTCTTTGTGTAGAATGAATCTCCAGAGTGGAGAAGCTTGGCTGATTCTCCTGCAGCACAATACCCAACAGAAGAGGAGTTCTCATGGCCAAGACCTAAAACAGTGCTTTTGCGTCGAACTTCTCAGGGATTCGGCTTCACCCTGCGCCACTTCATTGTGTACCCACCGGAGTCGACCATGCACTGCTTCCCTGTAAGTTTCAGGATTGTATTTGCTATAAAACCTATCTGAAACCTTCCTGAGTTAAGACCCTTCTTACCTGAGTGAGCCTGTTCCTTATGCTTGTTTATCAGGTACTGTTACACTGAGTCAACAAAAAGCCTGATACCTAAAAATTCTTTGGCCATGAGCAACAAAGTCACTTGAGTATTACTGTGTTTTTTACAGGAGGAAGATCACGGTCGCAGAGGTAAGCGGAAAAACTCAACTGTTCCTCTTCATGCCTGCCCCTCAGCACTGCTGACTCAGAACAGTGCCTCTGACTTCTAATGACTCTTAATCCATCCTCTCTTTGGCTCTTTTTGCTTCCTTATGCAATGAGAACAATGTAGCTCCTGTGTGTCGCTAACCTTTGTGGAGTATGAAAGGTTTGGCCACTACCACCTGTTTCTGTCCTGCACTGACCCACCTCTTCATATTGTTTCACTTTGTTGTTCTTGCTGCTTTTCTCCTCACCATAAAAAGGCCGTCAGAAATAGATGGCCTCAATTTTACTGGGTTATGTTTGTTTGACCCTCTTTCCCCTTGTTTTTCTCATACCTGTCCTTTTTTTCTTTTCATAAGAGACTAACTTCACATCAAACCCCTGGCAGGAGATAATGTTGATTTGTTTGAATACAACGTTACATACCTTTTAAAAATGTTGTAGAGGTTATTGCTTTTGTCATGTAATGTCAAATACACAACACTAACGCTTGATACTTTATATAAGTAACAGCTTTAATTTATTAAGACTGTTATCTAAACTGTTCTAGTAAGTCATTTGATGGTCTACATTGAATTTCCAACCCTGTCTGGTTGCCAAGAGGGAAATCTTCTGTTTTAACTTTCCTCAGTGCTTGCTCCATATAGTTGTGAAATGGGAATGGGAACAAAATTACATATATGTATTTAATACCTCCATATGTATTGACATTATTTTTTTATAGGATTATTGACTGTTTTGAGAAGACAAATTCTTACTTGAAATTTGATAAAGGAAAACATTAGTAATATAATATGGTGACCTAACAGGTTGACGCATTCATAATTGATGACACTACAGTCAGAAGTGCAGATATTTATGTCACATGAATATAAAGCAGCTTTTTTTAAAGTCAGAACATATAACAGTATTACACTAATCCGAGATAACTTCTTGTGTTTTATCACAGTATTGATGTTATTACAGTGTCACTGCATCTCAGCTGTAGAAGTGCTTTGATTAACTGTACAGTGCAACAGTTCATGTGGGCTCTTGTGTAGTATGACATAAAGACAGCACTCACTGGAAAGCAGACATCACAGAGTCACATGGTTATCTGCACATTCTCGCTGGCACATGCTCAGATTTGTTTGCAACCCAGTGCTAATGATAATGCTCTCATCCAATTAAAATCCTGAATGGACTGTGTGTGATGTATGTACGCAGTGAATCATGTAGATGTGCCCAGACACAGGTGCAGGCAGACAGTTGAAAATCACAGCATAGCTTTTTGTCTTTACAGAGATTCCTCTAAATAGTAAATGACTTTCCGTTTCTGGTCTATAACCACATAATGACATGGTAATGTGGGGTCTCCGTACCAATTTTGGACTGTTAACATGACCCTTTTTTGATGACTTCTGTTACGGCAGGGATCAGATAGATCAAGCTTGCGCACTGAGCTTGCTCGTTTAAACTTTAAAAGTAAAAGTTAAAGGGAGACAGTTCTGATTAAAGCAGTCATGATTTATTTTTCACCCAAAAACTAAAACATTGTGGAAGACATAGAGCTTTCCTGTTCTGGCCTGAGGAAGCCAGAGAATATTAAAGAATCCTGACATTGTGTAACGCTGGACACGTAGGCAGAAAGCCAGAATTGAATAATAATAATAATTGATGACTTGGAATTTTTTGTAAGTCTACGCTGAGCCACAGTCACAGTACCAACCCAAAGAAATAGAAATGCTGGCTATCAACATGCAGACAGACCACCAAAGGAGAAATAAAAATACGCTTTATTTGTATAATATATTTACTCTACGGCACAGCATGGGTCTTGCTCCAAAGCATCGGCACTTGATGTATACTTTTAGCCAATCTGCCTAACTTTAGTTAGCATCTGATCGTTTGTGTGGTGAAAAAGGCCAACGGTACAATTCATATACCGGCTTGAAATAGGTTATTTAACAGACCAAATGCTTTAAAAATGTAAAGTAGCATGGATGGTGGCTTTCATTAAGTGTTTTGCTGAAATGAAAGACCATTATCACATTGGCCGTGTAATGACCTGAAGACTTTTAAAAAGGTTATACCATGAGGTCAGAGTCACCACCAGCACATATTCCATATCAATGTGGCACACTGCAATTGTTTTAAATTTAAAGCAGTATGTTGATAACCAGATTTAGTAGGTGTTTGCCAGAATCCAACGTCACTGACATGGATTTTAAAATCAGGTGTCAGGTCAGGTTGTTTATCATTTTGTTGCCTACAAAGCTTACTGTACACATTCACCTCTTTAGTTGTTGTTAATGGGATTGCTGTTAACATGGGATTCAAATTATGTTCAAGTAATTATAGTTTTTGTGTAGAAAAACTTGTTTCCCCCAAACAACATCAAACTAGATGTTCTCTCACAGCTGATCACTCAGATGAAGTGTGGTTTTATTTTAAATAAGGCAGTGTGTCTCAAAATATGCCTTTAATGATTAAAAGCACTGCATCAGAATTAGGAATATTACACACTTATCCCTCCACTGCACTGCATCAGAATTAGCTCTCTTATTGTATTAGAGTCTGCTGCCTCCCTAGACAAAGCTCTTCTGTCACAACTCTGGGTTCAAGTTTGGGTGCACTTGTGATCGAATGTTTTCTTGTCAACTCTTCATGCTTTCACATTGAGGAAGGCTGTCTTTCTACCTCGTATCCAACTGTCATTTAGTTGTCTTTTACTCTAAGTCCTCATTGTGCGCAGACGTTGTTGCTGATGTCTGTTTTGAAACAGCAAGCTTTTCAGTTGTCATTGTTATAAAGCAAATTTTATACAGGCTTTGTGTCTTTGCTGATTTAGTTTCAGCTTTAGCTACTCACAAACCATTCTGCAGTATGTTTGAAAGTCTTCTTTAGTTTTACAGTACATGAGCAAGAACAGGAGCCATTTCTAGACACTAGAAAGGCATGTCATGTTCTAAAGAAAAAAACCTTATCTCTCTGTATTCACAAGTGACTAGAATAGTGCAAATGAAGTTGAGTCTCCATACTTTATCTCATGTTCTTCAAGCTGGCCAAAGCTGAAACAGTGAGTTTCCAACACTATACATTTAAATGTCCATTCTGGCTTATGTATTACCTACTCCATTTTGAAGATATGGATGCAGTTCTACAGTAAACCACCAGAGGGAGCATGTCTTAGTGCTGTGGTTATACAGTATGTGAATCCTGTTGCAGTATTACATAACCTGTGTCCCCAGGATGTGATTCTGCATGAGTAATCTTGTGTGTGGAAGCGAGAATATTGAAGGCACAGTCTGTTCATGGGAGGTTTTCAAAGGTTTATAAAGGTTTTATTGATGATTATTATTGACCAGTTATCAGTGACTAGTATTTAGCCATCAAAACATAAAAAAATAGCAGGTGGTTTTGAGTCTTTCACAGAGACAAGTCATTTTTCCCCATTCAAAGAATGTTTAACATCTTTCCTTGATCACGTCAGGATTTTAACAACTTTGAGTACATCTACATAACTATCATGCCCATTTTCATTCTGGTCTTCCCGGGCACTTTAGTTTGTAAGCTGTCGTGAGCTGACTCATTACCAGAATGTTAACTACTGGGAAAGGGTTTTAGCCACTCTTTGGCTGTGCCCAGAGCTATTTCTCAGTTTATAAGGAAAGAGTGGGAGTTGTGCAGCTGAGCACACTGTCACTCTACCTTCTCTCAGTCTCTCTTTCTCTCACCCCCCGCCCTCTTTCTTTTCTTTCCTTCTTTTTTTTCTGCAGCCATGCAGCTGCTAGGAGACAGGAGCAGCATGAGCAAACAGGTTTCCTCTCTTTAGCCCTTTTATCCACCTCCCAAAAACCACATAATTTCCCCCATTGAGATTTTGTCTTTTCTCTGAACCAATTAATGATCGTGTCTATTCAAATCTGGTGTAATGTGGGCAAGCACTGGCCACACCACAATCTGCTCTGCTGTCATAATGTTGATTCACGTGCATCCAAATCTTGTGACCTCCCAGTTTCTCTCTCATTCGCAAACACAGATATTCTCTATTCTCACCTATTTATTACTCAGTCTGGTACTCCTTGATAGGGCTTGCAGATGTTGTTTTTCACATTTCAGTTTAAAAAAAAAGTGGAAAAGTGAGAGGTTCTAAATGACCAGTCAGCATAGTGCATGTTGTTTTAATTTCTTTGTAGTAAGATAAAACAAACAAAAAAAAAAGTTAGAAATTTTATGAGCCACACACCTCCTTTTAAAGACCAAATAAAACAGAAATATGTTTGGTTCATGTAGTTTCATAGATTTCCATTGTATACTTTTGTGTTGTGTGTATACTAACCCGCTACTTTTCATCAGGGAGACCACGGAATAGGCTAGAACCCATGGATACCATTTTCGTGAAGCAAGTCAAGGAAGGTGGCCCTGCTCACGGAGCTGGGCTTTGCACAGGTAACAATCAATCAGTCTCCTTCATTAATCTAAACCTACTAGAGACTGACTGTTGAGTGGTGCAAGTAGAAATCACAACATTACAACATCCCAGGCATAATCCTGTAAATGATGTCGTACAGAGCAATACTTCCGCTAAGCTAGCACTGCTTGCGCTGATGTCTTGAGTGTTGTGAGAGTGTTGCAAGCCAAAGGAGAAATTGCAAGGAGTGCAGTTTTCAGTAGTGGCCTGACAGTATTTCTGATGTGAAGCAAAAGAGTAGCCAGGACATGTAGTTGTAGAAAAGTATTCCTTTC
This sequence comes from Datnioides undecimradiatus, assembly GCA_008933995.1. NCBI lineage: Eukaryota > Metazoa > Chordata > Actinopteri > Lobotiformes > Datnioididae > Datnioides > Datnioides undecimradiatus. The sequence continues at coordinate 3,274,857 of WARS01000032.1, read as the reverse complement.
TGTGCCCAGTGATATAAAGTTTTAGTGGATACAGGAAACTTCTAGCGCACTTACTGTCAACGTCAGGTGACTGATGCTTTCTTCTTCTTCTTCTTTAACTACCCCTCTCAGTTACTGATGTCATTTCCATTGTTTTTAATGCTTCCTAGGTGATCGACTTGTAAAGGTGAATGGAGCAAGCATCATTGGGAAAGCGTATTGTGAGGTTATATCCTTGATCCAAGACAGGTGAGCTTTAATGATTGATTTAATGATTGATGGTGATTCTGCACATTTTCCATTCCTTAAATCTCTTTTTACTCTCCAACAGTGGTGACTTTCTTGAACTTTGTGTGATGCCAAAAGATGAGGATATACTGCAGCTCGTAAGTTTCTCAGCTCTGTTTTCTAAATGGGGTTCACTTCATATGTCTCCATGCTTTTAAAACATAATGACTGCTTTGAATGTGTTTTTAAAACAGGTATGGTCTAGTTTACGGTGTTCATGTTGGGACAGTAGTCATAAGATGCAGGCAACCTGCCTATCCCATCAGAGCTCTGTATCTAGGACTCCTAATCAGGCCAGAGCAGCATCTCTGTCCTCAACCCCTTTGCTGACACCATACTGAAATGGCCTGATTGAACTGGTAGAGCAAGCATTATAAATATGCTGACATATTGTCATGCACACATATTCATGTAGATATGCTTTGCTGTTTGCACTGTCATTATCAGGTAACTGTATAGTGATGTTATTTTTCCATTATGACAGTCATATCTACGAGTGCTTTCAAGGAAGTAGTTGGCTAATACAGTTGCTGGTTTTTTAAGACATCAGCTTAGATGGTTTAAGTGTTACTTGCCCTGCATGGCAGTACAAAAATAACCTGAGTTGCGGACTCAAAATTCAGAATATTAAATATATCAGCTAAAACAATAGATTGATCATCAGAACAAAAGAAGAAAATACTTTTTTAGGTGGAAACTAATCGTTAAGTGGATCTAAATACCATGGACTGTGGATCCTTAGTAGGGAAAAAATGAAGTTGCGTGAAATCTTTGATGCAAGAAATTTGATTGTGAATATTTCTGAAATTTAAGGCAAAATAAAATAAGTAATTAATTAGATTACACTACATTAATGGGAGGTTACATATGGCATATATTCAGCAATCACTGTTCTAAAAATCAGGTATTTCAGATTCAGATCAGATTCTTGTGTCCCATTCACACAAATGTTGTCTTTCTGGATTGGCTAAATTTGCTTACAATAATGTGTATTCCTGTGAAAGTGCAATACGCAGGGTTTTTTTTTTTTTACATAAAAAATTAATTAAGCTAATTGTTTAATTAAAATTGTAATATTTTATATTCATATTTTGCTTTTCTGATCCATCCCTAATTTAGTGAAGCTTCATATAATAGCTTTGTTTTTCATCATTATAACCCTGCTATGCCAAAAATTATGATATTGCCCATTTTCAGTTTTGAATATCACAATAGTTTTTCCAGTGCAGAGATAAGCCAACATACCTGTGAGCACTTTAGATCTCCTCATTTAACATTTATGCATGCTGCAGGCAGCCATTTGCAGCTGCTGTGTATTCTGCACATTCAGGGCAAAGCTAAGGTGCACTCATCTGTTCCATATCTATTGCAAGTCATATTAAGTGCTTTGCCAGGATGTTCATGAATCTTCTCCCAAGGGTCTATTGTTATCTGACAGTCTGTTTAGAAACTGTGTAATGAAAGAGCTTGGCTGTTTGCTTTATCTTAAATTTTCCCTTGTGAATCATTTATGCTCAGATTGAATCACCATAATTAACTTTATAGGTAAATCAATGAATCATTTAGTGGTATTATATCCAGAAGTGTATTATCAATGTTTGTTGTTTTAACTTACATCTTAAAGCACAACACCCTCCCAAAAATATGAAAGCAGTCATTTATCTAAAACTTTGTTTTATTTTGACATAATATTCAATAAAAATGAATCCTTTAGCGTCACAGAAAAATTACACGTAGGTAACATTCAGATAACTTTCTTATTACACTTATTATCAGTTCATTTTCTCCTTTTATTATAACCAGTGGACTGTTACTCCACCCCTTTTCCCAGTTAGGTCCTCCCCCTTATTTGCCATTTTTTCCTCTACACCCTTTTATACAGTCTAATGTATCTTACACGTGTGTTGTGATAACACTGGCCACAGTATTACACATTAAAACGGCAGCAGCCAAACAAAAAATATATTATTGTGGGCAGGCAAACTGATGAGAGCTGTGTGTAAGAACAAGAGGATTATTAGAGATGCTAGCAGGATGACATTACACTGTAGGAGGCAGCACACACTGACTGCTAGGAGACAGGCAGCAGTTGCTTAGCAAAGAGACGGAGACAGTGTACATTCAGGGAGCAAAAAAAGGGAGGGAACTGTAAGCCAGAAAAGCAGTGAAAATACAGAGCAGGGATAAAAGAGGTAACAGCATGAATGATGAGCTGAAACCAGTAGATAAAATCAGCTGACTGCTCTGTGTTTTGAACAGGTTGATGTTAAGGGAAAAGGAGGGAGGAGGAAGGAGTGGGAGGGGGAGCTGTACCATCAGAGCTGAATGTATAATCAGCAGCTGCTGCTTCTGTCATGTGAGCAATAGCAGAGGGAGGGAGAGAGAGGCACAGACTGGAGGCACCTTGTTCAGATAGCGTAATATTCTGGCTGAAGATGGATAGAAACATGGAGACTTAACAGCAGCATGAGAGGCAAGCTTCTGCTCCTGCCACCTCACCCAGGACAGACTGGCATAGGCAGGTCGTAATGTGGCAACCCCTGCTACATCTCTGCTTTTTCATCCCTCTGCTGCTGCTGCAGCTCTAGTATATTTTTAGCATGTCAAGCCCAGACATTGCTGTTGCTGTTGTTTTCTATTTTTTTTATAATATGTGCGTTTTGCTCTGCTGGCATCTTTTTCTCTACCACCCTCTCTCCCTTGATTTCTTAACACTTTCCTTTTCACATGCTGTAACGGCAGCCTTTTTCTCTGGAAACTACTAATCTGGTAAGCAAACAGCAGACCGGGTGCCCACTTCATGTTGTCATGTAGTGCTTGCCATCTCATTTTGCATATGTCATGCATGTCAGCCAGCGTCGTCTTTTCAGCATGTGGTCCTCAGGTTTTACATTATTGCTATATAGTTATTGTGGTTGCCTGTTAAACGGTCGGCTCTCTGTTGGTGATTCAAATGTGTAGACTGTAGAAATGGCCGATGGACTGTGCCTGCAGTACCTGTTAGATTGAGCATTTGGATTGGCGTCCAGCTGGCATTTCAGCGAAGCCTCGCCCCGACTTCATCCTCCCTGCCAGATGTCATTAGTTTGATAAAGGCCAGTGACCTCTGAACTCTCCTGCGCTCTCATGCTTACAAAGGGAGGAACAAAACCTGGCACTGATTGCCATGGCATACACAGCTTTATGTAAGATTGTATTTTGACACCAGGTAGCAGGATCAAAGTCCTCATACCTTCACACATCTTCTCTCGTGCTGTGTGTGCTGTATGCTACGAGTAAAGCAGATAAACCTAGATGAACTGAAGACCCACGGCAAGCTCTATCTTTGGTTTTTGTGTTTATTGAAAAGGATTTAGTAAAAATGTCTGCATTGAAATAGTATAGGCTTTTAAACCTTGGATGATAATCAGGCTAGCTAAATATAGCACTTTTCTATGTGGGATGGGCGACCTCCTGTCTGTCCGAGGTTACAGTCTGTCAGTCTCAGGTGGTAAGATGAAGATACTGTATTTACTGAGCATTTTTATACTGCAATGTTTGTTTGCATATGTGAAGTGTTAACTTGTTGCCATATCTAACATTTGTATTGATTGTTTTACAATATTTGTTAAAAATGTAACTGGGCAGGCTGATTATTGAGCTACAAATAAATGTCGTTCAAGAGTTATTGTAGGTTTTTTTCCTTCGATAGACAAAGCTTTTTTCCTTCATATTTAGAAACACAGTCAGTTCACAGTTAGCAACAAACTACTGTTCTGTGGACAACACAGGCTGGAATGATGGAGAAAGACTGCTGTACCACAACAAATCAGAATTCTTGTCTGAAGTACCATAATAAGTCAGTGTTGGTGAAAGATATTTTCTACTTTTGGGATGTATAGTGAACTATCATCAGCCATGGAACAGTTAGCATTACCATGAGAACTCTAAATAAGGAGCAGATGAAGACCACTGACACCCCTGAACTGCTAACGCCTCCGCTCACTCATACTGCAACATGCACTGCCCACACACATGCATCTGATAGCATTCGTAATATCACGCTTGACTTCTCTGTAAGCATCTAGTAGCACGCTGGTGAATATTACACACACTTGTGCTGTATCTATTGTAACACTGCTTTGTTGCACTGTCTCTAGGCCTACTCCCAGGATGCCTACCTCCGTGGCCACAGCAGCTACAGTGGAAATGCCCGTCACATTCCCGATCCACCTCCAGTATGCTACCCCAGAGTAGACTGTAAGCCTCCGGGCATGGCCCAGGCAGCGGACTCAGCAGAGCAGGCCTGCCGAGGGCCAACTGCACCTGACCATGGGTATCGAAAGGAGATCACCGTGCCCCCGTCTCCGCCTCCTCAGTCATATCAAAAAAGCCAGATGGCAGTATGCATGCGCAACGACAGCGTGAGGACTGTAGTGGTTCCTCCTGAAACAGCTCATATGGGGCGCATGGGTCCAGCACATAGGATAGATTACATGGACCCTGTCTTTGTCAGGGGCAGGCCTGGGTCCCTGGCCCAGTATCCTCACCCTCGAAAGGCAGATGTCTATCCAAGTGGTCCAGGAATACTTCCATATGGAGGTCAAGCACCTCACTACCCAGCCAACCATCAAAACATTGATTGGCGCACTTATCAAACATACAGGGAATACATTGACAATAAAGGAATCCATTCCCATGGTAGTCGGACTATCCAGGAGAGGCTGGACAATTTGCGATCTACCAGTCACACTGGCTTTGGCCCTACTCATCACATTCCCCGAGGAGACTGGGGACCGAAGGGGATACAAAGAAGGAGTACCTCCCATGAACGGTCATACCAAGGACCTCCACCCCACTTTCAAATTGCCCGACGCAGTGCATCGCAGGACCGCATGGGCGGCACAGAGAGAATGGGGCAGAACAGGAACTGGCCTCCTCGAAGCGTGTCCCAGGATGGCCTAATGCACAAAGCCCGGGCACACTCCACAGACTATGTTGACCCTGCAGATCTTCCCCGGCCAAATGAGAGGAGAGGAGGGTATGGAAGGGCAGACCAAGGTACGAGGCCCAGCAGACAGTCTGTCCCCAGACACGCCATGCTTTACAGGCCATCTGTTGGATACAGCGGAGGCATAAGGGGGGCACCCAACCCTTCTCTCTACTCTAAAGGACCAGATTCTCTTCAGACACGCTCCTCACCCATTCTATCAGACAAACCCTCTCATTTTGGAAAGAGCACAAGTGCTGAACATTCTCTTGTTGACCAAAGAGTTGCAGTCAAGGGTAACAGTGCAGGCCATGCTACTCAACAAGGCCTGAGCAGAATGCGGGCTGAAACCATGCAGCCTGTTGAAGTAAGCAGAGACACAGCATTGGTGGGACACAGGTCATCTTCGTGCTCCACCCCTAAACAGATTCCTCAGAGGCCTAGCATCCTCAAACCACTTCACCCAGAGTCCCAGAGTCAGCTTAATGGGCGAAGCCCCACAGAGACTGGAGTCATTCTAAGGGAGAAACCCCCTTCTGGAAAGAACCCCAGCCCTCTGCGACACCCCTCCTACATCCTAGCTGTAACTGATGATGGAGCAGATTCCACAGCAGATGTGGCGGCATGCTGGCTTCCCAACGATGCACGTCGAGAGATACACATACGCCGCCTTGGGGAGCAACGTCACACCTCCTGCTCCAGCAACCTGGATGAGTCTCTGGACTCCATTCCATTCATTGGTAAGAGAATAATCAGTTGTAAGCCTTGCTGCCTCATGTTGTCATGGCAACGGCAGCAGGCAGTAGTAACATGAGGCAGACTTACGGCGCTGATACTGAAACTGGTTTAGGGGCTTCCACCGTAGATACTTATAGAAAGCAGGTTCAAATAGTTGGCTGGAAAATTGACTGGAGCCTGTGGACCTCTATAATTTCATTGTTAATCTGATTCAGTGCATTATGGTCTGTATGTATACAGTACTTGGGAGATGTTCAAAAAAAAATTAATCTTCCTGGGAAGATGTTATTTATCAGGTTTGTGGGATTCAGAGAGGTTTTGTGGTGATACTCAGCTTAACAGGGGCAGAGTAAAGGATGGTTTAAGCCTTTTGTAATATTGAATTTCTCCTCTTAATACATTGTTGTCTTGGATGGTCTGTCTTCAGAATGGATTGCATAATGGTTCAGTAGTCCCATAATGCATTTTCTGGTGATTGAATTGGTGTCATCTCAAAAACAACTGTCTAACCATGCAGATAAAGTGAGATTTTGCATATGCTTAATTTTAGCTTTTGGAAAAGCCACCAACGTTGTTTCTTAATCTAGTCTGAGTTTAAGATTTTAATGTATTCATTCTTGTTTTAAAGAATCTCTTGTTAGCTGTTCAGCAGTTAGGCAGTATTTGTAGTAGGCACTCTCACCATATTTCTTGGTGTGCCTTGATGAGTACATAGCTATAGTTGCTAGAGGCAAGACTGAGTATACAGATGGAGGACCTTTTAGGTTTCCTAAAGGTTATTTGTAATCTACTATTAGATTTAAATCATGCTAAAATTATGCTTCAATATTTCTCTGTATTGTCAGTCTTTCTGTTTGTCTTTCTCTCACCATCTGTCTCTTCATATATGTTTTATATATGTATGTTTGTCTCTCCATCTGTCTGTCTACCAGCCCTTCTGTGGTGCTACATAATGTAGTAAAAGGGAAAACTACAGGCTGTTTGAGAGTGGATATCTTGTTATTTACAGTCGGTCCTGTCTGTATTTGTTTGGTTTCAAAGTTATTTCTGCATGATTAGGTAGTTTCTTCAGAGAAATAGTCCACCCCTGAGTGAGAAGAAACTTAAGACAAATTTGCTTTCTCAGAAGTTGGCATAATGTAGATGGCTTTAACTTCTGATCTACTTACATTTTGGAAGGACATAAAGGAGACATTTTGTACTTTGCAGGTAGCCTGAATAGAGGAACTAGGTCACAGCCAGTGACTGTACTGGAAGGTTTTAGTTTGACCCATGGGAGAAGAGTTAGTTTCTGAGTTAAATTTGGGTCTTTTGAAGCAGTTCAGATAAATGTAACTGATGTTGCAATTTTATGGGTATACCAGTTAAATCTATTTCAAGAGCACTGCTGCAGAGTATGGTGCTGTTGAACAGTACTACATTGTATAGTGGTGGGCAGGAAGAATGCTTTAAGTTGCAAGTGGAGGTGTTTTTGTGTGAAGTTGTTGAAAAGCTGAATGTAGATTATTAGTAGTTATTTTTTTTTCTCACTTTACATGTGACCCCATGTCTTTACAATCTCCTAAATAATATATCATTTGATGGCCTTGAATCTGGGTACAAGTGATGTCAGGACAGGACAGCTTACAAACAGTGTTTCCACCGTTCCTTTAGTGCTACATATAATGTTGGTTGTAAAGGAGGCCTGTCAGGCCAGGTGCAGACAAAGCAGGCAGTGACGGTGATGATTCTACAACACCATCATTCTGGGACTGGTGCCCCGGCCCAGAAGAACAGTGTACTGATTGTGTAAGCTCCTCTGCCTCTATCAATGGCCTGTTTGAAACCCCAGTGGTCCAGGCCTTCCTCTAATCCATAGTTTTATTTAGCTTATATACAGGCAGGTCATATGCCATTAATCTTTTTCTTAAAATGTTGTAGTTGAAAATGTTCACATGAATTTGCCTTTTGGTTGTTAATTGGATTGTAGTGTCTACTTAGGTGTGCTTAATTTTAAAGCCTCTTTTATCAACGGTGTGTGATAGTCTTTTAGAGCAATCCCAAATGTGTTGTATATTTACAATGAAACTGATCATATCTGCTGTAGCTGCACAATGGACCAGAGAATGAGCATGTCTTGGCTGCTTCATGATGATCTTGTGAACAGTTTGGGCTTAGGGCAGAAGCCCTCAGGTGTTGCTATAGCAGGCTCTGTGGTGCATGGCCTGTCAAGCGTGTGAGCTTTAGACCAGCAGGTAAAGAAACCAGACATTAGGCTCTAATATTATTGATGATTTTGTGCAGTTCTCTGAATACATTTGAGTCTTGGTCTTTTGATATGGGCGGTGATGTATGCACAGTTTAGTAGAAATTTGTCATTTCTTATATTTTGGAAAGATGAATTTTGGAACTGTTTGTGCTAAATACTGTTTATCAATGATGGGCAAAACCTGAGTCAGGTAATCTAATGGGCCTTTTTAGGGAGATGGTGACATCTTTTTTCCTTTGCCCCGTTTCAAAGTTGGGTACAGGCTGGAAGTAGGACAGTTGCTTTTAAATTTAGCTCCAAAAGCCCCTCGGCTGCAAAGAGCAGCTTTTTACTCTGAGCTGTTTCAGGCTTGAAGTGCCAGAAGTGGGCAGTACTTTAGAATTAAGAACTTCCTTCTCTCTCAGTAAAAATGTCAGAAGATGACGTGTACTGACTCTCATCTCATGTTAGCCATGTGAGTCATAGTAAGACTTTTTAATTTCTCCAAAATCCCACAGGTGATGGACAATAAATCTGTCTTTGATATACAGATGTTAAAGATAAACATTCTTCTGGTCAGAGACTTAATGTTAAAACATGCACCAAAAGCTGTATTTTATCTCTGTGTTCTCACGTAATGTTATATTGTCATCATAGATGAGCCAATCAGCCCCAGTGTCGACCGGGAGGCCGCTCCCATTCCACCCTCTGCCGTGGTATCTGTTGCACCATCTATAACTACAGGGCCCTCCAGCCCAGGTTCACCGTGCCCTCTCATTCGTCGTCAGCTGTCTCATGACCAAGGTAAACAGCACTGGGATGGTAAGATGACGTATTTGTCAGGCAGGGCATGGCTCTAAAGAATTTCATTGAAAAGGACAAAGTGCACAGAAATTTTAGATGACCTAAATGATTACACACTTATCTAAATTGTTGTTGATTCATTCTCTTTAAGTCCAGTAATCACTGTACCGTTTGAGTTTGAATTTTTTAGTGTTTTGTGAAATGTATGTAGTAACCCCCACCTTTGCATGCTCAGTTAAGGAGGTAAATCACAGGTGAATCATGTAAACCAGCCGAATGTGTTCTTGGACAAATTTTCTCACTGTTTTTCTTTAACATTTGTTTAGACACAAGCCCAAACAAGAGTATAATGTGCATCCTATTTACGCTCATAACTTAAGCTAACAACCAACAAAATATAATTTCATATGTATATTGTTTCAATTACTATAGAGTCCTTGAGAAGTGCTTTGGCTGAGTCTGAAACAGCCAACAAAACAGAGCGGTCCAAATCATATGATGAGGGTTTGGATAATTATCAGGATGAGGGCAGAGGGTGAGTACATATTATAATTGATTGCATTTCAAGTCATTGTTACAAGGTTTTTTTTTTTCATTTGTATTGGATTATGGATCTGTCTCACCTCATCTCTGACATAAAATATGCCTTTATCTATTATTCTTCTACTTGTTTAGAAGATCTTCTAGTAAGCATATGCCCAGTTTCAGAGGCCTGAGAAAGGTGAGGAACTTCAGAATTACTGACAACATGCCAGATGTTTTTATGTCATTTATAATTTGGATTTTGTTTCTCAATTGCATTGAGCAAAATTTATGTGTAACAGTACAAAGTATGCTTTGGGACAATGCAACACCTTAAGGAGATGGTCATTTAGATGCCATAGAAAGTTTCTACTCTTCTGTAATTTCAAGGACACAATAAGACAGATGAATTTGATCCATTTATATTAAGTTACCTAAGGGAGTAACTACTATTTTATCAACAAACCAACAAAAACTCCCACTCTTACTGTACAGTCAGATTACAACTTGACCGCTTGATTCACATTTTTACAAATGTAAATGTAATGTGGATAAATTGTACATTGGGGGAAAAGTGTCTGTTGCCATGTGTAAAATCAGTCGTATGGTCTGTGACATGTTTCTTGACATGGTTTTGGTTTTATGGTTGTCAGACATACTGTGAGGCTCCTTCAATTTGCTCTCTTCATCATACTTGGGAAGTGTTTTGAGACACCAGTGTTTTTGATAATGGAATTTCTTGGTGACTGTGTAACATTGAGATCATACATTTGATTATACTCAGAGATGTTTGTTGCATGTCATTGCCCTCTCTCATTCTTCCCATGTGTCATGTCACACTCCAGTGTCAGCTAATGATACCAGAAAACACTGGCATGTATTCACACTTGCAGGCTCTGGACGGACATAAATCTCCTGGGGATTCTGGATCTCGAAGGGATTCTTCTTCGGACATCTTTGCTGATTCATCCAAGGAAGGGTTGCTTAATTTTAGGCAGCTTACCACAGATAAAAACAAGGTATGCATTTTCCTTATTCCTTACATCCATATAGTATATCAATAATGTTGTAATTTGTGAGTAATGCTCTGTTTCCCTTGTCTCTCCATCCCTGTAGCGTGTTGGTGGAGGAATGAGATCGTGGAAGCAGATGTATGCTGTCTTACAAGGTCACACCCTCAGTCTCTACAAAGACAGGAAGGATGCACAGTCCCATGCTTCCACACAGTCTGATGAGGACCCACTGCGAATCAGCATCAAGGCCTGTCTGATTGACATCTCCTATAGCGACACAAGACGCAAGAATGTGCTACGACTAACCACCTCAGACTGCGGGTATTTGTTCCAGGCAGAAGGGAGGGATGACATGCTGGCTTGGATCCGAATCATTCAGGATAACAGTAACCCTGATGAAGAGGTGTGTCAGAGCAAGACTCATGTTGTGAAGCCAAGTCAAGATTGCTGTCATGCGATAAATCTCTTCTCCCTCTCCCTAAATTTATGGAGAAATTTAAAGATAGGTGTGAAATTCCTTAAGTCCTAAAAGGTTATGAGCCTGAGCATATGGGTGCAGCATAGCACTTCGGGTCAGTTTACAGACAAGACTTCACTTTGGTTTTTAAACAAATAACAGGCACACCCATCGGGTTAGTGAACCAAAGTCTGTCTTCGAATAAAACATAGTTAAGGCCTCAGTGAGATGGAGAGGATTACAGCCATTATTTCCCAAATATGCCTAACAAAAGATAAAATAAGGTGTCATTTGAAACTCATTTTATCTGGGCCAAACAAAAAAAACAGGTAGCACATCTGGGGGTGTGAAAGGGGAAGTTCATTTTCAGACTGAGGGCTAATCTGTAAGGTGCCTTTAAGCAAGATCTGGCAGCACATGATTGGATAAGATTGGAAATGTTTTGGAAAAAAATAGTGTGTATATTAATTTATTTGATTGTTGTAAAACTGCACTGTAAGACTTCGGCTATTGTCAACACAAACCATTTTGAATACGATTCAAACATTATTTTTTGTCAAAAATTATATTTTCCACACACTGGGTCACTCACGTAACCTTTACACTTATTGGCTTATCTGCTGTTTACCTTCAGTTTTTTATCTTTAGGCTGTGTGTGGCTCAGTCACTTGGTTATTTAGTAATTTATATTACAGCTTTAGATTTGATTTGCAGTTGTTTATAACAATTTTTTTTACAGATTTCCATTTGTACATTACTGACTGTGAAGGTCCTCCTACTTACATGATAATAGAGCAGTCATATTATATATACATGTCTAATTTACCTGCTTATAATGTAGAGGTGTTTATTTTAATGTAATCTAATGACTCTCCTGAATGTATTTCTTCCTTGCAGAATGCTGCTGTAACAAGTCAGGACTTGATCAGTCAAAAGATCAAAGAGTACAACATGATGAGGTATGCAGGACTCCACATTGCCCCCTGGGGCTCACCCATAGTATGTGAGCACATATCAGCAAATTTTAATTGTATGCCAACTTCCTGTTAATGTTTGTCGATGTGTGGGGCTTTTTTGCTATTTGTCTGATTCAGTGCACCCAGCAGCAGGTCTGAACCCTCCCCCAAAACCTCCCGCCAGTCCCTCAGCATCAAACAAGCCTTCCTGGGAGGTAAAACAGACGGCAGAACACACAGCCCTCATTCGCCCAAAACAAGTGAGGAGCGGAGAGCCCTGAAAGGTAAAGGCAGCAGCTCCGTTTAGTGTGATTGGAGGGCATTTCTAATTTCAGAGGGCTAATTCATGTGCGTGTATGTTTGTGTTTACTCTCTCAGATGACTCCAGTCCACCACGGGACAGAGCTGCTTGGAAAATTGGCATTGCAGGGATCATGAGGAAGCCCTTTGAAAAAAAGACTCCTGCTGGGGTCACGTTTGGGGTACGGCTTGATGACTGTCCACCTGCACAGACTAACAGGGTGAGTCTGGATGTTTTTGTCTTCTCTTTGAGAGAAAATGTGGTGTTGTTTCACATTCAGGTGATGTTAGTAGCATATCACTTTGGCTAACTATAGGAACCACTGATCTGTTCTACATTTAACTGTATGCACATCACATCTGTGTTTATCTAATCTGTTTTGGCAGTTCTTCTAAATGGTTAGATTCAACATAATCAGTGATATGTTACATTTAATGTCTTCCTGATTTGTGTTGTGCAGTTTGTTCCTCTGATCGTGGAGGTGTGCTGTAAGGTGGTTGAGGAGCGAGGTCTGGAGTACACGGGAATATACAGGGTTCCCGGGAACAATGCTGCCATCTCCAGCATGCAGGAGGAGCTCAACAGCAAAGGCATGACTGACATCGACATCCAGGAAGACGTAAGTGACTGACGGCTGGGTTGTACAGTACACTAAGCCACTTTCCTGACAACATCGTTTAACAGTGACAGATTTGTACTGTAAGGACTGCTTCAACATAATGCTCTGTCGACCTTTCACTTCTCTGCAGAAATGGCGGGACCTCAATGTCATCAGTAGTTTACTGAAGTCCTTTTTCCGAAAACTTCCAGAACCTCTGTTTACAAATGGTGAGATCCTGTAAATACACTGATTGTTGTGGCAGAGACATCACAAACAAAAACTGGAGGAACAGGGATTTTCCATCCAACATTCTTCCTCTTTAAATTCTCAGTAGAGGTTTTCCTGCTCTGTTCACAGAAAAGTATGCTGATTTTATCGAAGCCAACAGAACAGAAGACTCTGTAGAGAGATTAAAGGAGCTCAAGAGGCTGGTGAGTAAAAAAATCAAGTATGAAGAACATTTGATTGAATAGCACTAAATTTACAATTAATCCTGAAATCCCCTCTCTTTTTGTCCATTCTTGCAGATCCATGAATTACCCGATCATCACTTTGAAACTCTGAAATTCCTTTGTGCTCACCTTAAGAAGGTTTCTGACAACTGTGAAAAGAACAAGGTATGAGTGTCAGCAGGGATCTGTCACTGTTAATGTCATTAGATAACATCCTCCAATCCGTTGTAAACCCAGTCTCCTTTGCGGGATTATTTCATTAAACCTGATTTGTCCCAACCTCATCTGTTTAGATGGAGCCTCGTAACCTGGCCATCGTGTTTGGTCCTACGCTCGTCAGGACCTCTGAGGACAACATGGCCAACATGGTCAATCACATGCCAGACCAGTGCAAGATAGTTGAGAACCTTATCCAGCAATACGACTGGTTCTTCACTGATGACTGTGATGACGACCCTGTTGTATGTGGCAATTGTATTTTTATTTTTTTTGTTTAGTAAGGTTTATGATCGATGAACAACTTCGATCACAGATAAACCAAATTTTATGCTATTCAAAGCTGCATTCATTAATATGTTTTTAGCAATGACTCAAATGACTGTGTAATGTTAGCAGTGTTGCTCATGTTGATGAACTCACAGAGAATTATGACAAATCTGCAATAACCAGATTCTTTTACTGGCATCAGCTCATTGTTTAGATTCAGCTTTATTGTTTGGTTCTGTCTCACTGCTCTCATCATCAGCAGGGTCTCCAAGCACAGCAGGCCACTGTTATCAGCTAAAAATCTCTTGGTTTACTTACTGTTCTCTCTCTGCCCAGCATCAAACAGCAGACAGACAAGAATCTAGTGAATATATTAGTGCATTTACCAGTTAAGAGCTTGATATTTCTCTCAGAGGTAGAAGAGTGGAACAGAATAATTCAGTTAATTAATCTCCTTAGTAATTCCGTTTATGTAGCTTTAAATAGGTTTGAATTAAATAAAACTCATGGTGTATTTTTGTGGTTATCTTTTTTCCCATTTATTTATTGTTTTCAGTCACTTATCTTCTCTCTGCTTTCTCTTCTATTCTGGTTCAAACTGTGTTCCTCGCTCCACATGCGACTCCAGACCACAGCTGAGCAGGAAAGCACAGTGCAGTCTCAGCCTGTGCCCAATATCGACCACCTGCTCTCAAACATTGGACGGACCACAGCGTCACCGGGCGAAGTCTCAGGTAAATCTGAGAAAGTTTTCTCTTACGAGCAGCACTCCAGCATCACTACAGACAGATATTACCATGGCAGCAACGATATATTTCATTAATATCTGTAGATAAAAAAAATGTTAGCTATTTGTGCTGTAGACTTTCTTTTGGATTGAATGTTAGCACTGTGTTAATTGTATAGACAATGAACATTATGCCTATTCTACATCATTTAAATGCTACATGCAAAGAGAATTTCATTTGTTTCTGTTGAGGCAAGCTTTTTCAAATTTTTCAATGTTTAAATATTTTGTAGTTTAACTATTGGAAAATTGTTGAAACTCACCTTGCAGTATGTCAAGCCTTTATGATTAAGTTTTTGGGGTTTTTTTACTTTTGGATAAAAGTCTGTTTTGTTTGAATGTTTCAATGTTTATTTTGGCCAAAGAGAAAAAAATGTCCTCAGGTTTTCTTTTTGTTCATTTGTTTGCTTTCCTCTTTATTTCCTCTTGCTCAAGTCATTTTTTCTCCCTGTGCTTTACCTGTGTTGAGACGACGACTCCTTTTCTTTCAGTTCTTTTCTTCCCCTCCTCCTCGTCTCTCACACAATCCCGGCATGTTCTTTCCCAAAGAAAATCTAACAGACAAAAAGAAACGATGGAAGTTTTAACCCTTCTGACCTCTGCCCTTCTGTGTGTAGTGTGTTGTTTTTCTCCCTTATCCCTGTCCAGCACTCACACATTACCCAATCTTGACACAGGCCAAGTGGGCGGCGTCTATCACTCGATGATGTCACTGATGGACTCTGTTTTGTCAGTGATGGACAGCTGGGACTGTAGGAAGAAGGACGAGTGTTGTGCCCAGTGTAGCTGCCTAGTCTGCAGAAACCCGCAGCTCTTTTAAATTTGGGCGAAAGGAGGAAAAAAGATAAAAAAGAAAGAAAGAGAAGTCGATGTTTGTCATTTTTCCTGTGGTGTGCACGTCTCATATTTAAACCAATACCCTAAATTGAGGGGATACAGAGCGATGCTGCTGTACTTTCTCTGAAAGCCCTTCTGCTGTCTCTTGTTGTCTCTAAAGCTGATCGCAAGGACAAGTAGCATGGTACGGTCAACCTCGGGTTCTCTCCCGGTCATGTGGCATAATCTGTCATGATGTCTGAGGGGTGGGGTCGCATTGGTGGGACTGAGCTGGATGTTCCCCCAGCACACATGCGTTTACACTCAAAACAAACCCACACATACAAATGCGCGCCAGATTGATAAACATGTAGTAGCTCGTAAATGCAGAGGCTGCACATGCAGTCAAATAGTAGTGGACGGGACTCCAAGCATGTAGATGTAGTGGTATTTGCCGCGACAGTAGTGTTTTTTTGTTTTTTTTTGTTTGTTTGTTTCAGGTGCCTCCTCTTGTGTGTTTGTTTGATTTGCTGTCAGTGTCCTTATTTCAAAATCTTTGTCCTCATTCTACATTTAAAAACATCACATTGTCAACAACAGACACACATTTCCACATACATTCACATCTCCTACTGTTATGTACATGATGTAAAAGACCCACTCGCTCTGTCTCCTTTTCCAACCCTGCTCTGTACACAACACACAATTTGTGAACATAAATTAGATCACACTTAGCTCGTTTTAGCTGCCCAGGAACCATTTCAGGAACTCAAGAATTGTATGTGCTTTTTAACCAAAGAGTCCAGTGGCTACATTTAGTTTCTTTGCCAAGGCTTCGGTGTCAACATGGCTGCACCAGGAGCAGCACCTTCTGAGGCCCTGGATCTATTAAGGGATGTAGAGTGTTGCTGATTCATCAATCTCACAGCTCATACAATTTATTACAGTTTAATTCGAACAACAAGGAAGCGCTGGATCCCACTCGTAACAATATATGATTGAGGGTTGCACATTACTTGTCACGTCCGATGTTATGAATAATTGAAAGTTAATGTGGTTTTTGCGTGCGTTACAATGGGAAGCAGTAAAGCCATTAAATTCATGAGCAGGTCATCTTTAAAAACAGGCCAACCGTTCTTTGCGTCCATCCACTGCATTCATGTGAATACAGCACCAGAGTAAAACAAACAGTGACATAACATTGCACTCAAACTTTGTTGGTTTTTACTCCATTAATCTGATGACTCGTCAGCAGTGGAAGTGTCTTAAAGTTCTGTTCAGTTCCTGAGTTCTTGTGGTTCCTGTAACTGTGTGGTTGAGATGGGCCATTTGTCTGCAGGTCTTTTATTTGCTGCAGTTTGCATGTTTTCTCCTTTTGCAATGTGAGCTGAGAAAGTTTTGTGAACTCCTTGTTTTACCCTTTATGTTGTTTAGAGTGACAGGCTACACGTTAAGGGGCCCCCACAGGAGTTATTCTAGCTTGGAGTAAGCGCAATCTTTCCGTAATACTAAGGCTTGCCTGCGCCAGCTGTATCGACCACGACACACTCTCACTGATCTGTTCAGCTCAGGCCCCTTAAGTCTCTCAGTCAGAGCAAAACTCATCACCCCTCTCCTCTGTGATGTCTTTGAGTTGGGAAAGAATGCCTACAGCTGGTTGGTGGCTACATGTGATGCTCAGTGACTGACGTGTTTGTCCGTGATGTGCCGTCGTTCCATCGATACATAAGCATGAGCTGCTTTTCTGTGTCTTGGTTTACTGCTGGGTTTTCACTTCCTTTCCTCTCACTCCCCATTTCAGGCCTCTTCTGGCGCTTCCTACCCTCTCTCATATACCGCTTAGTGTCGTTACTCGTCTGCTGTCGTTTTCTCTCTTACTCTGAGCCGAAAATGTGTCATCTGCTTTCACTCAGCTCCTCTCATTATTCTCATCATGTGTGTCAATTTCATCCTGAACTCTAAACTTTTAATCTGCCTTTTCTCTCTCGTTACCTTGTTGACTGTTTTAAGCAGAGTGGAGCGTTGGCAGATTTTTACTAATGATTCTTTTCTCCTTAATACAGATTCAGCATGTAGTGACTCCTCCAAATCAAAGGTAATATCCTTATCTTTAACATAAATCTTTCATCCCTTCATCAAAGCTATTTTATATTCATAGGTTGTCTTGCTTTGACAAGATTTTAATGCTGTTTTGATTCTGTTTCAGCAGGGCTTGTGGGGGTCAGGGAAGGATCAGTGTAGCAAAGAGATGCTGCGCTCCTCCTTCTTCGCCAGCCGCAAACGTAAGAAGCCCAAGGACAAAGCTCATCCCAGCAGTTCAGACGACGACCTGGACTCTGTGTTCCCCAAGAAGGAGCTCCCGGAGGAGAGCCAGCAGCAGCCTCTGTGGTCTCCAGACAGCCGGACCGAGGAGGAGGGGGAGACGGATGAAACCAGTGATAAAGAGAAGCATAGGAACAGCTCAGTGGAGCAGCTTGACAAACCCAACAGGAAAGAGTTGCTCTCTTGCAGGCTGAACTCGCAGCCCTCACCCTCCCTGCCTCCAGACCACATATCCTCATCCCTTCAAGCCGGTTCCCCCTACGCCTCGCCCTCCCATTCCCCGAACCTCAGCTACCGTATGCCAATGGCCCACCAGTCGTCTCTGTCAGACCCACCCTCCAACTACGACGACACAGTCTCTGACCTTGGTACGATGAACAGCACCAGCTCGCAGGCATCGGTGCCAAGAGTGAGGCGTGGAAGGACTGTTGCGCAGGGTACAGAGGCAGGCCCCAACGGACTGGGAGCCGAGGTTTGCTCCATCACCTCCGACTACTCCACCACATCCTCCATGACTTTCCTAACTGGAGCTGAGCTCAGTACCCTTAGTCCTGAGGTGCAGTCTGTGTCAGAAAGCAGAGGAGGAGACGACGCGGACGATGAAAGAAGTGAGCTCATCAGCGAGGGAAGGCCGATGGAGACAGACAGCGAGAGCGACCTGTCAGTGTTTACAGTCGGAAAAGCCGATCAGCGAGAACTGCAGGAGGCTCCCCGGCCCCTCCCTTCCCACAGACTCATCGAGTGTGATACGCTTTCCAGAAAGAAAGCTGCTCAGCAAAAAACTAACAGTGAGTCCTCACTGGAAGGAGCTTGGAGTGATAAAGATTCCAACAGGCTGTCACGTGTTTTGGGGTCAGTGAAAGGCCGCTCCACAGGCAGCCTCAGCGCCTCGTCACGTAGCGAATTAGACAAGGCGGAGCCCACATGGAAGCTAAAGATCACCGACAGACTAAAGGTGCGCCTTCGAATGTCTGTGGATGACATGTTTGGTGTGGGTAGTCAGAGGAGCCGGTCCCCTGAGGGCCGCAGTAAGAAGAAGAACATCAGACGCAGGCACACCATGGGCGGTCAGAGGGACTTTGCAGAGTTGTCTGTCTTGGGAGACTGGCAGGTTGGCATCGGTTCAGGATCTCGGTCTGAGCTTTCAGCTGTGGACCAGCTGAAACCAAAGTGCAGCTCTCAAGACTTTTCCATCAGGGACTGGATTGCCCGCGAGCGCCACCGCACCAGCAATCCTGAGGTCAGCCTTGACCTTTCTGAACAGCAGGGGGGGCTGTGCAGTGCAAACTCCCAGAACCTCGGAGCCTCGTCCTCTTCTGAACTCTCACATCGCCCAGCTGAGGTGGTAAACGGCGACATCCCCCAGAGTAAAAATCTGAGCCTTTCGGCCACCGCTCACCCACATAAACTCACGAGTTCCCAGGTGGTCCATTCGCGCTTCTATCAGTACCTGTGAGAAGTGTCGGATTTGCGTGACTGTGTCTGTTCCCTGTCTGTGAGATGTGTACGTACTTGGGAGCCTGTCAGTATAATGTCTGTTGTGTGACCAATGTTAGTGAATGAGCATGTTGTACAAAAATCGTCTGGAGTGTGTCTGTAACCGATGTGCGTGTGTTTGTGAAAAGAGAATTACTGCACACAGGGATCGTTGAGCTTGCTCATGTAGAAGGCATGAAACAAAAATGTTGTTTATACATTTTTATTTTTATTTTTTACGACAAATGACTTTGGGATGGCTAAGCAGGAGGACATCCTCCCTCCTGTTATCCCTGTTAATGCTGAAGACCGAGAGGACCTGTTGCTCATGAAACACTGAGCCTATGACGTCTGTGTGAGGAAGTGCGACCAGTGATACTCAAGTCAAGTTTAAAGGTTTAGCTAAGTGGCTTTAAGGATGAACTGACTTTTAGATTGAATAGGAAGTAGTAAAAAGTTCAGATTTTTAGTATTGCAGAGGAACTATTTTTGTGTAAAGAAAGTTACGATGTTCAGAGTCAGTGAGTCTCTCAGTAACCAAATGAAGAATGTACAGACGTGCTTGCTGTAATACTGACTAAAAGCTTTAGATGCTTGTGTTTCACTCTAAAGTGTACATATCCCTATTTTTCTGTGTACTTGAATTGTGTTTTTGGTACAGCCAATGTGTGGACTGCCTACAAGCTCTCTGCTGTCAAAGGGGCCTTTCCAAAGGTACAAAGGTGAAGAGGAGACACTGGACTTATGCAAAATGGAAAACAGAGTTCTTATTCATCACAGATATATGGTTTAAAGAGCAGTGAACAACATCCCTCTGATGCAAATGTTATGCTGTGTTTTAAGTGTTCGTGGTTCACACGTGTCAGCGGCGGTAGACTGCTTAGAGGAAAGAAAAAAGAAAATGGGGAATCAAATCAGAAAATCATGTTTCTTCACATTAGGAAGTGCCTCACAATGAAATGTTAAGGGTGCCATATTGTCTTTGTTGAGACACACGAAGATGTTACTGTGAATGACAGTTTTATTGTCGACTCTCAGTCATTCTACAGGTGACGTAACAAAATGCCGAGCTTCCATTCCTGAGGCATTCCACTCTGGTCTTAACATGTTTTATACGTTTTTTTTCTCTCTTTTCCTTCAGTTTTTCATTTTTTCATTTTAACAGAACTTGAATTTTAAATATTCCTTGTAAAATAAGTAACTTAAATGTACATACGAATGCCATGTTTTAGCTGCTTTACTTTTCATTTCCATCAAGATAGCAGGATTCAGTACAGTATTGTGAGATGACGACGATGGTGGTGATGCTCATGTGGCCTGTTTGGGTGTTGTGGGCAGTTTGGTACTTCTCTGTGGAGAGTTCATTGAGCTGGACCGTTTGTACCAATGCTGTGTTCCTCTGAATGTTAGAGGGGTGTGCACAGACTCCTGAAACACTGGAAATAAATTTTGTCAATGGCAAATTCTCATGTATGTTTATTTTCTAATGAGAAAGGCAGCTTTGATGGATTTCATTGAGTCTTTTTGATTTAGTTTCCAACTGTCCAACATGAAAACTTTGAAATGGGTTGAATACTCAGCTTTTTTCAGGAACTTTAATCTTACTGGACAGCTCTCTGATCGAATCCATTCAGATTTGATTGATTATGCTCACCAGCCTGAATCCAAGACAGATTTTGGTGTCTGGATTTCACTGCGCAAATCTGAGAAACTTGACTTGATATTTAGACTTCAGCCCCAAGTTATTCAGTACTGTTTTTAGAATAACTTAAGCTGTAATTAAATTTTGACATTTAGTGTCCAGTATCGGTGACTTGTATTCAGTTGGTAATCAAATTCTTTCAGCTTTTTTTACATTTCAGCTGCTTGGACTCTTGGATCATGCAACAGATAAAACATAACTTGATAGTGCAGAGGTCTGATCACGCTTAAGCAGCATGGCCGCCATGCATTTTTTTCTTTTTTGAGTGAGCATTTGGTTTTGGTGACGTTCTTTCACAGGCCTTGGCATGTCACTGTGGTAAAAGCGCAGCTGAATTCCATGAGTCTGCTTCAGTTTCAGGGTCCTAGCGTTCTTAATATTATTAATAGCACATGTTATTTGGCTTCTATGCATTCTATATTGTCTACGGTAATCACTTTGCTTCATTCGAGTTCAAAAATCTCAGCACTCAATGCTACTGCTATACTTATACTGCACACTAGAGGGCAGTCAAGCTGTTGGTTTAAAGATGTTAAGTGACAAAGCCAACTGAAGGTACATTTCAAAATGCTTTATATACAAGTTGCACATACAACATGAAGACTTAAACAATATAAGATTTATACACTTTGTACATCAGCTGACTAGAAACCACTGACAATACTAACAGAAGTGACATGGGGGAGAGACTCAAGCCATTGAACACACAAAGTAATTCACAAAATAATCAAAATTCAGCATAGTCAACTTACCAGAATGCCAGTTTCAAAGGTAAACAGCAAGAACTGTATCTGAAAACTAAATACTTCACATTGTGTGTAATACCATCTTTCAAGCAGACATAGTTATTTTGAATTCAGTTCTTTCCATGTTTTAAATAAATGTGCCGTGCCTTGTGATTTAAACTTCCCTCACTAATAACTGGCTATCCTTTAAGGAAAATGAACTCATGATCTGGTTTTGGGTCAATCAACAGAATACACAGTTCAGACAAGGCCTATCCATGTTTACTCATTTTTCAGTGTCACGTGGGCTCCTAACATGAACATTTCACCCACAGTAAGGCACAGTGACTAAAGGAACAAGAGTTCAATTGAGAAGGATGAGGAGGGGACGTATGGGTTCATACCATTTGTATATAGACACTTCGTTTTTTTGGAGTACAACACAAGTCAAACATTGTGCCTTGTTTTGTAAAGCAACTAAGGACTGATGCAGCCAGACATCCACTCAGAGACACGACACTGAACAGAGAAATTCTGAGAAACAAGTAGCAGTAATCATGAACACAATAATCAGTAATCAGTTGGTCAGCAAAGGTTATCAGAAACTGGCAGCCTCTTAAAAGTTAAATCTCAACATAATGAACTGAGGGATATTTTTTTACTAGGGATATTTTGTGCTGCAAAGCGCTCGATTAATGTGCCTGGTTTGGAACGGAGACGCATTGCTCTTCTGAGCTTATGTTGATCCTCTATTTGTCCACCAGAGGGAGTGTTAGTCCATATATTCCAATAGCAGACTCAGTGAGAGATATATGGACTGTTCACATCTGAGATTTATTTGGTCTTTCTGGCTGGTTTCCTTGCCAGCAGCCAGCACGAGGTGAAGAGGGGAGGGGGGATACAGGCCGAGGCCTCGTTGCACATGCAGGTGCTGCACTTCAGTGTGGATCTGAAATCTGATTGGACAGCAGGTGGTGCGGGTTGATCGGGTTTGAAGGATCTGTTGCATATTGTGCTGTAGTAGCTGGCCGTGGGCTGCTCAGAGGGGCAGGCTTAACTGTCGTCCTCATCCTCTTCTTGCTGGTCGTCTGTCAGGATCTCTGGCACCCGGAAACACTCTTCGAAGAAGTTGACGAGGGATTGGCTCAGGTGCTGCTGTGTCCCGTCGCTGTGTAGAAAGTGTCCCTCATCTGGGTAGATCTGTCAAAAGAACAGTAGATTTATACGGGACTGCACAATTTTACAACATTTTTATTTTTACCTTCATTATCCAGTTAGTTTATTAAATCAGAAATAATGATGATCAGTATTTTCTGATGCCAAAAGTGATGTCTTTATTCATCCAACCAACTATCCAAAACCCCAAATATTCAGTTTACAATCATGTATATCAGAAAAAGGCAGCACAACTTCACATTTGAGTGGCTGGAATCAGCAACTCTAACGACTTTAAAGGTTCACATTTAAAAGTTCCTCAAATGACCATTTGTACATTAAAGTTTGAGATCGGAGCATCTGTTGTTTTAAGATTGACTTGAAAAAGTGTGAATGAATCGTTTAAAAGAACAACAACATGATAACTGATTAAGCAACATATGTATGATTTGAGCACTAGATTTGTCTCCTTAAGAGAAATTAAAGCTCTC
This sequence comes from Datnioides undecimradiatus, assembly GCA_008933995.1. Lineage (NCBI taxonomy): Eukaryota > Metazoa > Chordata > Actinopteri > Lobotiformes > Datnioididae > Datnioides > Datnioides undecimradiatus. The sequence goes on along the minus strand of WARS01000032.1, from coordinate 3,251,590 downwards.
ATCACACTGAAAACACATTAATAAACAATACAGATGCAGGTACATTTGTTGGGGTCTAGCAGTGAAGTGCAGCTCACCTGTAGAGTGTAATTGGCCTTCTCGCTGATTAAATGATTGATAAACTTGGCTGTGTGCTGGAAGTGAACCTTTTCTGTGGTAGTGGAGAAGAAGCAGTAGGAAAGACACATTAGGCTCTGACCACAATTGGTGTCTGACTCGATTGCTGTAGCACATAAAACATTTGTCTGTTACCGTCTGCAGTTGGGTGAATTATCAAGTACTGCTTCTGCAGAAGCTGACCCGCTCTGTGTGCTAAATTTGCCATCTGAAGTAAAGAGAGCATTGTGTTAATAATGATTCGCATGTCCATCCCCCTCCACTTTAGCTAAACATCTTGCATAAAGAGACTGAGACATCTAAACTTTACCGTGTAGACTCGGGAATCTGTCTTTGAGCCCAGGTATCGCTCTGAAAATGCAGATGCTGTGTTCCGGGCGAAAAAAGGGGAAAACAGAGTTAGAAAAAGACCTGGCACCTTTAGACAAGTACAACAGACAGATATCTGGATAGTTACCGTACCATATAGCTCAAAATCTGTGATGGGCGAGACGGCTGTTCCGCATTTAAGTTGGGTGAACTCCTCCGAGCTCAGAAGCATTGTGGCTAAATATCCTCCATAGGCCTGAGCAAAGATAGTGGAGACAGGATTAAGTTGAACATGTCAGTCTAGTCTTTCTGACTCATTCATGTTTTAACTGACTGAGGGTTACAAAAGTATCTATGAACCTGACACGGCTCTGAAATATTGGCAGCCTAACTGTGCTGTGTATTGATAAATCCATGGAGCTGACTGTGGAGCTGAAGCAGCAGACGAATTTATAATTTTAGCTTTTTCTCTCAGCCTCACTCTTCTGTCTGTTTCAACTTGGATCTACAATATTCTATAAACTGTATATTATTAATACTCATTTCTAGACTATATTGTGGCTTTTACTCTTGCTGGCCCACTATAAGATTCAGTTTGGCCTGTCTGATGCTCTCAGCAGGGAAAAATGTAAAAATAATTAAAAATATATATATATTAATCATAGCTTATGAAGTCTTATTTTTGTGGTTTCAGGTTTTTCTCTTCAAGGAAAACTTTAGACTTGACTGCTCTATAGAGTGGTGTGACCTTCATTATCAAAGTGGCAAGTAGAAACATGTAGTCTCCGAAGAAGGGGTTAATATTAAGTTGGATTAGAGCTTGGATCATCCCCCCTGTTTGAAATAAAGAAATCACTGACTGACTGTGTCTATGAAGGCATGCAGTTAACTGAAATCAGCACAGTTCAGGATCCTCTTTATGCACATGTTCATCTTACCTTTCCATAAACTCCCATTCGAGTCTTATCAATGTAAGGCTCTTTGGATATGAACCTAAAAATGAAAGAACACAGGTTAAACTTCCAGTGTTTTGGGGGTTTGGCTGCTGTTACACTCGTGGTTAAAGCTGTTCTCAACCTAAGTGCCTCCAGCTGGTCCCTCTCCTCCAGTTTTCCCAGTTTCCTCCTGACTTTGTGGAGAAAGTTGGTGCCCTGGAAGCCGCTGCCGTGGCCATCGAAGCGGATGACGATGGTGCTGTAGCTGCTGACCAGAACTGTGGCCCAGTCCACCTGAAACTGCTCTGACACCATTTGCCCACCAGGTGTACCGTCACTGTGGAAAATACACACAGGGACAAGGGCCAACCGCAGCCAGGTTGGCCATTTTAGACACCAAGAAATTTCTAGGACTGTAAAGTTCAGATCTTGTTAAGATAAACAGATGCATTTTATTCAATGAAGTGTTGCAAAGCAACACAATCCAATTTAACACAACAAACCCTTGAAACAGCCATAAGGTTTGTCAAATAAACTAATACTACCATTTTCAAAAATGCTGCATATAGTTGAGGATATTTTAGTTCATGCTGTATGATATTCTAGCAGTATATTTTAGTGCTAGATTCAATAACCCATGTTAAATTTAACCATCTTAGTGACTGATTTATCATTTGAGTCACTTATCAAGCAAAAATGTCAAACATCTGCTGATAGTAGAGGCAGAAATCTATTTGCTGAGTTCCTGTGGATTTTTAAATATATTCCAAAGTGAATGTAGGTGATTTTGGGCAACACGGGCTGTGTAACGACTTCACCTTGAGCTTTCACAATTTCTTTGATGATTTTTTTTGAGGTTTCACAGAGAAAACATTCAATAAACTGAAAAAATAATATCAAGGTTATTTCTGCTTTGGTTTGGAGACCAATATTTTTAACAGAGAGTCTGCAAACTGGGGGCAATGCTTTGAAAGACAGGGTCTCTTTGAGTTGCATCAGGGGAAACAGGATTTGTCTTTTTTTAATTTGACCCATACAAGGGACTAAATATTTGGATATTTTTGGCAATTGTGTCTTTGCTTCCTATTACAAAAATAAAGCAAGTGCAAAAATATAGTATAAGTGCTCGCTAAATTGATGGAATATTCTAATATTTTGTGCTTTTTGGAGTAAAAACAAATGTATTTATACTTACACTAGCAGCAGCAACGGGTAATGGGCTGTATCTACAAAACCAGCTGGCTTCAGAATCTGCATTGTCAGAGCTAAAACAGATAGGACAAGGTGAATGGGAATCTTACGATACAACACGACTGGTTGTAATGTCACTGAGATGTACATTTTAGTGATTGTGTATCTGTCAATTTGATACAAGCATGGGCACATACTGTAGTCGTCTATGGTGATGGTCTTGTTCTCCACTTTGGGCATCTGCATGTTGTTGTATGTGATGTTTACGCTTTCATTTGTCTCCACATCAAACACCTCTGCAGTTACGCACAAGAAAACACGGTTTTTCATTAACCTCCCCTAATAACAAGTCTATTTATCAATGAAAACAGAGAATTGAGGACAGTTTATGTGGTAAACTTGGTGATGAACGATGACAGCACTACCAAGATGACACTCACTCTGTTTCTCCTTGGTGCTGTAGATGGCCACACTCGGTACCTGTGGACCTACACAGAACAATGAAAGAGAGAGAAATCAGTTAACAGGAATGAAATAATAGAAGCTGATAAATGTCATGTGGCACTATGGAAAGGCTCAAATGGCTCCACCAGAGCAGTGATAAAGCCTCTGAAACCCAATCCCTCCCTGCATCAGCAGCATCTTCCTGTCTCATCTTAAACAGACTTCAGAAACAGCCCTGGCAGCCGCCTCTACGCACAGTTAATAATCTACTTCCGTCCCACGAGGAAGCAGCTTATTATTTCACAATGGAGCGACTCTCCAAAGATCCAATTAATGAGGAAAGCCAGTGGCACTTCTCCTCTCTGGAGTGAGCCCCCTAAACAAATCAACCTCCATAGAAACAATGCTGTGCCCCTGTGTTGAAGCCATGAGGGCAAAAAAGAAACAATGACAGAGAGCCTCTGGGGAGCACAAAGAATATGTAGTGAACAACAACAGAGTGCTAACCACCAGGCCTCATTTTCCTCATTTTCAAGTGACAAATTCTAAAAGCCCACACATGCAGTGAAGCAGTGCTCACAAGACTGCTGCGTGGAGGCAGACAAGACATTTATTTCTGTGGCTAATCGGAGGGTTCCAGCAGCAGTTTGAGGTTATCTACTAATGTCCAGTTCGATATAAGCTCTCAACCTGACATGTAGCACTAATTCGATTACACACTCTAGGTACACTGTTATAAAAAGATTTGACTCAAGACATTCAAGGTCGAGGATTCTCACCTTTACAGTAGAGTAAGAAGTACTTCATGTTGTGGCTGAATGAAACGTCCACATAGCCACAGTTGAACTCACAAGACAGGCAGCAGCGGTTGAATGGAGGGACTGTGTCAGCACTGTGGGATGGCACTCAGTTAAGTATCATTGTGTAATATTGCCAGACATCCACTCCCACCTGCTACTAAGATCCTACCTGTACAAGTGCCGTCGTTTGGGGTCATCTTCTGTGCTCAGAAAGTATCTATAAAACATCCGAACGTTACCATTAAATGACAAAATATTGATTTTGTGGCACCGGCTGTTCGAGAAAATCTGCAAAGATAACAAAATGTCTTACATGAGGCTCCTTTCGTGATTGTAGGCCAAAATGCTGGTGACATCCCAGTCTCCAGAGGTAAGGGACTGAAGTATGTCTGTGCTAGTGTTGGGCTAGAGGATAAATAAACCGTAAACACACTGTGCCAAAACCCAGAAATGTTATGGGGATAATTCTGCAATTACTTACCAAAGAGGTGGACATTGAAATATGGAAAAACTTTCCTCTGCCACCCTGAGGGATTGCTCTGGTGAAGAAGAACCTGTGTCCATCTTGAGAAAAGAGCGGCGCTTCATTCTGGAGAGAGGAGAGAAAAACATCTGCGTGTGAACATGAGGTGGCCCAAAACATGAGGTGCCTGCAGGGTGTTTTTTTCAATTTCCTGTTATTTACTTGTTCAAGATCAGACACATGGAGCGAACGCTGTGTGTCTTTTTTTTTAGAGGCTACCACACAACACGTACCTGTCTGTGCAACCAGCTCTCACTTTCATCTTCATGTTTCTGAAAATAATGAGAGTATGAGTTAAACCTTTTCCTGAGTCTAACAGAAGAGATGTAAATTAAATTAGATCTGAAGATATTACATTTTATCTCTCTGTCAAGAAAACATACTAAAAGAGACAAAACAACAGTCTCAACTCTGACTCTGTCTTGGTAAACTGTCAGTGGCACTAACCTGGTTCATGTTTGCTTTCTGGCATCAAATTTGATGAAAACATTAATGTTTTGATCTATTAAATATGAGGCTACAGTCAGAAGCTGGTGAGCTTAGCTTTTGCCCAAATACTGGAAAGGGGGATACAGCTAGCCAGGCTCTGTACCTCTAAGTCTCACTTTTTAATACACAATGGTGTATATTGTTTGTTAAGTTCATACAGTGTAAAAATGAAAATTTGTTTGTCCAGACAAGTTAACAGACAGACATGAGATCATGATCTAAGTCTCAACCTGAAAGCAAATACCAGGAGTATTTCCTAAAATGATTAACAACATCCTCAAAAAAATGGGTCAAGAAAATGCACTTTCATTGGGAAAAAAGCAGCAGATCACAGTAGTTTTTGACAAATATTACCTAAACAGGACTTAGCAGTGCATTTTTAGAGACTGTGGATTTGGTGGGCTAGAGAGTATTCGCAGTAACACAAAGATGTTTGTGGGATTGATTCAAAATAAACTTCATTGCTCGTTCATTGTAATAAAGGAACATGTTGCCCAAGGCAGTGCTGTTGCTCATTCATGTGCTTTTAGTAGTTTTTTGACAACAATGGATGTCTGAGGCACAAAGGAACAAGCTGTCAGGCTTTGGCTACACAGTTAACCAGAACTTGTTTAAAGTGTTAAATTCATTGCTGGTTTTGTTGTTTTTGTGGGATTTGTTGACAGTCAGAACAACAAACAAACAAATAAAATCACCATATTTAACCTCTAACAATTATGAAATATACAGTGATAGCAGAGTTCACACTTTGCTGGATGTTTCACCTTAATACAGACTCCAGTTGTAGCCTCACACAGTGTCAGGATGGAGTTGTTCTGGGCTCTGTTTAGCCAGTTCACAGCCAGTTTGGTGCTGGTGGCCCATTTGACCATAGTGATATAATATTCCCTCCTGCAAAAGCAGAAGGTGAGAGTACGTCACCACCACTGACAACCTCTGTCTCTTCCACCTTAAGAAAATGCTCCAGGGGCTATTTTTGGTTGCTTGTTACTTCATACACAATAAAGCTGCACAGGGCTGTCACTCACCCTATTCGGGGATCGTCAGGTTTCTTCATCACCACGGTGTGTAGGGGACCATTGAGGCTCACCACTGACAGGTGCACTACAGGGTTTTCCTCCCCAGCCTGCAAGGGCAAACAAGAAATTAGATAGGTCAGACTGGATTTCAGTTTAAGACAACTGTTGTCTGTCAAAGTCCTCGTTGCATGACTTCAAAAACACTTGTGTGGCAATAGACAAATTTTTGATATGTACATAATTGTGTAGTGGATGCAATATTTTTATTCTGATTCTGGGAATACTATTATTTTAATTTTATTTTCATTTTAAACAACTTTTAAAGAAAATATGGACACTTATTATTTAAAACTGTTGGTTCCCCATCATTGTGTATTAATAACTACATGAGAGGCAAAAACTAGGGCTACACATCCAGCCCTTACACATCACTGATATTACTCATTTAGATTCATGTTTGTTTCTGTCAGCGTGCTGAATATAAGCCCGATACTTGCTCTGTTTTAGCTCTGTTTTTGGTCTCAACCAACTTTTGAAAGAAATATCTGGGTGTCTAGCTGCTAAATGCTCCACATTGTTCTACAGCTAGTTTCTAAGACAGCTGTTGCAGTGAGCATGGTTGGCATTTGGTTACAATGAGGGTTGTGGAAAGGGTCATGAGAGTAGTGTCAGGTAAGTTGATTTGCACGACTGTTGCTTGTTGGACAATCAGTCTGTCTCCTTTAAAGCAGTGGCGTGCCGGACCTCAGATGACTGCTACTCAAGGACACGTGGCTACATCAACCTCTGGGAAACTGTGTTTTGTATGTAAATTTTGTGTTTAAATAGGTGTGTGAACAAGAGTGTGACACTGTTATGTCTGTGGGTTGCATTGGGGGTGAGACTTGCTACAGTAGTGTACAGTGGGATTTAAGAGAATTATAGCAGCTTTGGTGCAGCCAAAACCACACTCATAAGAAAACCAAAACAGTTAACAGGAAGTTAAAAGTTGCTCTAGAGCGCTGCAGATCCAGGAGATGATTTCCTATTGATTCATCACTATGAGTGAGCCCTTTCACATTGTGATTGTTATGAATGTTTGGCTTACAGCGACTGTAAATTGGCTCATCAGAAGTAGGTGTGAGACTGTGGCTGGAAACTTGCCTTCGGGTAGTGATACTCCAAGCTGGCGGGGTAAGGCGTTCCTGTGAAAAAAGGAACCTCCATCTTTGGTACCAGTGTGTCATTGATGGTCATGTAGGCCAGTCGCAGCCCATCTGGAGACCACCAGTGGGCTATGTGGGTCTGTAGGATCTCCTCTGTAAAACACAACAACCACATAATACACACACTGTGAGGAACGCAGGAAAAGCAGACCCCAATATGATTTGAAGATGTTTTACTTGATACTTGATTTTTTCTGCCCGGTTGCTCTTCTTATTTTTGTTTTTCAATTCACTGTACACTGACGCACACAGGAAACAGTTTTTGTAATGTTTGGCTCCCAACACTTTAATTTGGCTATGGCACTATCAAGTCCCTAAAGTGCATGGCTTTGCATAAAAAGTTTGCACTGTAATATCTGCAGATTTCCCATTAGTCTGTGTTTATGTACTTAACATTCTGACACTGATAAAGATGTTTCCAATATGTCACCATTTGAACAGCCACTAGTTTAATATTTATGGCTTTTGTGATTTATGGTGCTCATTCCCTGCCCTGTCACTGAGGTAAAATACATTAATTACTTATATTCAATCATGACAGTTTGAAATCCAGAGGAAAGCATACTCTTACACCATGTTGATGTAGACCTGATGCCTTTGAGTCACATAAACACAATTATCATAAACATTTTAATAGAATAGTTGTCATCACCACTATTGCCATCTTCATTAATCATAGACTGTTGATGTGGACGTGATTTCACATAGGTAATTTCCTTCTATCTGTTCTTCCATTTTTTTTAGTCAAATCAAAGTTTTTTCTCTCAGTATGGAGAGAATTCTTTGCCTTGTCCAGTTCCATTATGTATGGTTTTATTGCTGGTGGTGATATACACACCCTTGGAATATTTCCTGACTTGACTTTGATCGATAACTCAGGGGGCTGACATTTTGGAGGAAATCAAGCCAAATTATATCTGCCATGCAGCAATGAGTCAACGGTCAGGCAATTTTAGGATGAGGAAGAAGACAAATGAGAAACACAGGTGTGTCCATCAGCAGAACTGTGGGGAACAAAATAATCGCTAAGTCTTGAACACAATGCAATGCCTGAGCATGAGATGCTTATATAAGTATGAGATATTAGTCTGTTAAACCCAGGTACTGAACTCACAACCCCAGACTTCAAGAACACTTAGCTATCACGCTGAGCTATTTGCCAAGTGAGAGACCGCCGGGGTTGAATATAAATGCAGATTTCAAACTAGAGTCAACAATTGAGAAACTGAAAATGATAACTCAGATTATTTGTTTACTGTATCAGTACAAATGTTTCTTAGTGCAGGTCCTTGCAACCCACTGCCCCAAATATTTTAGATGTTTCCCCTCCCTCAGACACAGAGGACTGACAAAAACCTGTTCATATGAAACAGATATTGAACACAACTGATCTACACGCTGTAGAGGTATTTCTAGTGTATATCATGTTCACAAAGATTTATGCCAAAAACATAATTTTTAAAACTTCTTGACTACAAAAGGTCATTACAAAATCTCTCTGTTTTCCACACACAATGCCTGAATAGGTATGAACCTACAAACTTTGTCACTGAAGGGAAGTCATGATTTCTTGAGTGACCTGATCAGCTTCAGGTAACCAGGTGAAAGACAACAGATAACATCCCACTGTGATGTATAACCAGGGTGCCATAATTTTCCATAAATCCATAACTGAGAAACTGATGTCTAAAGATGAATTTCTATTGACTGCAATATGTAACATGAGGATGAAATTCAAAATATTATCAAAAACTCAATACACTTCATAACTATAACCTCAAAATTTATTGAAACTGAAGAATGAATTAGTGAGCAGTAGCTGCACAGTACTGTTTACACCAAAGCAATTTCATGCATTGTGATAATTAATAAGTCAAAAATCTGAGGATTTGAAGATGCTGTTGAGCAAATTCATAATTCCTGGCAGCTTAGAGCACCTGAACAGTTCTGCTCAATTGGGCCTACATCTTTATGCAGGTTACAAAACTGTAAAACATACGGTTGTTTTGTTATGAATTTTCAAAATTACTGATGCTCCCTGAAGAAGAAGAAGAAGAAGAAGAAGGAGAAGGAGAAGAAGAAGATCCACAAAAACAAGAGAGACCCAGCCCTAAAAATACATCCTCACAAGGAAATTTTGATTATTTTGAAAGGCACAGATGTTTGCTTTGCTTATAATTTCCCTGTAAAAACACTTTCCCTCCTTTGTAACAGGTTTCTTGTTTTCAGCAGTGATTTTCATCCAGCAGGGGGCAGAAGAGCTCTATGACAAGCACACACTTCGCGCTCTGCTGTACCCACATGTGGAGACCCAAAAACCAGCCCTTTCCTGACAAAACTGATCTGCTCAACCTTGATGTGGACTTGATGTGGTAATTCTATAATTATTTTTTTCACATTACTGTAAACAGGGTGATACTGGGTAAAAGACTTCAGTGTTAAATTCTCAGCATTTAGTGGATTTCTCACTCTAGTTTGTTGCAGTGCAGCAGGATTTTCAAGGCCTGTGCCCACAAAACATCAGCCAGAACAGTTTTTTTCTATAACAGAGGGAAGACAGAGCATAGAATTTATTTTATCCATGAAGGTTGGAGCATTTAATAAGACTCCCAGCATGTTGCTGTTTAAATACTGTTTCTTTGTTCACATTTAGGTTTCAAACTAATCTGCAGTTCATACAAGACAAAGAGATTAATATTTTCTGTATGCTACAAAAAGGTGGTTTTGTGTTTCTTGCCCTAGCACATTCCCTTGTGGTCAATCAGTGTTGGGGTGTGGCGGATCAGCTGTGAGATCGTTGTGACACTTTCTTCTGAGCATGACAATCACTGCTGTCAGAGGCAAACATACAGCAGAGGAAAAGGCAGAGAACCCCACATGTACAGAAAAGAAAAGATGCAAACCCACGAACTTACATGGGTTTACAACTTCTTTCATCTCCTTCATCTCCCAAACACACCGCTGTACAGGAAACATTCATCCACACTTCAATCCCACGACTTCACTATCTTTAATCTCTTGATCAAAGTTAGAGCTCACATATTTGTTGATGGTTATTGTGACAAGTGAGGAATAATTATTAGCTCTGATCAACATCAAAGCCTTGCAGATATTTTTTTTTTTTTCGGCCAGGCATTGTTTAAAACCGCAGGACCGCATTTGAAATTTTTGTTAGGATCTCAGTGTTTCACAGAAATGTGAAGCATTTGATCTACAAATTTTCAGTCCATCAACTAAAATATTCCATTTGATGTAATTGGTGAGCCATAGAAATGGCACATTGTCATGTTTGAATAATTCAACAATATCTTCATGGTATACTGTAACGTCAATGACCTGGGCAACGAGCAGATTCAGACTGTATACATGTTACTTTCATGCATACATTTAAAGCTGTAAGTGGAAATTTTAAGGAAATGTTTAAGAGGCTCGGGGGCCATCAGATTAAAACGAGCCTTCTGGGAAATTCATTAATTGCAGCAGAACAAAAAAAAGATTATATATCATTGAATGTGTGGATCCAGATTCTAGAGGTCATCTGAAATCACCCATTTTACCTCTTTAAACAGACCATTTAAAATATTACGCTGGAAACATTTGCTGCTCACGATAAGATTTAAATTCACTTGCTCAAGGTTGAGGATGTTTGACTGCAGAACACTGAATACCTGAGAGGAATGAGGCAGCCTCACCTTGAACCATGTGCACACAACAATGCAGTACACACTGTTTAACATAGAATGATGTGTGTGCGTGCAACCAATCAGCTGCATGGGCTCAGTTTTTGTGAGACAGTCTGTTATCCACTGATAAATCCGTGAAACATAGCAGGAAAACACAGCACGACAAATCTTTCTTTAGCATTGAAAGTGGATTACTTCTTTCATGTCATGTTCTGTGTCTACGACAAAGGAATAATCCCATTAATGAAAAACCGATTAGAGCCGACCCTGAAGCAGTTCATGCGCTATAACAGAATTCGTCTCATAATAAGTGGCATTTTGCAATTACATTATACAATCACACTGCAATTATTATCTAAAACCGAACTCTGAATAAATCCAAAATTACTAATTATAACAATGCAGAAACAGAAGTCTTCACTTACTAAGCAAGAAGCCCACTGCATAAACTTCATTGTAAATGAATGCACAGTGGAGAAACTAGTCTCAAACATGGCAGCACATCCATAAACAAAACCATATCCAAGTGATATGTAATTGGAATGTCTGTCTCACATATGCAGTAATCAGAAAATGTCTCATATTAAATAACAAGTATGCTGGCTTTTGAACATCTGCTGAGAGAGATTGCAATGCTGCAGACATGAATTAATTAAAATTGCCTGAACACAAAGACGAGCTATGGGAAGTCGGGAGAAGGAGGGGCACTGAAATGTAGCCAGCTGTGCCCTTTCAAATGGAATCAGGCACACAAACACCCAGCATGCCTCCAGGTGGGGGCAGGTGTCACAAGATTGCATCAAAATGGTCTTCAAATTTACCTTGTATGCACTGTGCACCCCTGGTGTACCCCTGGTACCGCAGATCCAATTAAAGTAGCTGTAATCAATATTTTTATTCAACAACAAATCACAAGGTTACTTGTATATGAAAGGAGCTGCTCGCAGTGACAAAGCCACAGAGTATTATCATCCTATTCTGTAATCCCCAATTAGCATTTTAACATCTCTAAGCTTATTGTTTTGGTTTTTCAGGTTAGCCACCAGCTGGTGAACATCGAGAAGCATTTAGTAGCTAAAGAGCTGAAAGAGAGTAGATATTTGACCAGTATTCATCAGGTGGACAGGAGCATGACACAATGAATGTTGATGTTGCTCCATGTTTGCTGGATGTGCGAATAATCAACTGTTTGCTAAATCAATTTAAAAGATGACAAGATGAGTTGCTTCCAGCTTGATTCCACTGCCCACAGATTACCAACTATAAGCCAACACTGCTGTGTATGATGATGTTTGAGACAACAGCCCGAGGAAGGCCTATTACAAAGTATATGTAGTAAAATACAACCTACGCAGAATCCTTTCAAACAACTTTAAGATAAGCTGGACTGTAATGCCAGACAGACCAATCATATGTGCTGTGTAACCTCTAAATTAATGCAGCATATTGGTCAGATTTCACTCAATCCCTTTAGTTTTGTTTGCTCTGAAAGTTAATTAAAGTTAATTAAATTACTCTTGTGTCATCTTAAGTCCACCATTTGCAACATGACATTATCCTGGACTGTGTCTGTAGTTGTCTTACCTTCATACAGCCAGTCAGCAAGGCCATTGAAGATGACGCCCTCTTTACCAGTGGAAACCAGGCGGATTGCTCGGCTCTCCACTGTTGTTCTGTAGTAGATGTTGTTTTCAAAGATGAAGATCTGGATAGAGAAAGGCAGAGGGGAGAACCATCATCTGTCTCTGTATCACAGTACGTAGCCTACATTCAATATGTTTACGCTGCCAGGCTCACACTTAACTTTACATTTTCTGCGGTGCAAAGCTGGGACTTCTTCCTCAGCCCGTGCTTGTCCCATCTCTCTATCTACAGTGCAGTGCACCCACCTGTGGCTTCTTATCTCAACACGACTTCATCTTAATCCAGATAGAAACACAGCCACCCACTCAATGACACTTATGAGCTAATACAGTCTCAGTCAACACCTGCCTTAAGCGCTGTATTAATGGATATTTGCCTAATTACAGTTGGAACTCAATTCCTCTCCAAAGCAGTGTGAAACCCTTTCTGTCGCCAATCAAGGAGCTGGAGCTGGCTGAGGCCCTGAAGGTGTGCGCTCACACAGACACACACAAACACACATCCTTGAAGTCATGCACAAGCACACCATTTTCCCCCTCTGTTCATTGAGGCATTATGCTGTCTGCTGGGGGTGTGCAATGACTGAGCTAAACTGCACGTTGGCCTACTGATTTAAGCCCTCAGAGCCAACTATGTTATTGCCTGAAGGAATTAAGACACACCGCTGGCAGATGAGTGTATGACACTTAAAACCCTCTGTCAATCCACTCCAGTGTTTTCGCTGCTTCACTTGGTGCCAGCATGAGGGGGATGAATGTGGGACTGATTTGTATTGGAAGCTCCGGTCGTGTGGCTGTCAGCTGAAACCTCTTGAGTTAAATCTAAGCCTCAAATCGCCGGCGCTGGTATCAAAAAAGAGAAAGACGTAGCCCCTTTTCGATCTGATCTATGGCGGCAGTTGAGAAAATCAAAGTTTTATATTGTGGGATCAACATCTGAGGAAAACAGATCAATGCAGGGCCGTGTAAAGCAAAGGAAGCTGGTGGTTGGCGAATGTTGCAAAACTGCCACGGGACACATCGAAAAACACAGACAACCTTCAAAGAGTCAATAAATTCTCTGTATTCTAATTTTTTTCAATTACACCTTGGCCAAAGCTGCCTGAAAACCCAACCTCAAAACTTGTTTCAGCTTTCAGTGGCATTGGAATTTCCCCGGTGTGGGATTAATAAAGGAATCTTTTATCTTTAACAATATTAACACCAAATGAGATGCAGCTTACTGGTACAAGGGACTTATTATGGCGTTAAGTCCTAAATGATCCTGAACGGCCTCTGACAGCTGGAATATTTTGTGATCCAGGCAGCGATCTCTTGACTTTTGTTCACTCATTTGATGACTTTTCAATCTTCAAGGGATTTAGATGAGAGAAAACACAGAGTAACCAAAAGGCTGGAAAACAGTCTGTTCAAAAGGGTGGAGGGATGAAAGTGGCAACTTCAAAGATACCTGTGAAGCTAGAATAGCAGGGTTTCTTATTTGTGTGTGTTTGTGGGTGTGTGTGCGCGTGCACGTGCATGTGTGGTTTTAGTTGTGTTTGTAATATTTGTCACATGATACTTTAATTTGGTTTCTTATTTTCATTTCATTTTTTCTGTCCTATCTTCTTTCCCCTCCTGCTTTATGTCAATATAACCTCTTCTTCAGGTGTGTGTGTGTGTGTGTGTGTGTGTATGTGTGCGTGTGCGTGTGCGTGAGTGTGTTGACCCAGCCTCACTGATTGCTTTGTCACGGTAGAGTAATTGCTTGCTGTTTAATGAGGGGAGCGGCGCAGGATTCATCCCCCCTCTCCTCTCACTGTACATCTGATGCTTCACTGCACACAGCCATACAGCCACGAACACACACACACACACACACACACACATGCACGCACACACAAACACACACCTTTCATCTTTATGTGCTGATGAAGTACTTGATGATAAATTGCCCCAATTCTGATCAGCTTGGAAAATCATAACATTCAGGAGTGTTGAAAAAAGAAAAAAAGAAAACACGTCCGATATCGTCGGGTCAGACGGAGACAAAAGACGAGAGCTCATCTCATTTTTCTCAAATAACCTCAGCTGCTCATTAAATCAAACGCAGAGCTACAGTAACAGCATTACGAAAAGAACAATCAGGTACACTATTACCATATGCAAATTAATCTGCTTTCTTCCCTCTGCAGGCAAAGTCTCATCGCACACTTGAAATGTTAATATTTTCTCACAGCAATGTATCTGTAATTTAAGCAAATGATACGATAAGTGCAATTATGGAAGAAGAGAAAGCTTTGAAGTAATAGCTGATGAAACACGGGGCTGCCTGTTGTCTAAGCACTGCAATCCAAACAGACTAATTCAAAGTCAACAAGGTATAAAAACGTATTGCATTAAGATGACAATGACACTTTAACTTATTAAGGGATAAGGCTGCTATCGTTCTCACTGTCAACAAATCACACAAAAACACCAAAAATAACTGTGTCCATTGTCTCTAAATGCTCTCTTAGTTCCCTGCTGCGTCTGTGGCTCTCTGCTTCAAGCCCATTGGTTTCCAATGGAAACTTCTTTTTGTAATATGATAAAAGTATTTTGGGGTTTTTTTTTTAGGTTAAGTCACAGAAACAACTTGCTGTAGGTTAAGACACCACAAACATTGTGGTTTGGGGGAAGAACCTCTAGATTAAGGCCCCTTCTCATCACAGATGACAATTGCAGTCACATTCCGTTCACCCCGATCCAGTCCTTACGCAGACATAGTGTCTCTCTACTGACACTCATTTGCACATGATGGATGAGTAACAAAGTATGAGGTCATTCAACATAAACATAAATCCTGTTTGGGAATGTTCTTAAACCACAGATAAAGCTGCTCTTCCTGGGAGAGAAGTCTTTCCACAGGACATAAACTGAACTAAACTGAACTGAAACTTGCCTTTGCCTTTTCTGAGGTCATCTGGGGTTTGTTTGTGTCAATGTACCGCTTTTTCACATCTGAATCACTGCTCATGTAAACATACAGTACTTGTATTTTCCACGGTCTAACGAGCTACAGTAGGATGCAGCTGACCTCCAGTGAAGTTAATTCAAAACTTGAAATTATGGTTTACTGAATCCACCAAAAATTGTTGGACCACTGCTGCTGTTGAATTTATAATAATTGAACAATTTTACCACATTTGCCTGTGCAACTTTGTAAAAGGTTTGAAAATAAACAAAAAGCAGCAACTTTTTGATAGAAGAAGATAGAAGAACTAACTGTCGAACTCAAGGACGAATGGCTGAGCAGGCTTTGTCCAGTAATGATTTCTGCACTCTTAGCTTTCAGCTTTTCAAAGCTCCAAAACATTTTGCTTTTTAAAAAAAAACTGCTTTTTCCTCATGTTATAGAGGCAATATTACCTATACACCGACAAGCAAAATGAACAAATAGAAATGCCAAATAGAATTGCAGTGAAACCAATTTGGTGAAGACTATTTTGTTTGCCCAACTGGACAAACTGTCTCCAATAACTGGTGCGTTTTACAAAATCTGTCCCCAAACATGGTGGGTGACACACGTGTCCACACAAATACATAGACACACACACACACACACACACACACACACACACACACACACGGTTTAGTCAGTGCCATGTGTTTTCTCCCCTGCAGCAGCCACAGCCCTGTCCAAGCCCCGGGTTGTGCCACCGAGATGCCATCTGCCACTGTGGCTCTCACCAGCTCGTGCGTTGTCACGAAGTTGTGAAAGTAAAAATTATTTGGCCTCACAGTGACAGTGATGAAGGTCAAATCAAGGGGAGTTGGCCCCGGAACTCTTAAAGCTATCATTGTGGCACATGCAAACCTCATTTATCTGTTACACCGCGACAAAAACCATAAATCGTGATGACGCCTCATCTGCGATGCCAGGCAGATCTCCACCAGCATGCCAGTATTCAGAGAGTGTAATCTCGAGGTTGTGGCCTCATTACCAGCTGCTGGCCTCGGGGTCCCCATCCAGCAAACTGCAAGACAGCTTCATGCACTTCAGGAGGAGTCAAAGTCCATGTTTCCCTGTGGAGACAACACATAAAAGAATCACTGCAGTGTATGTCTGTACGATACATGTACAATGCACAGCGTGCATCTATATACAAATACGCAGTCGGTGCGAGGAAGTAGTGTGTTTTTTTTGGCTTGTTCCCTCACTGTAGGCTTCATCAATCATCCACATCCTTTTTTTTAGCACAAGCTGACTTTGCTTGGCCCAGTATGAAATACAGAACAGTAGGGAAATAAGTAGACATAGATGGATGAAAAGCTAAAAACAGGCCAGGTTGAATGCAGCACGCAAAACTGAATTGAACTTAAATGCATTCCCACAAAGTGGCCAAGATAAAGCTGGCAAACGGGGGCTGACGTCAGTGGCCTGTCTACCTGGGGTTAGGCAGAGGTTGTATTATTAAGCCTCAGATCTATCAGGGGAAGAGGACAGACAGACAGTGAAAAGAAAACACAACAGAAGCGGGTCTTACTGTGTCACAAGGCTGTAAATAATGTACTTGGCCAAATAGGAGTGTTGGTAGATCTGCAGAGACAAACAACATCAGAGTTAAAGAAGGACAACTTTTGATAAAATAACACAGCGCGAGGCAGCACTCAGAGGGTCTCTCACCGGCTTCACTTCAAAGGCAAACAACACATGTTGCATGTCTGGAGACACTTGGTACTTGGCAGCTCTGGATCTGTCCTGGATGGGATCAAAAACAAAACTCGCAGTCATTACACAGCAGCAGAGAATGCTGCTGTACTGGCTGTGTAATGCCAGGAAGTAAAAACAAATGCTGTAATAAGATGATACTCACAAACAACTGTTTTGGCACGATAACAGTTCTCTCCTTTGTGTCAACATTAAGCCTGACTACATCTCCATCCCTTGTGCGATACAGCAGCTCATTGTCTGTAAATGACAAATACAAACAAGAGATGGTAGAAACTATGCTGGCAAAGGGTTTCTGTGCTTACTATATACACAGTGTCTTGTGCTGTATTGCTATGAAACATACACTAACTGATTTTTTTTTGTGGCCACTTTGAGGCTGTGAACACAATATTGACATATTATCACCTCATGAAGCTGATTTTCACTGAAAAAGTGGTAATTTAAATTGTCTGTAATTTAGTATTTAACATTTCTAAATGTTAAATG
Organism: Datnioides undecimradiatus; assembly: GCA_008933995.1. Classification (NCBI taxonomy): domain Eukaryota; kingdom Metazoa; phylum Chordata; class Actinopteri; order Lobotiformes; family Datnioididae; genus Datnioides; species Datnioides undecimradiatus. The sequence continues at coordinate 3,234,050 of WARS01000032.1, read as the reverse complement.
CTAAAAAGCCTAAATTTCAGCAGTTAACCCCTCACACTAGCCCTTGCTGTTCCGTTTAATGCTGGCTAATTTGCTAACTGCTACATCTTTCTTGAGGCCTCCCATAATTTGATCTGCCAGTGAAAACGAGTCTTTAACAGGGGTACGTGTAATACATCCAGGCTTGCACTCAGCACAGCATGTCTGCCCTGTGGATTGTAATAATGCTGCTGTCCTTGTCATCCTGACAACAAAACAGTCTCTGCTTCTTTAAAAAATTCAATTAAATGGCATGATTGCTTTGAATTTGAAAACACTGACTTAACACTGTTGTGTATGTTTGAAGCTTGGGTGGTTTTAATCACCATGGAATATAAATAATCTCTTCTTAAATATCAGATTGAAGTTAACTGAAAGATTTCAGCAGAAATATCTGAAATCTGTCATCTTACCAAACATTTTTGTTAAAAATGGCAAAAGAAATGCTTCATAAATGTAATTGCTGGAGTGTCTTGGCCAATGAATTTAGTGACACCTGCCAGTGAAGACATTGTAGACCTGCACAGTCTGTTCTGTTTCACTTTTTTTTTGCTGTTTTATTAGCAACAAGGGACACAAACAAGAGTTGAGAATGTCAGCGCATACTGACTTGAGGATGGAAAACTGTAATTTTGCACTTTCATGAGCCAGTCTTAGCTGGGACTAATAAAAGAAGTGATGGTGATTCAGTTACCAAAGATGGTGCTTTTGTTCCCTCTGTAGTCAAAGCTGATTTTCATTAGTAGATTTCACCACAGATGTTTCTCCTTGATACCTCATTTTCATTGTTGGACAACATTATATCCTTTTATATCTAAAAAATATGAATGCGTCACACAGACTGTGGCAGTTCTTTGTTTTAGAGCTCAGTCTGAAGGTTGAATCCTTTGTCTTTGGATGTGAGTCTATGTGAGAAACTCAGAGGTGAGTCCAAAGACTACTGAGGCAAGCGGTGATCAAAGAGCAACGGGGATCAATTACACACTGCTGTGAATGAGGCCCACAAAATATTGATGAGGACTACTGAAGTGTGAGGGTGTCCCATTGGGTTTCTTATCAGAAGGTCATTAGCAGCAAATGGGAGTTGATTGCATTAACTTAACTGACAAGATGCAATGTCACACAATTGATTGCCAGGGTTTCGTCAGGTGCTGAGGACGTTTTCATCATGGTGGTGAATGAAGGACACAGAAACACAGGAACTTAACTAATTATATGTTAATAAGCTGGTAATGTACGTAATCAGGGGAACAGTCTGCACAGTAGAACAAAAGGACAGATGTAAGGTCGTAACGTGTCTCTCACACAAGACCTGACTTGGCACGTCTGCAGGTGATGATGTGAATTTATGTTTAGATGCAGCTGCATTCAAATGTATTCATGCAAGCAGGTGTATTCATGCATGAGCAATCTGTATGTGACAGTCTGGGTGTTGTGAGAGATGCTGAACTTGCTTGACCTATTGTTTACTTTACAACTGAAACTTTTTTAATAAAATGGCAACTAACACTGCAAAAAACTATAAAGTCAACAACAATACAATCTGACAATATCTATGTAATAATTCTTTGTATTGAATGAACAGGGTTGACAATGTTGAATGCTTCAAGAGAAAGTGGGGTTGGAATGCATATACAAATCTAAACATGATTCTATCTGTCTATCTGTCTATCTATCTATCTATCTATCTATCTATCTATCGATAGATGGCTGGAGTTATGACAACATTTAATATTTGGTATTGGTGGAGTACCTGGAGAAAAAACATCAGAACCAAAGCAACTATTAGATCATTTTTAATTTTGGAAACAGGTGTTTGACAACAAATTGTCACTGTAAGTGGAACACTGTGTTTTTTGGACAATATAAAAGTATATAGCTTGGTTAACAATATTTGCTCTGTATATCAACTCAAACAGTGAAAAACACCAGAAACAAAAGTACCTCTACCGTGTCCTCTTAGTTTGATAACTGGGGAGCTTTTTAACTTGAAAAGTTTGGTAAGAAAGCATTTTACTCCCTTGGATGAATGAACACATTCATAGACAAGAAAACATGAACAGAGACTCAAGAATCAAGTGTAATTAATAACTACAAGTTCCATTTGTAGTAGTCGTTTTGCCAACACAGAATACCACATATTCAGACAGTTCACACTTAAATCCAATCATCCGTCTGAGAATCAGGGATGACTGACTCAGTTTCTCATGCAGAAGCTGAAACATATGTCCAGCAGTTTTCCTGTTGAACACCAGGGGGCACTGAGTCAGCTGATCCAGCATTTATGAGCTCAGGTGGCAGCTCACTACTCTACTTTGTCAAGGTTAGAGAGGCCACAGCAAACCCACTCTATTGTACATCTGTTCAATTTAGACCATCTTACTGAATGCCTCGTACACAACATGCTGAATTTGTAGAGCATACCAGATGAGCTTGGAAATTGGAGCGTTTTGTTTGCCACAGAGACAAGAAAAAAAAAATCTCTGAGTTCATATGCATCTACATGATGTTACATACCATCTGTGTCCTTTCTGAAAGAGAATGATGGCAATTATGGTAAAAAATAATCCCAATAGAGCTCTGATGTTTTTTTAATAAACGTAATGTTTTTTACATTATTTCGTGTTTTCAAAAGCAGAGATCTCCATGTGCACAGCTGCACAGAGGTACATTTACATTTACACCACCTTTAGAAACAGGTAAGTTAAAAAAGTGTGTTTGTTTCATGAGACAAAGTGTATTTTATGTTTCATTGCTCGTTTTCATTGATAAAGCTTCTTAAAGCTTACATCTCTTCTCTTTTGTTATCCAGTAAATACTTGTCCTTAGATATCCCATGTATGTACATACATTAATCTTAGTGGAGCTTCAGGTATTATACACCTTTACATGGTTTGGTTGTACAGAAAAGCTACGTTTCCCTTTGGGAATTCAAAGCTTTACTATCAGATGCTTTTTATGTTTTTATGGCTTCTGTTTACACTTGATTGTTATTTTTTTGGTGTTTAGCCCTGTGCCATTGCTCTACTTTGTCAGACTGTACAAAAGAAACAGTTACTACTCAATAAAATTTACTACTTTGTATAATGATTTAAGGGTTCTACCTTTAAATATTCCTAACAACTTTTTCTTGGATAATATTTGTAGAGCTTTAGACAGAAGTTATTTTTACAGTGTATTTTTAAATACTCTGTCATTTGTAAACATATATCTGCATATATAATCTGTAGTCAAGGGACAAGATTTTGGTATATGAAGCAATCTGGTTTCCATTTGTAGTCTGAGTAGTGTTGACTAATCAAATTTGAGTTGGATTTGGTTGCAGGCAGGTAAACAGCCTGGCAGAAAGCATTGGCTAAACTCCAGTAAATCTCTAGACTCACTGGCTATCATCACTTTTGAACTTTTTTGCATTCATATGCAGACATCAGTTTATAGAAATGTAACAGTTTCCCCAGCTCCATCCTCACGTCTCAAGTTATTAATCAGACTCTAAACAATGACTGGTGCACAAAGAAGGAAGTCAAATGTTGCTGGCTACATTTGAAGCCCTGAAACATTGGTCATTGATCACAAAGGCTAAGTCACCATCAGATGATAGCCGATGGGTTTTGAGGTTTCATGAGTTATGTTCTTTTCTGGGAAATTTTGCAATGGTCACAATAAACAGCAACTATTCTGACTATATGGACAATTCAAGGAAAGCAAGTCAGATTTTGACACTGATGGTACATTTCTGAGATGTGGACAACGACGACGCCTGTCACAAAGTGTCTGGATATGTTTTGTGTTCTGACATGAGAGGTAGATGCTAAATGCCAAACTGCTCACTCACCGCTGAGCCATTTGGCATCTGGTTCATGGATTTGAAGGTCTAGCCCAAAAACATCCTCTATAGTGACTTTCTTCTTAAGGGCAAGGCTGTCATCTTCACCTGTCAAGAGCATCAGCAAGAGATAAATAAACATGCATAAATTAAATATGACGTATGGTAGCTCATATATTTTTTTTGAAGTGATTTTCTCAAGAAGTTGTTTTTCAATCTTGTGAGATTTATTAGCATTTCAAGCAAGTGAGTTTACTAGTTTCAGAGCAAAAACTGAAGAAAATCTTTTGACTTTTTCATCAGCATGTTGCTTTGCTCAGGGGGCTGCAGCCTCATACCAGAGACTGCCATCAACTCACTATATTATACTCCACTTCTGTCTCTGAAGATAGCACCTCCAACCAGTATTCCCCACTGTAGGTGAGGCAATTTAGAACGAGGTACAAACAAGAAAGGGGCCCCTGGTATTGCACTATTGATCTGAGAGCATCAGTTCACATCTGCCTGCCTCATTTTCAGCAGCGGGGGGGACCACTCCTTCCATCCCCCAAAACTCAAAACGAGATCTGAAGCTGGCAGCTGAACTGCAGGTGGAGCAGACAACAGGGGAACTTCTACCACACATTTACTCAGGAAACAACCGTTAGACACGAGTTGTCAAGATGGTTGACAGCCCAGTGTTACTGTACAAAACAGCGCGTTGACAGATTCTTCGGCAGGCTTCACACTGTGACTGAGCGGAGAGATCTGAGTGTGTAAATACCATGTCAGACACTTTAAAGGGTTTATTGACTTCGGAGAAATTCTCTTGTCTGGCAAGAAGCTGCTGAGTTAGGGGGAGAAAGCTAATTTCCAACACGAGGCAAATGGTGTCTCTGATGCTGTGCCAGTCTGACAAATGGCTGGAGTTATTACAACATAATCATCTCCATTAAACAGGCATGAATGGCACGGCACATAAAAAGGCCCCTTTACCTTATGAGACAGTGACCCCACCTCTGTGTAAAACCTGCACCTAATCACCAACCAGAGAAACCATTTAATCAGTAAAACACTGACCCCTTTAAAAAAGGTTATCAAATAAAACAAGCTGCCCATGCTGTGAGAAAAAGCAGAAGAGGAGGACGAAAGAGATCACATCAGAGCTTCAGATGATGGCAGGCCTGTATGTAAAATATGTGTCACTGAGGCAGGTGTGGATGTGTGTATGGACATGTCTTATTCATGCTGAGTGTCCATAAATCTGTTTACACAGTTACACTTACCTGACCTTTAGGGACAAAATGTAAGTAAATGTAAAACATAACATTTTAGGGTGAAGTTTTGATTAAACATTAGGACACCATGCTGCTCTCTATCCTTTTTTAAAAAAATAAGGCCTGAATATTGCAAGCTTTTTCTCAATGTTTACCTATTACCTCAAGCCTATTTTTAGCTATTTATGATACTAAATGTGTCAGATCCAGATCTAGTTAAATATAATTGAAAATCTCTTAAATTAATCACTTTAAATGACTGTGCAGCCTTGAGAGAAGTCTGTGGTCAGTTGAAATGTGTAAAATGTTTTGCTGCCTGTCACTTTAAAGTCAAAGCAATGTGCAGAATGGATATAAACTGAGAGCATAGAATAGCTACATATGTGACAGACTGAAGTGTGTCTTTTCTTTTGGCAGGGAAACAATGATTGTATCTTGTTTGTTTGTCTCAAAAACAAATTCCAGTGAAAGTTAGTGGAGCTTTAAATTATGTCCCATGAAACGCTAATGAGTATTTGGTACTTTGTGAAAATCTAAGATATTTTTTCTTTGTAAAACAGGACATTTTGAAGCATTTCAACTACTTCCCCTATGAATCTAAAATGCTAACTTTGCCACTCTATATGCCAAAATTGTTTATAAATACATGGATTCTGCAACGCTATTGCCAGACAAGGCCCTCAATGATTTTTGGAAAACCTTACATCGCGTTCAATGAGAAACATTTTAACATTTTCGCTTTCCACAATCTTCACACGCCAGCTTCACGTGCCCCACAAAGAACAACATGCAACCTGCACTGATCTTGTTGCTTTGGTGCAGATTTGCCCGTTATAATCAAAACTTCTTGAATACTAGGTGGTTAGTTTGATGCACGTCCAGATACAAACAAGCATTTTCTACAAATAAAACAAAAATTAGTTAAGGGATAGTGTATATTCACAGAAAGCCCTCTTTAAATGGTAGCATATATGTAGGTTAGTGTGTGTGTGTGTGTGTTGTACATACGAGGGGTCAGCAGGATTACGGAGGTGACGATCAGGGAACAGATGATGAGGATGACCAGCAGGGCAATGGCAATTCCTTTCCAGTTCCTCTGTGGTGGAGCGCTGCCCACCAGGTCCTGAAAAATAACAGTACACATTACATATGTATGCACTCACACGCAAACAATATCACATTTTAAACAGTGAGGTAACAGTGATTTGTCTCCACAGGCTGGATCAACCAGAACAATGACCTTTAGGTATTTTATTTTAACGTGGCTGCACAGCATTTGATCTCATCGTGCATAAGGCTGATGTATTTTGTGCTGTCACAGTTGGAGCCAGAGACTGGCCAGAGGACAGCTCATTCTCTGTCAGACAGATGCTGACAACTCAGGCTCTTGTGTGCAGTAACACTACATCCTCCAGCTGCTCCCTGCAGCTCGTATACGAAGAGTCCCTACAGCTTCGCCTGATAGCTGGAGTGGAGCTACGGCTCCAATGCAGACGCAACAGGAACAATAATGAGCTGCTCTCCTCACGGAGCCCAGCAGATGGTAGATGGCTAATCAGCGCTATTTGAAACACATATACTGCAAAAAAAAAAAAAACACAGGACATACAAAGCATTTTAACTGCAGAAGTGTGGGAGGCAGCAATCAGGTTGCCCCTGAAGACTGGCCGATACTCCAGCATACAGATCCTAAACTTTTTTCATCTACAAGCCCCAGTGGGGAGTTTTACTCTGTGATTCAACTGCTGGGGCTTGCACAAACACACCACATTATCCAGTCCTTAACGTAGCGTGTCCATTACAAAGAAACAGGAACAGCCAGTTTTCTGGATTATCTGCAGATGAAGGTCACCTTCCTGATCTCCGGGCTGACTTTCACTATTTATTGCTGTGTTAAGGTCAGAAACCAGTGTTTCTGTCGAGTGTAACTCCTGTCTAATTACAGACACACACATGCACATTAATCTCTCTGGTCACAGTCAGTGAAGGATGAGAGCAGCTCCAGCCACCCGTATCAGTCCAGCTGTTGATATCCTTGTTACCAATTAGACCTGGTCTCTGTCAGCCTACATTAAGAAGTTATACAGAGTGCTGCAGCTCAGTGAACCATCCACAAGTTAATGAGGGGTGTGCGCATGTGTGAGAGTGAAACAAGCGCCTCAACTCTTAGAAAGAGATGATCCTTTTTTTAATCTTTTAAAAACTTTAGATTGCTTCATTGCAAGTTAGCTTTTGTTTAAATGTTTAAGGTGTACCTGTGTGTGTGAGTGTGTGTGTGTGCATTTCAACTGCCTGTGCAGCTACTGTCTCTGCACAGTTTGTCTCCCAGCGAGGCGAATCAATACTGAAGGCAGTGAGCACACATAGAAAAACAGCAGGCACATCAATAAGCTGATTTATTGCTGCAGAGGTAAGGATTTTCACGATAAGGTGTATGAACTTGTATAGTGGATTCATGAGATATTAATGTCCCTGTGTTATCATACTCTAATGGGAAAGACATGCTGTTGAGGTTGCTTTGATATCAACAATCACTGCAGACCTCTGACCGAGCCAGAGATAAAACAATAAGATGGTCTGACAGGCATGCAGATAACAGCCTTGTTTCTGCATCTGCTTACTTGTTTTTTCTGTATATCTGCACTGAAAAGAAAAAGCATTTAGCGCGGGCAGGTGATTTGAGTGCAGTCCAGTCCAGAATCCAGTTCAGTGCAGCCTGTACCTGACAGAGAGGCACAGATCTATAAATGTGACAGCTGGATCTGCGCCACATAACAGAGGAAAAGTGTCTCTCAGCAGAATATTTCCTGACACTTTGATGCCAGCCTGGGAGGCATGTGAGTAAATATTCAGTACCAGTGGGGGGTTTTTTTCCACCCGTGACAAATTCAGCATGCTCATTGTACTGGAGCACAAGAGGCATAAGGTAAAATTATTTCAGACAGCCAACTTTTCACATCTTAAATACATCTCCCACAGGCCCTGTGGGCTAACTCAGACTGAGGAAATGTAGGATGCAGACAACTTGACAAGCAGGAGTAGCTTCCCGGTGCTTGGCATTTCTGTAAACAGACACCCAATTATTCAATCAGAGGTCAGGGAGCTTTTCCACAATTCAAATCAATAAACAATCAAATACTGTGGGACGTTTGCCTTTTTCGCTGTGAAATCCTCAATAAAAACAGCATTCAGTTGAAATGGATACGACCATTAACCTTCAGTGTCAATATTCCTGGATACATGACACCGACTTGAGAAAGACGTGATCGATGTTTATGGTGCTTGCAGAGACAAGCTAAGCAGTGGTCAACAGAGCTGTCAGGACGGTTGTCGCTGCCATTTAAACCACTCACTGCATTAGCCAAAGCTGTTGCAGACACGATGTTTGACAATAGTTACTGTAGGTTAAGCTGCAAATTACTTTTTTTTTATGCTTTCACATCTGAATCAGGCAGTTTGAAACCCCTGTTAGTGTCAGACAAAGATGGTTTAATTGCCTGAGCATCGGTTCATGGTCATACAGAAGTTTATACAATGTGTTGTCCGACCATTTTGAAAGCAAATGCTTTTCATGTGTAAATAAAGGAATATGATTTGGAGACATTATGAGAATAACAACGTGGAGGTCATTCATAGTGTTGTACTTGCATGTTCACATTTAAAGTGACAGAAATGTCAAGAATGGAAAAAGGGAGCCAGAGAGAAAAGTTCAAACCCTGGCTGCTTTCTCACCTCCGCTCAGCTGGCCAATCACAGCGTGAAGTGGCTGCCAATGTCAGATTGTCAGTTTAGGAACATTACAAAAATGGTCAGACACAGACCCCCCTAATACACAAATAGAAAAGGTGTGTGTGTGTGTGAGTGTGTGTGTGAGTGTGTGCTTTGCCAAGCAGCTCTAATTAAGTAGGCATTTAAAAAAGTGAAACCTGATTTGAATGAAGGGATTATTGATGTATAAATTTGTAACCCTCACTTGTCTAAGGTATGATGGCTAATTTTAAGCACTTTATATACTGCAGGGTAACTTAATTATTGTAATGATGAATATTTATCACACAGATTATTACATTACATTCTGTATTATTACCCTGGATGTCTGACGATACAAGTAAATAAAGCTGTCAAATCAGCATAGTGTAGTACAGGTTACAGCTGTTATTCTCTGAAATATAGTGAAGTAGAAATAAAGCATTAAATGAAATACTCAAATAAAGTACCTCAAAATTGTGCATACAATACTTGAGTAAATGTCCTTACAGTTACCATGCTGTATGCATGTATTTTGTTGTCTTTACCAAAAAAGTTAAATCTTACAAGACCATGATTTTGCATCATTTTCAGGCTGTTTTTTTTAATCTTTTGTGAGGCTTCTCCATTGGCTTCTGTTGCAGTAATATGATGAGACTATCATATTTAATTCTCTGGTAAAACATTAAGTATTGAGTTTGAAAATGAAGCTGATATGCCAACACTCTCTGAAAGGTTTTGGTGATCAAAAACCACATCAGTGTCAGTAAATTCCTGAGGAAGTTTCACTGGTTAAACCTTCTTTTAATTCTAAAACTTGTTTCTACCAAGTACCTGGATTTTGTTTCTTTTGGTTAATTAATTAAAGTCTTGTCTTCCTGCTTAAAGACACAACAACCTGCTCCCACGCTGAATCCATGTATTAACAACCTCGACTCAAAAGCAGCACCGTGTGTTTTAAAATAGCACTGACTGTACTGTTCTCCCTATGTGTTTTACTCCTGGAGTGTTAACATAGATAAACAGCCAGCCAAACTCCTTTTCAAGAGCCAGGAAGTGAGCGTGCTTGCTCCTTTAATGACTTCTCTCACAGTAAATAAGTCAGGATGACAGCATTGAATTGGAGTGAAACTAGAACGAAAGATACAAAAATGACTTAATGGATGGCTATGTAGTCAGCAGGTAACGTATTAACTGCTTAACATTAACACCATAACTTACACAGTGTATAACATGTAAATATGAAAACGTGATAAGCTAGGAAACCGGGTAATGAGCAGGGAAATATACAATGTCACAGTTGTCTTACAACTGCTGCATAGGCTGAATAGACACATTTAGCTGAGGGCAGAAGACTGACAATCCACTGTTATTACAGTGTCTTTGCTCTGGTTGCTTTATCCCTGCAGACTGCTTTATCCCTGTGTGAAATGTGGAACATTTCACCCACTTACTCAACCACAAATGAACAGGGAGCTCCAAACTCTGAAGGCTGAATTCACTCACATAAAATGTATGAAAATCATCAAGACCTCCGTTGTTTCCAGCAAATTAAAACCCTAAAGAGACGTACAGGATCCAGCTACAGATGAGATCATTTGTTTTCCCTGATGCTCACTGTGTTTAAGTTTATAACAAACTTTGGTGCTGTAAACTTCAGTATCCCCTGGATGCTGGCTTCTCTTAGGAATTCTTAACAAGGCAAAAAGTGCATCTGTGCAAGGAGGCAAATGTTGACCTTTGGCAGGGTTTTCAGACACAGTGAAATATTACTGTCTGTCTGCATTAAGCCATCTACCTCTGTTAGCCTGTGTGAAGAGCAGCCATGCATGCCTTACAGCTGATAACAATAAAAGCTGCATCAATAAATGAGAACCGGAGCCATTTTCACCCTCGTCTCTGCAGACGCAGCATCTAAACAGACCGTGTGCATTTTGGCACTGATGACTCTTAAGGGTAGAAAGTCCCACGAGAGGAAGCAACGCATTTTTTTCAATCCATTTGTTTCTATTTTCATTCTATTTCATGACAAAGGGGCTATGTGATTGAAGCATCTTTTGAGGTCAAGCTTCCTTTATCCCCCCCCACTCTCTCTCTTTAATCCTCTCTCCCTCCCACTTTCCCTTTGTCTGACCATCTCTTTGTCTCGCTGCTGAAGTGTGAAATGGATCTTTCCTGATCTCTGAGCACCTGGTTTCCAAGGGAACCAAGAGAGTCATTTGAGTCAGATTTGCAGTGAAAATGGTGCCGGCTGCTGTACAGTACAGTGGGGACTAACATTACTGCTGAGTGTCATGCGGGAAATGTGCCCGTGGGGCTCATGAAAATTAACTCAGGAGTCAGAAAACAAGACAAGACACTCTCAAATATGACACGAGGGGAGCAGAGACATTTGAAACGAAAGCAAACTTCAGCTGACTAAAGACATCGGACACTCGACACATGATATATCACTCTGCTGTAACGTAGTCGCTGTCTGACAACAGTAAAACTCGAGAGTGAGGCAGTAGCCTTTGGACATGAGGGTAAACTTTTCCTCTGGAACAGCATCAATAAATTATGGGCATTCATGAGTGAGATTAAGAATTCATGCCAGCTGGCTTTTGGTCCATGGATAGTAGGGCACAAGCCTTTCTCTGTCTGTCCAGCCTGTCTTTGTCCACTTCGGAAAATGTGTAACACACGGGTTACTCTGAGCCGGAGTCACACAAGGAAAGCTGAATGTTGTTTGGATGAGCTATTGTAACCTGCAGACATGTTTGTCGATAAGAGATCAACGCTGATAAGCAAAGGTAAGCAGAAAATTCGAATTAAGCACATGCACGAATCAGTACATGTCCGCACGCTCTTTGGGTTCCCTGTAAACCAAACTCTGTAGATCAGCACATATGGCTCAAAAAACAGTGCAGTAAATTACACATCATATTGTGGCATGTATTGAAATAAATGGGAAAGGTGTTGAAGAAAAACCAGAAAAAAGTTTTGTTGCTGTTGTAATTTGAGAATAATTAATGAATTAAAGCCACATTAAAGCTTATGTTTAACACCAGTGGTGTTCTTAGCAGTTGCTTAACAAAAGAGAAATGAAAGCACTGAGGAACTTTATCATTACCTGCAAAGGTACCTTTACAGCAAAACAGTTCAAACCTTCCGCACTGTGATCAGCCAGCAAGTAGCAAAGCAGTTATAAATCCTTCTGCAAAGCTCCACTTAACTGAGAACAACTCTGCAGTAAAGAAACACAATCACCCAACAATTTTTCCTAATCCAAATTTAGCAGACTTCTTGGTGTTAGATGATGGAGTCCAGCTCGAGTCACATTATAATTAAATCTAAGGTTTTTAAGTTTGAATTCTTTAGAGCAGTATGATTTCCTTCTTTAAGTTAATGAGATTGACCACTCATGCATTATTGCTGAATTAATAAGAGTCAACTAAACCAGGGAAGGCTGTAAAACCAAAACAATGAGCTGAAAGTTGCTAAAGCTCTCTACAGTGCTGAGGAGATGTGGATAATAATTCTCTGTAGGTTTATCAAGCAACTCCTTTCAGAGTACACAGATTGTAAAAATAAAAATACTGAGTAGTATAGCTTTGAACAAATACTGTATTGAAAGTTTTGTACTTTTCTGAATGAAAAGTAGTAGTAGTAGCAGTGATGGTGTTGGTGATGGTTGCAGTTGTAATTCGCAGTAGTATTTCTAGTAGCACCACTGATATATTGGTATGGTAAGTGAGAAGAAGACAAGTGCATTGTGTTGTTCTTTCACAACAAGTCAAAATAATATTAAATGATTTAGGTCGCTGCCTTTTATTCCATTATCTGATTTCACATGGGAATAAATTATTCAATATCTGATGAGATGCTTTTTCTCTTCCATGGCACAGATACTTAAATTCTTCCAGTCAGCTACAGTATTCTGTATGTTGACAATCTTAAATTAAATTACACCCAGCCAGCGTGTCTCATTTAAAAATATCATAAGTGCTGCACTCGTCTTATTGTCAGAACGGATACATTACCAGACTGGAGTGGGAGGCGCTCTGAGGGCTCTATTCTATATCTTCTAAGCGTGTGTGTGTGTGTGTGGAAAAAAGAGAGAGAGCGTGTGTGTGTGTGTGTGTGTGTGTGTGACACCTGTCTGTCTCTACCTGGATGTCTTTTAGTATGATTTCAAACAAGAACAAACATACAGAATCAAATAATGCTCGCGTGCTCACATGCTCATGTTGAGCAGGTATTATGTTTACCATGCTTTATTTTTGCAGAGGGTGTTTGAACATTAATATTTGCTAATTAGCACTTATCACAAAGCCGATGACGATGGAAATTAGGGAAATGTCAATTAGCTTTCCAGGCTTTTGATCACTAAACATACAATTTTGACCAGATAAAGGAGCTACATGAAAAATCCAGCGTTCTTCAAATTCAATATATTTCATCATATCGGGGACGCTAATGTCTGTATGTGGTTTCATCACAATCCACCCTATAGCCGTAAACATAAACATCATGGAACAAGTCAAGGATTCATCAACATCTGGCTAAGAACATACAGAAACACACTCAGTGTGTGTGCAAGAGGTTATAAAACAAACAGAAACACAAACAGCAGAATCTTCTATCTGGTAGCAAAAAAGGTAGAAAGGAATAATTCAGTAATTACAGCAAAGACACAAAGAAAGTAATTGGTTACGTGATCACAAAGCTTTCTGCAAAATCATTTAATAACGTCACCACTGCTTTGTCATTTTCAAACTTTGGCATGGGAGCTAATTGTTTATCCACAGCCAGTTGCTCATTTGTGCAGCAGTGCAGTCCTCCAACATTTAGCATCAGGTGGGGATGAAGAGTTTTAATTTCAAATCAGAGGCAAGTTTGAGAAGCTTGAAATCTCACTCTGTAGTAAAGTGATCACTGAGACAGAGTGGTGGGACTACAACAATCAAATATTATCATACCATCCTAACAAAACACACTGTTCTTGTTGTTTTAATAGTGTCTTTGTTTAACATTTGCAGCCTGGGCAGTTCACATTAATGAGCCTGTGATTTGGCAACTCCAGATTTTCATCTATAATGTTACCCTGACAAAGGAAACCATAGCACGGCAACCAGTGTGTCTTGATATATCTGTGTTGTGGTGTGTTGCCATTATTGAAAGTGTGTTGATTTCCTGGGTGACCGTTTCTGTAGTTAATTATTTGAAATAATCCCCAAAACAGATGGGAAGGAAATCCCGCCCAATCTGTGTAGAATAAATGAATATTTGAGCGTATGCTTCTGAGATCAGGATGTGTGTGAAGAGATCCATAAAAGTGGAGAACAGTGAGTCGTTGTGACAAAAAAAAAAGACTCAACATCAAGTTATCAGTAGATGTTTCTGTGGCTTTGTGTGGCGTTTTGTTGGTCTTTGTACGAATTAATAACATGCGGTACTGAGTATGTGGAACTGCAAGGGTGATAAGAAAAGTAAGACTGAGGCGGTGTTAACTCCTGCAGACTCTATTGACTCGAAAAAGGCAAGAATGAGCAAAAGGAGGATATGAATTACTGCCTGCCTCTGGACCAAACTGGCACAGTATCTTTTAATCATCAGAAGAACTGCAGCACACAACAACACGACTGGAGCTGAATCACTCAAGTGCAGATCAGCTGGAAGTAACCCTTGCTGTGTTTTTCATTCTTTATTTTATTTTATTTTAATTTATTTATTTATTTATTTATTTATTTTTTAAACTTGAATGTTTTCTTCAAATGTCCTAGAAAATTAAATCCATTTTGAGTTTAAGAGAACATAAGAGACCTATTATCCTCTCAGAATAATTATGTGTGGACCAAATAGATATAGCATGGGGGGGGTATTTTAGACACTGGATGTACTGTAGGTCTGCAAATCTCATCCAATTAATGAGAGGTCTTTCTGTACTGCATGAGTCACCTATGATCCCCTCAGTCTGGATGGGCACTTGTGTTTTAGATGACAACACCAGCCCCCACTGTTACCCTGCTGCTACCTTGAACGAGACAATGAGTTGAAGTTGAAGAAAGCAGCAAGGTCAGTCATGGAGGAGATATGATCAACAATCTGAGACTTAGAGTAGCAAAACATTGTGTGGTGGCAGTTTCCCTAGTTGCCTTTAAAGTATCGAAATAAGCAACAATGTGCAGGGGTTGTTTGCAGCAGAGGCTCAACAAAAGCTACTGACAGTGACTGTGTATCAGATAAAGAATATGGTGCATTTCCCAAGCCTGTAATGACGGTCCTAATGAAGACAGCAGCATGCCTTAATGGAGAAGAAGATGAGATAGCTTGGATTTATTCACATATATCTTCAGATCCAAGCTGGATAAGGAGCCGAGTGCAACACATTGCCTAAGTGCATCAAAACCCTCTACTGTCAGCAGCAGAGATGTTGCAGTCCAGAGGGCTAAGGAGTTCAAATCTCAGATGTGCTTCTTTAGCTTCCTATGCTACCGTATTCTCTTCTCTCTCTGCCTCTGTCTCCACATCATTAAAGGAGTAGACACGCTGGCTGGCATTCGCATTTGAAACTGATATTACCAACGAGCAAGGTCATTGCTGAGGCGCTGATGGGGGGGAGAGTATATTTTCCACCAAGCTCCCCATCCAGGAGGAAATGGTGTTTGCACAAGCTGGGCATACTGAGAAAAGAGAAGAAGTCAAGGCCGTCTCAGAGGGAATAAAGATGCATTCCTCTTTTTCACTGACAAAGGTGAAATAATTGTTGCATGTGCCTCCTGAAAACTGTGGGTTACCCTCATGTGCAGATGAGCATATATGCGTGCTTCCTTTTTCAAGTCTGACATCTGATTTCCTCTCAACCTTCAAAAGAGCTCATGCAAACCCTCCACCTCTTTTTCTGATCTGAACGTGGTTAAGGATCTGCTGTACCGCTGTCGACTCTGCACTCCCACTTTCATGAATGTATGAATAGAACGTGGAAAATAAACACTTTACACGTAAAATATTCAAAAGTCCTGGCTGCATTCAAGACACAAGAGAGAAAGTGTGCATGAGAAAACAAGGACCAGTACCTTAGTGAAACCTCCCCCACTTTCACATATACATCCTGCCCCATGCAACAATTATGTTTAATGAAGAACCTTCACCTCGACTACTGAAATAGAGCTTTTTGTTTTTTTCTCACGTTAAATGTAGCCTTTGAAACATTTACTGTAAGAGCCAAGTACTCAACAATCAACAACTGTTACGCAACTATATTTATTGTCAAGATGCTCTCACTTCACGCAAGCAAACACCAGTTTATTTCTGTGAGGCACCCTTCAACCTAAATTATGATATCACTGCCGGGAGCTCAGTTATGTAAAGCCAGAAGTGGATCGTGTACACGCCGTTACATCACTTCACAGTGTTCCCTGTGGCCTCATGCACAGCACAATTTAAACTCAATGAGTTGACAGAACAATGCAGGAGCAATTAACACCCACTCTCTGTCTTTCTCCCCCCACCCACATCTCTTAAATTCATTTGGCTATGCGAACTTTTGTCTTTATTTCAGAACCTTCAAAACAAAACAAACAAAATCAGTTTTTGTCCCTCAAACATCAACGAACAAACAAACAAACAAACCAGAAGCTGTTTCCACAAAGTCAAATTGCTCATGAAAACAGGACACCACACAGGCTGTTATGGTATAGATGCTACACCTGCGGGCTGAGGTTACAATAGGAGTTCATTAAATATTTAGGCAGAAGTTTGGAACTTGTTGTTTCGTGCCCTCAAACTGCAGCCCCAGACCATTTCGAGACAAGAAATTCAAACAAGTCAAACAGACAGTGGCAGAAACGCAAGCTGGGCCGAATATCTGGGCTATCTTGTTCAAAAAGCAACTCTTTTCACCGCAGCTCTCCTACGTTGGCGTATTTTCTTTTCTTTTTTCGGTGAGGAGTGCACCGCAACCCCAGCGTAAAAAGCGTAAAAACACGGAGACAGACGGGAACAGCTCGCCTCGGGTCCTACCTGATCCTGCTGCTGAGCCGCCTTCACCGGCCCGCTCGCGTCTTTTGCAGAAGTCATGACGGCGAATAAAGAGGAGAGGAAGGAGGGAAGAGGAGCGCGCGCTGGCGTCCGCTGCTGACAGGTGCAGAATAATGAAGCGGAGAGAGGCGCAGACCGAGAGAGAGAGAGAGAGAGAGAGAGAGAGAGAGTCGAACAAAGCGTTCAAGGATATCCACTGATTTGCTCCAACAATGAAGAGACCGTGGGTGCAGACAGCGCAGGGTTCAGCTGATTTGTGCAGGAGGAAACCGTGGACCGCCGCGATGTGGGAGGTTCAGATCGCCTCTCAGAGCGGCAGTGGCATCACCCGCAGCTCAGTGGTTGCCTAAATCTCAATCATATACCTAATTTTTTTTTGTTTGTTTTTTATTTTTTAGTCGTGTTATTTGCTAAATAAGTGAACCTCACTCCTAAATAGCGCAGAAATGAGAGAAGAAATCGTGGTGCTGGAGGATTTGTGTTAGAGTCAACTGCGTAACAAGTTGTTGTTTCCATTATTTTCCTCATAAACGTATGGTGCAGTTTTCAGTTTTACAGCGAGATGAAACGACAAAAAAATCAGACCTGAAACGTCTTTATTAACCAAACGTAGCCGCTCCAGGTGGTAACCCCCCCCCAACCCCAAACTCTTCTCTGACTTCTCCGAAGCTGAAAAGCTTTATCATTTCCATTTCCGTGATGCTTTCCACCCCTCCTCCGTGATATAAAGGAGAGCTCAAGGTTTTGTCCTTCCACCTGGTCCTATATTTAGTCGTACCAGGCTCCACTTCCCTACCGCTCAACTCCGAGCTCATAGCAACTGATAATATGGAGACCTGTCAGTTTGAATCAGATCACTGTGGGCACTCATTACTGGCAAGTCCATTACACAGGAAATGGAAACAGGAATCAATGCAAGCAGAACAAAATACTTTCAGGTAACAGTGCAGTTCTTTTGTATGTTAAAGTACATTCATGACTGACAGTGTTCTGTGCATTGCAGGTTTGGGGAGTAGGAAGAGGAAAGATTTGCAAAGTGTGTCCATGCCCATAAGAAACTCATATTTACTCCACTATACTGTATGCCAATGCTGCTGTATTGTCTGCCAATAAAACAAAGGGTTGCTGCTGGCCTGGCTCTTGAGAAGCAGTGCTACCGTCCTCCCACATACAGCAGAAATAGTTCCAGTTCCTCACAAAACATTGTTTGTGCTGTAACTCTCTCACCGTGTGTCACATCTCTGTGCACACACAATCCACACTCTTGTTAGCACAGCTTGTCTGACTATTTGTGCTGCACACATGCACGCACGCACGCACACGCACGCGCGCACGTGCATTCACACATGCAGCGCTGTGGTTCTGGAGAGTGCGTTTGTTCAGAAGTCATGCACAGTCTCTGCAGAGCTCCTGGCCTTTTGAACCAGTCATCTGTTGGAGGGAAAGGAACTGAACAATCCCAGATAAGAAAGACAGAGAGAAATTCTGTGATGTGAGTCAGAGAGGAGGATGTTTTTGGCACCAGCATGAGGGAAAGATTCCCTTGTTACAGTAATGTCGGCAGTCTAATACCTTTACCATCACCTCAAGGGGTAATTTATGCTCAGGTGAAGGTGAGTTCTCTCACAGTCATTTGTGGGTCTATAAATTAGCCAGAATAAACACAGCACACTCTAAACTTAAAAGTGTCCATTTATCTTAAAATCTTGAGACTGCACGGTAATAATAATAATAAATGATGCAGTAAATCATGAAATGTTATGATTGCTTCAGGAAATTAAACTGCACGATCCAGCTCATTCTCCAATTACATCTTCATTCATTACTCACTTAGAAATTATGTACATGAAGACATGAAGCGCTGCCAGATCATGCAGTCAGATTAGGAAACCAGTAGCCGTTATCGGGCCAGGATACACCTGGAAAAACTAATTTGATTATAATTACATTTTTTAGATTTTTCTCCAGCATTTTCAGAAAGTTTCTTCAGATTAATCCTCTTGTTTTGAACATCATCACCACTGTTTGGGGCATCAAGTGCACATTACAAAGTAGTCTATAGTGTTCCATGAATCCTGCGGATTCCCTTGAATCTTTCCGCATGCCAAAAACAAAATTTGACAGTTTTTGTAGAAATACATAATGTTTCAGTTTAAAAAAATAAATTAAATAGTTGTCACATAACGTGATGCCTTCACTACAGAAGCCCGTTAGTCCATTAGCCCGTAAGTATGGATGCACCAATCTAGCCTGCCTGGTACCAGAGTGTGTTAAATGAATCTGGCTTGGACCATGACATGACCATGGTACATTAAACGTTGTTTTAAAAAAATCTACACAATATATGAAGCTTATTTTTAACATCACAACAATTCCTTTATCTTAAGTTCACTCACAAAAATACTATAATCAACTCCCACTTATAAGATTGTGTATATTTTTTGGCTTGGATGTGTACATTTTGGATTGTACACTATTTCTACTTGCACTGTTTCCTATTTTACACTGTAGCAGCTGAACAACAATAGAGAGCACCAGTATTCAGAAAAAGGACATTACATTAAATACTGCAGTGTGCGAGTGCTTGGATGAGCACAACTGCAAAAAATGGAATTAATAGCAAAACAGATAACTGTTAAGATAAATGGCAGCATATTACATCATCATCATCATAGGGTTGTGAATCTAGAAAGCCCAATACTGGCCTTCATCATTGTCCCTCTAAACATTAGAGGATCAGGAAGAATTGGGAAAAATGGAAGAATAATGTAAAGAAGCCATAAGCTGATACAGACTCGACATAGAAAAAGTATTTCGACAGAAGAACTTGGATGCAGAAGAAGATTGTTTTTCTAATGTTGCAGATAAAACACACAAACGTCGCTGGCAGGATAAATTGACGTTAAAAGGCCGCACACCGCATCGAACACAGCATTTGGCACTGCTGTCACTGTGCAGCTCCACACATGGCCTGAGGGAGCAGCACGACCAGCTCACTGCCAAGACTCATTTCAGCACCACTGCTGTGGACAGCTCCACTGACACATGAGCAGAGGGCCTGTTTACCTCTCACCAGAATACATTCTCACAAACGAATTCAAACAAAAAGCTTGTGCACTGTATTAAACACATTTCATTATTCAACACTACTGTTTAATCCTCAACCATGTGACAGTCTCTTACATTTCCTTATTGTCTGTTTCCACTCACAAGTGCTTTTCACAGTCGCTCAGTGACAGATGAAACTCACCTCACTCCTGACAATTAGGCACACAAAAAATGTGAATAAAGCTTCAAGAGAAGTGAAAAGCAACAAGGCAGCATTTACAAGATAAACACTGCATTAAAGAAAAAATGAACACGGGGAGAGCTTGAGGGCCAGCCAAGCTCTAATAAACACGAGAAGGAACCTAAACGCAGCGAGGGGTACAAAGATTGATCATCACAACACGATGCACGTAGGTTTCTGGCAACAATTACCCTCCAAAGAAACAGCAGACAATCAGGCTTAATTGGAGAAGCAAAGGAAAGGCAGCCGTGTGGGGTCAGAGCGTGCCAGCAGAGCATTTGTTTGTACAACACATGGTTTCCTTTGAACCACTCATTTTTATCAGCTAATTGACATCATTTTCATTTATATTCTGTTTTATCATTTGGTGGTTTATGTGCTGCCTGAGATGGCATCTCTAGGCAGCACTTGTCAAATATATCCTGTCCTTCCATCCTGTCCCTTAAACAATCAGTTTGCATCAAACTGCTGTGTGTAGTACTGTTGAAGGGGTTTTTTTCCCCTAGGGGGCTAACAAACAGTCATTTATTCAGCTGTCAAAAAACAATATGAATGTCTTCAACTGCATGCTAGCTCCCCCCAGTGATCACAAGTTGTCTGACATCTTTATCTTTAACAAAAAATACATATTTATCAAATTTGTCACAGGGCAATTCCCCTTTTAATTGTTTTTCACACCAGGGCTTGTTTTTCTATTTCTTTACAAAAGCACTGACACAAATTAGTGTTTATAATGAAGACTTAGTGTGGCCATGCAGTTATTAAAAAAGACAAAAAAGATTCTCTTGAATAATGTGAGGAAATGTTTTCTTATGGAGGAAGATCGTTAATAGAGAATATAAAAGTCTGAAACCCTGATCAACGCAGCTACTCATGGCCATCACTCCAGCTAGTGAAGACTGAAAAGAAAGATGAAAGAGGCAGAAAGAGAGACAGAGAGAGAGAGACAGTGACAGACAGACAGACAGACAGACAGACAGACAGACAGAGACATAACAAAGGCCGGGACAGTTTTGTTTGATAACCGACTATTATCAGCTGCTCGCTCTCCACAGTCCAAACAGAGCAGAAAGCCTCGCACAGCCACAGCCACAGCCACTTAAAACCAACAATGCCAGGCAGCGCACCATTATCTGCCCCGTTTTTGTACAAATGCCTCCCTGAGGGTTTTTTTCCCGGCATACAGACGGCACAATATTGCTACGCTGATGAGCAAAGGACACACATAATATCATCAACACCTGTGCAATCTAATGCAAAGCAGCACAACAGCATTACAATAAATTTCACCTTTGCAAAAGCCGATCATTTCCACATTTAGTCTAAACCGTGTCCGAGAGGTGCGGAGTCAGTTGTGTGGGACTTTTTTTTGCTTTTGTAGTGATGTTGTGAATGTTTCATGCATTATTAATCAGCAACCCATGATTTTGGATTTAAAAAATAGATTTTTTTTTTTTACATAAACAATTTTTTGCATTTATACTCAACTGGGAAGAGATTTAGCTGTCAGTGTGGACACTGAGGTCATTTCCTCTGAATCTCCGCTGAGATTTTACCAGCCAAAGACAATTAAACACCAACATGTTGAACGTAGTTTATTATGGGCTGCTGCAGTATTTGCTTTTTAAACTGCTTTTACACCAAATAATATTATAATAGATAAAGAATTTTGTATTTCCTCACCAGAGTATTAATACTGGTGGCTTTAAACATGTATTAAACCATGGTAGGTCTAAATGTTAAAATAATAATCCAATAATCCAAAAAAGTATTTTTAATGAAATCAAACCCTGTTTGGGTTGGATTTTCTTCCAGCAATTGCAATTCAATGTCTTTTTATTAAGAAATGATCTCTCTCTGTAAAGTAATTTTCAGTGGGAGTCATGGAGTCATTGATTTGACGTTTTTGTGAATCACAGGAAAACAGTGCATGCATCTAATCCAGTTATCTCATTGATGACAGCCTCGATGTTTATCCTTCACTCTGCTCACAGTCATACCACAGCTCTGTTAAATTATTGCTAACGCAAAGAAAACTTGTCACTGCTGCAGCTTCACATTTAAGTCAACCCAACTGGCTAAAGTTAGGGCAGCTTGTTTTGTGCAGCAGCCACAGGAAATAAAGTTAATCTGAAAACTTTAATGGCTGATCAAAAATGCTTCTACAAAACAAGACATGCCCATTTTTGTCATGGGATCAGTTTCACTACATGAATCTAATGATATGGAGTGATGGAGGAGCCACAGCAAGCTGTTGGATGATGAGTTACAGAGAACAGGCAGCACACCCCCATGTCCTCCACAAGGTGACTTCACTTGCCATTGTGTGCAAAACAACTCTCAGTGTGGGCAGGGGTGGAAATTATGATTGACTGACTTTATTAAAACAATGTGAGATTGTTTGGTTGTTTGGTTATCATGACAACACCAGTTGCTCTTTTGTTTTATGTCTCACAATGAGTGTTTGCCGTGGCATTACACAGCTCCTGCTGTTACCGTGGCAACTATGGGTGTCACCAAATCATCCAGGACCGACAAATACAAATAATTCAAACATTGCAACATTGTCTAGTGTCCTATATGTCAGGGGGACTTGGACCTCAGCATTTTGATTATGTTGTCTAAAGATGTTCAGCGTTCAGACCAAACCGATGCCAGTGATGCCTTTCTGAAAAACTTAATAAAACATGCAAAGTAAAAATTCTATTGAATGACTGTAATTATAGATTATCCTCATGCACAGTGCCAATGAAATCCTATCAATCAACAATGGCTGCTGATTTAGGAACAAGCTGTTTCTATTCAGCCGTGCTGCCAGCTGTCAGGCCAGCCAACTCAATCATCAGTCACGTCCCCTTCGCCCTCCGGCCTGCCGTGACTCCTTCAGCTGTCCAACTGTCAGCACACCTGCCTGTCTGAGTGTAAATACTGCCGTTTGCATCTCCACTCCTGCCCGCTGTGCTGCAGCTGTAAATCACAGGTTAAGGATAAGAGCTGGCATGTGGGCAGCGTTTCATGGTTCATCACAGATCATTACTGTACTTAAAGGTCACCGCCTCGGCCCTGAGAAAACGCGCCTACATGTGTCGCAGAGTGATAAAAAAGGCAGAGAAGTTTTCAGACTGCAGGCGGAGGCAGTTTTTCACTGTCTGGACATTAGAGAAGGGTAATTAACAAGTCCACAAGTCTTTAATCAGACTCATTATTGGTCTTCTACCAAGAGACAACTTTCAGGGGGAAACAATTAATCTGCCATTGTCTTCACTGGAATTGTTTAGACACACACACACACACACACACACACACACACACACACACACACACACTCACGTTATAAGAAATTACATTAACTTTGTATCCTTCTCTCGCCTCTGAGCCTTACTTCTTGACCCTCATCAATACTTAACTGTTTTTCTGGGGGCCAGCTGCCCTGCTGGCAAACTTACTTGCTACAGTTGGTTCACATTATTCAATGACACTAAGCCTGTTGTGTGTTGTATTACATACTGTACGTTCATGGTTTAAGCTCATAGGCATCAGATCAATACTGTTTTATAGTTTTTACTGTTATACCATGTTGCCGGGTGCTGTACAGTGCTTGAAGCTGCACATGCCATGTTCCTCACATAGAAGTATGGCTTGTGTGTTACAGCAGGTTTGTCTTTTGCATTCATTTACTTCCTTTTAGTTGTAATTTACTTCAGAAAGCTGACATGTTTTCTACAACTGGTTGCTGTCATTTACACTAAATATAATATGATGATAAAGGAGGCAATTAAATCCTTCCCCCACCAACTTGATTCCCACATGATGAAAACAATTTTTCAAATCTTGCAGTAAAATTGAGTATTTCGACATTTCTAAGACAATGTCCTGTTTTTTAAAATGAAAATGACTTTTTCCAGTTTAAGTATTTGCTTTTTGCTTGATGAATGAAATGCCTTCGCTGTTTTATTTGAGTTGCATTTTTAAAAGGACCCTTTGCACAGAATATTCTTGATCATTTAAACAACATTTTATGATGTCTGTAGAGAAATAAGACCATCAAAGATTATTTGATGCGTTTCATCATACAGTGTCAGCATAATAACATTGCCTCCACTGACTGACTCAGTATCACGGCTGTAGTTTTTTGTGCTCCTAGGTTGACTGTGTTGCTGTTGGCTCCATAAAAATGATTTCATGTGCAGAAACCCAAAACATTTCCTCCTGTGGACCCTAAAGAACAACATCCCACCAGCTCTCCACAGCCCGCACTCACAAACTTTCAACCTGAGACTCTCTCCTGAGGGAAAAGATTATCTTGACTGCATAACACCCGCAGACCAGCGTGGAACTGATTTCTTTTTTTTCACTGAAAACCTTTAAACTTAAACAGTAATAAAATATCTATACTATCATTGTCTGTCAGCCTCAGGGACCAGAATTGGACTCTTCCAAGGAAAAAACTGCAGCACTGGAGGAAATAACAGTGAGGAAAACAGTACTACAGGTTGCCAATAATGGAGGCTCACAGTGTGATCCCAGTTTGGCCTCCACAGTAAGTCTCAGTAGTCCATTTATAGAACATGCAAACCCTCAACCCTTCATATATTGCCGGTGTTACACAAGGTTCCCATGGACACAACGGATAACCTCGCTTCACGGCTGCTAGGAGTATAATTCACTAAAATCTAGCATGCTTTAGCCTGCAAAAAGAAGCCTGAGACAACATGTAGCCATGGAAATAACGAACACGTCTCTTCCCCTACAGTTCATTTACACCAAAACTTACAATACTTGTATTATTTTCTGCCAGGTTTTATTGGGCTTGTTCGGGCTACATGCAACACAAGGTTAGCACCTACAGTTTTCATAATATTCACACCCCATCGCTGGTTTCACACATCATATCTTGTTTATTTTGAATTATCCTTCTCAAAGCAATTTAGTGTTTCAACCTCTCACATAAAAACATATTATATATAGTCGTAGGCAGATCCCCTCTACATGTGTTTTACAAAATGTAGAAAGACTTAACTTTGAATTTGTCTCTGATATTTACTCTGTCTGAGTAAATATTATTAAAATCACCTTATCTCTTACTATAAATGTCCATGTATTTTCATTTCAGAGGTTTCCTGCTTCACAGGGGTGAATGTGCACTGAGGGCTCCAAGTACACATGTGATGTCTGATGATTAATGTTACAATGTGTCTACTCTTGAACTTCATCACTCTGCTCAGTGAAGATCAAGCACCTAGGTGAAATTAAAAAAAACAAAACACAAAACGCATTCTTCCACCACCACTTACTGTGACTTACTGGGGTAGAGTGAGCTGGTCAGAGCACATGTAATAAACATAAATTATTCTTATTATTATAAGTAATTTTAAGAAAGTTACAGCATCTAAGTGTCCCTGTTGAGTCTATCTCATCAAAGTGTCTTTTTGAAGATTGCAGTAATTTACAAAAACACCCAAAGGCGACTTTATGCAACTGCAAACCAAAGCTGAGTGGATTTGACTAATAAAACAGACCAACGAGGAAATCATCAGTCAACAAAGGAAACAGTAAAGTTGCTCATTAAGTGTAGCACATGGGCAGCTGGCATGTATACAGAAAGAGACAAGCAGGGTGAGTCAGCATGCATTTACAGAGCATTAACCCATCTGCTGATCTAGTTCTCGTAAAAAAACAGACTTACGAGCCTCATGAACTTTATGTGTGCTCATCAATGGCTTACAAGAGGGTCATAAAATGAAAAGACGAACAAAGTTTAAAGATAACACTGCATTTTGGCAAGTTGTTATGGAAATTAGTTGGAGATGAAATACAGCCACAAGGGCAATAAACAAGGAATTAGTAGCAACATGTGCCACATATTCAGATCAGGGAGTTACAAATCATCAAATAAACAAAAGCTGCAGGTGTAAAAAAATGTGATTCAGTGGGCCAAAAAGGAAATGATAATGAATCATGTACGACTATAGGATAATTAATGTATCAGTGCTGTTCTATTCTTCTTAAGAATGGAGTAGTAAAGATACCGAGGGGAGTGATTAAAGGCAAATTAGTAGCATCTGAATGAATAGCGCTTCATCGTGAGCCATTCGCTGCAGATTTGAAAAGGTTTTCATCATCATGCTCTTCCACGTCTCAAAGGACCCTCGCCAACCAGCAAAAAATTTCCCAATCTAGTTTATGTTTAATTATTCTCTCTATCTTTCTTTATTAGAACTTCATACACACAGATAAAGACTGAAATCAAATCCAGTCAGAATAATTCTTATGTTACTCTTGTGTTGTTGTCGTTTCAACATTCTAACATTCACCAACTTTGCATTTAAGGGCCATTTCATCCAAATGACAACTTTGTCTTCTCACATACCTCAGAAACTCCAGTATCTAGTCACAGAGACAGTCTTTAGTCTTCCAGAAATATCTGTCTCTGAGATCTCTGAAGAAACACAAGAAACTGGTAATTTTTCAAAAAATTCAATATTTTGATTTAAATAAACAACAAAAACATCTCATTTCATCTCAAAAACCAAAACTAACAAGAGAAACAACTCTTTAACTTGATCTTTTAAAAACATCCTTTAGGGTCACAGCCACGCGAGTGTTTCTGAGAGGATTTGAGATACATGCTCACCTCTGCATGCTAACAATGACAACGCTAACACTGTGACCATCTTAGCTAAGTTAGCATGATAACAAACACAAAGTACAGCTAAGGGCTGATGAGAATGTCATTTGTTTTGTATTTGGCCTTACAATTAAGTGGCCATATCAAAGCTTGATCTGATGTCAATGCTATTCACTCACTGATGTGAGTGCGCCAAACTGCGTGGTAGCATTTCAGTCTGGAACAATTTGGCTAAAAACTGAAACCATGCACCTTTTATTAGAACTGTCGGTGGTAATAGTTGTTGTAGTAGCAGCAGCAGTAATAGCAATAGCAGCACGATTATCCTTAAAACACAGAATTCATGAATGTACTGTGACAGCTTGCACACTGTCAGCTCTCTGCCAGAACTCAGCTTCTCAGGGGATTTGGATGGAGTTTTGAAACTCTTGTGTCAAACTCACATCATGTCAAAACAAATGCATATTTCAGGCATCAAGAAAGCCACAAGGACAAAACCCCAGGATGCACAGCTAGATCAGTACAGCTGCTAAGCTGTAGCCTGAGTCTATCAAAGCCAGACAGTGCCTCGCGCTCCCTGTGCGGTACTGATAAGTTAAACGTCCAAACAACCAGGCAAGATATATGTATTGCTACATATTTGATGAGACATTACAGCTAAATGCACCACAAATGCATATGTGCACAACAAAAAACATGTCATCTGTAAACATAAGTCAGCTTATGGGTGCTACATTAAACTTTAATTGGAGAAGTCTTCTACAGTGTGACAGATTTTTGAAATGGTTGGAGTACCTTAGCAATAACAGCAACGCTGTGGTATGTAATATGAATCTTCAGAGAGGTGTGGAGATGTAGGACCTCCTCACTCACTTCCCCATGCTATTAGCTTGGGAGGAAGGAGAGAAGGACTAACTTCAATACATTTAGAGTTTGTTTTTACGTGAGGTTAGTTAGACAAATCACATTTGATTGGAAACATTTTGTTATGAGTCAGCGAAAATATTTTCAGGTTTTACATAAAGAGAAAAGGGATTTATTATAAAAATGGTCAAAATGATTTATTTCACACAAACTCAGCATTCAACTAGAGAAAAATTTTAGGGACACACAAGCAGAAAATGTATTTTTCATTTTTCTGTCTCTATGCTGCTGATGCTGTTTCTCTTACATGAGAGAAGACGCTATAGAGGTAGAGGTTGCTAAAAAGGGCTAAACTCAGGAAGGTTGTGATTTCATTGTCTTTTTCTTAAACTCTGAAGCAACCAGAAGGCTCCAGATTTACTCACACAAGTAAAAAAAAAAAAAAAAAGTTGAGCCATTTTGGTGAAATAATTCAGTTTTGTCTTCCCCTTGAGATTCACAAGTGCATTCAGAAACTAGATTCAGCAGATCTAAAGCAAAGCTTGCAGCTAGTTTAAGCAAACTGATGCTTTAAGATTCATAAAAAGTGTTTATTTTCATTAGAAACATTAATTGCGAACTTGATTTTACCTCTTCCCATCAACAGTTTTTCCATAATAGATGTTTGTGTTGTTGAGGTCCAACTTTGTCTAGAGGGGTGTATATTAAATATGTATCGTAGTAAAAAAGCTGATAATGCACGATGGCCCCCGGGAAGCACTCCATGTGCATTACAGTGCAGCCTTTGCTTAACCACAATTAATGCCTATAAGGAAAGTGCATTAAGATATTTCTGTGCTGGATCCTGTGTGTCTAGTGTTAGACTTTACATCTCACTGCAGCAATAATGCAAAACATGGAGGAAAAACATATTAAATTTCATTTATACACACAGGTACAGATGTATTGAGAGTTTTGTCTATTTCACTCTATAATACCTTTTAAAAACTACTTTGTAGTACCATTTAATATATGTTTACAACACCAAGTTGCCCTTCAGCACGTCCCCAGAGACAGCCTGGTGTTTAAATTTACCAGCTGAAAAGTTTTTAGATATAATGACTGTGATTTTGCAGCGAATTGTAGCAACAACAACTTACAACACTGGGCTGTCATCTGAAGTGCTCATTATATCATCAGACAGTTTGAAAGCTTAATAAATAAATAAACAGCTCAGACACTTCCTCAAGCATAGAAACAGCTTGTAATTTCTTTAGAAAATGTCCTTCAAGTGCTCAATAACAGATTGATTAAAATGTATAATTAGAAAGAAGAAAGACACTAAAAAGCCTCAAATGATAAACAAGAAACAAACTGCGCAACATGAGTTAGAGTGTCATTCAAGAGATGTTAACACACTCACCTTCCACAGTCTCTCCACCCGGGACAACTTGCGTGTTTTCATTGTGACGAAGTGGATGCATGTGGGGTGTCAGCAATAGAAAGGGGTGAGTGAGGAGTGGTGCAGATGCAGATGCAGGGAGAGACAGTGAATAATGACCCGGTCGTAAACGAGACACACCTCAGCTCTCAGTGAGAATAGTCCCGTAGTCAGCATCCCAGCTTTAAGTTCTATGCCTATGTGGGTGGGTGTGTGTGTGTGTGTGTGTGTGTGTGTGTGTGTGGCTGAGGTTGGCATGGACTTTAAGTGAAACACTGCCCTGCTTTCTCAAGTGAAAACCATGTCATCAAGGAGACCCCAGAATGCCAACGAGAACTCGACACCGCTGCTGTTGCACCAGAGGAGGTCACATCGGAGTCCTGAGGGAGAATCACACAGAACAGGGTGTCCGACAGCCGCTGACAGCCACACTAATCCCTGCAACACGACCTCGAAGGAGCGTGAGGAGGAGGATGAAGCCAAAGCACTGGGGCCCCTTCACAACAATCAGCACTGAACCACTTACCTTGGCCATTAGCTGCATTTTGCCGTTCAGCACAGATCAGCATTACACACCACACGCAGAGCTGGGCCACTTTATGGCGCTTTTTACCCAGGGCTGTTTATCCTGTCTCCCCTCTGCTTTTCTCCCAGGAGCAATTTACTCACAATACCACCCTTCCGGATTGATAAAAGCGCTGCACACACAGCTACATGCTGGAGCAGGCTAGAATTTCATGAAGTCTTGAGAGGTCAAAGAGACGAAGACGGTGACCATGTGAAGGTAATACCTGTAAGACGTCACTGAGTGCACACCCTATCTGCGTCCTCAAGGTTTTGCAGGAATGGCAAATGCAGAGTTTAATGTGACTGCTGCCTGATTCTCTACCTGTCGAAAATTCTGCTGTCTGTAAACAACAAACTACAGCTCAGGAAGCACAAACTTGTCGTGATGTTACAGCACAGATGAATACAAACTACATAAACGGAGACAAAAAGAAGTGCTGAACCCACAGATCAGCCATTTCTTAACAGCTCAGAGGAGCTGCCCCAAGGACAGCAGACAGCCAAGGGCTTTTTTTATCTGAACACTGAAGTGACGTAAACTGTCCAGTGGTTGGTATGGCAACAATACTGCTACGACACCAGACCGTAGCAGACCAACAACAGGTCTGAATGTCACCTCTGGTCCATTTCTAGGGCTACCATTACAAGCTGTTGTTTACAAGGCAAACATTTTACATGGGGTCTTTATAAATGTCTGTGTCTGCTGTTGCACTTGTTCATGCTTTTTAATGTGTACTTATGTCCCTCAAGATCATTAACCCTAAGCTTTTTGAGAGCTATACCGTTCTTGCGGTATGGGTGCAACATAAGAAGGGGTTGAGTTCTCCAACTGCTCTGCAGACTATAAAAAAGTTCTATCTTTAAGTTCATCGTTTTGGTTTTATACCTCACAGTTTTGATGATTTATTTCAGTTTCTCCACATTCATCAGAGTTGTTCATAGCCAAAGCAAAAAAGCTAAGAAGCTCCGGGTGTTAAGCAGCTCAAGAACAAGATATATCCCTCAGCAGCTGGTAGAAACAGAGGATATTGAAAAAGTGAGAATATTAGACTTCTATATCCATCAGATGGACACAAGTACGGCTGATAATAAATGCTAATGCTTGATGAGTATATATAACTGTTGGTGTAAACAGTCACTATATCGACTTTATGAAGTATTGATTTGTCTGCATGACTACCATAAGTTGGAAAAAAAACAATAAATGCAAATGTAACAAGAGTGTGTCTGCTCTAAAATATAACTGTAATTAAAATTGAATCTGCTCAGGTCCGTCCAACAATAAAACATCATGAGAAGTTATTACATATCCAGCTGGCACAGAGGCAGACAGACTGACGGAGGGACAGAAATATAGTAGCTTTCCCAGTGAAGCCGATATGGTGTGTATGTTTGTCTCAACACATAAGCCATAATGTCAGTGCAGCAAGACGTCTTCCTAAACACATTCAGCAATAAAAGTTTTTCTATTCCCATGATGCAACAGCCAATCTGGTGAGGGGAGGAACATCAATCATTGCGGTTCGGCTCTCCTGTCTTTGGTGGGGTGCGATTTGACAGGCTGCCAACTTCAGAATAGTGAATCACTCAATAGCGCGCCCCGTTCTCTCCACCTCCGCTACTCCAAACAATCATTATCTCCCCCATCTCTGTTCTGCTCCATGTGAGCACCACACGGAACATCATCACTGAAGTCAGCGCTCAGCTCCCAGCGCAGGGAAAAGCAATCTTCTTCCCTCGTCCCCGGAGCTCTGAGGCTCATTCAGCCTCCCGACTCCAGGCTTAGAGGACCAGCAGAAAAATTTATGGTGACGACCGTGTACATACAGAAAAAGCTCCACAATGACGATGACCTACATGTGCCTGTACACAAGAGGTAACGTAGCACATATACACACACCCCTACTACACACCACCAGTTCTGTTTTGCAGCAAACAACTTGTTACTCCATGCTGAGACTGACCGGCCACCTGCACGCTGAGCTTTCTAAACAGAAGTAACAAGCTACAAACCTACCTTCATGGCTGGAGGGACAAAACTTTTCTCTCCCGTTGCTTCTCGCAAGACCAGAATGCACAGGAAGGTCTGGCGAGGATGCAACATGAAAACCTATCTCATGTGTTATTCATCAGGAGACTAAACCAGAGCCTGGAGGCAGGACAGGGTCCGCCCTGGCATCATTCTGTGAGTGAACCAATACCAACAGATGGGTGTCACAGCACACATGTTGACTTGTTGTCAAACATTCATAATGGTTGCTTCTTATTTCAGTGTTTCTTTCTGGTGTAGCGATGTGTTAAGGGATTACTGACACCACTAACTGCAACATAGCCATTGTTAATGTTATTAGTTACGCCTTTGTTTTTCCTGCATTCAGTCGAATACAAATACAAAGATATCATCATGCAATGGCAGTAGCATGTAACTGAGTTCTTAAGTAAAAATTCAAGGTACTTGAACTTTACCTTAATATTTACATTTTATAACTTCTTCTCTACAACATCATCTAAATAGCAAATGTGGTCTTTACTCTGCTACATTTGTACAACAGATTTACTTTTCAGATTAACCAAGCACCTCTGAATTTGGCAGTTGCTGAATTTGAAATGTTTCTGATAAACAGAAGGATTTTGTGTTCCTTCATGGGTTGAGAAAATTGTACTAAGTTTTAAGCTAAATAAACTATTCAAACCCCCTCTTGGATTAGCTGGAAAGTGTACAGTCACAAAGCTGACAACAGGGCTTAGAACTTTTTGGAAATAAGTGGTTCTCATAGAACAGCTATGCCATATGATGATCTCATAGAATATAATTCTTTGCTGTAAATTAAATTACTCAGCGGTATACGAGGTACTGAAAGTTAGCTTAACCATGCACTGCTATGACATAAGTGTGTATGCATATTAATGCAACAGTCAAAATATTAAGCCAAAAACATCATATATTATACATATAAAATATAACATATTGTACATAATAGTTAAACACATTTTCTGCAGTATGAGTCTTCCCACTCTTGACACTTTAAGTTTTACTTTAATACTTAAATACTTTTACTTGGTAAGGTTTGTGTTATGTTGAGGAAACTTGGCTGCAGTAATATGGGTGATTAAATCATTCAGAGAGCTGTACTAACAGGAGTAGTTATATTCTCTGTCTTGCTGAGAAGAAGATCAATATCACTCTCATATCTGTAAGGTAAATATGGCAATACCACCAGCAGCCCGTAGCTCAGTGGTGAATTTAGTTTAGCATAAAAATTGGAAACAGGGGGATTCAGCTATCCTGGCTGTGTCCAAAGACAAATATAAAAATGAGCCTGCACATCTAAAGTAAACACATTATATATCTCACATGGTAAACACACACACACACACACACACACACACACACAAGACACACAAGATACAAAATGTGAATGAGAGAGGTGGCTTTTGTTTTTGTCTTGGAGGCAGGCTAGCTGTTTCCCCCTGCTTCCAGTCTTTCTGCTAAGCTAAGCTAACCTGCTAAGGAACTGCTAAAGTTGTAGCTTCATCTTTAAATGACAGATATGACAGCTGTATCAATATTCCCACCTAACTCCCTGCAGAAATGTAAATATATATCATCTTAGCTCTGTAGTCAGATTGGTTGCATTACAATAATAACAGCCAAAGGAGCTGGTGGTGTTGCTACAAAGCCTACAACTTCATTCTGAGCCCACAGGCAGATTGATATTCAAGCATAAGGACAGAGATCGAAACGCTAACACAAGATATTTGAGTATCTTTTGCTACAAGTGTCTAAAGGCTACACCTACTTGTTGCTTCTGCTGTCGTTTCCCTTAAGGATTTGCTAAGCTGAAACATGACCCTCTTGACTTTGTACCACTGCCTTTCTTTAGCCATTCTGTGTGTTGATGGACCAGTTAAATTATGTTGTGTGTGTGTGTGCGTGTGTGTGCGTGTGTCTGTGTGCGTGCATGTGTCTCCCAGGGTTGTGCCGCTGCTGTATCATGGCGTGGTCGATAAGGGAATCTGCCCGTGTGACACAACAGATTACTGCTGCCTGGTCTCAGCCCAGAAAAAAAGAGAGTGTGAGACGACTCGGGAGAAATGGCAACTCCGCTCTGCTGCTCTAATTCAAGCTGACAGAAACGTTATAGGAGAAATTTCCTTCACTTGCTTCAAAGTTCTGTCTTCATTATTAATGATCCACTTTGGATTTCTTTTTTTTTTTTTTTTTTGATTAGAAACTTGAACATTTGTGAAGTTGAGGCGCTGCTGCACAGTAACAGAGGAGGAGTCTCAGTTTCAGCAGAGATACAGTGCCTTGCGCAAAGACCCATAAACAGAACACAAGGCAGCTACAGCTAAAATGCTCCTTCTGGTTTCACTGCACACTCCAACCCTGCAACCCATATTATAATTTGATCTTTTCCCCTTCTTGAATTAAATGTTGCAATTAAGTGATGCTGCAGTCTACAGGTCAGAAATCCCTCAGTGAGGCTGATTTTGCGAGGTGACTGTGTAACCTTTCCAATCCCAGTGAGAGGTGACATTATGTTCCTCCTCTTGGATCTGGATGAGACACTCTAATCTGTGGCAGCTGGTTGGTTTCAGTTACAGAAGCTGTGTAGGAAACCATAGCGACTTGAGTTTGTGTTTGTTTGTTTTTCTTGGTACAAGTACAATTTTCAGGGTTTATTGGCACTCACGGTACAGCAGGGGCCAGTATCCTGTCTGTCCTCACAAGAAACAAAGCCCCAGCTCATCTACTATACTGTATGTTGAAGGGTACAGTACAGTGTTGAGTTGGTGCATTGACTGGAATACAACAGTCTCTAGTGGCAAAACAGACACAGTGCACAAAATGTTTTTCCTGCATGTGCTTGGCATTTTAAACATCAATGAACTGACACAGTCCACGGGATAAAAACTCTGTTATTGTAATAAATCGCAGACAAAAGAGTAAACTAATGCTTGATCCACAATAGTTGCTCTTTCCTCCCTCTAAAAGAGCTTCACTGCTGATTATCAACCATGCAACTAATAAAGCTAATCCTCAAAAGAAAAACATTGAAAGGATGCCTGAAAGAGGCAAAACTTATAAATAAAAACAGAGACGAGAAGACGGGGAGAAAAGGAAATGGGAGCGAGCTGGGTTAAAAGACATTTATATTTAGCCCCACACTCAAATAAAGTTGAAAAAAGCTGCAGAAATCTTTAAGATCCACAGTGAAGTTACATCTGTGGAGTGAGCTAATCTCCTGTGAAAAGCAGAGAGGGGATGCGACTGTCATCAAGAAGCAGAAGATCAAAAAGCGAAGGCTGACAAAAGGAGTGATTTTTTTTTTTTTTTACTCCATGAATATTTAATCAGTTAAAATTTCAACCGCACAGCTACTGTAAAAATGAAATTATCTGTGAAAAGTGGAGCGGATTTAAAATGTGATACGAATAAAACTTGTATCAAAATGCCTGCACGGAGTCTTGATGACAGACGATGATGTGTTTGTTACTTCACATGATCTTCAGAGCAGAAAATCCACCACAAGAGAGTTAAAAATCTCAGCATCAACCATTCTGCAGGATCCTCGTCTCATCGGGGAGCAATAAGGCTTCTCTGTATTTAAACACTGACTAATACCCACTGTCAGCTTGTGTAATAATACAGTAAATCATCAAGGGGAAGAGGGATGGTCTCCCAGCAAGGCAGCGGCCTGCTGACGCACTGTTGACAAGTCTAAGGACGTGATG
Source organism: Datnioides undecimradiatus (assembly GCA_008933995.1). Taxonomy (NCBI): domain Eukaryota; kingdom Metazoa; phylum Chordata; class Actinopteri; order Lobotiformes; family Datnioididae; genus Datnioides; species Datnioides undecimradiatus. The sequence continues at coordinate 3,198,674 of WARS01000032.1, read as the reverse complement.
GGGGAAGGGTAGAGTGGCTTGTGATGATCGATGGTGTGTCAACAGAGCAGAACTTTGAGGTGCATGGGAGGGGCATGGGTGACCTGTTGTGGCCCCCCTTTGGGAGCAGAGAAGCAAAAAAGCCCAGAGCAAGTCGACAGTGAATAAGTCTGTCAGCGGCAACTAAACTGCAACAGGAGGAGAGGCTGATAGTCAACATTCAACATTTAACATGACTGTTTTTAGAATGGGAGGGGATGAACATGTCATTGCTCGTTACAGTGGACACAACATGTCACATCACGCACGCTCAGTGTGCAATGTGAGAGCTGCGTCATCTCCAGATGGCAGTCAGAGCCACCAGCAAGGAGCAGCAGTGTGTGTGTGTGTTCCCAGAGCTTACAGCCTCACCCTCTCCACCTTTGCAACCATGGCAACGCAGAGCAAGAGGTCCTGCTGAGGATGCTGTGCTGTCCTGAGGGGAGAAGCCGCACTGGGCGACAACACATTTGCCTTGTGTACCCTTTACTACATGTAGGTTTGAATGGTCAGTAACCTTGTGATGAGTTTCCTTCCTTCATCTGATTTCTCATTTCTCATCTCATTGTTTGTCTTTTATCTGTTTGGAACTTGGTTTTCCAAACGTATTGTGCATTTTTGCCAAAATTTGTCATTTGTGATCCAGCCAGGACCCATGGCTGTTATCGGTGTTTTTATGGACAGTGGATTACATTATTACACGACATGACAGAGGTAATAGTGATGCTGTATCACTAATGCTATAGTTCTCCTCAGCAGCATGGATCATTTCAGCATCTAATAGTTTTTGAACATCCATATTAATCCCAGACACCAAAACAGAGCTAAAACAAGTGTCAATACTGGACCTAGACACATTCATTTATATTTAATAATATTAGACCTGACATGATATGAATGCTAATGTTAGTGCAGAAATGCTATATATATAGAAACTGTTGACAATTTAAAGGTTATATCATTGAAGGTTATATGTCAAAAAAAGAAAGAAATGAAGATGTGTGTATTTTTTTTTTAACTTATGCATATTATGTGAAATTTACAAGGATCAAGTTACAGATTTATGTGTGTACTATATGTTTGTGTGTGATATTACAGTTAACTACCACAAGTAAAACTGTCAAATAAAACAGAAGGTAAATTGTGACCACATAACTAAAACCCAATGCAAGTGGGTTCCCTAATGGCCTGTCTGTTTAAAGTGACCATGAAATGCAAAATTCCTGATTTGAATCCAGCCAAGGACCTTTGTTGAATGTCAGTCACCATTTATCTCTCCTCTCATTTCCTGTCATCTCCCAACTGTTGACTCTGATGAAGCCATAAAACTGCCCCCAAACACTTGCTTTGAAAGCATGTCAGGCTTTTTGCACTGGACTATGTTTTAAGAGAAAGGGGGTGGGGGCTTCTCAGGACACACCATCATTTTGGATGAGTGTGGCAGGTAACAAAGCAAGTGGCAGCCTTCAGTGAAGCAGTCATCACCTGAAGCAGCCCGGCCACAGAGATAATGAGGAGGGCCCATCACATCTCGCTGCCCGCTCTTTCTTTTATCTGGCTGCTCTTGTTGAGCTCCGTCTGGCTGATTTATCTGAGCTCCGGACCTCAAAGGAAGCACTGAGCTAAACTAAGACTTGGGAACCGGGCCAAACTGTCTTACTCAGATCTGGAGTATCTCTAAGTAGAAGGCACAGTTAAGTGCATATGAGGACAGGCAGGGTGTGTGTGTGTGTGTGTGTGTGTGTGTGTGTGTGTGTGTGTGTGTGTGTGTGTGTGTGTGTGTGTGTGTGAGCCCTGGGCAGTAGTATCCAGTGTAAATTAAATCACTCAGTCTGTGATTTATGATTCACTCCTTTTGAACTCAAATTTCCTGCAATCCAAAACAGGATAACACAATTATGCAGACTGGGAATTTGCTCCTGATAATGCACAATTTTACCAACGTAGAACTTAAACAAATTAATTTCAAAGATGACAGCCACGCAGGTGTAAAGACGCCTTACAAGATGAAGGCAGGCAATGTACAACCAAGAATACGCCATGAAATACAGTGGTTATGCTATAAAAACCCTCCAGTAATCTCTGAAGAGAAATCAGAGTTGCTCATGGCTCTTTGTGTTCATCCCCAGGGATGCAGCCTGTGTAACCTTGATGTTTCAAAACCACTGTCTTTGCCACCAGCCTCCTCAGGGAAGAATATAGCACTTTCTCCCTGTCATTAGGTAAATCTCAAGCAGAAGCAGCCCATTAAAAATAATATTACAACACATTTCCAGTGTACTTTTAATCAAAAATCTGTTGCTTAGGAGAAGAATAAAATGACTAATGCATTATAGAACAGCATGGCGTTCTCAGATTAAGGAAGCTCTGTGGGAAATGAGCTTTCCACTAATGACTGGTGCTTCTGGTTAAACATGAATTCACAGTGGCCGTCGCAAAATCACAATAAGCTGCTGTAATCAGTGGTTAAAGTACAGTCCATGTTAAAGCACTGAGACGTAGCTTGAGGGAGGATATGTCTTAATTACAATCAATTTTATAATTTTTCAATTAATCAATCAGTTGTTTGGTCCATAAATTTCATTTATATTTCTTATGCTTATTGGTTTATCTAATTTTCTTGGAATTGGTCTTTTATTAGATTATGTGCAAAGATTTGTTCTTTTAATGATTCTTTAGTGGTTTCCTGTAAGTTGTCGTCTTGTGTTTCACTGAGGTCTGTTTGTTGAGTTGAATTACAAAATAAAGTCAAACATTTTAAGTGAGGAAGAGCTGAGCCTCCAATGTACTGAGAAAACATGCATGAATGATTACTTTGTGATGCGATGTACGTTTGTAGACTATGCAGTGCTGAGTCACGTGCTAACTTTCATTATCAGTACACAAACAGAGAGAAATGTTAACATGGTCATGCTGTGCATAAAGGAAAAGTCAATACAGGTCTGGTCAGAAAAGTGGCCCTGGGCTCCAGTCTGAAGGTGAAATGTTGGCGTATTTCACCTTTACATACAACAACAATCAATTAGGGACGCTCACAAGATTCTATTTGCAGTAAAGGGTAGTGAGGAGGAGAAAGAAGTACTGCTGATGTCTCCCTGTGTGACTTAAACTCAACAAAATACTGTTGCTTACACACAGAGCATGGCAACAATTAGTCAATCCCTCAATGCACGCACACTCACACACACCTCTCCGAGAAACGAAGATGCGCTGACTGCATTTTGTAAGCTTGAGAGCTCAGAAGAACGCCGCAGTAAACAAATTAAATCGTTGTTTACAAAAAAAGGTAATTATTTCATTTTTTTAAAACCTGCTTTGGTGATAAAAGCAGCCCAACCTGCATCTGGAGCTGAGGGATATTGAAAACAGGCAGAACAACCGCGCAGGTAAATATCTGGGTAATTTAATGAAATTCATGACATTTCCAAGTCAATTGTTGCCCTTTTCCACTGCAAAATAAATGGAAACAACAATAGCATGCTCAAAACTTTGACTGAGAAAGGGGCTAGAAATAGCAATCCGTGAAATGGTGTCCTCATCTCCTGAGGCTAAAGGCAATTTCATGCTCTAGCACTACACAGGGGGGACATCAGGACTAAAGGTGACCTCAAGGTTAACAGGGCAAACCTCATAAATATTTTGGAGAACCAGAAAGCACAATTACAGCTCGCGGTCGCACATTCTTAAACTGCAATCCCATGACTTAATTGCCAAAGAGGATCATGATGTTTGATGAAGATCATTCCAGGGATGAAGTACCTCACAAAATGAACACAAATGAAATGAGGAAAATGTTGGCACTGAAGCACTGAGTCTAGCTCAGGTGTTGTTGTTGACAGCTCGAGCAGTGTCAGCATTCAGCCTGTTGCCATAACCTTATCACTTGATTCTTGATGTGACAGACATCAATAATTCAGGGGAACATCGCACTGTGGGCAGCTTTTTAAAGATAAAAGGCCAGTCAAGTATACTTGTGTTCGCTGAAGGTTTGAACTGATGTCATCTGCAAACAGGCGACACCCGTATTAACAAGTTTCTTTATCAGCCACGCATGGAGGGAGAGAATACACAAGGGGTCAGGCAAAACAAAGACTACAGCAGCTGTGTTCGCTTGTTGGCTTCTCTTCTTTGACTCCAGGGGGGCTCATCAGTGAATATTGGCCTGTGAGGATGGAGGAGAATAAAGCACTGTATATCAGAGAAGTGTGTTCGTGTGATTAATTTGGAGGATTTTTAACTTGTATTTGATTTTCTGCATTTTTTGTACTTGCATACTCTGACAAAGAAACAGTTGGAAACCGCCTAGAAATGGCAACTCAAAGTGGGACAGAAACTGGTCAATACTGGGTCATAGACTGTCTGACATGAGGGAGCTTAATTCAGTTCTGGGTCACAGATGAAGACAAATGTTCCAAACAACAGTAATGGCAATGATATATCTACAACAACATGACAAAACTTTATATATCAAACCAAGCAAAAGCAACTATCCCTGATAAGTGAAGCCTAAAAAGAAAACAGGAGTGCTATCCCAAAAAGTGGAAATGTCACAAAACATGAACTGTAAGCTTAAGAAGTAGGTCAAAGACTCAGAGCTCATCCAAAATGCCTAGATGTCTTCGCCATTGACTAAATGTAGATTATCTGTCTCCAGTACAGTAACAGCCTACTGGGTGACCAGCACACAAAACCAAAAATCAAAGTTTTAAAAATCCTCACTCAAAAACAGCATCTCAGACATCACCAGAGTCTCTGACCCCAACCTGGCAAAAATCTTAGCAATTTCAGCACCAAAGACAGCGCCAGGAAAGGAACTCACACACAATCACATCAGACAGTGATCGTTGTCACAGCACCGTCATCTTCATCTGGTAGACACCTGCCAATGATGTGGCTGCTCTGAAAAACATTCAAAACAGTGGCCACATGAGCCTCCACAGGCCCTGTTAGGTGTTGATCCAGCTGATTCAAAAGACAGCTTGACAACAACAACGCAACGAAACAAAAATTCAGGTCAAAGTGCAGCTGCCACAGAATAAAACCTTTTAAACTTTATCATCGCCCTGTGTTACCAGTAAAGAGAGCTTTCATAACTCCAGGGGTTTACTCTATTAGACTGTGTGTGTGTGTGTGTGTGTGTGTCTTTGAAAGGGGTTATCTATACATCCCCCATTTTCTATGGGGGGGTTATATTGTCAAATAAAGCATAAGTGTCTTACATCCTCATCCTCTTGCAAGCATTTTTTGCGGTAGTGGACGTGAGGTCGGCCATCGGCGAGTTGCTGAGGGGTCTTCGCAGCGTTTTCCTCGTCTGCAACCTGTCCACCGAGAAGGTGGCTGGCCTCAGGTGGGTGCGGGAAGGAATTGGTCGTATTGATCTTCCCGGTGAATCTCTGATACAGCGAAGCCATAGTAGAGGTCCAGTCCAGATTAAAAAAAAAAAAAAAAACTTACAGCATGTCAGACGGGGTTCGCCTGATTCGGGGGCAGATCTATTGGTTTTCTGTGCGCTTCGAGGAGAACCGATGGCAGGCAGCCAGTTTTCACCTCCAGGATGGAGCAAAAAAAAAAAAAAAAGATAAGATGAAGACACTGAGCTAGTAAATAAGCATCTATGGATAGTGGATGACTCACAGCCTCAACTGACCGATATAAAGCTGAATCCTTCGCAGCGATGTCCTTTTAGCTTTGTCCAGGCGCACAGTAGGCTGGTGGGCTGAAGGTGTCAATAGTTGCTCTCATCTGTATTCACAACACGTTGTCTCCCCTCTTCAGTTTCCTGATGCCTCCTTACAGCGAGATAGCAGGCGGATGCGCCGAGTTTCCGATCAGATACTCGATTCCCCCACCACACTCCGGCCCGATTGTCCACAAAATAAAAGAGCAAAAGATAATGTTTCGACACTTTCGGCTCTGTTTTTGGCGGACAGTCCTCACGCGTGAGGAGTGTGAAGGACGCAGAGAGCCCGGCGGTACTCTCCGCAGACGCGCTCTGCATGAGAAGTGACCAGCACTGAGAGAGCAGCTTTACTGTAGCGCTACTGTCACCGCTCTGCTCTGGCTGCTGTTTTACGCACAAACATGGACCAGCACTGCACGACTTTCACCTGGAGTCACCTTCATTTAAAACCGCCGATTTACAAGTCGCATTCATTTATGATTTGTTGAACGGGGGTCACATATTTTGTTCTCTCAAATGAATGCATGTGGTCCCAGGACGGAGCTCGAGTGCCTCTCTGTGGCGCACTGGATTAGGGCAGTCAGACCACACACCTCTAAAGAGATTGGCGGCAGGTGTAAAACAACAAATGTGCTTGTTTTTGCTCACCGTGGCTGAGAAAATCCAGCTCTTACAAATCGAGTGATTCGTGTAAAGCTTAAGTGGAGATCAATAACTTCCTAAAATAACCAGAAAACACGGCAGCATGCAGCAAAAACAGAATAAAATATAAGTATTTTTATAAACTAACCTCTCCTCTGCAGCTGCTTCAAGTCCTATAAATACTTTTATTAATATCCAATCTTACAGTAATACTTCAGACCATTAAAGCATTCCTCCATCCATGTAATTTATACATTTTCCTTCCTTATATCACATATTTTCAGTCAGGCCACATCATTTATGTTATTCTGTGCACATTGCAAGTGATTTCATGCTTGAAATCCTCACAGAGGCCAAAGCAATGCAGTTCTCGGTAAAGGCAGAATATTGGCTTATATGTAGTGCAGGGGAGGGAAGAAGGGCCCTTGAGTCGAAGTGTTAAAATCTCTGCCATCCCTGTCATGAATGCCACAGGCGAACAGCCCTCAGCTTCTCAGTGCGACAGCTCAAACTATCACTCCAACGAGGCCGAACTGTATTTCTGGGAAATAGGTCATCCTCACAGGGGTATGACTTCAAAACCAGCACTGAAGCATGGCTCCAGATAACCCCACACACATTCTGTCACACCGCTGTTTTGCATCTCCCATTAAGACAAATTAAGTTTTTTTTAAACATTTTTGTAATCATTTGCAAAGCGTACTCAAGGCTGACAGACTCTAACAGCTGAAATGAAAATATTCTATATTCCACGCTGAACAAAGAGCGAGTTTCAATTAATTTTTTTTTTTTTTTACAAATGGTGAGTCATCTCTAGCTCTGAAAGAACTGCTGGAGGCTCATTGATTCATGGCTTGAATTATGAATGTAACCTCTATAATAGGATATGTATCTGGAATACAGAATATTGATTTCAAAGGTTTGGACATTCATTCAAAAACAAGGACATAGGACATTACTGTCTTTGCCTAATTAAAGTCTGTCCCTATCCCTCCCTCTCTCTTCACTTCAAATCAATTTTCCTTTGACTGAATATGATTCACAAATGAATTGAACCACAACTTTGCTTGGTGCTTTTGTGTGCTTTTTAATTGCAGCAGAGATTTATGTTGCAGGCAGAGCATCTGGGCTTCCAACAGCCTCCTCTTACATGTCGGCTCGCCTTGGTCCCTGTCATCATTTGTTTCTCTAGTTCATAAATGCCCTTCCTGTGTCTGCGCACCCCAGGGGAAATAGGTCCTAGTCACTTGACATCCATCCCAGCCCCTCTGATAGATGTCTTCCAATCTCCCTCACCTTGTTGGGGAGCTATTGTGAACCGCCTGGCTGCTTTAACGCTCCCCTCAGGACCGTGCCGGGAGGCCTGGGCTCAGCTTGACTCCCCTATCGCCTCCTCACAGATACAGCAGCTGACTGGAGCTATGCCTCTCGCTAACATCACTGCAGCCGAGCTCTGTGTTATAAGAGGCAAAAAATTGGAGAGGCATGTAATAACAGCTATAATGATGATGATAGCTGCAGCATACCTAATACCTCTGCGGGTAGCTAATGGGGCTGCTGGAGCTGGTACAAGCCAAAACATACTTCAGGTGAGATGTGGGACACCGTAATTATATTTCAAGCTTATAACAGATGCATTTTAATCTGAAGACATAATGCACTTCGTGATGCTGTGAGTGATGGCCTTATGAAGCTCTGCTCCCCTGAGTGAGTTTGCTTTTGATCCCAGTGAGCGATTTATCCACAAAAGTTACCAACGAATTCAACTGAAAATGCACAGATGTTATCTTATTATGTAATGGCCAGAAGGAAGTCATTTGTTTTCCTTTCATTGCTGAAATGTAATAATCCCAAAATACTGGTGCTCACATGCTCCACAGAGTGCTGGCATACTCGGAGGCAGCCTGCAGGTCATATCCCACCACTGTGTAAAAGATACAGTCACTTTATTGTGTTAGCAAAAAAGACTTAAGTAGAACTAAGAAGTTTGACAAACGTAAATGGTGAGTTCCCTTTTTTAGCTGTAAAAGCTCTGTCAGAGCTTAAGAAAACTGCATGACTCGAGTCAGACCAAAGTCTTGCTTGATTAACACTGATAAAAGACTTGATTTTGACTTGATATTCATAACTTGAGACTTCATCCCTCACCACAAAACCCCCAACAAAAGGTCGACCTACGTGAGTATGTGTCTCTAACAAACTAATTGGCTGGTTAAACATTGACTAGAAAGCCAAAGTTAAGGTTAGGTCTTGGCTGTGAATCAATTGTGCATTTATTAGAAAAGACTTGTTAATATAAAGGACAATCATAAGACCCATTCTGGGCTGTACACACACTTAAACTGGTTTCCAGTGTTGTGCAACATTTGTCTTGAGCAATGAAAATGAGCAATCTGCAGCAGTTTTTGTTAATGTTGAACTTGGTTCAACTTGGTTTGTTTGTTTCTCGCCACAGTATCTTGCTACAGATTTGAGATTCATGCCTTTAGGCTTGTGTGTGACTTGCACATGTGTGACTTGCTCCTGCCTCTGCAAATGTACGCAAAACACAGGTGAGTGGGGTGAATAGCTCCAGGCGCAGCTCAGTGCCACAATGCAATCATACTTGTCATAATATCACATAGGATGCAGTTCACTTTTGATGCACACATAAATATGCATGCATTAACTGAAATGCCACCATAGGTTAACTTGTTTCCATCAGCATGCTGCACACCACAACAAAATGACACACAAATTAATTGGATGGAAGAGGAAACAGATCAATCAGTCAATATCTGGTGGAAGTGCCGTAATATCTAATTTCCTCGGAACATCACTCGGCTGAAAAAGGAAATTACAGCGCCTTCCTACATGCATGTAACAGAGTGGATTTAGTTACAGCCCACCATGATCACATAATTTTCCACCATTTTCCATTTGGCATTAGCTGGACACTAATGATTTCCCTTGATGCTGAGCTGAGCCAGCCAGGGCAACAAGTTTTTATATCATCCTGCTGCTTGTGTTGGATTTACATGCCCCTGCTTTGATGTGGACTGGACACATATTTCATCTTAAAGCTGCCCAAAACACATTACTAGGCCATAGACATTTTACTCTCCTATTGATTAAAAATCATCATAAATTCACTTGAACTGAGTTGTTGTATACATCGAATTTACCCAATTAGTGCAGTCACCACACTTCAAATGCACACTTTAAATCATTATAATCCATATAGATCAAATTGCATGAGGTGAAAGAAATAACTTTGGACTTTCTGTGAGTCAAAAAATAAATGCAAACATAACAGACACACTTTAGATACAGTGTCACATGTACTGTCTGAGGATGTAACCAATCCACTTACAAATCACAAAAAAAGAAGTTGCTTATAACTGAGAACCTCCATGAAAATCACCACATGATAAGTCTTCATTAGAGTATAAAAGTAATCCACTGATAGTTGGCTGTACAGATGTGGGCACATTGCAAACAGGAACTGCTAATAGCTAATTCTACTAATACTTTTAATGGTGCCACTGTGCCAATATGTAAACAAATGTAAGCCAATGAAAAACCAAGGCTCAAACTAACCCCATGGCAACATTTGTACTTCCTGTTTGGATCCTCGAGAGATCTGAATTTATGGGACCTGTAGTTCTTAAAGCATCATTATCCTCAAAAAGTAGTAAAATAAGGAGGGACAAAATCCATCAATGATACCTTTATATATATATATATATATATATATACAGTATATAGACTGATTGATAAATGTCTATATTCTATTAAATCAAAGTGAACAAAAGTCAGGGTGTAAAAGTACATGTCACATGACACATGTCACATTCTTACCCATTATAAATTAAATATGTCTAGATATAACACCCATTGCTCCCAGGGTAGAAACATCTTCCTCTGTCAGTATTTATCAAAATGTAATTATACCTCACTGAAGGCCAAAGTCAATAGGACTGTGCAGCGGAATACATTCCTTATCACTGAATTACACCCTAACACTACATAACAGCACTCAGCTCATTTTGGGCCATGTAACGATGGCAAATTCAATTACTGTGTGCTGCAAGTCATGGCAATTTATTACAATCGTGGCCCGTAGTGCACAAAAAGCAGAAAACCTCCACAAATCACACAGGCAGTCACTGAATTCAGCTCAGGTCATATTTACCTGATAATATGCGAATACTGCCAGAATAAGCACATACTAAGTCTTGTGTATATCAGCATTTCATATGATATTTTTATAAAAATCCCACCACAAATTACAAAAAATTATGGTAAATGTCCTCACAAGTGCTCGTTTCTAACTTGCTCTAAACTCATTTTCCGCTGTGTAGAGTGTAAAATTCAACTTTGTTAACTGCTTTTCAGGACTGAAACCAGCTGAGCATGTTGCCTGTTGGAACTGGCACGTTATTATCCTCTACAGAGAATAAGTGCTGAATCTTCCAGTGCATTACGGATGAAGAGAAGCTATGTACTGAGCCCAAATTGAAATGGTAGCAGATAAGTCACTGAGGAAATGGAGTTTAATGCTGGCTGATGTGGTAGAATAGACTGTGGCTACGTTTGAGGGGAGCAGCAGAGTACAGTCATGGATTGTGGCAGCAGCAGATGATGAGGAGGAGAGAGAGGAATGAGAACAAGATAAGGAGCGGGCAGACTAAACACCAGGAATTTATTGTCACATGTGCGTTTGTGTGTGGATAGATAAATAGCATGTGCAGCAAAACATGTGCATGATAAATGAAATGAAGGAGCTTATCGCAAGTGAAGTGTGAGACATAATCGAAACCACCCTGCTTCTCCCGCTCTTTTTTCATTCAGTTATTGGTTGCAGGATTTTTCTGCTGCTACAAAATGCCCCATAACACTGGTTTAGTCATTTAATATTCCATATGGCTCTACAATCATCTATGCATCCTCAAACCTTCTCAACTACTGCTGCTACAAAACGCCCCATAACACCATATTCATATTCCATATGATGTTTAAGTATCTATATTTAGAGTAAACTTAAGTGTTTCTCTGCAGTAGAGAGATTTGGATCCAATGACACAACTATTCTTTCATCTTATAAGAGCAGCTAACCACTGATAATTACCTTCAAATTGTGTCCATTCATACATTTTCCAACACTTTAATAGCTTGAGAACAACAAAAGTTACCTGGAACTTCTAACTCCTCATCAATCTCCCTTGCAGCTCATTTGCATGCAAGTATGAGTGCGGCATTAAGTCAGCATTTAGCCAAAGAATGAGCAATTAGCTGACCTCAAAGCCATCTGAATGATTTTCACAAAAGCAGGGTGTAAACAAAATGTTTAAATTCAGAACATGCCTACGAGGAATGCAATCCAATCATTCTGAAAATCCAGATATGTCACACAACAATACACACGTACTTTTATCCAACTTTTCCCCCATGATGGCCGATTCCCACTGAAGTCATTAACTGGCAACATATCACAAAGAATAACAATGAGGCACTAAGCATTCTCTGCAGCATATGTTACCAACCATTCATTAGAAGTCTGCACTTGAAATTAAAACGGGAAGCGTCCGTCCATCAAGATCCTCAGAAGGGACGTCGGGACCCGCTGCTCCTTTCCTTCCTGCCTGTCCAGTTGCTATCAAAAACAGCCAGCAGCCTTTTCTGTCAGGAGCAGGAGACTCACCCATAAACACAGACATTCCCCCACAGCGTGCCATGCATGCTAAAAGGGCCCCTTACCCTTCTGGAAGCAGTGCTGGTGTCTATCTTCAGCTGGGTGGCTATGAGGACAGACATGGTGAAAAGTGCCACTTGTCTTCCCGCCTTGCTGTGCTCACACCTTTGTGCTGTGAAGTTGGAGCTGCTAGAGGTGTCTGAGAAGTACCCCACCACCACCACCAACCCCCCACCGCACACACTCCTCCTCTCTTCCCTTCCTCCCTCCCTCCCCTACAGCTAAGGGAGAGGGAGAGGATGACCCGGGGGTCCAGGAACCCGACCAGAGCCCCTCCCTCTCTCGCAGGGTGAATCAATCACACAGACACTGGCATCGCCTCCACAGGGGGCGTGTGAGGGTGGGATAGGAGGTAGGTGGGGTTGGGGGGGCATCTCTGCCACTGAGGCTGCTCCAAACGCTACTTATCTCTCTCATCCTCACTCTCTTTCTCTCTCGCTCGTTCCTTTGGCTTGCTCACTTCCTCCCTCTCTCACACACACACTTACACTCTCTCAACAAGACTTTGCCAGCGAAGGTGGAGAGTTCAATAGTGTAAGTAAATTAGACACACACACACACACTGTATATATAAACACAAATAGTTTCTCAACACATCAGTACCAATACTGCCTGCTAGGCATTTTTCCCTTAGTGTGTGTGTGTGTGTGTGTGTGTGTGTGTGTGCGCACGCATGCATGTGTGCGTGTTTTTCCAATCTGAGTGTGTGCACATATTACCAAGAAATGGATCAATTCAGTAGTCTTTGCAGCTGGCTTGTGATTAAGCACGAGAAATATTTATGCTGCCTGTCTTCCACATCATAAAATACATCCCTCCACCACTCACACACACTCACGCACACTCACACACACACCCATCAAACCATGCTAACAGGACAGAAGCCTGGCACGAGCCACACTGCTGCTTTATTTATGTGGCATTTGTGCTTTGTGTATTGAATCCCAAGGCTAAGACCCAGTAACCAGTTTATACAACCAAACCACAGCATGGGGAGCTATGGGAAAGAAGGAATGAAAAGGAATGAATTGCTTTTTATAAAATTGGATGTGGTCCTATCTCAATGAAAATCCAAACCGTCCTCTCCTCTCTTAATCTATTCTGCTCAAGTGAATGTGACAAAAGCCGCAGGCAAGAAACACAGAACCTTGAGAAGACAAGCACAGGCGTCTTGTAGTGCAAAGCATTCATAACTCATTCAGCAAAATCATGCACAGAGGGCCTCAAAAGCAGTGAATCTACCCTCACTCAATCCCTGGTCAGGTATGGACTTGGGCTGAATCATGGCTTGTATTGATGTTGTTGTCCGGCAGTTTACGTGTGTATGTGTGAAATCAAGATTCTGCAATTCTGTGGGTATACATTGAAGATGTATCTAGTGCAAGGTCATTAAAGCACCATCTCATTGCAGAACAGTGCCTCAAGTTTTACACTTCACGGCTATGGAAGCTGCTATCTAATTTAACATTCATGAGCAAAATGTGCACCATCTTAATATGACCTTGCCAATTATTCATTGGAAATGTGAATAAAAAAAAGCTGAAATGCCTATGTTCTTATTTCACGGACAGTGGTGTGTTTTATACCCTGTGGCAGGAACTGAGTTGAGGTTTCACGGCGCTTCATAAATACTTATATTTAAAGTCAGCTGAATTTCTTTTTGACTGTGACTCATGGACCCATTTAAAGCCAGAGTCTTCCCCCTGCAGCAGCGGCAGTTTATCACTAATGACTGCAGGGCTTCAGCTCATATTTTACATGTTTGATTTGCACATTGTCGACAAACCCGAAATGACAGCAGCAGTTGATAAAGAGCTGCACTTAGTTATAGGTAGGCAGTGTAATCACACAACACGAGACAGCATAAGTTTAAATTACAAAGATGAGAACAAAAGAGGACCGCTGCACATTTGGAGCTGTTTTTGTATTCATCAGGCCAACATTAAAGCCATACTCCATAGACCGGGGACAAAGATGAGCTAAAGTTCATATTTGCATGCCCACGACAGGAGATAAGGTTTCATCTGAGAGAGTAATTGCTCTGGTGACTGTACCGGGGAATAATAAAGTCCTTTGAGTTAATACAAGACATGGTGGTTGTAGTTATAGCCACTGCTGTTAACAAGCTGATTCTGTGCCATGGCATTTTCCCAGGGTCCTTTAAACAAGCCCCTGATTGGTCATCTCCCACATTCATTTTTGTCACATTTACAGCCATGACATACACTCCAACGATCATGAACACTGCTGGCTCACAGTAAGTCACTGTAATTGCAATTAGCGCAAAAGGTCACCGCCGTTATTGCCATAAAGCAGAGGGTTGATGTGGTGTTTTATCATGCTGACAGAAGATTTACAATGCACGGCTTGAGTTTCTTTACTTGTTTACTTTTACTACACAGCGACGCTTAAACTCATTTACTAATTTCTTCCATCTGTCACCTCCTGCTGATTTTGCAGAATCTGAGGTGCCATTAAAGCATTTTAGGAGCTGATGTCAAAACAACGCGATTAATAAAGTCTATGATCGATGGCATGGAAAAACTGAAGGAGACATATTAGTTTATGTTCCAATGACAATGTGCGTTTTGGGTCTTTTAAACCACACATATCAGCATGTTCGGAGGGAAGAGCCTTGTGTGGCTCTCTAGAGCCGTAGAGAAAGCTTGGTTTGTTAGCAGATACCACAGGGATAATGAAATCATCAGTTTAGGTTTTGGCTTATCTAACAGTGAAGGCCTTACTGGTATCTACAGCTGCTGAATTAAATTGCTAAATCATAAAGTGATCAATAAATAAGGGTGGTGAACAACAAACAGCTCTGTAGGGGATGCAAGAAGCAAATCATCCCTAATAGCGTGTTCCTATTGGTTTTTATCTGTGAGCAGCAATGATTCCAATACTGCTGCAAGACTGGACAAAACCCACAGGACTGAGGTCTTAACCCAAATGGATATTCAAAGGATTTATGTGGAGAAATGTGCATTAGTGTGTCTCTCCTTGCACCACAGTGCAGCGTGAAAGTATAATCTAAACTCAATTCACAACTTTACATCCCACGACACCGTCAAACCTTTATGTCCTCAGCCCAGCTCTGATCTTGACCTTCAGCCAGACCACAGTACCTATCCCTGGCTAATCGACTCAAAGGCTCCAAGCATCCTCCACCAGACCTCTTCCCTGTGGATCCCAAAGATTCACACTGCTGTACTTGGTATGCTTCTCAGACCAGCCCCTCTTTGAGCTCAGGGAAGGGCAGTGGTGCAAAGATATGAATAGAGAACACAACGCTGTTTGTCAGAATAGGAATGAGTCCAAGAATACGTGCGTCTCGGGCATATGATGTGTCTTTATCAGCAAGATGCAAGCTGCTTCACTACAGACAGAGCTCTATCAGGTCATCTGTTACAGGAGACAGGTACAGATGAAACCTGCACCCCGGGGAGCAATGCAAGAGTATGATTGTGTCCGCGATGAAGAACTTTAGGTGCTTGAGGGTGGCCAGGAGCTGCGAAGACCTGGGCAGCTTTCATAAACATGGCTCTCATCTACAGCAAACCTTCCCTGGAGAGCCAAACCCTCTGCACAACAGTTAGTGGTGACAAATGACTGCTGTTGAATGGTGCTGTCCCTTGCTGCCGTGCATCCCTGGTTGTTTCTCTGTCTCCGAATTTCATTTCATTGAACAAAGTGCTATTGTTTGCCACTGCATTATCACTCTCAGTACGGTCATTGGATAAAATAAACAGATGGTATCGAGATGTACACATAGTATGTGTGTGTATGCGCCCATCAGGAAAATGAAAGTCATTTCGTGACGGCTAATAGTGGCTGTGGGCAGCAATACAAACATTTTTAAGCAGGCGATTCAAAGTGCAATGGTTCAATGCAGAAACACAGAGGCTCACTAGATGAATACAGAATGCTTTTGAAAAGCATTTCATCCGTACATATTCCTGCTGCATACAAATCGCTTCTGTGAAAGTTTGTCTGTACAAGTCTACTCCAGGGAACCTTAACATTCAGCTCAGGGTGCCAGTAAATCTTTGACACAGACTCTCTGATACAGGTTCACTCAAAACGAAACTGATCAAACAGATTAAAGTTATGATCGTCTTCCCAGACAACACGCAAAACATACTTGGATAATAACGTACAGCATGACCCCACCGATGCATTTATGGAAAACATTTTAACAACTGTCTGCCTGAACATTTGAGACAGCAGCTGCAACATGGATATCTCCGCAGTGTGAAACAATACCATCCGTATCTTGGAAACAGAGAGTACTGTCAGCAGCCTTTCAGTCTCACAGTAAATGCAAATGATGGAAGTCTAGACTCAGGAGAAACGTACTGGCCTCGAAAACGTCAGGCAACGGGCAACACCAGAGGCAGCCAGCGCAACAGATGAGACAAGTCACCGTAAGGCAAAAAATATGAAGTCTGCTTTCTACTAGTGGTGTAGGAGGAACAAATGGAGGCCTCTGATTCAGTCTGGACCACATCTAAATAAGATTAAATGATGCTGAGTAACATTTCCATCTCATTCAAGTGCACTTAAAATTATAGACCCAAGATGCATCTTGAATTCTGAATAAAAATGATGAATGAAAGGTTGTTGATGTCACCAGTGTGTCCTAACACACCATGATATTGGGATTTGTGCATCCTCAGTGAACATAATCTTTCACAGGAAACATCAAAAACCCTTCACTACAACAGCACCAATGACAGCTTACTGTAATGTAACTTAATGTAACAACAAACACCGGAAAATTCTAATGCAGTATAACAGTCATCAACCTGATGATGCGGTGACCTTTTATGAACTTGTGAACTGAAAGTGGCATCTTTCAAGTAGAACATGTACATTTAGTATATTACATGTACAGCTCTGATAAGAACCACTAACCTTGAATAATTATCTTTGTGCTTTGCTTAGAGCATTTCCCATCACGAGCTACAGCTTCTCTCTTGTTACAACTTACCAAAACATCATAATAACTTCTAAAAATGACCTGAAATTGAGAAATGATGTGTTGTGAATTAATCAAATATTTTCTTGTATTAAAAACTTGAAACAAGATGACTGCAATGACGGGTGGCCTGTGATTTTGCCTCATTTCAGATGTTCACATCAGGATCTCCTACTATGTTGTGTGTGGAGCTATTCTGCACACACAACACATTTTGCATTTCAGTACATCCTAGGAGAGAGACCAGTCCTATGTTGCTCTTCCTGAAGTTTTTCCATTTTTTTCCATGCTAAAGAGGTTTTTGGGGAGTTTTTCCTTGTCCACATCGAGTGTCTAAGAAATATAGACTGCCTAGCCTCTTGGCAAATTTGTGATTTGTGATACTGGGCTGTATGAATAAAATTGACTTAAAAATTGACTTGTTTATTCACCGCTGTGACTTGGTCAAAGTTAATATACCAACAAAGTGCATGTCGATTATCGCTGCAATTACTAAATACATTTATCAAAGTAAAGACAAGAGGAGGAAAGGGGCCAGGAGAAAAGAAGAAAAAAAGAAAATGATGATTATGAATGTATCTCTGTAGATTTAACTTGTAAGTCTCAGTAAGTCAGAGCTCTCCCATTCTCAGGGCAGGATCATAACAACCAAATCAGGCATAATGAGTTTCAGTGAAGACATGTCTGCATTTTTTCCCAATTCGCCCTATCCTCTGAGAAGGAGGGCAGCTCGGATATCCACAGCCAGACTTAATGATTTCTTTTCTATGCAAATTGACCACAGATTATAGTAGAATTTAATAGCCTGAGCCTGTGATTCCTTAAATAGTCAGACTTTGGTCACAGAAACTTCAGTGTTCAGGATTTTGGGGGCTTTCACAGCACAGAGCTGTAAGTGGTGTCAGCAGAAATGTGGAATGTATAGAGGTAAGAGCTTCTCATCGCAGTGAAATTTCTGTGAAAGATACTGACTGAAGGCTTGTAAAACTGATCTAATGAGAGAAAAGTCTGACATCCTGACAAATAGGGAAGGAACTAGCAAGGAACCTTGATCTCCACTCAGTGTGTGACTTTGTGCCTCCAGCAGAGGGCAAACTCACTCCAGCATGATATCAAGAGTCAGTCAAAGTCTGAGCTATGACAACCCAGGAGCACTGACAAAGGTGTGAGTCCACACAGAATGCAGCCACACATGCACATTTGACAAGACTGAATTACACAAATGAAACAAAACAAGCGGCCTTAATGGGATTAAATGAATTCAGTGAAGACACAGAGCTTTCCACCGTTGTTCTCAGCACATTGGTGACAATGAAAACGGTTTTTTTTTTTCTTCAATCAAAATCAAAAAAGATTTAAAACTGAACTAGTGGCACTGTATGTTTGAAAAAAAGCTATAAATAGCCTTCAACACAGCCTGTAAGCTGAAAAAAACCATTGTTTGGGATAACATGCCCCCTAGAGGTAGACAGATTTGTCACAATTAAATATTTCACAGCCGCTCCTCAGAGTAACACATACAGGGAAACTGATTCATGCGTCACCACATTTTGTCCCCTATTTAAACTGCAATCGATGCGTCTGCCTGTGTAACCCAAGTTAACTTTGGATCTCTTCTGTTGTGAGTGCTGCTCGGAAATGGCATTATGGGAGTGCTATTGTGGGGGCATTGTTTGGCAGACAATGCGTTTTTTACTCCTGTGGGTTGATTTGTGATGTTTTCCTTATGAGAACATTAAAAAAAGAGTAATCCACACAGCTAACCTAAGGAGGTAATACACAATCTGGCAGATGTGCAGAGTAAAAGTTGGTAAAACATCAAGTCAGAGCTTCAGGGGAATAGAAAAGGGTAACCACACTCTTATCAGGACAACTTAATTGGCTTTACTGAACAAGCTGAACACAGACACTCCATTTAGTCCATGAACTTTGTAAACAAGTATCTTATCAAATGATTTGGTCTATTGAGTCTTAACTCCTGGAAGCAAGTGGAAAAAACTGCCACCGAGGAGACTTTTTATGGAGAGTTTTTGCCTTGAAACCAGAAGAGTGATTTGCTGTAAAATAGCGGCACTTATTGTCTCCAGAAAATGCCTGATTTAAGTGATCCTGCACTGAAGATGATACCGACTTGACATTTTGAAAACATTTGTCAGACACAGGAAGAAAACTCCGAGTCTGATCGAAAAAAAGTACCCGAAGTTTAAAATCAAGATAAAAGACCCAGAAGACAGCAGCACCTCGCCATCTCCACAGCACGTAACACGACTATCATCGTCTTCTTTTTCAGTCCAAGGCAAACGGAAACGAAATCGTCTCCTCGCGCATCAGTGCGCCTTCAGAAGTACTTCAACAACAACACTGTGCCAACTGGCGAAGGTGGATTTTTAAGCCTAATGGTTAGGAAAGAAATGCCTTGTGCTAGATGTGCACAAGCAGTGAAAAGAGAAGGCTTAAAATGTACATTACCTTTTCTCCTTTGGCCGATCCCCTGCGATAGTTTCCTGCACCTGCCGATGAGTTCATGGTCCCTTAGAGCAAGAGTCTGCAATACAAAAATATTCACTTGAAGCCGACTGAACAATCAACTTTGATCTCTCTCTCTCTTTCTCTTTCACACACACACACACACACACACACACACACACAGCCAATAACGGCGACAATATCTGCGCTCTTTTCTTGATACCTGTGAGTTGAAAAGCCTCATATGGCGACTTTCTCACACTGATAATTGCATGCGTCTGAGCTACGGCTACTCCGGCAACGAGCGAGCTGAAACGCCACCCACCTGTAGTAATGCTCTTTAAACGTGTTGTCCGACGGTAAATCAAAGGACTGTGGGCGCAGCCTCTCCGTAAACTGGCTGTACAATGCTCACTTTGTGTCTGCGAGCCGACAGGCAGTGAGACAGATGATGAGGAGAAAGTTTCTAGTCAATATGATTTCCAGTCAGCGAGTCAAGTTTTTTTTTTCCACAGTTTTGTGCAGAAGCGCTGCTTAAAATGAGCTGATCCGCAGCCAGTTTGGTGTTCCGAATTAAAATATGCATTTACAAAGAAAAAGTGAAAAAGGAGAAGGGAAGCTCCCGCTTTATCAGCAAATTGCATATGCGTCTCCAGTCCCAGGAGTGATGAGCCACTGCAATCCTTTAAGAGTCCACGTTTAACTGTGCAGTTTGAATCCACTTAGTTGAAAAGGAGAGCGTATTGGCCGCCTCATCTGCGCCTTTTTGAAATGTTCACGCCCCGTCTAGTGTGTCAGAACATACTGAGGATGGGTTGTGACAGATTAAGAGCGCGTTTGTGGGGCGCAAACAGAATCAGACCAGACCTCTGTAGCTTCTGCTTATCTGGAGACGTTTAGGCATCTGACTCTGCTTTCACAACTGTGTCAATGCTTGTGTCTCTAGTCCCTTTATGAGCTGGACGCCTGCATAAAACCCTGCGCGTCAATTTACCCTCCGCCGCTGTTTCAGGGCAGAAACTTCCACAGTGAGCCTGCAATTAGACGCTTTTAGCGGTGAGTAGTGATCAAAGGAACTATGTCACCCTCTGGCCCCTCAGCGGTTAATATTTCTCCATATAGGCCTAATGAGGTAGGGATGCAAAAGAGTTCATTACAGAGTAAAGTGTGAATTTAGTGAAACCACAGGGAGCAAAGTGGCGGCGCTCTCTGCAAATACTAATGACCCTGGGCTGGGGAGTTTTCTCTAACTTCAGCTGCAGCTAATTAAACGGAACAAAGGAGCGCCTTTTCTTTTGTTAACAAGAGCACTGTGATTGATATTTAGTTAAGGATATTTGTGTAGATCCTTTTACGAGGATGGCTTGGGTTTTTTTCCTCCTGCCCTTTCAATTCCTTTTTCTGACTTGTGTGATGTTGCGATCACAAATCAGAAATAACACAGAGGTACATGACGGATTACAGTCAGTGGGCAGTGAAGACAACCTTGATACACCTCTCTGTGGAGAATTTGAGGAAGTGTTGAGAGCAAAATAAAGTGTCTGCTGTAACCTCCAAACTTTCTTTTTAGCTGTTATTTTTGCCGCATTGCACTGGTGTGGGACCATAAATAATTGAACACTAGAAATGTAGTGTATAATACCCAAAGACACGCAGTTTAGGTATGACAATTCCCCATTGGGCTGCGTTGGCGAAATAGCAATAAAAGCAACACTAAACGCACTCCTCCCCTTTAAGGCTGATAATAAAGAAGACACAACACAGCCAGGTACAGCCTGTGCCCTGTGTTGGACATTCATAGTGTGTAGACAGAATATGTTCCAAGTCCTGATTGCAAATTCATTTCAATCCATATTTTATGTGAAAATAATTCAAAATGTATATACATGATTTGCTCCAAAGTGAAAACTGCGCCACAGTCATCTTGTGTTTGGTGCATCACCTTCAGGCGAAGCTTGCTTTCTCCCACTCTTATAACTTGGAAAAAGGACTTTTCATGATGGTTTTGTACCATGTTTTGTGTATTCCAGAAAAGCAATCATGCATGAGACAGAAGGAAGTATGAAGTAGTGTGTGTGACAGAGGGTTGAGCAGCATGGAGGCATCGTCCATCACAAAGCCATCATTTACAGATCAGCACCATGGACAGCAGCCAGACAGCTCTGTGGTGGTGTTAATGGAAGAACAGGCAAGGGGCTCTAAAGCCACAGGAGACCAATTACAGTTGTTATACTGTTGTGGGAATGCTCAAGTGGAGTAGAGGTTTTAGACCAGGAACCTACACTGAACCCAAATAAATTGGAAATCAGCCAGATGAAATGGAGTGGGGGAGGATGAATGAGGGAAATCTGCATAACAAATATGTTTTATGATGCCGCTCTCTTTTTGTCTTTCTCTGCCTGTGTTTATGGCCCAGCTGTGTAGTTTTATCACAGCAGACAGACGACCTACAGTATGAACGAAGCATGGAAGACAACGCTCAGTGGACCCCCACCAAACTCCATTAGCATTTTAGTAATGTACACTTGTGATAAACCATTTGGAAACATATAAGGGTTCACAAACAGGGCTTATGATGCACATTTTGACCAAAAGTTAATGGAAATGAGAAGGATTCTCCCTCTCTGTAACAATTAAGTTGAACGCTCTAAAATCACAAATAGAACAACCTGCACTGGTTTGTTGTTTATCATTTATACTTTCCTGAAAAAGATGCACCATGTACAGGGCACAACAGAGTATTTATAATTACTGCGCCATCATGTCAGCTGAATGATTATCTGTCCTGAATTACATCTTTATAGGAAGAAATCAGCTGACCCCTACAAAGCATCAGTGATCCAAGCTCCTGTTATCAATACAGCATTTCCTGTTAGATGGTATATGAGAGCTCTGTGAATCCTGTGCTGCATTTTCAGATCTTGTTTCAGCTCCTGTGGTCTCTAAGTACTTTATTTAGATAAAGATAAATACACTTCAAAAATAGACATGCAGCATGGCAGCACATTGGTCAGTCTTAACTCTCATTTCTGTCATTTGCAACAGCAACTACTTTTTATGTCAGCTTAAATAGTTGAAAATCTTTAACTTGATTTAACATGATTTTGGCCTTTGGTTCCTACAGTTTTCCTGCTGACAAGGCAGGGAGCCAAAATATCTGTCTAAAGTGAGTTTATTTCAAAATTGCTTTACAAATTTGCATTTTGACTTATTTATTCCATCAACACCTCTGAAAACAGCAATCTAGACGCAGAATTAATCATAGACCTCTTGCTGGAAATCCAATTTTTCTCCCAGTTGGCCTTCCCCTTTACACATTAGAATATCACAAAGTTGACCACATGGGCTGTGGAGCGATAAATAAATCTCTGTTCTGAGCGCCACTGATTTAATGGACCTGTAGATCTCAGGGGTTGGAAGTGTACATTTTGGGGAACTCTGGCGGCATGTGGAAAGCCAAGCCCTGTAGTGATAATGACCTGAATGACCAGGGGAAGCAGCACTATCAGCTTAAAAACCACCTCCACTTAATGATGTGTGGGCTGCTGAAGGGCTGACATGAGGTTGTGGTGACATAAGACTGAATACTGACTGCAGCAGCAATATCCCAGTCCTTGACATTTATTCCCACTCCTCCACTTTGTCTGAAATTACTTAACACAGATGCCCGCAGGACATGGGTCATATGACGCCTCAAAAATACATTTGTAGTGCCTGACTGGGTGAGGAGCACTTAAGAGGGTGAGATACTTTCCAAAAACCTTTTTGCAACCAAGAGGAGGAAATAGCTTTAAACCTGAAAGAGCACTGTTACTGTAAAAGCTGAAGTTCAACTTGTTCAACTTCAAACACACTTTATTTCCAAAAGAGACAAGATACGCTAGATAAAAAGATACTAAGGGTGATACTGTATTATTTTTATTGTCAACAAATCTCATGAAAAGCCCCAAAAGCCACAATTTGCCTCAGCTACAAGCCACTTTTTCCAGTCCATAAATACATAAAAAACTATATCATTTTATTTCATGAAAAAGGTAAAACCATTTCCGAACTGTAAACAGTTTGGCGAGTCATTGAGGACTGGTCCACTGGTGAGTGATTGACTCAGATATACTTTTTTTTCCTTGGTCTTATAAAACAGGAACCCTCACAGCTGAAAAATTAAGCCAAAAAGCAGAGTTAGTAATCTGCATTAATGAGATAAGTTGTGTATGATTAAAGGCGGGGTTACTTTCAGTGACAGGTTGGTGCCCTCGCAGGTAACCAGGCTTCCTTTATCTGGTCTACCTTGCTGCCCATTTTTACATTAGCTAGGAGTCAAGCGGAGCCTGCCAAGATGGCGACAGGGGAGCACAATAAGGTTCAAAACAGAAAACCAGTGGGTGTGCAGGACTATTTCTTGGGAGGAAGCAGTGACTGACTTCTGGTTGATATCACTGTGAGGTTGCCAGGCAACCAGTGGAGACCCAGCAGAGACAGGAAATCACTGCTCCCGGTAAAGAAAGCATATATGCATATTTGAACAAAATGTCAGTCTATTCTTTTGATAAACAACAAAAACAAGAAACTGACAAAACACATTCCCTGCCCCCCAACTCTTACCCTAAACACCTCAACTCTTAAACCAACAAACCAAGAAACCAAGTCTCAGTCCTGAGACAGTCCTGAAGTACCAGCCCAAGCCCTCTCTTTGCAGTATTGTCTTCACTCCCAAGGTTTGAAACACATGTGCACACACACACACACACACACACACACACACACACACACACACACTTAGAAAAGACCCACAGCATTGCATCAGTTTTCAGGGTCAGGTCTCAGACTTCCAGCTACTTTATCTCAGGTTGTAGTCAAGAGCGACTTCCTGTCGGATTGCCTTTCAGCCTTGCAGTTCTACACAGCTCCTGTTTACCACTCTACTGACATCCATACAGTAATTACACCTGACCCCAACTGGACTACACTCACAGAGTTTATGTAGAAAGGTGTGTAAAATATACATGTGCTATCTTTGTATTATATTTAACTTGTATTTCTTCATCTTTCTCTGGTGCCTGTTGGAAAGCAAAACCTCTGCTCTTCTTCTCAAAACCATTTGCTGCAGAATAAATAGGAGGATAGGCTGCTGGGAGACACAAAGTGTGACAGTCTGTATTAGAATGACTCCCTGTCTGTATTAGAAACAGTTTAGTTCCCACAAAAACAACAAGAACAATTGTGTTTTGCAATGAGGAATCTGTTTCATTGGGGGATGTTAGTGATGCTCAATTGCATGCAGTATGGCCATTTGTTGTGAGGCACAGTCAAATTTATTTGTGATTTTGTCAGCACTTTCATGAGCGCCCTGCATGGTGAGCATTCATCACATGGTGTACAATATGACAATCTTGCACCGGTGTGAAGAATTCCCAACCCAGAGTCAGTGTTGTGGCTGTATTAGAGGGATAAATCATGCCATTAGTGGCTATGCTCTTTCACAACGCCACAAGGAATATGTTGGCTCAGATTAATCTTCAAAATGAGCCAACAATTCAATAACCTCCATGGCCTATGTGGAAACTGTCACATTTTATTATAGAATTTGTCAACACTAGGACGAGAGGAGACACATAGTACACAAAATAAGCCTGCACGAGATTTGATTTGGACAGATTTGAGTGGGCTTGTAACATTGTGCTTTGTTCTGAAGAGCTAAGCAAACAACATTACATGCATGCACTCTGAGTAAGTGGTTGTCATGTGAGGTACACGCAGCACAGAAAAATCTCTCCATTTTCTCGAGCTGCATTCCCTGTAATTTTCCATCGCTACAATGGCACTGAAATGCTCTCAATTATACACGCCAAGAGGTCAAGATGTTCTATCTACACTCCAATCAGATCCAAGCAGAGAGGAAACGACCACTCGGATACTGTTGCTTCATCACATTATTCGCGGGACACCCACCTTCATGCATCACCTTGGCAGCACATTAAGCCCTATGTGCTTTATGAAGAGGGATTATAAAGGGAAAAGTGAGCCAAATATCTCACATTGACAGAAATACTCGGCGCACACAAAGGTCTACATATTCCAGCTCAAAAACAATTACTCTTCCTCAAAGCCTTTTGTCTCTGTGTGCTTTGTTGTTCTGACAAAAAGAGGGGGACCATTCATCACTATGAATGGAGGGAGACACTGTGAATTTTCACTGTACTGTACTTCAGCATATTCAGCCACAGTCAGCGCTGCTGGATGTTTGGCTGTGAGACGGTGGTGATTTGTGGTTCATGATTTATGATTCTTTGGGCTTGGAAAACAAACCTGTCCTGCATGTGTAAATATTTCACACAAAAAAAGTTGCTGCTCTATAACACTGTTTACTGAGTTAGTCAGAGGTTAGCAGCCCTGCGCGCCATTTTACTCCTGTTATAATAGATCAGCCACATTCACAATCACAAACATTTTGTGTAAGCAAACAAGTTTCAAGGGTGCTCTGATGCAAGAGCTCCCAACGTGGTGGTCAGGACTCCAGCGGCAGTTGTAGGATAAATCTGAAATGTTGGTGAGAGAGAAAGTTGTAGCCTCGGTTCTGATTATTGGATCAATTTTACTTCTCAGGAACCCACAGTTTCTCCGTTTGAAAACACACATGCACACATAGACAACTGTAGAACAACATGAAGGCAAGTCATCTTAAAAACGCTATTCGTAAAATATTTACTCTTAGTGGAAACATAAATTTGCAAGAGAATTAGAAATTACCATAAGTACCCACTCTCACTGACTCCTACCACAACCTCTCAGACCTCTACATGTTACAGTAATGTAAAGCCTGTACACTTTTGTATCTGTGCATTACAGTTACACAAAATTAGTGGACTATATCTCACAAATTGCAAATAATTGTATAAAAATGTATTCCTAGGAACTTTTATGCATCAGCTGGACAATATTTTTGCATGTTCCGCCCTAACCTGTACAGCTATTTCATTTATCTCAACTTACATATTGTCCTTCTATGTCTATTGTAATGCACCAACATCCCCAGTTGAATCCCTTGTATGTGAAAATCCACATGCTAATAAACAAGACCCTGGTCCTAATACAAAACATACGGTACATCTAACATCCCAAAAAAATTTACAACCACATTCTCAGTCAGTTTAAGCCACCAAAAAGACTAAATATTCACTTTTAATACAAAGCAGCAGAATTGGTCAAACTTTTCAGATTTCAAAGTCAATGTCAAGTCAAGTTGATCCTGACACATTAGACCCTAACCAAACCTCCAATTGTTAACAGATGCATGCTCTTTGAGACCAAATATATGTAGCATCAACAAATACAATAGAGTCATTTTACTCTCCAGTTTAGTGAAATCCAGAATGCCTCCCTCAAATCACCACTGTCTTTTACAATCTAACCCTCCTTGGGAACCTAAAAATTAATAAAATGGGGGGAAACAATCACTGGTCACGGATGGTAGACTTAAATTACAAAGGAGTTTGCAAGTAAAAGTGGCTTCATTTTAAGGAGTCATGAGCCAAAAAAATCTGGCAACAACTTTTCTGATGCATGTTGTTCAAACATAAAATCATCTCTGGCTGAGCAAAGATTTTTCTACTGGATTTAGTCGACTGGGGTTTTGCATACGTCTCAGCCACAGACTGTTTACTCCCTACACTGTTCCTGCACTATTTTTGGCCTGATAACCACTCTGTTTGACTGAGGATTAGAGAAGACCTTTATTGTTTTATGTGTGAGATTATATTTAACATTTCAAAGAGCCAGTGATCTGCCAAACTACAGGGATTTTTTCCCTTTTCTGGCTGCTTCCAGACACCATGCAGAACCTCAGCAGGAGAATCTGAGAAGCCCTGTCTCTTCTTCTCTCTCTGTCTGTGTGTTGCAGCTGCCCACACAGGTACCAAACTGTCCTCATTTGTTTATTACATCTAGCTTTAACTGCGTCATTCCACACAAAGGGAAGAATAAGGCGAAGGAAAACAGAACAGAAAACAATCATTACAGCTTTTAACTTGTGATCTCAGATAGCTTAGTGCACGACACCTGGAAAATAAACCTTTCTCAGGTGCGTGACACCTGCAGTCTCATCGCCTACCTCATCAAACTTTGAAGTGATCCCCTGGTAGTCAACAAAGAGAATTCTGTCAATTCCCTAATGGACTAGGACACCATGACTTATTCAGCAGCCTCACATTCAACCCAGCACCTGAATTTGGGATAGTTTTCACTCATTTTATGTTGGTCCACTGCATCTTTCCCTGGACTGTCAAAGACCCTGTTCTAAAATACATGATAACATGAAGGTCTGCTCTGAGGTCCTCTCGCTGTTATTTTTCCAGAGAGTTGTGGAAATACCCAAAGTGACCTCATTTAGACAGCTTGCATGTTATCCTGCTTAGTCTCTTTGATGATTCCAGTTACCTTCAAGGATGCATGTAGCTTTTAATTTTCAACTAAATAGACAGATGCTGATTTATGATTTATATTTCATATAACCAGGAACAGTAAAGCAGCATCTATTCCTTTTCATAAGGATTTCTGAGTTGAGCTGCTGACCTCAGCACCCGCTTCTTGACCAATCTGGAAAAGTAGCTTTGGGTAACAAACAACAAAAAAACAACATATAGGGGTGCTGAAATATAGTTGGCTTGGAATTCATTAAACCTGATAATTTATTTATTTATTTATTTAACCCTTTAATGAATTTAATAGCATGTGATTCCTGATGTGATATAAAACGGATTTTTCAATGCCAGAGTAACCTACATACTACCTGCAAACTTGATTTCCTACAGTTGCACACATAATTATTGGCAACTGGATGCCACGCTCTAATGCCCGCCTGAGAGATTTAGGACAGATGTATCTATTGGTTCAATAAAGTGGCCTGTTTTGAAAGGTGGACTTGTTCCTCTTGGAAATAATCCACCTGGACCCTTATATCAAACTGCAAAGAGAGGCAAAGTTAATGTGAAAGTGACTAATGAAAAAGATAATCTAATACTCATTATGGCCTAACCAACCAAGAGGTTGGATAGATACTCTAACCTATGGCTGAACATGATCAGGGACTTCTGCAACAAGGCTGAGCAACAGCTTCCCTCAACATTCCCTCAAAGTTTTTGACTTTGGATATTTTCTACTACTTCGCAAAAAGAAATGTCTCAACACCCTGTAGGAAGAACAATTAGTCATGCCAGGAAACCAGTCCAAACAACCAATCCAATATCTCTCACTGACTGACTGACAACTTTAACGATAAAAAGAAATAAGAGAGTATGATCTCAGGTTCCAGTTCAGTATTCCCAAACTCCTCACCCTCCTATTGTGTTTGAGTCAGCAGCCTTACCCTTACTCTAACCATGGGAGCATAGAATCACTTAAATTGCCACATGATGAAAAGTTAAGCTATCACAAAAGTAAGAACAATTCATCCTCAAAGGGATATGAATTCACTAAATAAAAAAAATGTATTTGTAAATCTCATGGCAATCTGTCCAGTTTCAATTCACTTGAAACCAAAAATGTGTATCTCTATGGACCTAAATAAAAAGTTGGGCATTACCAAAATGAGACAGATCCATTCTCTGGGAACCATGAATGTCTGCTCAAAGTGGCCATCCATCAAATAGCTGACTGTGATGTCAGACAGATAGACAGACAGACGGAGAGTCATTGTCATGTTATTGCCAAATCTTGGAATGAATACAAACCTGGATTGCTTCTGCCTGCCACAGCATGTTGTTTCTCATCAATGGCCTCCAAGGTGTTGTTACTCTGGAAAAAGATATGTAATGTACATATTAACATATGTTGCATCCAAGTCATTTTATTACTGGTTTCCTTTATCTGACTGCAATATGAGCAGTTTGATTGACTACATACTGTAACTTGGCTGCATGCACTTAGTTAATCAGTTGGCTTCTGATCATTCATTACTTGGAACGCTCAGAGTTCATTTCAATCTTAAATCTAAACATTCTGTCACAGACACAGAAGAAAAAACACTTAATCAAATAATCAAAGCTTTGAGGACAATCACTGTTATTATTATTCAAATAATAAAATGCCATCTTTAAAACTGCGTCTGCAGCTGTCAGCAGAGGCCTGGTGAACCACTGAAACACACAGAATTTAATTGCCTCTACTGAGGTCTGTGTTAGCCCTGTGGTAGACTGGCAACCTGCCCAGGATGTACCCCATCTTGCTCCCAATGTGTGCTGAGATAGCTTCCATAAGCAGATGGATGGATGGATACTGGGATCTTCCTGTTTGTCTGCTTGTCCTACCCACAAAATAATGACCAACAGCATTTCCATATTTTCTACTCATAAACTACAGAAAACTGAAAGGAAATGCCTTACATACATTTTTATGCTGCACTAAGGGAAATGGATTAGATAAATGTCATGTTGACCTGTTAGTTATATCCAAACAGAATACTGTTGACTGTTGAATTAGGTATACACACACACAGCAGCTCACTTATTTTAAAACACCTCTGTTTTTCCCCTCTCCTCCCCTAATTTAGTTATTTATTCATCTCTTCTATGAATTCTGACAATGTGTCCAATTTGTGATTGCCTGTAAATCATTTCCAACACTACCTACACTTCATCATAGCTCATTGCTGTGTAAACAAAACAACATGACAGCATGATAACACAAAGCACAAATAGCTGTATTTCCTGTCTGGTATTCAGTATTGCACTTGCAACAAACTGTCATAGATTTCTCCCTTATTACCAAGATTCATATTTCTGGGTAGAGAAAAATAAATAACAGGAGTAAATTGAAGGATGATTTGACATTTTTTGGCACAATGATATTAGAGTAAGTGTGATCTGTGCTGTAACGTTATAGCCTTGTTCCAGTAGCTTTGACAAGCAACTGTGCAGTGAATATGCAATGCATTTGGATTCTTATTGTCATGGAAAACAGACACTGTAAACACAAAAAATGTCCCTGTTTTCTTTAATGCCTCATCTCTTCTGTTCTCATGTGGCTGTCATACAGTAATATCCTAAATTGGGTGAAATTATTTCAAATTCCTACAGGCAGAGACATGTTTTAGTTTTTAAAAAAACTTAAACAAAATAAAACTGGAGTGTGGGACATGGAAGATTATTGTCCCTAATAAAGGGTTTTAAAAAAAGTTAAGAATACAAGAACAAAGAAAGTTGTGAGCATGAGTAACAGATCTTTGAGTTTTAATTATTTGTCACATAAACCTGCAGTGACCCATACAAAATTTGCACTTCAGCTTAGGATTGTTACGATTCATATACATCAACAACCTTGAGCACTGAGGTTTGTCATTCTTGAACTTTAGACCAAGTTTGAGTCTGTAAATTTGCTGTTTGATATGTAAGAGGAGATGAATAACAAAATATACATGGACCCCTGTATAAATTTGTCTAAATTCTGTGTGATTTATTTTACTAGTGTGGGGATCAAAACTTACTTTGGAACCAGACGCTGATCAGATTCCTATTAAACACAATAAGAAAATACACCCCACTTCAGCATTAAACTGGCTAGATAGTTAGCCACATACATTGAGCCACTGGCTTTTGTGATGCACATTAGCAAAGACTTTTATGACAACTTGAGTCACTGCACTCATGTAAATGATTCAGGCAGACAGGCCCAGGGTTCCAAGGTGTCTGTGACAAACCAGGCAAATGGCCAATCAAAACCAACCCCCCAAAAAAGCCTAACAGCAGAGAGAGGGGGGAACCATGTATGAATATATTAATTCATTTAAAATATGGACTTTTTACAAATTAAATCCACCCAACCAGTGGACAAAAAAATCCAAGTGCAGCCACACAGTTGCCAAATTGTACAAGAAAACCTGGACAAAATGTTCATCTAGTAGTAAGCTGAGAAATGGTATGATCCATGTTAGGGCTGTCTGAAATCATATTACAGGATTCTTGAGCCATGAAAATTGAAAATATATTATAATATTTATAATGAGAGGTAAGAAGGATATGTAAATGTTTCAAACTGTTCCATCCAGACTCGTTGTTTCTCACTTCTTTTGGGGTGGTCCGTGTGTTAATTAGGATGGGTGGCAGCCGTGACTACATGCAATTTGATGCTGATGCATAAAAATGCTCAGCGTGAAGTAGACTTCAAAGGGAATTCTTGGTGGATAACAGGATAGGGTGACTGAGAGCCCTGTATGTCAACAGGCCTAAGATCTCTGAGTAAAGCCCACCTCAATCTTCTCTGTCACATTCACTTCACTCCCCGATATGGCTTGAGGACAGAGCATCAGTTCTGGTGTCTCACGGCCCACTACCCTTTCTCCCCAGGTTTATATGGGAACTTGAGCCCTATGAATTCATCTCCTTGATTGCTGCAGCAAGCTTGAGAAATTCCATAAGGCATTATCTGAGTCAGACAGCTGATTTATGCAGCAAGGAGGCTGCTTTATGGTGCCACACAACCAAATGAAATTTTCAGAGATACAGGAGATAACGCTACAGACAATGCATCTCACATGGAAGGTTTTCTTTTGCAGTTTTTCATGAGCGAGCAAATCACTACAGGAAGGGTGACAATGTTGAAAGTGCATGTGGCTGCATAAAATAGAAAAACAACTTCTAATAACATATAATGGGGTGAAATAATCTCTGACCCAGGCTGAACAAACTTTTAGATGGCCTATTGTTCTTCTTTCCTCAGGGTATTCAGAGTAAAAGCATCTCACCTTGGCTTACTCTGTTATACTACAAGGGTTACTGTACCGTCCTGTACAGTGCTTCTCTCTGAGGAGTTTGAGTGCAGCAGAGAATCCAGGATATTAGAGAACTCTCAGAGTGGGTACTAGTATGAAGTGTAAGACAGAGCAGAGTGTGATTTAACCTTGGCTTTAATAAGGCCTCTTGGGTGTGCCTGTAGGGGAGCCCACTGTCTAGCAGCTCTTTGCTTTTCCAAAAGTGAAAGTGGAGAGGGGCTGAGTCTCGCCTCAGTGGAAGATAACAGGGGAGAAAGGGACAGTTCGGGTTAGGGAGAGAAAAGATGACAACGTGGAGATGATGTGACAGAGAAGAACAGTGAAGGGCCCATGCTTAATAAATAAAAATGTCACATTTTATATGCTGGTCAGATGTTTTCATCCCGTCACATCAATCAACAATTGCTCGATGTAGGCCAAATCAGGTTGTTATAAGTGGTTCAGAGGCTGTTTTGGTTTGTACTATTTTTGTATCTTCGCCTTTAAATAAACACTGGCTGAGAAAGAGACCAATGTGTTTTTCATCTGTGCTAATGTGACATAAAAAACTTATATGACAGCAACAAAAGCATAGTGTATCGACCTGCCGGCTCATGCTTTTGTCAACGTGCATGTGACTGGGTGCTTTAGTGATTCACGAGTCCAGGCAGACACGCTATTAATGCCTCTCTGTAAGTGGATGATGGCAATCCACATTGAACACACTGCTTTGCGTCTGCTCTGGGTCATATCATTGCATAAACATTAGTGGCTGGCTGCAGAGAACTGACAGCATGGTCATGTTTTTTGCACCAAGCAGGGAAGCACAGACTGCTCTTGGTTGGTATCTTTGATGATGCAACCACTGAGTGCAAATGAAGGTGAGCCAGAGAGCAGAATTATAATCTTTACTATTTAATATGCGAAATTATCTTTACGCTATTTTAACAAACATGTTGTGATATGTTGATTGCAGGGTTAACAACACATTATTCACTTTCTCTTCCTCCCATCCTCATGAGAGTGCTCTGTCTCTGTACTGGCCCCTGAGAGCTTTATATAAGACTTGACTACCGAAAGATCTTATGAAAAGTTTCTGAAACTTGTAACTTTAAGATCAAGTGATTCCTCTTCATTACTCCCCTTCTGACCTTGTGTTACTCAAGAATTTGCCACACTAGAAGGCATAAACTGCTTCTCCGCTCTTTTTCCTCCTCACCCTGAAGAAAAGAAGGAAACTCTGTCTTGTCTGTGCAAACCTGTTAATTTGGTTTTGTCTGGCTCCTTGGATCTGAATGTCTTGGTTTCAGATATCACAGCATGCCGACTGATTTTATGACACCCACCCCCTTCCCTTTTAGCCCCCTCTCTCTTTCTCTATCCTCCTCACTCTCTTAGCTCTTTGGATATATTCCCCTATGATTATAAATAGATTCTAATTAGCTCCTCCAGCCATGGGCAATAGAATTGTTCATCAAGTAGGGACTGCACTCAGAGGCCTTTATACATTAAAGCTTGTGCAAAAGTCAGAAGAATAGCAAATCCTTCCTCTGCCTCAATTTATTTTTTTCCCTGCAAAGCTGGGATTCATTTTCCTATGTTATATCAGTTCAAAAATAATTCTGCAATGCAATTAATTTCCCTTTATGGGTCAAAAGGACAAAGAAAGGTCAACGCATCCTTATGACTGAGTGTGACACACTACAATATTGTTTTAAAATAAAAAACTGAAATATATACAGTATGTGTTAATATTTTAGGGCTGCCTAACCGTACTGAAATGAGGGTCAGTACTTTTCCCTTAGTTTTACTCAATTGGCTACATTAATCAGATAGAAAATGGATTGATTTTGACTCCTTATGTGGCTCAGCAATGTGTGTACAGTTTGATAACATCCAAGCACCAAAAAAAATCCCAAAAATGTCTGTTGTTCAAAGCTTGTCAAGACCAAAGACATGATTTCTGAGATGTTGCCAGAAGATAAGACAGACTCTGTCTTTCTTTCTCTCTGTCTCATTTCCACTTTTCCAATTTTGCCTGTTTAATGTGCCCCAATCAAACAAAGTCCTTCTACAAGTTTAGCTCCTAAAAGTTCGCATTTTTGTTCTTTAATTAGACTGTGATGAAAAACCAGCTCTATTTAAAGGTAAGTAACAGTCGTTCCACACTGAGTTCAAACTCCCAGTTGTCACGAGAAATTATGATGCAAATTTGTCCCTGAAATATTTAAACATTTTATCTCTTTGAAATTAAAGATTAAAACAGATCCCCTATCCTGGAGCCTTTTGAAGTTTGTGTACTCTCTGTGGTTTTCAGCACTCACACTGAGCCTAAATTTTTATAACATACTTAAATTTTGAGCTGCATTCTGCATGAAACTACGGAAAATAATTATCTGGCTGTGCAGTGAATTAATATGAGCTGAATACTATAATTCTATAATACCTGTTCTTCTGCAGACAAAGAGCCCAGCCAGCATCTGGTTTCATGTTTCTTGCCTCCTCTATTATATTTATAATGTCCATCTGCTCACCTGGCAGCTGTCTGTCCTGTTATTCTGCAACTGTTTGCAGCAGCCTTTTGCCCTACCCTGAGCGACATCAGTGCTTTGTCTCTAAAAGCCTCATATAGGAGTAATACAGGAAAACTGAAAAGTAATGTAAAAGTAAGAGAGTTGTCAACCTAGAACTCTCACTTTATCAGCAATTTTTATTTTTGTTTCAGAAGCAAAATAATGATTTGACATTTCTTCAAAACTTTGGGCCTGACTACGTGATTTACATCACTTTTCAAAAGTCTCTTTTATACAGTGGTCTTTTTATGCATGTGGAACGTCTTTATGGTATTCCTTGCTTCATAAATGCACTGCATAACAATGTAGAGTTTGCATATAATGATCAGTAAACTGCATGTATTGCATGAATTCAAAAATTACCATAAGGAACACAACCACCAACGTAAACAGAAGGCAATTATTCTGTAGCGGAGCAGATCCACAGCTTTTCAAAACTTTACACCCACATGATGGCTCGCATGGTTAGCAAAGTGTAGGTCATCAGCCTTGAAAAAGACTTTTTTTTTTTTAAATGTTCCAGTCGTAGTGGCTCAGTATTCTCTTGAAAATAAGTCCTTAATGTTGATAGCCAAAGGGCATCAATTAAACTCAACAACCAGAAAAGAGCTCCTTGAGCATTTAACCACTCTGCATGTAATTGTGTTTTATTTTGCTGAAATGACTTATTGTATTAGAACCCCTTTGTCTGCTAATAATTACTGTTTATAAACCTACATTGTACATGTGCATCACGGAGAGATTTAGATGGGCATAAAAACAAGGCTTTTACAGGAATGTGTATGTAGGTGTTCAGATGGGCTTAGCTTCCATTACAACTGAATTTGCTTGAATTTAAGAAATGTAAAACTTTGTGGATTTAATAGTACAACACATCCGCTTGTGACAGCATATATGACATGCACTTTACATTTTTACATTTTACAACCTGGAGATTGCTTAACAAGGCTGTTCATTCCTTTTCTTATAGTGAACTCACCACACTATAACGGAAAGACTATCAGCTGAACAAGATGAACAACGGCAAAAGAGGTTGTGAACAGGGATGTTGGACAGGCAAAGAAACATCCAGGATGCATGTTGAATTGTAATAGCCAATTTAATCTGATTACTATTTCAGCGTTGTATAAAATAGAGCCATGCTGCCCTCTGTCTGTAATATACCAAACCTGCTCTTCTGAATAAACAGGACTCTTATGTTGTTTTAAGTTGCTAACAATGTCCCAACTGTGCACACAGATCAAGTTACAGGAAAAAAGATATACAAGTACAGTACTTAACAAAGCTGAACAAAGATAAGTATAAACATACAACTATAATGTGCACAATAGTGAGTAGAACAACAAATATACAATTCCTATATACAGGTATACAAGTAGAGTGTTTCAATTAACTATATCCTCCTGACTACCAGGAAAAAAAATATTGTCCAATCGCAATTTTTTTTTAAATATTCCCCAATCTTTGTAAGGTACCAAAGCCCCACCCCTTCACATTTGGTATCACTGAAAAGCCCTTAATGTCCTCTGTAGAGAGCAAAAGGAGTTAATTCAGTAGTATAAAGTGGGTGGGAGATATTCAGGTTTACAAATGTCCTCCACAGAGGACAAATTTGAACTACTGGTAGTCAGGAGGATATAAAGAATGGTAAAGGATGACTTTTTATATAATGGACTCATTTCTCAGTTCACAGCAACCAGCAAATACACAAATGAGAACATGTTAGAGTACGTGTCACATGTCGTAAAACACAGGTGTAGATATGGCTTAATTCCATTTAGCTGCTGTGGTTTCAGAGTCTTGACACTGTGCATGCTGCCACACAGTAATGCTGTCATGTGTTATTATATGTAATTGAATTGGAAACATCATTAATGTTATTTTTAATACCTGTGTCTTTCTTACTATGACAAGTTAAAATGTGGTGTATGCAAGTGCACTTTGAAAATTTTTAGCAGAAAGTGCAACAAATTAAAGCAAAACGATATGAATAGACCTACAATAAGTTCCAGTAAAACAATTTAAAAATGATTTATTGCATATGAATCCAGTCCATTCACCTTAATATTAAGCTAGGAGTTACGGTTACGGAGTTATGGTAGTAATTATGGTCTTGAGTCTAGGTCAGTAGGTTGGTATCAGCATTGCTCAAACAAGGGTTATGCCCACAAGAGTATCAAGGACACAACAGTAAAGAGCAGCTTCGTGTGGTTTGAGGTAATTAGGTCAATGGTGGTTACTGGTGTAAATGTACACCAGCTCAAAGGCTATAATTTAGAAAGTGACACCTGTACATACAGTGTCTCACACTGTGCTGACATCAAGCAACATAGCTAACCAATAATTTGTGTTTTGATATGACAAGACATGGTAAAGTATACTCTTATTCATTTATTTGGCTGCAATTAATGACTTAGTTACATGTACAATATCTGAATTGTTAATGTCAACATTGCTTCTAGACTATGAAACAATGTGAATGAGGAATTCTATAGTGAACAAAAATCCAACTCAAATCCAGTTACATTTTTTGCATAATACATGGATTTTTGAAGCAAAACAGTTCTAGCTGTTTTGCAAATGAACTTACCAAAGAATCAACTGTCCTAACTACAGTTACATTTACAGATACATTTTCCAACACTGCATGCACAGGCACAAACTGCTTATTAACAAATAGCTTAATAAATGTGTTATTTGTGGTGTATTTAAGAAGTTAACTATCACTTGTGCCTATTAAATCTGAGAACTACATGTGAGGCTTTCTGTCTTTTCTTAAGGGAAACGTGCCAGTGAACACATCTGCTGTACTTGAGGTCATTGTTCTCTTTCTGTGGTGCTCTTTTCAGTGCTTTGAAATGTCATTTGATCTGTGCTTGAAGGTTGCACCTTGACTCTTGATACATTTATCAATGACTCTATAGGATTTACTTGTGGTAAACTTGAGACTTGAGGTCTATAGGACTGACATAATGAATGACTTGTACTTTTTCGTAATTACATGCCTGTGTTATCACAATCGCATTTAGGATTTGTGGGGTTCTTATAATAATCTCTGCTCCATACATGACATATATCATCTTTGTGGCTATTTAAAGAAAAGCATGCAATGTGAAATATGTTTGCGAGGCATTGTTTTACCTTGAAAGTGACACACAGTACCTACTTCATGGTATGGTTTACGCTCACCACTGCAATTAAAGCCAAAGGTCGGGTGCCAATTAAAGCAAAAAAAATTCTCATTAAGATATTTTTGTCCCAGCACAACTTAATTGATTCATAGACTGTACAAATTTCTGTAACTCTACCAAAGGGGTGAACCCAATTCTTCCAAGGCATATTAACAAATTGTAATGTAAATGCTGGTGGTCTATAAAAGCCATAGCATAGCATTCTTATCATTTTATGCTTAGACCTCTCTTGTCATATTAATTTATTGTCTTTCTGCACTACTTTACTCAGATTTTGTAATTAATATGTCAGTCGTCTATAAACTGCTATCTGGCTTGTTTTAACTGTACGAATCGCTGATAATAACTAAAATGAATAAAAATATATTGCAAGCACAGTGTGACTTCTGCTGTACCAGCCAGCAGGAGGAGCTCATGGTCTGGGAAAGGGGTGCCAAGGTTTACCACTGAAAGGAATAGGGATGTGTTTATTTCCAGTTAATTTTCTCGGGGCTTCACTCGAAGAAACTCAGTTAAGTTGGAACTAAAAGCGACCCCAAAAAGCAAAATGCACGTAAATACATAACACCCACTGGCTCTATTACATATTATGTGTGTAGCTGCTGGAAGCCGACCCCTGGGGGTTTTTCCAAAATTTAACCCCTGCGTGTACAGCATGTCTGCCAATTTGCAGACTACCTCTACCAAACACCCAATGCAATGCCTGCATCGCTGTGCGTACGTGTGAGGGAGAGAGAAAGAAAGCAGGAAATGGGATGTTGTCACGGGTTAGCCTGTGGAGATCCGTTTGGCCGTGGTCTGTTTGAACGGAAGCTAACTGAACGAGCCCCGAGCCACCACCACCACCACCACCATCACCACCATCACACTCACGTATTAAAGTTAATCCATCTTCTCCCCCTGCTCTGGAGAAGGCTGATGACTGTTGGAGTCACTACAGCTGCTGCTGCTCCTGCTGCTGACGAAGATTTGCATGAGCTGGAGCACCAACCGTTTACAATCCCCCTCCAACCGGCTCGAATCCAGTTCTCCATCTTTTGAAGCCCTCCCTAGCCATTATTTTATTTACCAAATGCCCATATCACTCCGCAGGGTCAGAGAGTATTTTGAAGAAATTGTCAAATGATTGGTCGGCTATTTTTTTATCATGTCTTCTTATCGATGTTAGGAGGCATTTCCCACATTCGCGAAACGTCCTTTTTTCGACGGGCCACACTGATTTGGAAAGATTTGTGCACCGTAGTTGTGGTGGGGGGGAGGTGGATCTACTTTTTGAGGAGCCTAGAGGGGCTGTGCTTCGGTGCCACTTATCATTAGATATGGCCACCGTTATAGAGTACACCGAAGCGTCATCTTCAACTTAATTTGGTGATATTTCATAGCAATTTCGCAGTTCGGTCACTGCGGCAAGCGGAATGTAAATTTAGACAAGCTAATGTTTGTTTTTACTCGTCTTGGGAGGCGGTTGTTACTGCGTGGCAGGCTGGCTGCGAGAGTCTCCTAACTGGCCGTTTGGTCCCGCAGCTTGTCGATGCTGAAGAAAATAGAACCAGTTGCCAACCAAGCGGTCGGCACCTAACATTTGCTTTTGCGCGTCGCTCGACATTTGCCGAGGATCCACATTTAAAGTTTTGTTTACGGAGTGTTTGTTTTTGCAGCCTCTTGGACTTTGGCTTTGATTTGCTTGTACGTTTATGGTAGAATTGTTGGCCGTTGACTTGGGTGGCTAACAGCAACTAGCTATATAAGCCGAACTCGTGCGACGACAGCTGTCATTGGAGAAAGGAAAGTGATCCCCCCCTCAAATGCGTGAGCCAGTGAAGCGGTTTTCTGTTGGATTTACATCGTCTGCCTTTCCATCAAATGGGCAAAGTTGGGAATAACATTGCAACGTTGGAATATAATGATATGCGTAATGCATTTTTGAGAATTGCGGTGTTGCTTCATTGGAGAGAGGCTAGCTAGCTGAATTAGCTTGCTAGCTAGCTGGGTGATAAAAGTGCGACGTTTCATCCCCCAGTATTTTGGACATGAAGAGGATAATTCGCTATTCATAGGGCTGGAAGGTAAGCCACAGTGAGATGTTTAGTTGTTTTTTTTCTTGCAAGCTAGAATTGCTTGGCGTGCACCTTGTGAAGTAAAGCTGAGCCAACATTATCCACCTCCAGTCTGATGTTGGGGGTTTGTCGCCGCCTTGGCTTTCATGACTCAGACTATTCAACGGAACGGAACATTGAATTGAACTGCTCGTGGGTGCTATATAACCAGAAATACATGGGGGACGATGCGTTTTCACGGATAACCCAATATAAGTGAATATTATCTTCATATTGCTAATGTTGGTGTGTAATCAAAAGCAGAAATGGAAGCTTACGTCATTGTATAACGTCTCATTTTCACTTTTGTGTAGCGTTGTAGTTCCCTAGAACAGTTCCGTTTCATTGAATAGACCGAGTCTTTGTGTGTGTTGGGCTCAAATGCTCACCGCTGCCTTGTACCCCGATGTAAGTTGTCATACGGATAGCGTAGGTAAGGTTTCCCGTTAAGTTTGCCATCATCCCCAGACTATTATATCTAATATGACTTATGGAACAACAAAAGGTTGAAGCATTAATGTACGGTGTTTTGGCGTAGGCGTCAGTTACAAGCTAGTACGATGAGTTGGCCAACTAACTGCAACCATAGGTAACCTGTTTGCTATGTGATCCTCCTTTAAAGTTATCCTACTGCTTGATCTCTCTCAAAGCTGAATTATCAGTTAATTATGAAATGTGGATTTATTTTTTTCTGCGTTTTTTGTCTCATAATGTGCTGACATTATTACTTTTGTCTGTGGTCGCCAAAGGAAAGGCGACAAGAGTTCAACACAACAGGCTAGCTATCGTTAGCTGTGTGCAACTGCTTTGTGCCCAAGCTTGAGTTAACAAAAGCTAATGTTAGCATGTCTCCAGTTGTGCCTGTGGTGGTCGTGACTGCCTAGCCTAGCAATCACCAGATCCTAACCTCAGATGCCCCGACAATCAAACTTATTTTCACCACTTTCCATCGAGGCTTACCAGGTTATAACATGGTTCATATCCGTCTTATTTTTGTTACATCAGCACTAACAGTGTTTTGGAGACTAGTGTAACACCCTTACCCCTTTATTTAACCAAGGATTTAGGATCACATTTATAATGTCAGGTTAATTGTGCTTACAGTCTACTCATTGTAGTGACTTGGTTTTTTGTGGAGTTTGGTGTTATGAACCACCATCTGTCCTCAGAGCCTGGAGGCTGGTGGAGGCCAGCATAGGCAGTATAGGCATAAGAAGAGAATTAACACAGATCAACAAGGAAAGATGGTGTGAGTTCCACAGTAACGATCACCGTAAAGAGACATTTTTGTTTCTTGATTAAAAATGACTCAATATTTCAAGTATTTTCAAGCTGTACAACATAAATACAAGCCACACTGCACTGTGAACTACAACTACATGTTCTAAGACAAAATGAATGCAGTGTTGGGCCAAAAGACACATCATCTCTACACTGACATTACCCTCTATAGATGTGCATGTAGACAAATCTAAAGTTATGGTGAAAATCGGGCCTGCGTAGGTCTATAAACTGCTTTATTGAAAATGAAAACAAAGTTGACTTTCTCATGACTCATCCTAAAGATTAGTCATAATGAAGTCTGATGTAATTGCATTGTGGCACACAAAAACAAGCTAGGAAGAGACGTATGCAGATTTTGAGTCGTATCCCTCTGAAGAGGAACCATCAAATTATTACTGTTTGGTAAAACATGGTACTGTTTATTTGCTGTTTGGAGCTAGTTTGCTTTTTGAATGGATGATGTGGATAAAAAACAGAACTCTATTTTTCATTCATTTCATTCCTTGTCAACGGGCGATTGTTAGTATAGTAAAAGAATACGATATGAGGGTGATCGCATTAGGATTACTTAAGGCCAGTAGTTCTCAGAGTGCATTTGTCTGGCCAACAGGGGCCCGCAAAAACCTTTTATGTGGCCCCTGAAATGAATACATGAAATGCCTGAAATGCATACATTGTAGTTTATTTCATTTTTACTTTCAGTAGCCTACATATAATATCCCACCTGGCTACTGGGTCAAACTACACCCTGTTAACAAGCCTGCAGGTTAGGAATGACAACTTGTAGAAAGCTGTTGCTAATAAGGTAACTAGTGGCACCTTGCAAGTGTCAGAGGAATTGCACTGTTGTCTTTGCGAGTGCTGTATTTCAGTGGGCATTTCAGTGTGGAGAGGAGATGTTGTACGCACCATGGAAAATGTTTAAATGTTGAGGAGAAAAGGAGATTTCACAGAAAATGCATCAATTATTTGTGTGTTGGACCACATTGGTAAACAGAAACTGATCTGCCTTACCTGCAGACAGGTGAATTCAATGCGCAAGAAACTTGACGTTAAATTTCAGATCCAGTGAAAAGTGCATTTGTTTTCCTGTGCTCCTAAAGCATTGTAAGTTGGCACTCGATCATCAGAACTTTGATGGGATGTAAATATGTGAAAATAAATGTTTGATCTTATTCAACTGTTCTTTATTCAATATTAATTGGAACCTGTGTAGCAACTTAACTAAGGTCTCATAGTGTTAAATAATATTTGCTCATTAATCAAAATCAACATTCCTTGTCACATGACAAAATTACCCATAAAATCTTGTACAGCCATTGTACAGTAGTGCGTTTGATCTTAGGGACAAACAGCTTAATTTTTCACTACTAAGATGTTTTGCTTTGTATGTTTTGCTTTATGGTTGTGATCACTTATTTTAATTTTAAAAACACATTTACCAAGGTTCAAGGGGAAAAATGAACTCACTGAAACACGGCAATGATAAAAAGCACTGTACGCTGGCTTATCAACTTTTCCTTTAGTACTTTTTTATATTATTTTATCATGTTACAAAATAGCTACCTGCTTATATGTTCAAATGAAACAAAAACAGCATCCCACTGGACATTGCTGAGTGTAAATTCATATGTATTGTATCATCTTGCTCCTTTTAGCTTCTTTTCCAACCAAATGCTATGAAAAATATTTAGTAATTAGTTTGCTAGATGCTCAAATACTCAAACTCAACACAAAAAATTGTATGATATACAGCAACAAGCTAAATACCTATTGTGCTGCATCACTTACCTACCTGCAGCACAGTGAAAGGATGCACTAGCTGGTTGAGAGGAATGAAGTTCAACACATACAGGCAGAAAGACTTTTAAAATCTGCTTGGACATTAAAGCACAACTTAAAAGAAAAACCTGAACAAATGAATGGAGAAACCTAACAAATGCAGATGCTTTTCTACAGAGCACGAGTGGTCACTTGATGGTTAGAGCATGAAAATTAAATGAAACACACTCAGTGATCTTTGCAGTTACCACTTCATAACCCAGTTGAACATCGTCATCAAATTATCAAATGTGTTTTGTAAGAATGGTGTCAGGCTAGTGAAGTTTGTGGCTTGTTCTTGTGTCATGTAACATGCACATTATATAGTCTGAATTTTATTTCTAGGGAAGATTGTTCATTGCCCTCCAACTTGTGATTCTTAGTTGGATACATTGGGAATTTCTAAAGTTAAAAGAATATATTCTATTGTGAAAAAGAAAGTGATGTGATTTCCCACCAACAACTGAATCAGTGGCAAAAAATACAAACCATTCGCAAGATTTTTTTGTAGTGAGTGGGATTTTGTTGGTTCTTTTAACCACAAAACATACTTATTTCACAACCCATAACAGAATTACACGTGTGAGATTACAGTGTACAGTAGTCAGTCACTGGACAGAAAAAATGCTTTCCTCAGTTTTTCTATTCCCCCGAAAACCTAATGAAAGAAAGGATCTAATTGGCCAGGGTCTATAAAAGATGCAGAATGTAAAGTGACATTCTTGACAGCTAGTGTTTTGGGTTTTTTTTCCTCACCCCAGGGTACCAGTACATATCATGAACAAACTGCTTTCCTATACATTATAAACAAATGTTTTGTCTAGCTGTATTTGTTTTTTTTGCATCCACTGGATGTAAACAGCCAATGGATATTTTCACCCAGACTATACAGGAGTCGCGCTTGATTTAAAGCATATTGGGATCTCGAGAAGTTACTTCTAATTTCCTCTGGGCCTTCTACATACATGAAGAGTAGTAATCCAGTACAAGATAACTAAGAAGTTTTCACTGAAGCATACATGTTTTGACACAAATGGGTTTGTGTTTTTGCCTCAGATCATGCCAGTGGTTGGCAAAGTGATAATTTATCACAGTATATTACACTTTTGTATAGCTCAATATCTGTATACAATGCTATATAGTAAATTGTTTGGGAATTGCATTGGAAAACTTTCAGATAAACTTTCTAGATAAAATAAGCAGATGAGAAGGTCCAATTTTTGACTCATTCAGAGAATCAAATTGTTTAAAAAGTCGGTGTTTCATCACACTGATGCAAAATCTTGAAAATCCAGTATTGCCAAATTGTTCTGTTCGCTGATTTTGCAACATTTCTAACAATGTGCGCATTCACCCAGAGATCTTAAAGGCATAGATGGTAAAAATAGTTTACAACAATTGTTGGCAGTTTGTCATTTCACCCAACCTTGGTTTGTGCAACCTGAAACGAATCTTTGCAGTTGGCCTTTGTTTCTC
The DNA here is from genome assembly GCA_008933995.1 of Datnioides undecimradiatus. Lineage (NCBI taxonomy): Eukaryota > Metazoa > Chordata > Actinopteri > Lobotiformes > Datnioididae > Datnioides > Datnioides undecimradiatus. The sequence continues at coordinate 3,153,976 of WARS01000032.1, read as the reverse complement.
CAGTGCACTCATGCCACCTCATTTCTCTCCACATTGTTAAATGCAACTAAAGGGCAGCATTCACCATATTTACCATTGAGCGGTTTGTAGTGGTTTTCTTTCAGTGGGTGGGTTGCAGCAAATGGAAAACCTGGAGTGGCTGAATATGGAGTTGTTACAGAATGCTGTGAGTAAGACATGGAAATTGCTTCCGATCCACTCGGCTCACGTTTGGCAGCGTTGATGAATATTTTTATGCTCAGTTCGGCAGTTTTCAATTTTTGGTGCAGAGGATGTGTTTGCAAATGTATGAATTTGAGTGGGATAAAAAGCAATGCTTGGTGGGCCTGCAAACGTTATCTAAGACACGTCAGATCTGTTGAATATCATCAGAAATAGGTGTTTTTTACTAGCGACAGGGTTTAAGTTTAGTGAGGCATGGTCAAGAAAAACTAAAAAAAATTGTCTAGATACCAGAAAAAGCTAAATCAAAAATGCTTTAAAACGATGATGTTCTGCCAACTAAGATGTAGGCCATTCTCTTCAACCAGAGTTTGAATTTTCCCATGACGCAGTCCTCTTTTCCTTACCACTCTTTGAAGGCCTATAAACAATTTGAAAACAATAGAAGTCAATATCAGCGCTCGTTTTCAACCCTACAATGTAACAACCACCACAACAACCTTGTATCTCATCTTTCTTACCTTTTTTTCCCAGAATGTCATCAGAGGATAAGACTGTGGAACCCTCTGACCAGGGACCCTCACCGCCCTCCAGCAATTTAGGGGCCACGTCCACAGGAAGTCCTGCCCACGCAGACAAACGACCACGTGGCAGGCCGCGCAAGGATGCTGCTCCCATCCTACCGCAGGCGCCACCGTCATCTACGTCTAAGAACAGGAAGAAGTGGGTTTATACCTCTACGTATTGTATTTTTATGCCACAGGGAGTTTTCTCTGCCCTTGAATTAGATGCAACATGGTGGTGCGGTTGCGACTATGATATAGAATTTTAATAAGATTATCACCTAATCCTTGTGTATTCAGGAACGGTCTTGCGGCCAGGTTCCCATTAACACTTTTTTCTAACATGTATGTTGCCCTGAGAATCACACTTTAAAGTTATTTCCTCTAAAAAATCCACCATTCTTATGGGTATCTGTTAAAAGGTATCTGTTCATATTATGACATTTTAATTATTGTTTTAGTCAGTCTTATATCCACCTTTACATACTCTAAGTAAACTAAGTTGTAGTGCATACATGGTTACACAGTAGCCCTGTATCAAGAACTGTCTTTGAAAATATCTAAGCGTTGCAGTGGACGATATCGACATTCCAGTAATGTCTTTAGTCACAAAAGCTGGCCATCCTAAATCCTGAGAGCTAGTGTAACTGAGATTATTATATGTGATGTATTTAATGTGTCCCTGGTAAAATATGGAATATTTGTTGATGCTTTGGGCATTGCAATTGGTTGCTTTATATGTCCAAAATGTCTGAATTCTATGTCCTTGTCATAAAGAGGTCTTTAACAGTTCCACAGCACCTTGATTTTAGATAAGGACGGCACAGAAAAGTTATATGAGGTGTAGTACTTCCATAGCAACATATAATGCCGCTCAGAGCTGCTCTGTAATATAATGCCCACGAGGTTCTTAACTCTCTCCTTAGTCCGTCCTCTCAATCAATCTTAATACTCTGTTCCCAGTGGATCATTTAATCTGCAAACATCCAGACAATGTGTTAATGCCACAGTGGAAGGATGACCTGGGATGGACCTGAATTGCTTCATTTAGATGAACTTGTTGAACGGAGCATCATACAAAACATTTATCTTCTTTTTCTCTTCTAAGGCTGCACAGGATAACTGAAAGGATTCTTATAGTTATTTAGCTCAATATTGATACCCCATCGTAGATTTTACTGAATCAGACCCACTGCACCTCAAGAAGCCTCTGCATTGAGTTCATATACCTCAGATAGTCCTTCTCCACCACCTCTCAAGAATGGTAAGCTTTGTGGATAGACCGCTTTTTAGCCACTTCAAAACACCCCAATAAGCAGATGGTTGCTTGGTCGTCTTGGCCTTAAAGTACCTCTATGGCAGTTTAGAAACCCAGCTAAACTAACAGTTATAGGATGAAATGTGACGCACTACTGTCAGTGCCATACACTTCAAAGTGCAACGAGGGAACAGAGCGTTGAATGATCCCAGTGAAGCAATCTTGTGTTCAAATGAACTTGCTTGCCCCTTCATTTAAAAAAAAATGCTCTGTGCATAAATATTAAAACCGTTTCTATAAAAGCCATTTTGCTTGTGACAAAGGAGAATGTGTCAGAAATCACTGTTGTAGACCTGGTTGTTGGAATTTACTAGATTTGCTCACACTCCCTATGCTAGTGAATCCACTTCAGAACAGCTCAATCCATGTCTGGTTTTCCAGGCAGCACCCTGCTAGCTGGGACTACTTACCACAGCATTATTTTCACCTTTTCTTTTTTTCTCTCTCTCTCTCCCTGTGGTGGGACTGTGGGGGGGATAAGTTGTGCATGGTAAGGGGTTGAATGTTAGTCTTGAGCGTTTGTCAGTGAAATAACTGGCTGTCTCAATGCTAAAATTTGATGCCTTTAGTGTAGTTACATATAATTACATGTGGTTGTTGCGTAGCAGTCTGTAAAGACATCACCACTGAGGACTTTGTGTGTATTCACCAGACTGGTGATAGATGAAAATGTCACATGCAGCTAATTTCTGCCTCTGGTTTGCCTTCTGGAATCAAACCACCTAAATGTTGTTAGCTGTGGATGGCAAAAGTGTTTGCTGTGAACATGTAAAGAAAAGCCTGCAACACGGTGTGGTACTCCTGACTGGAGTGTGATATACAGCCAAAAGATGCTCTGTTCTTGCCATTGTATATTCATTTAGCTGAGTCCTGAGGCACAGCTGACTCTAGGTTTTCTTTGTGTTGTGCTGATTAGGTGAAATATCATTCTGAAAATGTATATAAATACAGCCATATTTCTTTTTTTACTTCTATTTGGAGAAGTTCTTTGTTTAATAAGCACTGAACACTGAGCCCAATATAATATATGCATATTATGGTTATTGTTTTTGTTTTCTGATGAATTTCAAATATTGGTCTTGGGGGTTATCAAGGAATTTTTAACTGATTGTTCCTGACTCCATGAACCTAGCTCCAGTCATTCATTTCATGTCAGCTGTCACACAGGTTTTTAACTTTGGACCAAAATCTGTAGCATGATGGGGCTGTAATGTAATGCAGTATTGAAATACTGGAAAGCAAAAACAGTCAAACAGCCTCTTCTAATCTGTCAGCAATGAAAACATTCCATAAGGCCATAGTAGCAGAGCAGCGTTCAGTACTTGCAATTTGATTTGGTATCTAAAAAAGAAAAAAAACACAGACTTACTTAATGAATTACAATGAGTTCACGCTGATAAGTTGGGCAAAGACTGCACCAAAGCAACAGACACTGGAGGAGACTTTGAAAAGGAGAGAGAAATTTCCTAAAGACAGTGACCAAGCCAAAACAATTACAGAGAGGCTAATTGAAATCGTCGCTTTGGATGATCAGCTCATTGCTGTAGTAGAGATTACAGGTTTTCCTATTGGAGCTTTACTATGGTCCACCCAACTTCTCTGTGCTTTACAGCCTTACCAAAACAACAGTACATCTTTCAGTTTATTTACATATTTTTGATTAAAAAACAACAAATGAAAATCAATGCTGCACTCAGAAACAAAACAATATATTAAGAAACAGCTTGGGCGCAATTAAGATTTTTTTTCAACCTAATACACCTCAGAGCTCTTTGGTTGTCAAGCTTGTATTCTGGATTGATTTTTACTAACTTTAATGTACATGAATTGTGCACTGCGCAACTCTATCGTCAAGGATTCATGTATTCAATCAGGAATCGATACTGGCAGTTATTAATTATCACAGGTTATGTCATTGGAATAAATCTAGTGTCTCATGACAGTTGTGTAAGGTTACATCCTGTCGTGCACAAATCTCTAAATCACCAGACAGACCATCTTTGGCTCAGCAATTACTGTTTGCACCTTCACAATAGCATGAAAAGAGCTCTCTGTTTAACTTTGTTTCTACCTTATTAAGATATTTATGTTTGACTCAAGCTTTCAGGTAATTATGTTTTAGCCAAGGTTTGCTGGAGGCCTCTTCTGTCATTCTTGGGTTTTAGGGTTGTTCCTTATCTTGACATGGAAGTCATTTAGAGGGAGGGGTTGATTTGGCATCCAGCCATTTGTGATTTTTCTCTCCAGTGGCACTGAAAATTACCCACCCTCCCCCCATGCATCTCCTCCCTCACTTCCAACCCCCTGTATCCTCCTGAGTGCCCCAGAGACTGCTGCTCTCATTTGGCCTGTGTTTGCTCTCCCCACTTAGCATGCTAACAATTGATGTTGCTATTTAATTTGTATCCATGACAATTATCCCCTCCACATGGTGCTTGCAAGATTAGTTTAACAGAGCTCCCATTGGACGATGCTGACACTGACAGATCTCTCATACTGTACGTAAAAGAGGTGTGTGTGTGTGTGTGTGTATGTGTGTGTGTGCGCGTGCATTCATCTGCATGAGTTGGCACAGAGGCATATGGTAGTCTAATATGCTGACAAGGCAGATTCAGTAAGATATGGTAAAGGCTGCACTTTCTTTATAATTGCTACATTTTTTTCTTGTTTTAAAATTGTGATGACGTCTTTTTAAAGCAATGACAGGGCAGAGGAAGTGGAGAGAAGGCTAAACTTATATTTAACATGGCACTCCAGAGAGAATATCTTGAAAAGGAGCAGTAATGAGATATTTTTGGGTCACTCAACAGGAGGTAGACACATGAGAAGGGATATCCCGATCAAGTTTTTTTTGTCTAGAATCTCAGTCCAAGTCCTGTTAATAATGAATTTCTGCCAATTCACAGAACTGATCCCCCTCCATGTCTTCCTGTAACATATACCTGCACAGTGTGCAATCAAGTTTGAGTAGCTCTGCATAAAAATATGTAACTAGGCTTTAAGCTTTCATTGTTAGTTTTATTTAAGTATTATTGAAAGAAGTGCCAGTATGTAGCCATAGAGGTTAGTCAATTGGGAAGGATTTGAACAGCCTTTGCTAGTTTTACTTATACTGAAGTTTCCTTGCATTGAGGAGTGGTCCAGATGCTTGCTTCAATATTATGTTATGTTGCCCAGTGCCTATCTGTAGACAGCCGTACAGTTTATCATACTAATAACACAATTATTATTTCATTCACTTTATTTTGCATTTTATGTTTTATAAGTTCAGTAGTGTTCTGGTGTGTCTTAGGGTTACTGTTAGAAGCTTTATGTGGATTTAAGTATTGTGTTGGGTTGTAGTGATTGTAATGAATTACTTCCTAAGAGCCTAGTTTGTGGCAAACATACTGTAGTTTACAATCAGAAATATGCCTTTCAAAAAGGTTTTGAATATGATAATCTCGTGGCTTGTTAATGATGGGGTGTTTTGTTTTGTTTGTTTTTTTTCTCTAATGTTCTCACAAGCCTGCTATTCTGAAAATGTAACCTTAACCATATTAATAATCTGGGTAGCTACCATAGATGTGACATTTTTATTTATACTTCAAGTGGAGACAAAATAAGCCGTATTGTTGCCTTTCTCTATGCACAAATCCACTGCAGGAGTTTGCTGTCATCAGGGTAGCTGTTTTGTACACAATAATTAGAGGTTGTTGTCCTTATTCTTGTTTATTGGCCTACCTGTCCATGTATTCAGAGATATATCTATATGTAATCTCTGGTAATCATTGAAACAGTATTGTTATTACATTTCCATAGATGCTCTTAAATCACAATTGTAATTATTATTTTATAATGATAGTGAGGCTAACTCATGCACATTCATGATTAGATGTTTGTTTGTGGTGTTTAAATTACAGAGCTATTGCTGATATAATGAGTAGTGTCTGTGTTCTGATTTGAAATTCAACTATATTTGCATTGAAAAACCAGTTAGACTCTAATGAGTTGTCATCCCTCAGGGGACTGTAAATGAGAAGATATTTGTTGCATGTTGAACACACACATTTGAGTGTATATATGCAACAGTAAATGTTATTTTGGTTTAATGCTGTCACCTTGCAGAGGCAGAGTCATTAGTTTGTGGAAGACTTTAGTGCCACTTTATTTAATTCCCAACCTGAATCTTAAGAACCATCCATGCCTCCATTTTTAAACTCCACATACTACCAGTCTGTATTGTACACCTCCCACTACCAGCCCGCCGCCTTGCCCAGCAGCTTCAGTGCCTCCATTAAAAATCAGTGACAGCTGTGACTATATTTAACTAATTCATGACCATGCCATTACCCCCGTCCTGAGGCAAACCCAGGCACTTTTTTCTTGTCTTCTTCTTTTTTGTTGCTTTTATTTATTTGTCTGTGTCTCCTCCTCACTCTAGGGGTCGCACCAGAGGGAGGGTTGTTGTGGACGAGGAGGACAGCATGGATGGGACTGAGATAACAGAGTCCATAGGCCCTCAGGACACAGGTGAGACTTCGCACTCCCCTTTTTTGATCCGTTATGTACACGTTGGTTATGTTGGGAGTGATATAAGACTTGAACTCACTCATCCAGGCAGTCTCTTGCAGAGAGTGCCTCAAAAGGGTATTTCAGTAAAGGTAGAGGAGTCTCCCTCTCCTGGAGAAGGATGGAGGAGCTTTTTCTTGGCCCCCCTATGCTTCTACTTCAGGGCTATAATTGAAAGGGTTTAGCTTGAGCTGTGAAGCTGCAGTGGGTGTGTATCCCCCCCCCCCCTTACTCCTTCCATCTTTCCTTCTGCACTGAGATTGGCATTGAGGTGCAGTGGGAAAGAGCCCAAGGCTAATGCCCTCTAAAAGCTTTTTAAAATCCCATCAGTCTCTCCAGACCCATTTATGTGCTTTTTTATGTGTGTACATCACATCACGTGACCATGTCTCCCATTCTCCTACATCTCAGTCTGTCCTGTTGCTGTGCTGGAGATATTGGGGAATGAAATCTGCCAGTGGCTAGCTTTACTTGTACTAGCCTTGGCTTATGTTACATAAACAAAAGACAATTAGGAGTTTTAGAGCCTTCCAATACTATAATTTCTCTGCCTGTTGTTATTTTTGTTTGGAAAGAGCAGGGTAGGCACTTGAGTTTTGCCTTTTTAGTCTACTCCCATGTCCAATAAAATCACAGTGGTTCTCTGTGTGGCTGTCTCTGCCTACAGGCATTTGTCAAAATTAAGTATATAGTTTCTATACGGTATTGTCCCTAAAGTGATGTGTGTGCAGCTAAGGTCAAGCAAACAATTTCTGCACTTTCTAAAGGTCAGAATATGGGTTTTAAAATTCCATGTGTTCATTTTATGTATAACCCTTCCTTTGTGTCACAAGTACAATGTAATCTAAACCTTTAAAGCAAATCACTTACATTACATCTACATTAACAATACAGTCTACTTACTGAAACACGTTTACTTTGAAAATTGTAGCATAGTGACATATTAAATGATTCAAATAGTAATAAGATTATTGGTATATATTAAGCTACACAAAACAAAGGTGATGCGCAATTTCCAACACGTCACTCATATCCCAAGACTATAAGAAGTCTTCTACAGGTGCATTCAGTTATTAGGAGGTAATGAGCTTGAATTTGTCCTTGTGTAATTCCATTGGATGACGCTGAATCATTGCAGTATTAGCCTAATTACATCTCAATGAAATGTTAATAAAATTTTGCACGGCCCAAAGTCTCAGTGAGACGTACGTTTGGGAGTTGTTTTGTATGATTAGCACAGTGAATTGAGCCTTTTCTTCTAATTTAGCTCAAAAGCACTCGTGATGGTAACAAAATTGGGTGTAGTTGTATTTCAGGCAAATATCCCCCATTAACATTAAATCCCTCTTTGTGAGACATTTTGGTGTGCCATGATTCTTGTGTTTCGTTCTCTGCCTCCATTGTAATTGCTATTCTGTACAAGATCTTGGTGTTCCCAGTGGGTTTACTGTAATCAGTGCTTGAGCATATGGTCCCCATATTTTACCATCCATCTCACTAATAAAGGCTGTGTTTTTGACCTGGAGGAAACTGACTAGAATGCAATCAACTTGTCCTATGACAGCTTGTATCTGTCAGAAGCTGCACGCTGGTTCTACAGTCATAATTGGCAATGAATTCAAGAGCAGCTGATAGCATATAGGGCCAGTGCTGAATTGGGTGCAATCCTATGAACAAATTACACTGGGGAACACAATTTTTGTTGAGTTAGGTCTGACAGCTGTTTTTAACTAATTTTTGGGTGCGGAATCCAAAACTGATCTCAGTTTTTCTCTGTCACGTCAAGTTTTTGAACTATAGGATCCCCGTTTTCTTAAAACATATGAAAAATACTGTACTTAACAGATATGTGCTTGTTTTATAAAAATGTTCAAATATTGACATACAATGAAATATGAAAGAAACGGGCATGACTGCAATGTTTAACAGTATTATGTTTTTACAAAGGATATGGCTACTGTAATTATAATTGTGTGCAAGTAGTTAAGGTAAAAATCAATGTTTATAGCTCTTTCTGGAGTGTTCAACTTGAGGACTATCGTGTTTGATGCTCCAACAATAGTCAGCCATCATATGTACACTACTACTACTACTACTACTACAGCTAATCAGTGGAATTTTGCTTATCTGGAGGGTAAGCTGTGGAGAAAAAACTTGACGTGCTAGAAAAAAAACTGACTGCAATTTTGGAATCAGCATGCCAATTTTAGGTTTAATCAGCATAAAAATCTAACTCAACAGAATTTTTTTTTCTAATTGTTCCCCAGTGTTATCAGTAGGGATTCAATCCATAGGTGTTTCTAACCAGCTAACTAACTGATAATTTTAATGTGGTGGTGTTTTTTTTTTGTTTTTTTTTGTTACCCTCAGAAACACCAATCCAGCCAGTGGAAACTGTGGAAGTGGTGACCACTGAGGTGCCAGAGGAGGACAAGCCCTCTTCCCCTCTGGCCCAGAGCCCTCCAGCTGAGAATTCAGCAGGACCATCTGTCCCAGCGAGTAGGGAAGTCAAAAGCAGGTTAGAAACACTGAACTTGTCCTGAGCTATGATTGTTTTAAAAATAAAGATCCTTTTTAAAAAGTGATTATGAATGTGTGCATGTACAAGCATTAATATGCAATTGTGCATTTGTTTCCAGCAATGTGACATGCTGTTTGCCTTGCTGTGTATACATGCATGAATGAATTGAAATGGAGTTATCAGCTAGTAGAGGCAGCACTCTCCTCCCAGGTGCCACTCTGTTAAAGGTTGTAATCAATCTCCTGGCCTGTCTCTGCTATCGATGTTAGTGATGGAGGACAGACCAGCAGCATCTCCTGGGATCTTATTAACAAGGCTATCTCATCCCTTAAAAATGTGATAAATATTTACCGCCCATGTTATTTCTCAACTTTCCAACTTTTGACTTCTACTCTTTTATTTGGTCTCTGTACCACTCTGTCTCCAAAATGCCTTTCTTACATAGTATCTGCAACACTTCCAGTTATTCAGTGAGCTCATGGTCTTTGTTTTCAACTTCTTTTATAATCGATGTGCAGAATTATCAGCACAATGTGGTTAGAATTATGCTAAAACCGAAGCTGTATTTATAGAAACATAGAATGAAACCACATTATCAAAAATCAAATTGTGACATAAATTCACAAGTCATAAACCACAGCAGATCTGAAACTGAGAGTGTGGCCTGTGTCTTATACACCAGGTGGATTTCACCAGTTGTTTTTGTGTGTGTGTACGCGTGCGTGTGTGAACAGTGTGTGCGCCTGTCTGCCAAATGTGGCCATTATGTGTTTATATGTATGCTGCTGCCCAGACAGTCCCATTGCTAGAAGAAGGAGGCCTTAATTCGTGGTGACATGCATGGCACTGTATTAAGTCACAGTAGGTATATATAATTAAACACCCCCTTCCACCCATTTTCTTTGTTTCAGTGAGCGTCTCTGTGCCTTCTGTTACTGCGGTGGCCGTAGCCTGCTGGGTCAGGGGGATCTGCAAGCATTCAGCACCACGCATCAGTTTGAAGCACTCCTCAGCCACAAGGGTGGAGGAGGCTCAGCAAGCGATAGCAGTGATGGTGATAAAACCACTCAGCCAAAAGCGGCCGGAGAGACCTCCTCAGGACAGAGGGAAAAGACAAAGTAAGTAGGCCTGGCTGACACAGTCACAAATGGTTTGGCTGTCAGTGTTGGTCAGGACAGCAAAGTCATCTGTGATAAGTCCCTGTAGTAACTTAATGAGCTGTAAGAGAGCAAAATTCACTTTTGGGCTCACTTCAGGGATCTTTTTTCATCCAGTGTTCAAACCAGACACTGGTTGAGAAATGATGAACATGGTAAAACCTTAAAGGTGACCAAAATGTTTAGTTTTTTTTGAAAAATGGTTGTTTTATTTTGTCTGAAATAACCCTGCAGCTGTGTTTGTACTCAGTGGATCATCCTGGTGAAATAAAGCAATGGCCACAGTCTTCAACAAATATATTTACCTATGCACTAACTCATACACACCAGGGAGCATGCAGACAAACACATACTTCACAAGCCAAAGTGCCTTACTCCGTTAGCAGGTTATGTTGTCATTCTACATTTGAACGCTAAATTATCACTCTGCCTAAGCGTCTCCAGGCATGTGTGTGTCATTTGTGCATGTGCATGTTTGTGCATGTTTGTGCGCATTTGCGTGCATCAGCACTCACGTATTTGCTCACACTGCCAACAAAGGACCCTCCTTGGACTCTTTTGGACGGCTGCCTAATTTGTTTTGGTCCTTTGGAACCAGTTGGGCGTCTCTCTGGGCTCCCAGTGATGTAATGGGCAGTGGGAAGCAGTATGGGTTTGGCAGCAAGCCAAACCAACCAGTAGCTGTTGTGTTGTTGCTGTGTGATTGGTCATTGGGGCCAGTCCTTGGTTGTGCCACACAGAGGCACAGGAGCGAGCACAGGGCAGGGTGAGAAATTATATTAAGTTGTCATAGAAGCAGAGGTGGTGGACAGACTGCGGAATTGTGATGAGGTGGGAGAAGATCATTTCATAATTGGTGCTAAAACCTCGGCTGTCAACAATAAGCTGTCAGTGTAGTCATGAGTGTGCCATCATGCTTGCAGAAACCAGTCTCTTGATTTTGGCCGTTGGTTTGTTTACTGGAACTTAAGTCCTTTTTAAATGCTAATGCTCCCTCTCCACATTTTCCGCATGCTATGCAGCTCACTAGTTCAAGCCAGGGACTCGGGGAAACGCATCCTTTTCAACAGATTTTATGAAACAGAACAGCCAGCCTCTTGTGCACACACCAAACAAGATGGCCCTCTTCCTCCTCCTCCTCCTCTCCCTCCTCCCCCACAGCTTTTTATTTGCTCTCTAACATTTTTCCCCCAGCTCATTCTGTCTTCATCTCTCTGCTTTTGTGAAAACCGCACATCGTCCTCTACCTTTATGTCTCCACTTTCGATTCATTCTTAAATTGATTCAGGCTGTCCTTCTCCTTCGTTGCATATGTTTTAGCTGTCCTTAAAAAAAAAAAAAAAAAAACTATGCTGACCTGCTTTTTCTGCAAACCTCTTCCTTTGTTTCAGTGGGTCTGAAAACAGCGAGGAAGAACCAGACCCAGCCAGTCGATTTTGGGATGAGCTTTCTCATGTCGGCCTTCCACAAGATCTTAACGTCCAGTCTCTCTTTGAGTCAGGTAAGATCAATATACTAACTCCTCTTTACTAGGCATGGGCACTTTGATGGAGAGATAACATGTATTCATGAGTGCACCATCTCAATATGTCAATGCAGAATCTACACCAGATGTTTACTGATCCTAACCTTTTGTCATCATTACAATCTTTTGTCTTAAAATTTAAGGGCAATGCTGGGCACATCGGAGTTGTGCCTTGTGGTCCGAAGGTGTTTGTGAGGGCGAGGGACAATCTCTGCTTAATGTGGACAGAGCCATTGACTCAGGGAGCACAAAGGTGAGTCAGGGGAGAACATCCGTGGACTAATAGGTGTTAACACCATCTTAATGTGTTGGGGCAGCAGGGAGGGACTGCTTCAGTGAGGCACAGCAAAGCTGATGGATCAGACTGGCTGGTAAAGGTCGGCCCGGCAACGTGGATCTCTCAGCTGTGAAATGGAAAAGGTCACGCCACTCAACAGGGCTGAGCTCTCATGGCAGCTTAGCTCCCAGTGTTAGCAGTGGCACAGCTCACAGCTCTCCAATTGCGTTTGCAGCCCATTGGTCGCACAGCCCATCAGCAAGTCTTCCACTTGATCTCCAGAGTGGCTATTAGAGCACACTCTGGAAAAACAGGGAATAGGTGAGGTTCTGTCATGAATGTGATTATCTAAAAATCATAAACATCGGTTTAATCAGGGGTCCTGATCCCAAGTTGAGGAACCCGTTTTTAAAAAGAGAAATTACAGGACAAAGCACAAAACCTAAGTCAGTCATTACAGAAAGGTTATGGACATGTTTTTTAAAGTTTATTGTTTCCTTGGCGTTTATTCGGGTTAGTTGCAGATTCAGACATTTTAGACACATTCAATGATTTCTCTGTCTTTCTGCAGCACTGTGCATACTGTAAGCGCCTTGGAGCATCCATTAAGTGCTGTGCTGAAGGATGTGCTCAACTCTACCATTACCCCTGTGCGGGGGCAGCTGGGACCTTTCAGGATATCAGGAGTCTCTCACTCCTTTGCCCAGAACACACTGAATTGGCCATTCACAAATGTAAGTTAAGTAAAAGTGCACACTCTGTATGCAAAAGCTATTGTAAAATCATTTGCATAGGTGAACGTCTGACATTGTGTAAACTGTACTGTGTGATATGCATTTGACTCTTGTCTCATATTTTCTCAACTTAAGTCCTGTTGCTTTAATTTTCTTCCCCACACTTGTAGATGATGTAAATTGTGCGCTATGCGATAGCCCAGGGGACCTACTGGACCAGCTCTTCTGCACCAGTTGTGGTCAGCATTACCATGGGATATGCCTGGACATGGCTGTGACCCCTCTAAGGAGGGCAGGTTGGCAGTGCCCTGAGTGCAAAATCTGCCAGACGTGCAAGTGAGTCACCTTCCCACTCGCCTAAAAAAACGTATCTCAGGCTGAATGTTTTTGTCCTCTCTAGCTTTTCTCTCGTTTTTGTCTTACAGTTTTTCTGTATCGCTACCAGGCATAGTGCTTACTGCTGGTTTGTTTACTTCTGTGCTTTGTGAGGAGCTAACTGAATGTTGTACCCTGAAGCTCAGTCTTGTAACTTCTGACCTTATTTAAACAGCACAGGAGCTCTGCTAGCACCAGGCCTGTTTGCCTTAGGAGAACACTGCCCATTGAGCTTTTAGTTCTGTATTTACATGGAAACCCTAGTACAATGTTTCATGGCTAGCATGGTATTTTTCATGTTGAGTAAAACTCCCTAATATGCTGCCACAAACTGTAATGGATGGCATGGTTTTTGAGACTGGCTACAAACATTCTGATTCCAACACCATTTTTTTTAAATCAATTTGGCATAGCATAGCATCTATTGTCAGTGCTATACCAATCTTAAATCTTACCTGTATGAATGGAGGTAAATATAATTTAAGTACATCCTATTTTGTCCAGCAAAATGCCATTTGTGTGTTTACATTACAAGCCACATAACAGTAGAAGGATACACTAGTTCACATTTAATACTGACAGAAACAAAAAAAACATTACAAGTTCAGAATACCTGGCATTGGATTCCACGTGTCAGGACGACTTATTGCACGTCTTCACCTACAGATTGCTGCAGGTCTCACTCTGTATGTGTTTTCAACAATAGGTAGTCAGTCATTATAGGACAATCAGTGCACTCAGCCAGGCTTCTCTTTGTTCTTGCAAAATTAAGGTTTTCATTGAGGGGGCCATTGGATTTTTTTTAGTAAGTAATATGCTTAAGTTTGCGCAAGATGTACATTTAAACAAAAACAAATTCTTTCTCCATTTTCTGAAAAATAAGAAAAGGGAAGCAGAAAAAAGCAGAAAAAGCCTGGTCCTCTCTTCTGATTCATAATTCTTTCATTGTCTTAACAAAGTGAGGTGATATTTGCTGTAAAACCATCCTGTATGTTGGCAGAAACAGCAAGAGCAGCTCAAACAAAGAATGAAAAAAGTCTTTTAAAGAAAACACCTGGCTTGAAAAATCAAAAAAGGCAAGTGCTCAACTGAGAACTAAAGCATTCTGAAAAACATTTTGTTGAGGAACACCTCCTAAATATGATAGTTCCAACAAGAAAAACAGACCAACTCTTATCATCCTTGTGACTGCTGTACTCACGGCCTTTTGAAGTAACGAACAGGATGTCAAAGTCCTACTCTATCCTGCTTCATGCAACCTTCTCTCTGTCTCTCTCTTTCTAGGAACCCAGGAGAGGACACTAAAATGCTGGTGTGTGACATGTGTGACAAAGGCTACCACACCTTCTGTCTGCAACCTGCTATGGACTCTCTTCCCACCAATGGATGGAGATGTAAGGTAGGAAAGACCTTATGTAATGTTGGCCGACTTATATAAGACATTATGAAATGGAGGGCTGGGGTCTGGCTGGTATGTTAAAAAATATTTTAAAGCTATATTTTGGTTAAATCTGTTGTACACAATGCCCGGATGATATCATCCTGGTTTAATTTCACAGGAAATTGCTACACAAAACAAACGAAGAATATTCTAGATAGAAATCTTTTTTCTGGTACAGAGTAAAATGTCTACCACCACAGAAAATATGACTTTTTAGTGATTTGTATTTGTGCTTCCTGTGGTTAAGAAATGACTCACATCGACTGATCTTTTAAAGGCTTCAGTTCAGCCTCGTTGCTGTGAGGTAATCCACTGTGCATCTGCATGTACATGCGTGTGAATGTTAATCGCACGCATCCGCTGGTGCGGTCCTGCCTTTTCATCCTCCAGCAGCATATATGGTGTGCTTGTCACTCAGGCACCTGTTTAACAAACCGCACGATTTTCAGCAGTGGTCATGGCAAAAAAAGCGACCAGGTGATGAAAGGTCTTCACACTTGGCTTCTCTATCTGACTCAGCACAGGAGGAACACAACCCACACACATTCTTGCCACTCGCTTCTCCCGAGTGACTGCCACCAACCCCTGTTCCCTCTCGCACGGTAGTTTTGTTCTGAGTGCAATTGTCTTACTGAAGTAGGGATCAATGAAAAATGAGTCATTGTTCCACTTTCAGTGCTCTGTCATGTTCCTCTTAGTGCTGCCTGTCATGTATGAGCACCAGGCTCACTCAAGCTAAGTGGCCAGCTAGTCTGCTAAACTCAAAGGCCACACTAACGCAGAAAGAAAGTAAGTGCTCGTACACTTTTCACAAATAAGCTTTATGATCATGGCATGTTGAAAACAGGAAAACTGGAGATTGCAATTAGTATTTTTATTTTCCATTTTTGCCTACAACCTTAAAATTAATTTCATTTCATTTCAAGTTTACTGAATACCTGATTTTTTTTTTTCAAGATCTAATTTTGCAATTAAAATGTATGAACCTATTTATGTTTGAGAGCTAAAATAAATAAAAAAAACCACGGGTCAAGCCTACACCAAAGAAAATCCTCTAATTCTTATTATTCTAAAATATTCATAGTGTTGTATGATGATTTGTGCATAAAAAGTTCTTGTAGAGTTGTGGCTTGAAGGTTCTGTCAGAACCATGGCAGCGTCTTTTCATTCCCAGTATGAGCAGAATACTGAAGTCCAAATGCAGTTTTTAAATGAACAGCAGCACTTAAGAGGCATGCTGCCGTAATAAAAGCCAAATGACCACTTTTAACCCAAAGCAGCTCTGCTGGCTGATGCAGGCACTCAGTGTGGATATTCATTTAAAAAATGCTGGCTGCTATTTATTTGCTTGGTGACCAAGTTGCCCATGACTTGGTGCTCAACAAAACAGGTGCAGTAATTTTGTGTGTGACTTTTGTTTCCAGGGTATGCAAGCTGACAAAAGATAGAAAATAACTGTATATGACTAATACTGATTAAAACACGTATGTTAAAACGCATACGACGCATACACATGCTCTGACAGTTATAATATTTAAAAAAAATATAGATTTGTGTTGATTTTCATACCATGTCACAACATGTTGCAATATTTTGAATAATAAAGGTTAATAGTTACTGTGTTGCCAGATTGTTGCCAATACACATCCTGATTTTTCTCCTTTTTCATTGTTGGTCATTTGTGACACTACAATTTGTGGCAGATAGTTCAGGGCTTATGGGACCAGAATCTGATTAAGGTTGAGTTAAGGTTGATTTAGAAGTTTTATTGTTATTAATCTCATTGCTTAAATCTTAATAATGTAATGTTTGTACTGTTATGTGCAAACCTAATGTCATTTATGAAAAAATATTCTTTTGATCAGAAAACTACCTCATGGAGCCATTTCATCAAGGCAGATAAATATCGATGTTATTTATAAGTCGTACTCTCCAGCTCTACCTAAAATTGTTGTTGGAGTTAAGTCGTGATCCTAAAAATAAGTACGTTAGCTGTGGGCCTGGGCAGCCTTCGTGCTTGTTTCCCGTTCCATAAATCAGGTGCCAAATCGGTAAAGCAAAAAAAAAAAACAGTGCATTTATACTGCATTGGGTCTGAATGGTTTTCACTGTCATCATGTTAGTAAGAAGGGCTGTTTTGCTCCCCAGAACTGCAGAGTATGCATCCAGTGTGGAACACGAACCAGCAGGCAATGGCATCACACCAGCCTGCTGTGTGAGAACTGCGTCCAAAACCAGGACCCTGCTCTGTGCTGTCCTATGTGTGCCTGCATCCTGGACCCTGAGCATCACAAAGACTTACTCTTCTGCCACACTTGTAAGAGGTAAGGAACATTTGTTTTATAGCTTAAATACTTTGAATGCAACACTCTCATTTATTTATTAATTTATTTTATTCCTGTTATTCCTGCACTATTCCCTTACGCATGTACCATGGTAACACTATGAAAACACTAAGAAGACCACAGTAATAAATATGTCACATTAGGATTTCACAGAAATCCCTGTTGAACAATCTCTTAAAATTCCTGTGCACTCCTTTCAGATGGCTACACCTGGAGTGCGAGCGTCAGAACTCAGGCCAAGCAGAAATCCACCCCAGAGAGGACTATGTTTGTTCCAACTGCAGGTCTCCTGCTGCAGAGCAGGCGCTACAGACAGAGGATATGGACACCGGCCCAGAGCTCAGCCCTCAGCCAGCCTCCATGCACACAGACTCTGAGACTGGCCTACAGCTGGCTAAAAAGCACACGGACCTAGAACCTGGCACTCAGCTGCCTCCTGAAATGCACAATGACCCCAAACCGGAATTACTTGCTGTTCCATTGCACTCAGATCCAGAGCCTGTTCAGGCTACCGTCCAGGAGGAGAAGCTGGCCACGTCAGCCCAGAAGCCTGGTGGGTCTTGGTTCCAAAAAGGTTAGATTATACACAGGAAGATAACTACTCTGATCTCTTTCCTTGTATTATCTTGAGGTCTTTATTTTCCTCTATCACCAAGTGTCCCTCTTGAGGATCTAATGTGGTTTATCTGCATATTAATTATATCTTGTTATTGTGAGGTAGAGCTAAGGAATGTACCTCTTTTGATTACAAAAAACATACACACAAGCACCAGGTTATTCGATTGAAAATGAAAGAGAATCTTTGTTGCTCAGGGTTCACTCATTCAGCCTCTAGCCATGCAGAAGCAGTTGAAAGTTTTGGCCATTGAACATGAGCTCAGTCTGTAGTGTCAGCGCTGATGAAGTTTTGAAGTTGCAGTTGTTGCAGATGAAAGGATCAGGAGTTGTTTGGACTAAGACCAGAGAGAAGCACTCCCTCTTTTTATATAGAGCATTTTCTGAGGACTCTCCAATAACCAGATGGTGTCCTACTAGTGACAGATTAAAGCCACTCCATTGTCTTTGTAACTGTGTTTTGAAAATTAAAAGTACTTTGTATCTCCCTCCTGTATCTTTGGGAGGCTTTATATGCTGTCAGTCTATGTGAGCAAGACTGACGCTTTGGAGCATTTCCTTTGATTTTGCTCATGCAGCCTTAAATGGGACGTATTATGAAAAACAGGTTTTTTTTCTTGCCTATACATATTTAAACTAGCCCCCCCCCCTCAGCCTACCATCTCAGAGAATGAGGAAGGCAGACAAGCCCTGCATCGTCTCTACAGCCCACCTACTGGTAAACTGGTGCTCCTACAGGCCGTTCAGATTCAGCTCCTGTCGTTGCATAACGATTTACTTAGGCCGTCCTCCTCTGGTGAACCCACTGAGAGGCAGCGTTCATCCCGCCTAGGTGAAGTTCACTGTTTCCAGCGGTAAGCTAGTGGTGTGTCACGATGTCATCAGTCCGAGCCAGACATACAAATTGCTCTGTTGTTGGTTGTAAAAACCAGCACAAATGCCTATGTTCTGTCCCCAGAAGACCAGAGGAGACCGTGGCTGTGTTTTTTTTGGGGTTTTTTTTTCTTTTCAACCGTTTCCTCCGGCTGTTCGCAGTCAGATTCTGGCTCGTAGCTATAGTGTACAGCTGCGGGCTTTTCATCAGGAGCGGTAGCCATGTTGGATACCAGTCCTGCACCCCTCTGCACCCCTCTGCACCCTCCCCTTCCATACGTTATTCAGACAGCCAGTCAGCGCAACGCCTGATTATCATAACCTCCGCCCACTCAGAACTCCACAAAGATAATGAATGTAGAGAATGGGAGACTGCAGACCCTCCTCAGAGGCTGAATTTCAGATTTAAAAAAAAAAAAAATTCAAAAGCTTGTTTTTAAGACATACTGGACCTGTTTAAAACAGCTTTCAGTTGCCATAATCTGTCCCCTTTAAAGTCCACGTTGCTTTTGACTTGTAACTTTTCTTTATTAACTTCAGACTAGACCAGACTTGGCTTGGCTACTTAATGGATGCAAAGATTACTGAGGCACTGTGCTCAAGTCTGATGCCTGTCATAAGTTTGTGTGAATGCTTGCTAGCAACAGGTGTGTGAAACTTAACCAACAATCTGTGGGACCATATGATTGGTGGGGTTAAAAGACCCTGGACAGGACAGATAAATTATGTTGTTTTAATTGTGGTCTGTGGTTTCCCTTAACGCTAAAGAGAATGAATAACTAGAATAAAACAAATCTGCGGAGACATTTCATGAAATAACTACCTTATTACCAAATCAGAGACAATATGGACACATAAGATATGACTTTAACAAGACTGGACCTAGACGTTATTTTTTTGCTGGAAGCTTTTCTAGCTTGATGCCATTTAGCAGCAGACGCCATATCCTTCACAACAGCTGTCTATTGTTCCTGCTGGTCATTGTGCTTCTCTAATACAAGCAGTACCAACACTTTATTTTCATCATTGCGGTCTCTGCTTATATAAGGCTCTAGGGTGCATTTCCACACTGGTCCATGTGAGCTCTGCCTGCAGTAGAGTGGACTAGTATAAGGGAAATTAACGGTGAGCTCGAGATGCCAGTTGTAGCTACGCTGCCCACTCTGTCTAGACAACAGGCTCTACTGGCAGGAGAGACTGGATAGGAGTAACATGATGGTGATGATATTAGATCCCCGGTCTGCAAACCTGCCTTGGAGGTACGCTGGCTCATTCACAGCTGCACACACAGCTTGGTTTCTCTGCTCCCCATACACATGCGCTCTCATTTTACTAGTGTTTTCCTGTCATGAACTGCTTCATCATTGCATGTTGCTGGCAAGGCGATGCTTTTCCCACTGTGGTTTCAAAGACAAGCATACATGTGTTCTGTGTATCGATTTAAGAGGAGCCTTAGGAGGTTTATGTTAAGCACCTCAAAATAAGACTGAGTTAAGCTTTACCTGTTCTTTCAAGGCACGTGCCATAATGCTAAAGATATCATTTGGGATTTTGCGTTGAAGCCTTTTAGACCATAAACAGTTAAAATAGATTTTACATTTTTTGGCAGTTTTTTGAAAATCCTGCACAAAATGAGGAGAGAATAAAATCGATTTGGACAATGTCCTGAATCTAACTTGGATGTTTTCAGATTTTTATTTTGTTTTGGCTTGGTTATATGAGATCATGACTATGCTGCCAAGTGCCCGCGCATGTAATGTAATTAAAGTCATTAACCAGAGCTGCCAGGATTCCTCACCACTCACGGTTTAACAGCAGGCTTACCATGACTCAACTGATAGACACTGTTAGATCCATTCTGTGACTGCAAGTTAGACCTGGCTCTAGGCCTCTGCTGCATTAATCAAAGCCCTGTATTTATCTCAACCATCACCTTATTCACTGTAGGAGATATAGGAAGCAGGGTGTTAATATGAATGAGAATGTGTGTTCAGCTTGGTCAATAGTTGAAGGCTTGAGATGGTTGGAGGCCTATCTCCTAATTGACTTTCTGGCATCGGCACCGGATGAGCACCTGCAAGCTGCACAGTCATGAGCCCAGAGCACACAGACCCTGGGATGTTGGTTGTCATGGTTACTCCCTTCCCTGGCAGAGATGCTTAGCAGGTGCATGTGTGTGTCGGGATCAGTGTGACATGGGAACTTGTGGATCGAAATGGTGGGCCCCTCATTAAGACTAGGCTATCTGTACGGTCAGAGGCTGTCTGGCAGAATATTGGCTCGATGTGTGGATGCCCGATAGCCAGGAATGACTAGTTCTATTCATGCCAGACTAGCCAAATGCACTAATGTCTTTAATACACAACCAACAGGAGAGAGAGGATAGGAAACACTATAACCGAGTAATGAAATGAATAGGGTACACTAGATGAGTGCAAAGATTACCGTCTTATTTTCTATGCATTTTATCCACTGCCTTTGCAAAGGCCACCTCTTTTTAGCAACACTCATTCCTCAAGGCTAATGCGACAGTTTGTGTAATCCAAGCAGTAAAATTAATGTTTCATCCACGTATAACCTTTTTTCTACTGCAAGTATTGAATTCCTTTTTATTGGTTCAGGAGATGATCTGTGATCTGCAACTGTGTGAAATATGGGGTTTTTAAGCATGATGCTGATTTATTTTTTTTTATTTTTTTTTTTTAGGGTAAAACAAACAAATTATAGATATGATATCTGATACGTATGTAATTCTTTAGTTTTAAACACTATATTTAAAGCATTGTGGCCCACTTTAAGTTAATTGATTGTGCTAATATTAAATATTAGGTGATAGTGATTGTACCATAAAAATCAGTCCTTTGTGCTTCTATGTAAAAATGGTCTCAAAGTGAAAATGTCATAGTTCCTGCTGGAATTTATTCTCTGAAAGCGTACATATCAATACACTGACAACTTCCATTTCACCAAAAATATACTTAAAACCTTTTTATTAAATTCATTCCCTTCTTAAGTCTTCTCTTGAGAAGACTGCTGTTTTCACGTTGAGACCATTTTTACAGAGGAGCGCTGGCGGCGATATGGCTGCCATGCGTGGCTATTTGTTTGCTAAAAGGAGAGGAATTTACATTACTTGAGGATTCACTTCACAGTTTAGTCTTGCTTGTTTTTTCAGTTTGAAATAATGGGTGTGTGGAATTAATGCAAGGCAAACTATTTCTTTATCTGAGTCAGTTTGACTGCTGGGCATTCAAGCCTAACATTTCCCTATGGCCCACTTTCTTTTATTCCCTCACCACTTTATCTTAATTTGCAATCTCGCCAGACTTTAAGTTCTCTTTAATTATGAACAAATGTCATTTTTATTGATTATGATCTTTTTGATAATAAATCCTCTCCTCTCTTTTTAGAAGTCTCAACGGGAGTAGATGTTGTCGAGAGGCAGGTTAATGAACCCTCTGTCAACAAAACCCTAGCAGAATTGAAACCAGGTTTGTGTACACAGCCTATTTATTTAGCTCTGAATCTTCATAGTTGAACCTCATTGAGTTACAGTGATAAAGCAGTGATTGCTATTGTAAAGTTTATTTGTTATGCTTAGTTTAATCTCACTGTTAAAATTGATTTACAGTTCACAGTCTGACCTGGTGTCTCCCCCCTTAAGTTCACATGAACATAAATGGCATGACCATAATCATAACGTGTCTACTGTTTCCCATGTCTCACTTTTTGCATTTAAAGAGATCCAAATATCTGACCACTGTGTATTTCCTCCTACAGAAACTAAACCAGCAGCAAGAGCCCAGCTTACATCTACAGAAAGTTCTGCATCTTCAGCGACTCCCAGCCAGGAGTCTGAGTCTCTTCCATCCCAGGTTGCTATGGAGTCACTACAGACACAGGATACTAAGTTACAAATCAAACCAGCAAAGACAGAGGCCTGCCCTGAGGAGGGCACAGCCAACCCCAGCACAAAGGATTTTAAGGCCATCATCTCAACCACCAAAGAACCAAGTACTACATCAGTACCTTTCTCGGACCAACCAATGGAGGTCTCACTACCCCAGCTTTCAAGTATGGATGTAGTTGAGGCTTCTTTCCAGGAGACTGTTCCAAAAGAACTTAACAAAGAGAGAAGTGAGGGTATTTTTCACAGGAACATGGCAGAGACTGTTAAGCCCTCAGCCTCCAGTACATCAGAGGAGATGTACACTACACCAGAGAGCAAGCTTAATCTGTCACTTTCCAGCCTGTCTTCAGAGGAAAAAACACTGAAGACATCTGTAGAAAGGCTGGCTGAAATGGTTTCCTCTCCTTCCCACTGCTCCCCTCTGGGCCGAGGGACATCTCCTCGAGAGCCACCCCAGACCCAGGTCCTACCTTCCCTGGGTGACCACAGCAGCGTAATACCCACCACCACCCTTATACCACTCACCCCTAAGATTGGAATGGGAAAGCCAGCCATCACCAAGAGGAAGTTTTCTCCTGGAAGGCCACGAGTGAAACAGGTAGGAACCTGAATATCATGTCGACAAAGACTAATAGTTCACCTTGTGTTCAGGTTTGTTCCGCCTTATTCCCTGTCGCAGCTATATGTGTGTGGGCGTGGGTGTGTGGGTGTATTATTAAGGTTCAGTACTATGAAGGCGCATTAGGGTTTTGTTTTTTTTTAGTGGCACTGGGTTGGTTGAAAGAGCTCATATGATGCAGGATGTGTTATTCTGTGGCATTTTAATTTTTGTTTTCAGTCAAGTTATACGTACTGGTATGTACGCGTAGCAAAGGGACAGCAAATGATGCTTTCTGTCAAGTCCTTGTGCCCTTTTCAGTGGTACTTCCCATGACCAGTGGCAGTTTTCATGCAAAACTCCAATTATTTAGTAATTATTTTTTTTTAGTGGGAATTATGTTTTTCATGAAGAAAACACCACTTCTGAGCATCCTCACTATATCCCACCTCAGTGGCATTTTCATCAGTCACTCTTCATCTCATGTCCATATTAAAAACCTGCACAATCTTAGTATCCCACTGAAGATGCTGCATTCATCAAGTCCCAAATTATACTGACCATAACCATGTCCTAGTTTTATACAATCAACTGCATTAGGTCAAAAACCATTTAATTCTCTAATATTAGTGTCTCTGTGTCGTTTAAACGTGTGAATTATAATAGAGACACTGAATGTAGACTCATTCAGACAAATAATAATGGGAATTAAATCACACCCTTGGCTATAATATATTATGAATGATGCTCGTAAGGGTAGACTAATTTAGTTTTCAAAATGTTTTTTTCCCAGATATATCCCATCTCTTAAATAAACATTATATGGCTCAAACTAATTTGTTACACGAGGCCTGGGGAAATCTATTTCAGGAAATTTAAATGTTGCTCCTCTTTAGCCCAGCATGCTTTTGTCTGATTCGCTCATGTGCTGCTTTACTGACGCAATTCCCCTTGTTTTGTCAACATGCCAAACATACATGGTTGTCATGGTGAGAGGTTGCAGGGCCTCTTTCCTTCTCTATGCTGCCATGATGCCCTGGCAAATTATGCTGTGTGATTTGCAACTAACACAACTGTGCTCTCCAGTTTTGCCTTAACAGTCTATTAGAAACATGCCTCTTTAACACATTTGCATGAAATACTCAAGGATTGGCTTTAACACAGAGAGTAACACAAATAACGTACCCTGTTAATATACTGGCACATCATATGCTTGGTAATACTGTAGCTCAGCATAGATGGATGTGTATTGAGTACCTTCCTAAATGGCTACATTAGGAGCTCACCACATCTCTCTAACATCTTTCTTTGTATGTTTTGTTTCTTCGCTGGCTTTGATTTTAAGTTGCTGCATTTTGTCGCCCTCCTCCCTCCCTCTCTCTCACTCTCTCACCCGCCCTCCCTTACCTTAGGGTGCATGGAGCCCCCATAGCAGTGTGAGCTCCCCCTTGTCTTGGTCGCCAGACCAGCCAGAGGGGTGGGACGTCCCAAAGACCAGGCAGTCCTCTGGCAGCCCCGGCTGGAGCATCAGAGTGGTAAATACTGTGGCTCACCAAAGACAGCAGGGCAGCAGCTGCCCTCTGTTAGCCCCCTGTTTACCCTAGTGACGTGCACTCCCTGAGTGTTCCTGAATGTCACTGTGGTGTATATTGTAGCCTTCACTAACAGTTACCGGCACATTGCAGCGCGAAGAAGAGATTCATAGACCAGTGGATAAGCTAATGACTTTGTTAGTGGAACTGAAAGATAGACGCGTATTGACAGTGGGTTTTGCTGGCTTTGCAGTTGAATTGAGAAATCAAGGGCATGGTGAAATTAGACATTCCATACTCTATACAAATATTTTATAATAATTCTAACAAATGGGTGAATGTCCAGTTTCCTCTTTGGCAGCCATGCTCTGCCGTGCTTTTCAAATCTGTTTAAGTATATTTTTTTCTTCTTTGATTTTGACTTAGCGGAAGTCTTTGGCAGTTGGTTGCCATGGTGAAATCCATTACTCTTAGCAAAGCAGGGTGAGGTTTAATTTGTATGCCATGGCAAAGGTCCATGGCAGGTGTCCTTGGTTTGGGATCAGTGTCAAACGATGGGTAAATGAAAAGGTATTTGAGGCAGGTGCTGGAAGGTTCATTTACACTTATGTTTGAAAGTCATGATTGGACAGAGGCTTCCTGTTGGGCACATGCCAAGGGCACAGTGGAAATCTCTCACTTGCTGGGTCTTTGGCAGCGATTGTAGTGTCCCTGTCACATAACAGACGTTTCTACCAACTATCAAAATGTTCAAAATTGGGTTGATAGTTGTTTTAATTTTTTTATTTTTTCTGCTGAGTATTTACAGGATGTTTAAATGTTAAACATATCTTATTGAAAGAGAGATGTCATTTTTGCTCCATGTTTAAAAATGTACACATCTTTTCAAAGCTAAGCCAAAGCGAAGCCAACATAAATACTTCAACTTATTAAGTAAAACACTTAATCCTGCAGGTATCTTCCATCCAACAGCACATCGAAGAACACCGTTACCTCTCTTGAACTGGATGAACAGTGCTTTAGCTGTTGTGCTGTCTATTCTGTTAAACATGTATACAGACCAAAAAGCTGAAACGTCGGAGGGGTGAAGGGTTCCTCACGGCATATCTTTAGACCTTTGTCTGTCCACTGAGCAAACTCTAACGATTCAGTATGTACAAGAGAGAAACCAACCTCTGCAAGCTGGTTGAGCTTGTGTCTGTCCTTTTTGAATTTGATAGATGGAGAATGGGTCTGTTTTCCTACTAGAGAGTATCTATGTCCAACCCTTAGGTGTTGGACTGCACATTCTGATTTTTGTCTTGCCTCCACAGGGTCGAGGTTCAGGCTTCCCTGGGAGGAGGAGGCCCAGAGGGGCTGGTCTCTCAGGTAGAGCTGGACGCGGCAGGGCCAGAGGCAAGATTGAAGCAAGTCCCAGCATCAACCCCGGGGTATGTGTCGTCAGCTATATGACATCTTGACATCTTTGGCAAATATTGTACTATATGCAAAGCAGTGTTTGTTTTCCCCTTTGCTGAAGGCATGTCTCCTATATTGTGAGCAGCATTAATGTTAACGACAGAGTGAACTTTTTGCTAGTTTTGTTTTATGGTAAAAGCTGCACATTCCATGACCCCAATATCCTCAATACCTCAAAATAATGACTCAGCTTTTGTTAATGATGGAAACCATTTCTTAATCGTATGTGTACGATTAATTAGTCATGTCAACTCTTTAAAGAGGCTGGATGAATGAATAATGATATTTATACATTGTGTTATGTTTCTTAATTTTGTGTTTTGTTTTTTTTTCTGTAATCTCCAGGTCACCGCAATAGAGACACCGTACCAGGTCAAGGAGGAGGAGGAGAATGCCATGCACAACACAGTGGTCATATTTTCCAGCAATGACAGTTTCACACTTAAGCAGGTGTCTATTTAATTCTCCTTGAACTTCTGCATTGACTTCAATGTTCAATGGCCTCTTCCACTGAAGATCATTAATTTGTGGTGATGCTGCAAACTGCCTGCAGTTCGGACTATAGGACTATATTGAAATTTTATTGCTTCTCTGCCCTCAAAGTAATTTTCATGTGACAAATTTAATGGTGTAAACATCAAGTGACTGGTGGCCACTGTCAGAATTTCAACAGGTGTACAGAGACAACAGTAACCATGTGAAGTTAGCAGTGCAGGATAGTAATTTGGGGGTTGAAATCCAGTATTGTAAGAGAATAATTGCTCGTTTAAAGAGACTTAGCAATTAAGTAATACAGGCAAGGTGCTGTTTATCAAGGCACTAACCCCGTAATGGCTCAAGTGAAAACTGGTCAGTGTTTAAAAGACTGTTCTGTGTAGCTTTCAGCTGTGAATGTGAGTGTGAGGCAGGAGCTTAAAAGGGCTCACTCAGTCATCTTGGCTTAAAAAAGGCCTTTAAAAGGCCAGTGTTTCCAATATAATCCTTTTACCTTGCATTTCAATATGCTTTTATACACAGAGAACAACTGCACTGTTCTTTGACTGAACAGGAAAGCATATTCTTTTCTTCAGTATTCAGGATAGCATGCAACAACCTTTATAACTTGGCATTGAATGAACAGAACTTGAAACACTGAACTTCAATACCCATGTGATTGGATAGTGACGCTATCCAATCATGCAGCACTTGTGCGATTGTTTTATTCTTCGTTAAAACAACCTTTCTTTTCTGCAGTTTCATTGTTTTGTTTTTGAACTTGAAAAAATAAAATGGTACAAATCGGCAAAAGGGTACTCTGTCGAGGCTACTTCATCTTGAGCTTCATGATTTCAGTGTCTGGACTGATTTGGTTTAGCGAAAGTGTTTGACTCATGATGTCTTATTTCCTTTTAGGACATGTGCGTGGTGTGTGGGAGTTTTGGCCTTGGCGCAGAGGGGCGTCTTTTGGCCTGTGCTCAGTGTGGCCAGTGCTATCATCCATTCTGTGTTGGCATTAAGGTACATTTACTCTTAACTTTGTCTACCACACAAAGTATCACACAGACCTAGATACAAATGTCTCATTGTCACTTTCACAGATTACTAAGGTGGTGCTGAGTAAAGGCTGGCGTTGTCTGGAGTGCACAGTGTGCGAGGCCTGCGGCCAGGCCACAGATCCTGGCCGCCTGCTTCTGTGTGATGACTGTGACATCAGTTATCACACCTACTGCCTGGACCCTCCACTGCAAAACGTGCCCAAGGACAGCTGGAAGTGCAAATGGTGAGTAAATGATATTTGAGTCAAATAATCATAAAGGGTATAATATGAATTTCTGTTAAGTTTTCTAAAAGCATGAAATAACTGTATATATTGAACAATGGCAATTTGTTGTGGTAAGCAAGTCAAGCAATTTAACATCATGAAATTGAAGATCAGCCCCAAAAAATCAGTGAAAGTGAATGTTTTAAATATTTTTATTGAAGGGGAATAGAACAAATATAAGATGCCTCTATAAATAAAGAATAGAATAGAAAACCTGTATTTTCAGTGGACAGGTCTCAAAAAACAAGTAAAATGAAATTTAAGGAAACCACTTCTAAGATGCGTACAATAATAATAATTCTAAGGGAGCTGCATGTCAAACGTAATGTGATAAATTAAATGTAAGAAATAAAATGTTGGTGACCTTGTCAACAACATAGCATTGCACAATGCCTTGCATATATTGCACGAGAGATCAGTGCTTGTGTCGAGAGGGTGAGGGTAGGGGACAGATCAGTCTGGGTGGGGAGGTTGGTAGTGCAGTTTAAGTGCATGTGGGAAGTGGGGGAGGGTGGCCAGTCAGTGACACTGTGAGTTCAGCAAGGTGATTGATGTGATGAGTAATTAAATTCAGATATGCAGCATGTAGACATTGAAGTGAGTAGACAGGATTTTTGCAGCACAGTTAATCTGCGTTATCCTCTTTGAAGTAACCTGGGTAGAATGACCTCTGTCTTCTGTTTGTCCTGCAGGTGTGTATCCTGTACCCAGTGTGGCGCCACCACCCCAGGCCTAAGGTGTGAGTGGCAGAATAATTACACCCAGTGTGCCCCCTGTGCCAGCCTTGTAACATGCCCCATCTGCCTGGTGGACTACAGTGAAGGCACCACAATTCTGCAGTGCCGCCAATGTGTCAGGTGTGTAGTCCTTCTAAAAAAAAAACAACAAACTGTCAACTGTTTTTTTTTTTTTACCTTTTTTTTCTTTCTTTCTTTCTTTTTTTTAAATAATTGTCCCTTTTCTCAACCTTGTCTTGCATCCATAGATGGTTCCATGCATCTTGTCAGGGTCTCCATTCAGAAGAAGATGTAGAAAAAGCTGCAGACAGTAGCTTTGACTGCACAATGTGCCGAGCTTTCAAGACCACTAAAGGTTTGAGCGCAGTGCTTTATCGCAGTGTGGTTTTATTTTTTTGTGTGTCTTCTATAGAGTGAATAGATTTAACTATGACATTTGATCCTCCTGTTTCTGCTGTTTGTATTTAATCATATTTGTGTGTCCTGTGCTGCTGTAGTTCTAACCAAGGCCAGAGACGCCAATGAGCCTGTAGTTATGACACAGATTGTCACAAAGGCTAAAGAAATGGGTAAGTTTACGGCATCAAAATTGTTGGATTTTAAGTAACAGAGAGAGAATTTTTTGGTTATTTGACTTTCGAGGTCAAGTTTATAAAATAAAGTAGATACAAAAAAATCCACCTACCATCATGTACTTTTGCAATATAAAGACAGAAGTAACAATGTGTACCCATATTGGGGCCTGTATTTGTGTTTAAAGTTAAGCAGTCACATTCAGAATAGTGCCCGTAGGTAAATGGCATACACCTGCCATCAATGAAAATGAGTTAATCCATATTAAAGTCAGCTGTCATTCTTGAATTTGCTTGGATGCTTAGGGTTATGTCCTACTTGGGAGAGCCACTGGCCACAAAGACTTAGTAAATGGACTGCAAAATTTCTTTGTTGAAAAGCACCACTCAGGATAAGGATATAAAAGAATATGGAAGGTTATAGATGTACCATTGACCTCTGTCAAAACTATCATCAAGTGGACAAGCCTGTGAATTAAATCAGAAGATGCATTCAGTTTCCCCAAATCATGGGGTGCAGATGTGCAAAGTGTCTCTTATGTAATAAATTCAAAAGATGCCGGCTGGAACAAAGCTGCCATTTACTTTGTTATTATGTCTTTCTTTATATTTCATAAGGGTGTGTGGGCTTTCTATATCCACTGTATGATCATATCCATGATTGGTTTATTTATTTATTTGTTTTTACATTTTTGGGGGGGGTCCTTTAGATCTGTCGAGGACTTACACGCAGGATGGAGTTTGCTTGACAGAGTCTGGGCTTTGCCAGCTCCAGAGCTTGTCTGCTACAGCTTCACGGCGCAGGAAACCCAAACCCAAGCTGAAGCTGAAGATCATTAACCAGAACAGCGTGGCGGTGCTTCAGGCTCCTGTAGACCCTCTCTCAGAGCACTCTCGTGATGAAGACATGGAGGACAACAGAGGTACTCACACAGGCTTCATCTGGCATCTTTTCATCTCTGACTGTTTTTAGTAGGGCCTTCAGCACAAAAGTGGGGTTTTTTTAACATTAGTGTACTTGTATATTAATTTACCCATTTGACTTGTTTTTAACATTAAACAGCTGCATTAGTGAATTACTTAAATTGATTAAAGTCTAATATGTCTGAAGGTGAACAGATTACCTTCAACCCCCAACAGTATTGTGTTTATCATCCTATGTTTCTTTTAATGTCTTTACAGATTAAAGTCTCAGTCTGGAAGTGTTACTGTAGGAAGGTTTAGACAAGATTTGGACAACTTCTCATCTGCTTGGTTAAAATACTGACCTTTCAGACATTTGTTTCAGTGTCAAAATCAGTTGAAGTTGCATGATGATTCTTTTTTTTTGGTTTTTGCTGTGCATTTTGAATACAATTTAATGTAGTATTAGCTCCAGAAACGTATCAAAAATGACCACTGCTTCATGTAATCAATCAGCCCTGATACCGTCCAGGGATCAGCAAGGAATGGCCATAATTAGTATTTTATAAAATTACATTACCCCTTATTTAACCATATCAAAATTCTTTGTCTAAGTTACATCCGAAAAATTTATGGAAATGACTATTAGAAATGTGTGGATGAAAAAGATAAGTTTTCCCTGGAAACAAAGGTCCTTAGTAATGGAACTGGTGAACTTAATTTCTATCAGGCTAATGTCCTGCCACTGAGCGAAGTTCAGATAGGATTGACCCTGGCGCTGTGTTGAGGGGCCTAGCCAGGGTGTTCTCTGCCGCAGGGCTGTCACTCATCATCAATGCTTTCTCCTTCTTGCAGAGGCGGAGCTTCTAGATTGTGAGGCGAAGTCTGACTCGAGCCTGGAGCGAGAGCCAGCAGAAGACGATTCCAAGGGGGCCGACGGCGGCAAGAAGAGGAAGAGGAAACCGTACCGGCCGGGTAGGGCACCTGATTGAAGGAGACAGCTCCTCTGAAGCGTAAAATGGTGCAGTACATGCCCGACGCTGTAGCAAAGCGCTGCCATCTCAGGGCCTCTGATGTACAAAGGGCTCTATCTAGTGTTTCTGAGCATTTATTCTGATTGCACTGGAATTAATAGAACCACTTAAACTCAGTGTGCCTCAAATCATATTACCTCCATGGTTTATGAAAATGCACTGTATTTTGTTTGCTTATGTTTTTACTTATTGCTCATAAATTAATAACTTAAGGCATTCCTGTTAAGGCA
This sequence comes from Datnioides undecimradiatus, assembly GCA_008933995.1. Lineage (NCBI taxonomy): Eukaryota > Metazoa > Chordata > Actinopteri > Lobotiformes > Datnioididae > Datnioides > Datnioides undecimradiatus. The sequence continues at coordinate 3,122,744 of WARS01000032.1, read as the reverse complement.
TTGGTGGATTCATGGTTCGCCAGAGGAACCGTCCTGGTCAAGGTCCGGGGAAGGCTAAAAGATCCATCTGCAGAAAGGATTCCTCTGGCTCAGTGTCGGAGATTCCTGTTGGAAAAGAGGAGGGTCTGTACACCAGTATATCTTTATTTAAATTCATCCTGTCCGTCTGTGGTTTAAAGGAGTGTAATATTTCTTTCTTCTCTGTCATAGGATGGACAGAGGCTTTACCTGACACCCCTGTGGATGAGACACCCCCTGGACCAGAGGTTCCAGAAAAAATAAAGAAACGCTACCGAAAGAAGAAAACCAAACTGGAGGAAGCTTTTCCCACCTACCTGCAGGTCTGTCACCTTTGATAGCACACCCTGAACAGTGAACTAAAATCCTATTGTGTACACTCCTATGTAAATATTTTGGGGTACTATAACCTTTATTTGATCAATGAGTTGAAAAATAATCAGCTGATTCAATAATGAATGAATGAATGAATAATGAATTCTGATTTTTGTAGACAAATATAAATATATATAAATACATTATTATTATTATTATTACATATATATCTATATCTAATACCTTTATTAGATATAACTTCATACACACACACACATATATATATATAAAAATTATTAAAAAGAAGGCTTAAACACTTTGTTTCATCAGTCGACTGCAAATATATTTTTGTTTTGTATGCAAGCCTCCCATTCATATGCACTGATTGTCTAGTCCTGGTCTTGTCATTCCATATCTTCATAAAATGTGTTTCATCCCACCCTTGGGAAGGTTGGGAATCCAAAGTACATTGCCTGGAAACCACTTACAGAACTTTGGTGTATGGTGCCCCCTCTGTGAGCTTTTTTGAAAGAGGAACAGCCTAGAGGAACTCACTGCAGAGGGTACTAGTCTCTGATCATCCTCTTTAAATGGCTCCTGTCTGGGTTGTGAATTGACATACAAAAGCTTAACTAGAGGTGACTTCAAGGCCCCTTGTCTCTAGCCAGTATTTCTGTGTCACCTTTCGTTGGCCATAACACAGATATGTGATGTGCATTAAGCCACCGGCAGCTGTCAGCGCTGCTCTTTATCCCACCACAGTAGGGGGATGTTCAGTCTAACCTAAAGGTCCAACACAGTGAAGCACATTTCATTAATTATTGAGATTGCAACACGTTGGGCTTTTAATGTCTCAGTGCAGCAGGGAGCTGCAGCTGCATATCGTTGAGGGATAGTAGATGACTTGTGGGTATAAGTGTTTGGGGGAGGTAGGTGCTGAAAAAAGTGAGGCCAACAGCAACATAACTGTTAGTTTCAGAGCTTCTCTGTTTCACTTCAGTCAGTTCTCATGGGCCTTCAATGTGTGCTGAATAGTCTCTATGTGACATGGTGATGTATTTCCCAAGAATGATGTCAAGAAAGGTAAGCTGACAGTCCTTGAAGAAAAGTGTGAACACACAGAATTGACCCAGTGCTATATGTTGTCGTGTTCAGGAGGCATTCTTTGGAAAGGACCTACTGGACAAAAGCAAGCAGAGCAGACAGCAGGGCGTTGAATCGGGCTTACTTGAAGAAGGGCAAAGCCAAGTGGAGAGGAAGCATCCCACCACTAGCTTCCTAGACCCCTCATCAGACCCTCTGCTCAGCGCCTCAACATCTCTTCCCTCCAGACCAGCAGCAGGACGTACGTATACACATAGGTTCTCAAAGACGAGGAATGTAATGATTAACTGATTAAATTAGAGTTTGAAAAGAATCAATGCAGGTTTTGAAGGTCTTAGTGTTTTTTCTTGGGGTGTATCATGTATTGTAATCTGTGCCTTTCTTTCACCCATCTCTGCCCAATAAGAGTATTAACCCTTTTCAGGCTCCACTAAAAGAGTATGACATACGTTCAGTGCACACATGTTCAAACCATATTTCACTCATTCTTACAAAAAAAGGACAAGTCAAGTGTCAAATGTTAATCTTTGGTCTTTACTGTTCGGACTCATTTGTGCAACTGCAGCTCCTTTCATAGAAATGCATTAACCTCCCTAAGTAACAAAACAAAGTGAAGTGTCTGCAAGTCTCGTCAGCCCATTCACTGTGCATCTCTTGCTCTTTCAACCTCTCAGTTTTACGTGAAATCATACGTGCCTCTTCCGCTGACTTGAATAAAACTAAGCATGTTACTGGCTGGTTGCAATCGTACAGACTTTGCCAACAGTTTCAAGCTGTGCTCAAACAGTAGTTGAACATGCTTGTTAAGTTGAAGGACATGATTGTAACTTATTTGTGTACCACGTGCGTGACATCCTCACTGATTTGACATCAAGCTGATTTCACATCATACCTGCCTTACAAGCAGATATTGGCAAACTGAGCACAACCACTGCTGTCAGTGTTGGTCAACACACTGCTCACAAACATCTATACATAGTCAAAATCTATTACTGAAACCATTATGCATGCTACATAAACCACAGTAAAACATTAAAACAACAACATTTTTCTACTTTGCCCCTACCAGCAAAAAGGAGTTAAAGTATGGGGATAAGTTACAGCTGATGGTTCCTATTCTGATCTGGTATTAGGTTTCCAGAATAACAGAATCTTTTGAACTCAAATGCCTCGTCGACTCTTAAACCACTTGTTATATTAGCAAAAAAGAATTAACCAGTGAAGACAACATTCCTTTGATTGTTTAGCCAAGAAGCAAATTTGAGATGTACCCTGGAATAGTTGAGCTTTAGTTCTCTGGTGGACAGTCTTTGCATGTTCATGCTTAATATATCACATTTTTGTGACTGAAAATACTTTGGTTTTTTTGCTAAATCTAAGTAGGTTTGGTATTATGTTGGAGAGATACCAAATTGTACCCAGTAGTGTGGTTTAAAAAATAAATGGATAAATAAATAAGAGGTGCCATGGTACTGCTACATATCTGACTCAAACAGAACCTCAGAGACCTCAGTTCAACATCATTTTAGTGAAGTTCAGTATTTGAACTCTGTAACCTTCAGCTTAACTGTGACCGTTAGGCCGATTTATTATATTTTCAAATAAACAGGGTTTTGTTTTGTTTTTTTAATCCTGTTTTATACAGATAATAGTTGTCCACCTTCAACATTTACAATTTGTTTGCATATGGCTTATTCTCTACTTACTCAGGACAAAAATTCTACATGTGATACCCAAACAAATTGTTCCAGCTCATATTTTCATGTCCGTTCAACATCACCATCAATTATGATTTGTGACCGTTTGGTTTTCTTTCTTTTTGTTTGTTTCTTCCTTTTTTCTCCATCCACAGAGACGTCTGAGGAACCATTAGTTGATCTATCTGATGTTCTGAACACTGATGCAGACATCTTGGGAATGCTCGGAAAGCCAAGCAGTGACTCTGGTGCGTCATATATCTCACAGGCAGTCACAGTGGCAAGAATTTATTAATAGTCACCTAGCCGTCACCTAGGGTTCACAAAATCTTTTCCTCACGGTTCAGAGATGTCCTCAGACCACAAGTTTATTTTGCGTTCACCACTTACAGATTTTTTAAGTCACATTTAAAAATACTTTTTTCATTTTTGGTTTTATCTTTTGTTTGCATTGTCTGAAGTGTGTTGTGCTTGTTCTGTCTTCACTATTTTTTCACTCATTTTATCTGGTTTTGGGTTCTTGTAGGTCTTGATTTTTGCCCCTTCCAGGTTGACAGCTCACCTCCTCCTTTTGGTAAGGGTGCTATGGCCTACTAATACCTTGCTTTAGTGCATTCCTTCCCCTCTTGCAGTGTGTGTTTCTATTTGAGTGTGCATGTGTACCAGCTGTGTCATACTTAACTTTCCTCAACCATTTCAGATTGTTTTACCACTCATAAACTGCTTAGTGCTTACCTAACCCAGTGCACAGTATTCACTCAAATACATATGGTGTGTCAGTCTTTGTTTGTGAGCCTTCTAAACCCTTTCACAGTGGTGACATTTCTCAAATAAATAAGAGAACAAAGTCATAGCTGCCTAATCGAAGATCTTTTCAGGATGGCAAAGAAGCAAACTGACAAGGACATCCTGCTTTTCAACAAATGAGCAGATTAGAACTAAGCAATTTAGAGAACAAGAGGCCTTGGTGAATGTCCTTTCACTTTCCTGAAGACAGTGAAGGTTGGATGACAAAAAGCACTGCAGTACATGTCCTTCACTCATTCAAAAAAACTCTACTTTGTTCATCTCAAATGCCCAATGGGCTAATATAATTTTGTTCAAATATGGATTGCAAACTAATTGTTGCAACCATCCTTATGTTTGTGGAAAGTTTTTTGGTTGAATAAAGAGCGGATGAAATGGAAAGTATAGACAAGTGCACACATACATGTTTCTGTGTAGTGTTACTGAGAATCAGTATGACCTGTCTGTCTCTTCACAGTTCACAAACACTCTGTTTTAACAACACAGGATCCCCAAGGAGCCGTAATCATACATTGTTGAGTTTTGATTGCATTCCACAGGCGGTTAAAACAATAAATATGTTCTTATTTTCTGTCTAAATTAATGATCACTTTCTTGGTCAGGTATTTTGTTGTTTTTTTGCTCTTTTTTATAGTTGTTGCTTTTTGTGTTTATGTGTGTATGTGTTTGTGTGCGTCTGTACGTGTTATAATTTGTTTTTGCATGTCCTGTGTGTTTCCACAGCTGGTCTGGACATTGGGCCCCTGACAGACAGTTCCCCCGTGGTGCCCCAGTCTCAGGCCGGCCGGAGGACACCTCGAACTCTCCCAGAGGAACCCCTGGACGGCATTCTCAGCCCAGAGCTCGACAAGATGGTCACTGATGGTAAGTGTGGGAGACTAGACATCCAGACACTTGCAGCTGGTTTACACTGTTATTTAAAGTTAAAAAACTAAAACTGAATGAATAATCAGTGTTCTCCAATTCTTTCATTTCAGAATCAATTCTCAGCAAACTTTATAAAATTCCAGGTTTGTAATTTCATTTATACTAGCTTTGATAACTACACAGATTAACTGTGACGTAACTGTGCAGAGTTTGTTACAGCAATTTGATCACAGTTCAATTAATGTTTTACAGATTAATGAAATATATTGTACAGGTGTCTTTAAGCCAAAAATACACAGCTGTCTCATAAATATTTTCATTACTATATGAACATGTTCCTCTTATTATTTGTCAACTTTTTTGTTATTGGTCATCCTTTTGAGGTCATTTATGGTATTGACATAACTACAAAACACAAAAGGGAAGAATTAAACTTTTACTTACTTCACTTGTATGTTAACAGGCATTGCATTCCCACGACATTACACTGTTACACTCTGTTACAGAACTGGAGGGCAAAGATGTGGAGGATCTGTTCACAGCAGTCCTTAGCCCTAGCACGAGCCAACCACCTCCACCACCACAGGTGCCTCACCCCCAGGGTCCAGGGCCCCTCCCTGCCACACCTGGCACAAGCATGCCTCACCCCAATGCAGGTGTGTCATTAAGCTCCTGGTCTTGGTCAGAGATGGTATACACTGCTGTTTTTGAAAATCTATGCATTTAATTCACCTCATAAATCATGTGTATAGGGAATCCCATGTTTCCAAGGATGCCAGTGATCAATGGTATGATGGCACCAAACCAACGCTTCCCAAATCCAGGAGCAGGGCCCTGCATCCCAGAAAATTTCAACCCCCTTAACCGTATGCCTTTCACTGACAATCCAAGGTAAAGTACTGCCTCTATCCTTCGAACTTTTTTGTATTTCTAGATTGATTTTTTTTTTTTCCTTTTCCTTTGCAAAACTAGAATGTTTTGATTAAAGATAACCTGCTTTTCTTTGTTATTACAGGGATAGAAAATTTAATCAGATGCCTAGAGAGGCATGGGCCTCCCCTGCCCATGGCCTTGGCCCTACACCCCCTGGGTCTCTGCCTGAGGGGGAGACTGAAGCCATGTCAAATGCCCAAAGGAGTACACTCAAGTGGGAAAAGGAGGAGACACTTGGAGAATTAGCCACTGTAGCACCCGTCTTATATACCAATGTCAATTTCCCAAACCTCAAAGAAGAATACCCAGGTTTGTATATGGCTCTACAGCCTTAGCATTAAGTTTTCCTGCTACCTCTGGATATTTGTTTGACTGACACAAAGCAGGGTGTCAGTCACACAATACTAAAATACACTGTACGCTCTATGAGACTGATGATAACTCCTTTTATTCTTCCAACAGACTTGTCCACAAGAGTAAAGCAAATTGCAAAACTGTGGAGGAAAGCTAGTTCACAAGACAGGGCCCCATATGTGGTAAGATCATTTACACTGTTGAATTTTTGTTCTACTATCTGAAAGCCTATACACTTTGAACCATGCTAGATATCAAACTGTCACTACTAGTTGCACTGACATATTAGTATGCAGAAGGCAGACTCCTTTATCGCATCTGCCCTCTTGCCTCTTGCCAATGCAATTTGAAATCAGTCCATTCACAGATGAACTAATTAACATAGGAAGCCCTGCTCAGTGTTTGAGCTCACTATGGTCTCAGTAATTAAGTTCACCAGAAGTAATTTTATCTGGCAGAGGCTAGTTTGAAAATCCTAGTCTTGACTTTTAAAGAAAGAACGTGGCATTAGTGATAGGGTATTTTGCCACTGATTACATGGTGGCAGTTACTTTTGTGGCTTTCTCTTTTGATATCCCACTAAAACATCCCACTGATGAAGACAACCATTGAGATACCTGATTTACAGAAACACAATGACCTACATCCTTAGTTAACAAAAACAATTTTTTAAATGTAATTTTTATTGGGATGAGTCTGGTTACTAAATAGCAATCCAGCAGCATAAAGCAACTATCCCTCAAACATTTTCAGTAAGGTAGAGCCTAACCAAATCAAAATTAAATGGAAATTAAATTTTGTTTATTTTTAGAACATGTATAGGTTACTTATTTCTTTGCAATACTGAGTTGATATGAGAGTATTAAGTATGTATTACTCATGTTTTTTGTTTTTGCAATTGTGATTGGTTTCCTGTTTAGCAAAAGGCAAGAGATAACCGAGCAGCCCTGCGCATCAACAAAGTCCAGATGTCGAATGAGACGGTGAAGAGGCACCACCCACAGCAACAGCCCCCTGAGGTGTTTGATCCCAACATACCACTAGACACAGAACTGCTGTTTAAAGACCCTTTGAAACCAAAAGAGTCAGAGCATGAACAAGAGTGGAAGTTTAGACAGGTAAGAGTGTATGCAATGAAGTCAGCGAATGCAGCGGCAGGTCCACTTAATATTAAGACAGCTAAGAAGTGGTGGTTTAGTAAAGCTCCCTAAACAACTGCACTATCCTCCACATTAACCCTGATGACATTTGGTGGTTAGTAGGTCCAGTTTATTTTTGGCATGAGACTGATATTTGCTGCATCCCTTTAGATGTCTAATCCCCTTTTTGTTGTGCCCTTCCAACAGCAAATGAGGCAGAAGAGCAAACAACAAGCCAAGATTGAAGCCACTCAGAAATTGGAGCAAGTTAAGAATGAACAACTACAGCAGCAGCAGCAACAGCAGCAGCAGCAACAGCAGGGCAACAGCCAGTCAGAGGGAGATGGCAACAACAGTGGTAATCAGAGCCCTGCCTCACAGCCCAGCAATGGCAGCATGTCTCCCATGCAGCCACTCAGCTCTAAAGAAGGCTTTGCAAGGCCACAGCTGCCAGGGACACCCACTTCATGTCCTCCAGAGGATGTCTTCTTACGACCCCCTCCTCCCCCTCCATCTGGGCCTTCCTCCCAACCTCAGTCTCCCCAAGTATTCTCACCAGGTTCCTCTGGTTCTAGACCCTCTTCTCCATGGGACCCCTATGCCAAGATGGTTGGGACGCCAAGACCTCCAAGTCTCGGGCCAAATACATGTCGCAGAATGCCTGTAGAATCTGGTAAATCCCCCACCTCCTTGATGGAGCAGCAGGACAGAGGAAGGCCCTCTCCTGCTCATGAATCTTTTGGGTCACCAACATCCATGACCAGTGACCCTTATGCTAAACCCCCTGATACCCCAAGACCAGCTGGTGAAATGGACCCTTTCCTGAAGCCCATGGGTCCCCCCAGGACCAGTCAGGCTGCTCAGGGAAGGCCCCCCATGGGTTCTCCAGGAAGAGACCCATACTCAAGGCCCATGATAAGAAATGAAGCCTATCAGCGCATGGCTCAGAACAGGATGATTTTGTCTGACCCTTACTCAAGGCCTTTACTAGCACCAATTCCTGGAAGTAATGAGTCTGGTTCAGTCCCACTGTTCAAAACACCTATGCCCCCTCCTCAGGCTCAGGATCCTTTCAACAGACCAGGTCCACATCCCAGTGACAGGTTCTCCCAGAATCACCAGAATGACCCTTATTCTCAGCCTCCACATACCCCAAGACCATCTGGAAATGACAACTTCACCAGTCCTCCCAGAATGGGCCAGCATCACCCTCAGGCACACTCGTTTGCTCAGCCAGGACCAATGACTCAAATGTCAAGAAATCCTTATGCTCATGCACCTTCCACTCCAAGGCCTGACCACTTCACATACGACCCCTTTGCCCAACCCTCTCAGTCTATAGGTAACCAGCGATCCATCAATGAACCAGGTCCTCAGACTCGTCCATTTTTTGAGCCTTATGCCCGACCGCCCGGCACCCCACGTCCACATGACAACTATGGTCAGCCTTCAAACCCTAGCCCATCCTCAGACCCTTACTCACAGGCTCCTTCTACTCCTCGCCCCAGTGTGATGAACCAGTTCACTCATCAGTCACACCCTGGACAGAGGATGTCACCTTCCCACTCAGTGGACCCTTATGCCCAGCCACCGGGTACTCCACGACCCTCTGTGGGAGAGCGGTTTTCCAAGTCACCAGGTAGTCAGAGGGGGCCAATGGAGCCATTTACAAGTACACCTGGGACATCAAGGCCAGGTAATAGTGACATGTATTCCCAGTCTGGGGGTCCCAGACCACTGCTCAATGACCCTTATTCCCAGCCTCCAGGGACCCCACGGCCAGGTCCTGATGGTCTCAGTAGACAAGGGCCAAGGCTAGGGCCAATGGCAAGCCAGGATCCTTTCTCATCTCCTCAAGGCAGGCTTCAAGAGCCTTTTCCTCACCCAGGCTCACAAACACCAAAACACCCTAGTGTTTCAGAGGATGAGTTTACTCAATCACCCTCCAGAAGACCCGGTCAGACACCTGGCCATGACCCATTTGAGCAAGCTCCCATGACGCCTCGTCCACAGTTAACAGAGAAAATGGAAACGAAAGATCAGTCAGGTGTGGGTAACACTGGATCCATCCCTCAAGACCCAGGCCAGTTGTCTAACAACCCACAAATGGCAGGTGCTTCATCTGAGGCGCAGGGAGTTGCTCTCGCTGAGAGCGAGGAGAGACTCAGACAGGTACATTTGTGGTTGTTTTTTAAAAGTCACCCCTCATACACTAGCATTGAAATTGAATTTTTCACTAGTATTTCATTTATTTGAAGTAATTTATGTTTTAAAAAGATTTATTGTTTTGTTTTGAACATCTGGGTTTGTATTTTCAAGTTTGACCATAGTTACTATCAGTCACTATAATTTTTACTTATCAACTTATTTTTACTTATTCAATTGACAATTTAAATGTTAACATTATTTTGTTCTTCTGCATTAAACATGGACAGGCAGAAGCACAAAAGAAAATACTATAACAGAGTACAAAAAATACAGCAATGTTGTTTCTAAAATGTTTCCATATTAAAGGGGAGTGATAGCCAAATTACAAAAATAGGTTATGTCTGTACTTGTTTCCTTACAACCAACAAATCTTTGCATTTATCAGTAATCGCACAACTCTGTCATTGGCAAATGGTCATACCGACTTAACCAGCAGCAGCCTGCTTTGAGAAGCAACCACATCAGGAAACAAAAGCACATATCTTGTCCTACACCTTGGCTTTGTGAATAAGCCACAAAACAAAGCTTTAGAGGGGAAAAGTGCTCTGCTCATGACTCAGTCATTTTTTTTTATCCTTTTATCCTGTTTTAGCCTTGTGTTAGTACACTTACGTGTAAAGATACATATCTGTATACAGGCCAGTCCCTTTTAAGAAAACAGATTTACATCATATGCTTAGCTTTACTAAATGTTATTGTATTTACTGTATCAGATCATGTGAGGTATAGGAAGTGAAAATTCTTGGGCCATTTGCAGAATTTAAAGTATTTGGGGGTTTTTTATGCGGGGGAAAAAAGGACTTTTTGACTTAAACTGCTACACTTAAGCTGTTGAGTTGGAGTTGACTCAAATGAATCTCTTCAGGACAGCTAAAAATATGTTATGGTAAATTATGTATGGCCTATTGACTTACTGTCTAAAAGACTTGTTATTGTTTTTTTATAGCGACAACGAATTAGAGAACTAATCCTCAAGCAGCAGCAACAGAGGAGTGCTATTCGACAAGAAAGGGGCCCTCAGGAGGCTCCTGGCAACATAACACCAGGAACACCACGACCCTGGCCTCAGGAGGGCCCTGGGCAACAGGGGGAAATGTTCAACAGGCCACCTCCACCTTATCCAGGACAAGGACCCATGAGGGGGCCAATGAGGTTTCCCGGACCTTTTCCAGGCGACCAGCGTGCCCCTTACCCTAATGAGGGACAAATTCCCAGAGGCCCACATCCAGGAGATCCTAATTTGAGACATCAGGGACCGAGGTTTGTGCTTTGATAGTTTAATTATGTTTATTACAACTTTGTGCTTTAGATATTCTGAGGTAAATATCACATCCCTTGACGAATCTTGAAATTCTTTCCTTTCTCCTAATTTATATGTTTATTGTATTTTAGGTTTGCCTTTCCACCTGGGGTTCTAGGACCTCATGGGGGCCAAGAGTTCTTTCCCCGGGGACAGCACCCAGTGCAGGACATCGCTCCTCAAATGAGACGATCCATGTCTGCCGAAATGGCAAAGAGCATGGGAGGCAACCCTATGGGGCTACCCCAGAACTTTCCACCACGTGGTATGCCAGTGCAGCAGCACAACATAATGGGCCAGCCTTTTATTGAGCTGCGACACAGAGCAACAGAAAACAGGCCACGCATGCCGTTTCCCCCAGGGACTATGCAAGGAAACAACCTTGATTCCAGCTTGCAGGGTCAAAGGCCACCAGGCTTTCCAGGAGCACCCGATTCCAGGTTTCCTATAAATCAGGGGCTTAGGATGATAGATCCTATGGCCAGCCAGGTACAGCTGTCTGCCAGCATGGACAATCTTCATCAGCAAGCCCAAATTTCAGGTAACGCCACGCTTAAACAGTCTCCTTTGATGAGATCCATGAGCCAGCCTGCTTCAAATATGACCCAGAACATGGCAGCGTCTATGATCCTGACTGCACCCCCTGCTGGGCAGACTGAGGCAGTCTCTATAGCCAGCAACGAAGCTGTGGAGGAGAAACTGGATGCAGAAGAATCAGCAGTCAAAGATCTTGAGGATGTGGAAGTGAAAGACTTGGTGGATGCTGACTTGGAAAACCTAAATTTGGATCCTGACGATGGCAAAGACTTAGATCTAGAGACAAATGACCTACACCTTGATGACTTTCTAACATCTGGTAAATTTGACATCATTGCATATACAGACCCTGACCTTGATGACATCAAGAAAGACATGTTTAATGAGGAACTGGATCTCAGCGATCCTATGGATGAGCATGCTGACGCCACAGATGTGAACAAAAACCCCAGTACAGGGACAGAGGCTTCATCCAGTTCAGCATCTCTACTAGCAAAATCAGAGGCCTCAGGTGAGCAGTCTTCTGATGAAGTGAAGCTTGAAGGCAGTGGGAGCCAGGATTCTGCTTCTTTGGCACCTGGGCAGGAAATTAAAACAGAGGTCAAGGACTGTCAGAAACCCCCTGAGGTAGCAGACCAGCAAGCCGCTGGAACCACGTTAACCTCAAACCAGCAGGGAGTGCTCTCTGACTCCACCCCAGTCCTGTCTAGTTTACTCATTAAGCCACAGCCTGAAGAGCAGTCATTAAATCCAATTGTTGAATCTGTCAATCAAGGAAGTAACCTCTTGCCCCAGCAGAACCAAGTCACTGACACTCAACATACCTCCGGACTTACAATGACTCAAACAATACCTGACGCCACCACTGCAGGAGAAGTTTCAATGAGTGGCTTTGGGGCAGACCACCAGTTGGGGCTTGCCCCTGGAGTGGACCAGAGTGGTCTAAGTCAGGCCCAACAGACAGCACTGAACCAGGCGATGGGTCAGCATAGCCAGCACCGTCCTCTGCTACTAGAGGAGCAGCCACTCCTATTGCAGGACCTTCTAGACCAAGAGAGGCAAGAGCAACAGCAGCAGAGGCAGATGCAAGCCATGATACGACAGCGCTCCAGTGACTCCTTCTTCCCTAACATAGGTAAATTGTGTAAGCCGCAACTTGTAGTTGTGTCTTTAGGTTAATGTTTTAAAATACAGGTCTTTTTTGCAAACTGATTATTTCTGAGAATGCATTACTTGTCATTTTCAGATTTCGATGCCATCACTGACCCCATCATGAAAGCTAAAATGGTTGCCCTGAAAGGAATAAACAAAGTCATGGTTCAGAACAACATGGGAATGAGCCCAATGGTCATGAACAGGTAAAAGATTACTTTTGTACATTTTCTTTCCCGGTTAGAAAATCTGATACTGGTAGTGTATGTATCAGTTTTTTGTTTCAAAATAATAATTATAGCAACCTAATAACTCAGCCCCTATGATACTGTCAGACTATTTGATGAATTAAAGAATTATTTCAGTGACCTTTTGAATGAATAAATGGTACATGATTTTACTAATGCCGTTTTACAGATTTCCTCCTGCCCATGCACCACCTTGTCCTGAAAGCACACCCCTTCCCCCACAAGTTGTTGGACAGGTAATTGAGTCATTAAGCTGCTTGGATAAAACTATAAGATGAGAATAGTATCTAAGTTGTAAATATATGATTACCTACTTGTCAACCTTGCTTTCAGGATGGCAAACTGACACAAGTACCAAGACCGACTCCTCCAAACTTTGGACCAGGATTTGTCAGTAAGTTCTCAAAAGATGTATATGCATCTTCAACTTCTTGGTTTGAAGGTTTGTCAGGCCTAGAAATTTTAAAATGTTTGTTTTTTATGCTGTCAAGATTGCTAACAAAAGAGCCCTTTTCTTCTTTTCAGACAATGCTCAGAGGGCTCAGTACGAGGAGTGGCTCCAGGAGACTCAGCAACTACTTCAAATGCAGCAGAAGTTTCTGGAAGAGAAGATTGGAGCTCATAGGAAGTCTAAGAAAGCCCTGTCTGCCAAACAGAGAACAGCTAAGAAGGCAGGGAGAGAGTTCCCTGAGGAGGATGCTGAGCAGCTCAAACATGTCACAGAGCAGCAGGGTGTAGTGCAGAAACAACTGGAGCAGGTAAATGTTCAGCCTGTCAAGCTTCACCACTTAATTCTTTCTTAGTCCTCCTCTGCACAATAGCTGCCCTAAGCATTGTCATTTCATTGGTCTGATAAGCAGAGTTTAATGGTTAACATGGGATTGACAGATAACAGCCCAGACCTGAGAGCGAACACCAGTGTGTGGGGCTAAAACATAATTTAATCAGTATTGTTTATTTTTTGTAATAGCAAATTTATTTGCAAAGTCATAGCATTTTTGAGTATGTATAATTTAGAATAACACATGTAAGATTTATGAGAAATACATACATTTGTCTATCTTTTTAACTACTTTCAATTCTTTTTACACTTTTTTAAAAATTTTTTAGTTGTTGCAGAGATGTTGACTATGACTGCAATTTGCCTTTACAACAGAACCAATTGTTTTTGAAATTTAACTAATCTGATTGATATTGTAGATATAGTGTGTGCATTCAAAGATATACATCCAGCTATTTTCTTTCAAAGAACATGCAGGCTTCAATCTGCACAGAGCCAGTCAACCTGCTTTGACTCCTTGTTGTCAAAACTGCTCTTGGCTGATAGTGCTTTCCAACTTGTGCTTTAAAGTGAAATATTTCAGTTTCTTTCAGTTACTATTTGGAAGAAAAAATAATTTCTCTTTCTTCTTTTTTTTCTCAGATACGCAAGCAGCAGAAGGAGCATGCTGAACTTATAGAAGAATACAGAGTGAAACAGCAACAAAACAATATCCCACCCATAATGCCTGGGATGCACCCAATGCCAGGCCCTGCTGGAATGGTTCCCAGTGGACCACAAATGGTGCCAAGTGGACCACAAATGGTGCCCAGTGGACCCCCAATGGTCCAACCTCCCATGAACCCCATGATGCAAATGCCACTTCATACTGGCCAGCCAAATGCACCCCCATGTATGCCCAACCCACCACCTGGCTGGCATCCTGGTGCTCCTATGCCCATGAGTGGACCAGGAATGCCACCCATAATACCTCCCCAGGTACCTGTAGGAAATCCAGGCCAACCGCATCAGATGCCAATAGGTAACATGCCCCAACACTCACAAATGCCCGTGGATCCCCAGGCACCACCAGCTCCACCAGGTGGTGTAAAACCCTTGCAGGCAGGTGGTGTGAAGTTTGATGACAACAACCCATTCAGTGAAGGCTTCCAGGAGCGGGAGAGGAGGGAGAGGCTTCGGGAGCAGCAAGAGAGGCAGCGGGTGCAGCTAATGCAGGAAGTTGAACGACAGAGAGCATTGAAACACCGTATGGAAATGGAGCAGCAAGGGATGATGGGGCCAGATGGGAACCTGGCACCACTCTCTCAAATGCCATTTTTCAATGCAGAGCTACCACAGGACTTCATGCAGCCTCAGAGGCCTCCTCTGCAACAACAGCAACAACTTGGACCAATGTTCCCCCAGCAGCAAGGCATGCAGCCCAATATGGGATCACCACCTGGGACGTTTATGCAAGGTGAAAGGAGGCCCATGATGGGCAATGGAATGATGCCACGCGACATGGGGCCTGGTTTTGGGCCTGATAATCTTGCCCTACAAGCACCAAACTTTCCGCAGGGTCAACCCAGACCTCGTCAGTTCAGTGGACCAGGAATGATGCTTCAGATGCCTGGTGAGGGTCCACCATTCGGAGGGGACTCAGCAACACCTCTACCATCTAATTTTCCGGGCTCAGGTCAGTCTCTAATCCAGCTCTACTCCAACATCATCCCAGATGAAAAAGGGAAAAAGAAGAGGAACCGCAAAAAGAAGAAAGATGACGACGCAGATTCAGTAAAAACACCCTCAACTCCACACTCAGACCTTACAGCCCCTCTCACACCATGTGTCTCAGACACCTCCTCAACTCCAACCAGAAACCCCCATCTCTTTGGTGACCAGGACTTGTCAAGATCCCCCTTACTGGGACCTTCCACCCCCAGTCACTCAGAGCTAGAGAGGCAGCTTTCTGGAAGCCAATCTGGACAACCTGGTGTCTTATCTGACACAGCGAGGAGCCAGGCTCAGGAACATGACAGGATCCTTAACAATATAAAGCTGGAGCAGACTGATGTCAGTGAGTGTCATGGGCCTCGAGAGGGACACATCAACTCAGAAATGAGTTCTGTGAAGGAAGAGGGTAACAAAGGGAGTGGGTCTCCCTTCCCTACAGGGCAAAGTCCAAACAAGGGGGAGGCTGGCAATGAACTACTGAAACATCTTCTGAAGAACAAGAGTACACCTCCACCTGGATTTTCCCAACAGAGGTCAGAGGAGAGCCTGCGTTTGGAGGAGGAGGATCCTGCAGACTGCAAATCCCTGCTAAGGCAAAGCTCCATGGACAGCAATGGGGTCAGTTTTTGTGTTACTCATACAGTAAGAGCACTGACGGGGTGATCAACATAGTGAGTCATAAACAGGCTAAATGATTCAGATGGTAGGCACGTCACAGTTAAATTGTGAGTCATAGACATCAGTTTTTGAATGAGTCATAGGTTGGTGTTAGAAAACATCTAACTTGAAGTCATAACGCTGCTCAAGTAATCTAAAGTTTATTCTTGCCTTTTAATGCAATGGCATCAAATTCTCATCTCCAGGCATACTCAGATGGCACCCCAGACTTCCCTGGACCTCTGCTCCCCGAACAGGAGAAGAAGAAAGGGAGGAACAAGAGAGCTCCAAAAGGAGGGGAGAAACCAGTCTCTCGCTACAAGAAGAGGAAGAAGGAAGGGGATGAGAGGCAACTGATGCACTCTGGCCCTGACACCGTAATGACACAAATCAAGCAGGTAAGATTTTGCCACCTCATAACCTCTTTTTTGTAAACTTGCTGCTCCATTTTCTTTTGTGAGAACAATGGGTGGTAGAAAGATTATAGCTTGAAATCTGAATGCTTTGAGAATTTTACAGTATTAATTACTGCCAGCATGGAAAATGTTCTCCACGGAGTCCACAGACACTTATTTCACATACCATATGCATATTACTGTAATTAGGTACTTGTTAGATGGAAGCTACACACACAGGTATTAGAGGTTTTTTTATTATTCAGTAGAGAGGTAGGATTCATGATTATATTGCAAGCCCCTCATTGATTGAGGCTTATTGATTTTAAACTTTATGAACCTGACTCCCTCAGTAGAAATGTAGTACAGTACCATTTCATCATCGGGAAAGAACTATAGGAGCCTGTTCTGTAGTATGCTAGGTTTGCACAGGTATTTCATTAATTTGGCTACAGAGCTGCAAAAGAGCTGCAAAAGCTCTTAGATTGGACAGTTGAACATGCTGAGGAGTCCTGCTCTGTACCCTGCACCATGTGTGATATGTGCTGAAAGGCCTCTGGTCCTTCTCCAAGCAACAAACCATTCGTTTTAATTTCATTTCACATTTTGATGAGAAAGAAGTTACCCTTGCCGAATCTAGCTAATAGGGCAGTTGGGAAGTGACAAAGTGTTGTTGCAGAAAAAAACAAAAACAAAACTGATTTGTGCTTAAGCACCCATTGCACAGACATGCTTGTTCTAATTTCTCTGCTCCTGTTTTCTCTGCTGACACAGCAGCTCTCCCTGCTGCCCCTCATGGAGCCCCTGATTGGGGTAAACTTTGCCCATTTCGCTCCCTATGGCAGTGGCCAACTCAATGGAGAGAATCTCCTGTCTGGTACCTTTGGCAGCGCTTCACTTGATGGAGTCTCTGACTATTACTCCCAGCTGGCATACAAGGTGAGATCTGCTTACCACACTAAGGTGGAACTGTGTAAACAAAGTCATGTGAGTTAATCGTGCCTGCGGCATGATGTTCTGACATTGCATTGGCTCTGATTTCTACAGCAGAGTAACCTGAGCAATCCACCAACGCCACCAGCATCTCTTCCTCCCACCCCACCACCTGTGAACAGACAAAAAATGATCAATGGATTTGCTACAACAGAAGAGCTGGCCAGCAAAGCTGCTGCCATGGGTAAGTATGCAGGAGGAAAATTAAAGAAACCAGATATAGAATATTTATTTCAGGCATACAAAGTGCATACATTGACATTGTGCTGTTGTTTTCTACAGTGTCCAAAGGCCTGGTCCCAAAGCCACTACATGTCCCCTTTAGGACTGAGGAAGACCTGCTAGCCAGGGCCATTGCCCAAGGACCCAAAACTGTCGATGTTCCAGCCTCCCTTCCCACCCCTCCTCACAATAACCAGGAGGAGCTCAGGTAACTAATTCTTTCTGGCTGTGTTTTGGGTGGTTTCTGCCTTATTATCGGCTTGCCATAAAATGTGGTTGTGTTGATTACACCTGTAATCACATTATGATAATTGTTTTTGCTGCGCAGTCTTGACAGAGGTCTCTTTTCTCCCCATAAAATGACAACAGTAATAGAGGACAGGAGCCTTGCAAGGACAGAGACACACCGGACAGTTTTGTTCCATCCTCATCTCCCGAGAGCGTGGTTGGCGTGGAGGTCAGTCGCTACCCGGACCTGTCTCTGGTGAAGGAGGAGCCTCTGTCCCCCTGCCTATCCCCTGTCCTCCCTATGCTCCCTGCTCCTGATGGAAAAGGTAGAACACACACAATTGTGTTTCCATGTAAGCAATTCAAATTTAACTTTAAAGGAGCTCCAGCATGGCTGATTTTTATTAATGTGCTGTTCTCATTATTCTCTAGGGTCAGAAATCAAACTACAGGATATCAAAACGGAGCCTTCCTCGATGTTCTTTGGCTCCCCCTTTGGCCCCATGTCTAATGATTCCAAACAAGGGCTGGTGTCTGTAGCAATCACACTAAGACCAGCTGCAGCAGAGGTAGGAATATTTGAATTTACTGCATTATCAGCATACACTTTAGTCTCTAGTTTTTAGTACTGTTAGTCGCACTGAGTTAAAATGTCCTAAATCTGGCCAGTCAATGAAGAATGAGAATAGAACTGCTGTAAATGTGTGTTCTGGCAAACATTATAGAGTTTTAAACCTGTTTTGCATGTTAAGATTACTGATTTGTATTGTAAGGAACTAAATGTTAAATGTTTTTAAGCTATTCATATTTTGTTAATTCTAAGCTGCATATTAACTTTTCATTTAGTTTAAAGTTTGTTAAAAGCCGGCAGTAATGCTGAATGATGTAAGCAGGCTAGCAGTTGGTATCGCAACAACACTTTGGCGCAACGTGTTTAACAAATGTTAAAGGCGGTTGTTTCCTTGACTAATATTTCATTTTTTCTAAAAATGGCAGTTGCTGTCTTAGATATATGAAAATGTTTCTCTGGTCCAAAATGTTAAAATACTGAATGTAGCAACTGTAAAAGCACCATAAAATAAAAATGGCCCATGATGTGAATGCAGACAGCAATCTAAAAATCCTGTCTTTTCAACCTTGCATTAGGTTTTTGAGACCAAATCAGCTAAGGCATCCATGTTTGTTGATTTCGCAGAACATCACAGGTGTAGTGGCAGCCATCTCAGACCTACTGTGTGTGAAGATCCCGAGTAGCTGCGAGGTCAGCAGCACCCCAGACAGGGGCCACTTATCTATACTCAGTGGTCCAAGGGTTGGACCCCACAGCATGGAGCCTCGGCCTCCTGTGCTCTACCATGTACATGGAGACAGTGGGGGACTTCATGGACGGATGGGACAGATAAGGCCCAGTGGAGCACAGGCGATGATGCAGCAGCAACATTCACATCATTTCCGTTTCCATCCCAACAGCCCAGGTGAGGGAATCAAAAAAACAATCTCAGATTCCCCTAAGTACTGGGATACAACCTGTAATTGAAATGTCATGTCTGATTTACAGTATGCCAAACATAATGACTCCCTATGACATAGCACAAGGCAATCTCAATATGTAACTGATAAGGATGAGCAGTTATCTTCCTCAAAATTATTTACTTACTGCAATTCTGTCTTGCATGTCATTATTAGCCTGTGGCTGAGTGCAGTATATTGCTCAGGTGCTTACAGGCATCCTCATTTCACTGATTGTCTCATCTAATAAAATACAAACTGTCAAAGCACAAGCAACATAATTATGAGTGTTGTTTGCATAGGAACATTTGGATAAGAAAGTGGTTGCTGAACTGAGAGTCTATGGCCAGATGCCTCAGTTGCATGTATTTAATTTAATTTAAATACAATGGGTGTTTTTAATGTTCCAGATTGGTTTCTGTTTGTTAGCTTTAAGTCGAGCCTTGTAGGTTTAGTATCAGAGACTATATTTTGAAATGGATATCATTTTCAAAAACATATGTTTCTGTTACTGCAGGTGCAGCTCTAGCTCGAGGACCTGACCAGAAGACCCCTGCCAGCCCTGGATGTAAACCTCAGTGGTGCTGCCACTGTAAGGTGGTGGTTCTGGGAAATGGAGTGCAGAAATCCATCAAAGACCTCCCTGCCCACATGAAGGTACCAAATCAATTAAGCTTAAATAGCAGCATTGTGATATAATAAGTAGGCAGGCTACCTTTCAGCTGGAGCACTTTGATGCTAAAAATGTGAGTCTGAGGCTCTTAAAGTACAACATGCTTTAAATATACAGATAGCAGTTCATGGAGAGTCTTCTTTGCCAAGTAACTATGGATCATTTTATCATTGATTTCCCAGTGGGGGGACTGGATGAGTCATGACTGGATGCCCAGACTTACTTTAGAGGATATATAATCTACTTTTAGCCTGAAGGGCCATACACATCTATACACACACACATACACAGAGAGCACCATGGTACTGCATATATCCTCTGATTATGCAAATCCTGCCTGCTGGAGTTAAATCCATTTCGGATCAATTAGTGGGTTAAACAGCATACCCTATGACTCTAGTCTTAAGAGTATTTTGCTTATTTAAATATTGCATGTTTTGATGTTTATTTCATAGCTTATTTTAATGTCAGCTGAGCTGAAGCAGTTAACATTGATCAGGCTTTGATTTAACACCTCATTCCATATTCAGACTGTTCAAACTACTGATTTCTCTCATTAGGAAACTGAAGGCCGCTTGAAATCTGAAGAGGACCTGGTCTTCTGCAGTCACAGCTGTTTTCTTCTCTACTGTTCCTCACCATCCCTGCAGTCCAGATCAGTCACAGATACTAAGGTTTGTGCCACTGTAACATATGCAGAAACATCACAGTGAGTCTAAATAACATGCAGTTTATATGACTCATGGCTTTTGTCTGATCTTTTCAGGAATCAGTGTCCCTCCTCCCTGCTTCAGAACAAACAGAAAACCTTTCTAAAACTCTGCACCAGTACAGTAACAACATGTCATCGCTAGATGTACATTGCCTGGCCCAGCTTCAGCCCAAGCAGTCTCCACCCTCTACTCCTCCAATCCCCTTCCCCACAGCAGGCGAGACATCCAAGACAGAGACCAAGTCTGATGCCATCAAAGTGACGGTGAAGCTGAAGGCCCGGCCAAGGTCCCATGACGGCTGGCATCAGGGAAAGAGACAGAAAGGACTTCGCTGGAGGAAGTGGACTGTCCAGGTGGTGGTGCCAAGAGGGAATTCTCAACTACCAGATGAGGATAAGATTGATGAGCTCCTGAAAAAACTGGGGGCCTCCCTGCGCCCTCCTGCTTCACTCCGGGACCATAGGCGTTGCTGTTTCTGCCACCAGTTTGGAGATGGGATCACTGATGGCCCAGCTAGGCTTCTGAATCTTGATCTTGATGTATGGGTTCACCTTAACTGTGCCCTGTGGTCGACTGAGGTGTATGAGACGCAGGCTGGTGCCCTCATCAATGTGGAGCTTGCGCTGCGTCGTGGCCAAACGGTACGCTGTGCCTATTGCCAGCAGACTGGAGCCACCAGTGGCTGCCACCGCCTGCGCTGTACCAACGTCTACCATTTCACCTGTGCCCTGCAGGCTCAGTGCACCTTCTTCAAGGACAAGACAATGCTTTGTCATGCCCACAGGCCACGGGGAACAGCTGGACAGGCACTGGAGCACGAGTTACGTTGCTTTGCTGTCTTCCGGCGAGTGTATGTCCAAAGAGATGAAGTGCGTCAGATTGCCACCGCTGTACGGCAGCCCGAGTTAGGCTACACCTTTCGAGTCGGCAGCCTCGTGTCGCATGCAATGGGCCAACTAACCCCAGTACAAATGGCAACCTTCCATTCACCAACAGCCATCTTTCCAGTTGGTTATGAGGCTTGCCGTATTTACTGGAGCATGCGCCATGGCAACCGTCGTTGCCGCTACATCTGTTCTGTTGAGGACCGAGAGGGACAGCCAGAGTTTACCATCAGAGTCATCGAACAGGGATACCAAGACCTGGTCCTGACTGACACCTCTGCAAAAGGTTTGTCCTCCCGGAAATATTACTGTTGTATGTTTCAGCCTTTTCAGAGTGCAGTTTTAATGTTTGATTGTCTCACTGTAATTAGGAGTGTGGGATAAGGTTTTAGGACCAGTTGCTGAGAAGAGAACTGAATCAGGTACTCTGAAGCTCTTCCCTGTTTACCTGAAAGGAGAGGACTTGTTTGGACTCACAGTCCCTGCAGTCGCCAAGATCACTGAATCGGTCTGTCGCTACCCTTTCTGCTCTTACTTGGGTTAAAATATTTAAAAATTAAGAGAATGTGTTGATCTTGTCCTGTACAGGCTGCATAATAAACCCATCTTTCTACTCACTACTTATTCCAGCTCCCAGGAGTGGAGGCTTGCGACAGGTACTCATTCCGCTATGGACGCAACCCTCTAGTGGAGTTGCCTCTCATGTTCAATCCAGCTGGCTGTGCCCGTGCCCAGCCAAGAACCAGCTCTCCCTACACTTCACTGGTGATAAGGTAACTTTGAGTAAAGCTGATGTTTATCTTTGTGGACAAATCTTATCTCAAAACAAAGGACGTTTATTCCATTTGTTTGTTTTTAATATTTTAATTATTGTCATTCCCTCTCATTGTCAACATAAAGGCCACAACCGCAGACTGTTTCCAGCAGCAGTGCCAGGTCTAACCAGAACGTAGCTCAAGGTGAAGGTGGTGCCCCCCATAGCAAGCCTCCAGTAGTGCACCCCAGATCTTCCCAGTACCGCTGGATGAAGAGTGAGTGGAGAGCCAATGTCTATCTGGCCCGCTCCCGCATCCAGGTTGGTGTTAACATAGTTATTTATTTCTCAGTTTTGACAGAATAAGGCTCATGCTGTTGAATTCTGTTTCCTGTAGACATAATGAATACTTACTTGTGTAATGTATTTACAGGGCCTGGGGCTGTTTGCTGCCAGAGACATTGAAAAACAAACCATGGTGATTGAGTACAATGGAACCATCCTCCGAAATGAGGTTGCCATCAGGAAGGAGAAGATCTATAGATCTCAGGTAAACATCATATGTTCTCAGGTAAACATCATATGTTTACCTGACCAACAACATATTTAACATACATATTTACTTTTTGAGCTGAAATACATTTTATTGAAAGTTACTGCTGGCAAGTAAATTTTCCTCTCTCCATGACAGAACCGGGCAGTGTTCATGTTCCGCATCGACAGCGAGCATGTTGTTGATGCCACTCGAACTGGAGGGCTAGCAAGGTACCGATAAAACACTAACAAACATTTGTTTCCTTATTTTTTCAGATTTTTTTGTTCTTAATTATGTCTCAATTTTAACAATGTTTTCTGAATCTAAAATGTTAAGTGGTTGTATTATTAATGAGCATGTATAAAGGTAAAGCTCAATGTGTTTATGTTCCTTAACTTAACTCAAATATGCAGAGATGTTCTCAGTATGTCGCAGCATCCAAGCAGTGCCCATCAGTTTCAGATGTAGACAAACTGTTTTTCACTCAACCAGGGACGATAGTCTTGCAAGCAGAAAGTACTGCGTCTCTGCATCTGGCTTGTCATTCTTACAGTCTTCGAACACTGCACCACAGAGCATGAGCATGAGTGAATACATGTGTGTGAATAGTGTGTTTCAGGGTCAGCCTGCTTTATATAACAAATCATGACATGACATGAGAAATCAAAACATGGCTGCTGTGTTTTTTGTTAAAATAAAGTAAAAGATCATCACACTCTGCCTGTTAATGTAGAGGTCCTACATCAGTGTCTTTGTCTTTGCTTGCAAACATAAGTACATCTAAATACAGTTGTTAGTAGCCATAGATATACTGAGCATGGGGCCTAATGGTTCAATTTGTCGCAATACTTGATGATAGTGGGATAATGTCTTTTGTGGTCCTTCAGCTCAGAATGTGATACAGTGCTGTTCAGCTGGATGCTGCTTTCCAAGATGGCACCATTCATTCTGCTACACCAGTATTACTTCACTGTCCAGGGCCATTCCTGGAGCCATAAATCACAAGCGTTTTGCAAGTCGTTTTAAAGACACAGCTCCTGCCACACTTAAACATGTGACTTTAATTTTGACGCTATTTTGACTGGAATTCAGATTGGCTTTCTAAATCTTTTTAAAAATGTTTTTACAGTCTGTATCAAAACACCTCAAAACACTTGGTACAAATACAACAATTTTGCCGGTTTTTAATTGTAACCCTTAATGATCGTACAATGGTTAATGATTATACAATGTTGTGTACTATGAAACAAATCTGTTGATTTTTGTTTTTCAGATATATCAACCACTCTTGTGCCCCAAACTGTGTTGCTGAGGTGGTCACATTTGAAAGAGGTTACAAAATCATCATCAGCTGCATTCGCAGGATTGAAAAAGGAGAGGAGGTGGAGAGCTTTCCTTTGATTAGCCTTTTTACTTGTTGTTGTATGAATGAAAAGTGCCAGAGTGATGCTCTTTAACTAACGCCTCCTCCTTTGTTTTTCAGCTGTGTTTCGACTACCAGTTTGACACTCTGGAGGGTCAGCACAAGATTGCCTGCCACTGTGGAGCTCCCGAATGCAGGAAGTGGATTAACTGAGGAAAACAAAAACGAAAAATCTAAACACATTCCTTGCTATAGTGTAGTGTGTGGATACTGTGACCTCTGCACGGAGAAAAAAGGCTTCACACTTCAGTCATCTTATGAATGAGCAGAAGGTCTGAACCCTTGTAAGAGAATAATTCATTTACATGTTGTCTCATCAAGATCAGTGAAAACAAATAAGTGGAGGAAGGGAACACAGTAGCAGGATGTGACTTGTGCCATATGTGGGAGGCTCTGTTGTATGAGATGCCTCTGTCTGTCTGTATCTATCTGTGTGTTTGGTGTACATGGGGGTGCGGAATCCACCAGCGAATGAGAAAGCACTGTGCAGGGTGCGGCCTTATTGCTTACTAAGGGCAGGCCCTTTTGTTTCATACTGTTAATGTATACCGTATGACTAAATGTAGACATCACTGAATGAGGAATGTACAGCAACGAATACTGCGAAGGGAATATTAACTTGCACTAAAAAAAAAAAGAAAATAAACAAAAAAACAGACACATACACAAACACACGTACACACACACACATACACACACAAACTTTTAAAATACTTGATTCCATGAGTCAGTTTTATCATAGGTCTCTGTCATGTGATTTGTGTGGAATTCGAGAGGTTTTGTATTTATTACTGAGTGAATGAATTTTATTCTCAAAATGATGAGATTGAGTTAAAGAAGGCAAGATTGCTATTGTTTTTGAAGATTGAGGAAGACATGCTGTTACTTTTGTATAAATGTACATAAAGAAAACTATAGGAATAACCGACCAAATACTACCTTAACCTTCTTGATGTTTGGGTGTTTTTAAATTGTTTTTGTTTTGTTTGTCATTGAAATTTATTTAAGATGGACGTTATTTCAGTTTGAGAGTATATATTATGATTATTCTGTACAGAATTTGTAATATAACCACAATAATTCACAAAGTATTTTTGTTGTATTAAAAGTAAGGTATTGTAGCGTAGTGTTTTGTGACTTACACATACTTTGACCACTCAAAAAAGAAATATTTTTGTTGACTAACGTAACGACTTATCAGTTACAGAATTTAAAAAAAGAGACTCTTCAAATAGTAAGAGATCAGTGTGATCTGTTTGCTGTTAATCAGGTTTGATTTTAAAGAACTGTGAATTAGGTTTTGAAACCCAAAAACAACTTTTTAACTTTTTAACACGAATAGGAACATCGACATGTATTTACGTGTTTTTGTTTTTACATTGCTTTTAAACATAAGGTGCAAAACGTCTAATTGTCAGTTAGACGAACCAGTGTGTGACAGAAAGAATCGTACAGGGGAAAATCTTTATTTGGAGCCGTAGGTTGTTCTACCTTTTTTTGGACAGAGATGGCATTCTCCTAAATCAGAAATATTTCTTATACTGACACTTCACAGGTCACATGCTTAGAAGCGGAAGAGTTTTTGCGTGCACAATTTCAAGTTGACTGTAAAATTTTGGAGACAGTCTTAGAACTTGTAATGTATATGGCATGTATTTTTTTAACTTTCCGAAGACTCAATTGTATATATTTTCTCAATGAATGGTTGTAACAAAATTGTTTCTTGGATATTTTTCTTCTCTTGTATGATATTACATCATCCTGCCAGTGTGTTTGTGCTACATTTTCTTGGTCGTGTAGTCAGATTTTGTTTTCTTTCTTTTTTTTCTTCTTTTTTTTTTTGAAAATGCCTTTTGAAGTGTACAGAGTATGAGGTTTGGAGTTTGTGGAATTGAATTTAGAAACATTTACAAAAATAAACTATTTTACATGTTACCCAGTTGTGTATGTGATTGATTTTGAAGATGCTAGGCAAAGCTCGGTAGGATTGGAGTATAACAATATAACAGTTATTCACAGAAGCAATGGTAAGTTTAATTAACAAGACTTATTTTAGGTGCAAACTCATGTACTGCAAAGGATTCAAGCAAATGTGTCAACTTGGCATGAGAGGACATCAGTTAAACCATTTTTCCCTTCTCAGATTAATTCAGAGGTTTTCAGAAGCCTGATTAGGTCAATGTATCAGTGAAGAGGGGATTATATACATAATGCCATAATCCTGAGACTCTTAGAGGGCTCTGACCCCAAGATACAAAGATCCATGACCATTTTACAATTTAACAGTGGATATAATTTAATCAGTCTGTTCTGTGTGCTGGGCCTGGTTGTTTATCAAGCATCCCAGAAGCACTCCTGGGAGTCTCGCTGCAGGTTTGACTGTAACTAAAAATACCGCCGCTGCCTCTAGATACCTTTGATACTGCTACGGTATGATGGAAACTTTATAAAACGCGTTACAATCCACTTTGAGCAAGGCTTCAAGAGGCTTCCTCCTAAAGAAGGCTAGTTTCTTTATTTCAGTTACAGCTTTTCTTAGATGCTACACATGATTTTAAATTACCACAAACCTGAGACACAGCAAATATGACGTTACGTAACATTTGGTATATTAGTACTGTTACGTTTTTGTGCAAATATCAACATAAAATCAACATGAAGTCCAGTGTACGCACTGTACTTGATAGGTAATGTACGCTAAGGATATCCTTACATGCAGGGGGGCTACAGCCCACTGGCGCCATGTAAATCTGACTGTGAGATCTTCACGATACATATTTTGTTAGTCTTAATACCACAAGCCATCACAGACTCGTGTGCCGTCATAGGTCCAGTAGAGGTTCTATCTGTCCTTATTTAAGCCTACTGTATGTAGCCACAGCAGCTCATGCAGTGGGTTTTCAGAAACTCATGAGAAGTGGCTTAAGTATTTCCAGGTAGGCTGTGGAGTTCCTCAGGTTGCTGTTGTGGTCCTCTTGAGTTGCTGCCCAGTGTCATTCGTTGTTGTGAATGAATGATGTCATCCACAGCAGTCATTTTTTTCTCCTCACACTCACAGCTTCTGCAACAATGTTGGGAGGAACTTTTAATTCTAATATAAGTACAGAACAGAAGTTATCTGTAATTCATGTTTCTACAAACTGAAGACAATATCCAAGATATTTTCTGTCTTTGCAAAAGGATATTCATGCTAATAACCTGGAGAATTATCTTGATAGGTTCACATTGTAACATATTATTATTATCTAATAATAGTAATAGAAGTTGTAGTAGTCGTAGTATTTTTATTATTTACAGCTGGGCTACATCGTATTTGATTCGTGCTGATTGTTCATCAGCCGAATTAAAATCTAAGTCGTACTGACATCTGTTGGTGAAGCGTCATCTGTATACCTGTGACAGTGCCTGTGTTGCGTCGAACTCAGCTTCCCCTTCAAAAACATGTTTTTCTGGCTGTGTGCCCTCCGTTTTGCCTTTTCTCGTTTCGCCACCGTACGAGGAAGTGACCGTGGCAGTAAAAGGAAATTCGCTCAAGAAACGACAAACAAACATGGCACATTTGCAGCACTACTTCCTTAAAGAGTAAATGCACAATCAGCTACCTATCATTTAAAGAAACAGTAGGCGGATTATTTTACCATGTGAACCAAATAAATCCTGCTAGTAAGTGTTTTTAGCAGAGATCCAGAAAACGACTGGACGATGGTTGTCTTGTCTTTCTGGCGTCAGACCGTACCGAATAGCACACGACGGAGGGGGGGGAGATGACACAATTCTCGGCGTTACAGAATGTGACATAATACCTGTAAACAGTCCGCGAGCGTTGAAACTTATTCGAGGATGCGTGCCCTGCCTCTTTTCACAGCCAAGCCTACTTCCTGGTGGATGAGGCAGCGCCTCGGTGTTGTCGTAGTGAGTGGACTGGGCAGCTGAAGTGAGGTGTAGACGGTTGTCAATGGTCTGCAGTCGCCATACGGTATTTAGTTATCGGCACACTTCTTTCCGTTTTGCTCTTTTGAAGAGAAAAAAATGGGAAGCACGGTGATGGAGTCCAGCAAGGAGAGCTCAAAGAAAATGCCAAAGAAGAGGAGAAGTCTGCGGATTAACATGCCAGTGAGTCGGTCAAGTATCAACTAATTTGGCTTCTTACTGTGACTTCAGAAAATTGAGGTTGTTTTTGGACGTTTATGAAATTCTGCGCTTGAACTTTGAGCCGTTTATTGGACGTGTTTATTTGCATCTCCGCCTGCACCCGCACGCGACGTACAAGTGCGTGCATGATTGACAGCTGTCTACGTATCACGACTTTTCAGTTCATCGGTCTGATAACTGCCACAAAATAAATATAATCGATTAAATGCATGTTAAACGGATCTAACGTGTGGTAGAAACAGTAGAAACAGCACTGTCAAACGATACAGTGTGGACTTCCTTAAACATTTTCATCAGTATGTCCAGCAGTAATCCTTTAATTTGATGTCATCATTGCCAACACCCTTGCTATTGCATCTAATGTCAAATATCATTATTGGGTAATCAACAGATTGCTGATTACAAAGATTTGTTTTATGGTCTATTGGTGAAAAAGATGCTCATTACAGGTTCCCAGACACAAAGATGAGACCCTCAAATGCCTTGTTTTGCACAACCCAGCCAGAAAATAGTATAAACCAGAAAACAGAAGCAAACAGTCATCTAAATTGCTGCACATTAAGTTTTGGTTGCACTATTGTTTGACCAGTTGTCATACTGAACAAAGAAAACATTTCAGAGGAACCAACCTGCTCCACATACTGAGGGCCTTTGTTTATTTTTTCCAGTAGCTTGGCCTGATTCACAGTTGCCTCTGTTCATCAATCTGGGCAATTAATGTCTGGGATTGTGTTTGTCTTTACTTCACAGGCCTACAAAGACTTGTGGACTGAATCAGACCACTATAGACTTTAAAGCTTTCTTGAGCCTTCTGTTTTCAAGGTCAGAACATGTCCTGGATAGTGTGAGCACTCGTTGGTGACAACTAATTTGTTTTGTTGTGTAGCACGGATAACAGAGCCATGTTGCTGTAGCTCACAGGCATGTAATTTTTTTGGATGCCATCCATCAGATCCACCTATTGCATGCGTTCCCACCTTACTTGTTAAATGATTATTTACAATCTGTGTTTCCCCTTTGAGAGTTTGTAACATAGTCAATCATTTGTATGATTTTCTTTTCATACTTCTATAGGAAAAAAACACAATGTGAAGAAATGCAGTTGAAGGTGTCATTTGAGTTTTCATGGTGCACTTATGCACAGCTGTGTAGATTGGATAAACCACTGCTCCTAGTAGGATGTAAACTTGCAAATAAAGCACTGTTTAATGGCTAACCTGCTAGTGCTGGATGTTGGAGCTCTCCACCACCACATGAACTTCTCTAACTTCAACCTGTAGGAAACACTAACACTGTTGCGTTAAATATGTTGGAACAGGTTTGCATGGTCACCTAATTATGAACTTGTAATTAAACTGACTTTCTGCTGCAGCATGCATCGTATCATTGGTCTCAAGTGTAATGTAAAACCCAACCCTTTATACGAAGAAGGAGTGTGTTATGTGTTGCATTTGCTTGTGAAGTTTTCCGTGTTGGCGAAACACGTTTTTCTTCCTTTTGAGTGACACACTAAAAGCATAAAAAAGATGGTGTTAAGCATTTTGACTTTTGCTCAATGCGATGAAGGACAACAATGGTCATTTTGTGCTTAAAAAAGGCTAAAGCAACATGTATAGGCCAAGAAGGCATTCTTCTCACGTTATGACATGTCAGTTTGTTTTTCTGCTGTATTTCCTGAACGTTAGCTTCATCCTTGACACTCAGATCTCTTTTACGTGCAGGACTTTGGAGCGTTTACGGAGACGTGTGGCTCACCCAAAAGTGGCGCTCAGACGGTACTGAAATGACTTTGATTTAATTTTTTTGTGCCATGACTTTTTATTTACTTGCCAATTGTTTGTTTTCGTGAGCTTGCCTTTTCCAGCATGATTTATCTTGTTCCTTTGGCTTCTGTTTGTTTGTCTTTGAACACATTTAGATGTGGATTTGGGAGAGCAAAACATTACACAAGGCCATCTCTTCTATTCTGCCAACCCTCACTGGCTTACAGTAACATTACGCCCACTGTATCCAGGCATAGCCGGCTCACATACAGGAAATTGATTTTTCTAAAAGAAAGCAGCGTCTTACTTCTGTCTGCTCTAATTGCTTTGAATTGGAGTGATCACTGATCGTTGCATTGCATACATAAGAATACATATTCCAGATTTTATCAGTGATATTTGTGCATTGTTGGAAAAAAAACAGCATTGTTTTGGATTTTGAAAAAGCCAATGTATATCCAGACAAAACCCTGATAGCTGTTCACTTGTCTTAACAAGCTCTTGCACAATGACAGAGTGAGAGTTGTTGGCAAACAGTAAAGATGGGTGTGTGCTTTCGCTCCCTGAGTTTTGTCACAGGATTGGTTTAAACAGAAATGTGTGTCTGGAGTCTGGACAGCCCTGAGCAAATACAACCCTAAAGCCTTTTTAAGAAGACAAGACAAAACAATTCTTCCCTTTTTAATTTGAATTGTTACAAGATTCAGTGACTACACCTCGACTATATTAATCAGAGCATTTTCTTCACACAGCAGCAGTTGGTTCTTCTTGCACCTCATATCATCATGCAGCTTATGTGTTATGTTGAGAGTGCCTATTATGCAGGCTTTTACCTACTAACACTGTTACCAAAACACCCCAGTTACATTTTATTGTTTTCTGTAAATACAAAAGTTGGAGATCACTGCATATCATAACGCTTCCCTGTACTGGAGCACACAAATGGTTAAAAGATTTGTTGTTGGCACATCCAGAGCAGTCAGCAGTGGGAGGAGGCTCTCTCTGTCTCCAGCTAGATTGGCTGCCGTCTCTCATGTTTTGTTTTGGTATCTGCACTGCGAATAGAGAGGGATTTCTCAGTCTGTTTATATGATATCGACCTTGCAAGGACAGATGTATAAATACAGAAAGTCATAATGAGAAATCTTGTAACTATTGTTTAACTCAGAGAAGTGCTGACTGTCTTATGGTGAACCTGATGGTAGTGGTATCAAGAGTGAGGCCATGGAATAGATAACTCAAGGTTGCACAGCGCAACATGACATTATTATGTCTTTAGGGTTGTTTCATATGCTAAACAATGTGAATGCAGGATGAGTTGCAGAATTGTGAATAATGTTCGGCCAGTTAAGCCTCGTACAGAATGTTTCTGCTTGGGATTTAATTGGTTTGAACAGAATATTCTCTTTTATCATATTACACCATATCACATTGTTGGTTTTCCAGTAACTTTTATTGCCTTTCCTTGTTTATCAACTAGACAGTAAAACAACATTTGATTTATTACACTATGCACATGATACTCATATTCTCATATTCATATTCTGCTTCTTGTTTATTGGATGCCTTTAAGTGATACAATGTGGCTAACTAAGCAAGACAGTGTTTCATATATGAAAAAAGAAGAAGTAACCAAAATAGCAAACTCCTGCAAAAAGTGCAATCACTGGCTGTCATTGCACAATAAATCTCTTCTCTACACTTTGTCATTTAGTACGACCCTTTGCTTTTGATCTTTGTATATGCAGAGTTTTCACAGCATTGCTCTGCACCCTCTCACCTCTCACATAGCACCGTGGGCGCACACTGAACATGAACCACGCATTAACAAAAGTGTGCAAAAATAAAACTGCCTCCTTATTGTCTGTCAGGGAGAGCGCCGCATCCGTTCAGCCAGCCCCATCAAAGGAGGGTCAGCGAGGAGCCCAGCCAGCGCCTTTCTGCCCCCAGGTCCTCAGTCTGCTCCAGTGAAAACCGGCTCAGGCTCACCCAAAACTATCTTCCCGTATCCCTCCCACCAGAGCGCCTCCCCAAAGTCCCCTCGTCGCCTAAGCTTCAGTGGTATCTTCCGCTCCTCATCCAGCTCCTCACCTGCAGGCATCAAACTCTTTTCCAGGACCAGGAGAGGTGAGTTGAAAAGCTCACACTGACCACCCAGTGTTGGTGAAGGAGTGACTGTTATAACATCAAGTGCAGAATTAACTGATACTAAATTTGATTAGTTTCAGAAATTAAACTAATGGACATTGTGAAATATTGATAATGTCGATAGATACTTCTGGTATTTTCTGCGGGAGCAGAACTAGGTGCAAGAAAATTTGGGGGAAGTAAAACATAATACAAAACTATGTTATCTCACAGATTATTTGGGTTTCCTGCTGTATGTAGCCTATGAGGTACAACCACATACAGGAACCTGTGACTCTCTGATTGAGTTAACATGTCAGATCTTTTGTTTGTGACAGAAGTGACATAAAAACATCAATGAGCATCTTCAGAGTTATACATGTCATAGTTGGAGGAGGAAGTAGAAACCTAGATTTCCTAATGATAAAAAAAGAATAAAATCACTGCTTTGTTTTGTGATTTCCTGGTGGCAAACGCTGTCACAAACCCTGTTGGTTTGATTGATGTTCCTACATTATCAGTCATCCTCTTATTGATATCAACTACTTTCTCAAGGAAAAGGAAACAATTGGCTTTTTTTTTTTCTAGCATTAAGCGCTACAAAGCCAGTTTTATCAGATTAAGTTACCAGATTGGCCTCCACAGGTGGAAGTCCGGCTATAATACAATCTTAATGTCAAAATTAAAACTTATTACTGACATAATGGTGAAACTGATATGTAAAAACGATTGAAATGAGACAGGCTAGTCAGAACAAGGCTCTTGTTTTGTGAAGAACAGACCTGGGCAGATTTTCAGCTCTCATGGCTTCATGTATTTGGGCGGATGATCATTACATAACAAAAACCAGCCTGTTTTACACGGAAACAGCCCTGCTGGAAGCAGCATCAAACAGCACAAAGATGAGTCATGTGTTTTTGGCTCGTACATGCACCCATTCTTCTGTTTCCTCGCGGAGGGTCAGTTTGGCAGTGGCTGGTGGAATAGATCTGCTCGGGCCAGACCTCAAGAGTCAGCATGCTCCGTTTCCCATCCGGAGATTGTTATTGATGGTAACCAAACTAAAACACACCAAAACACAACAACTGTTGCAGGAGTTTTTTAGAGCGTAATGTGGTTTGAGACATTACATCCTCTACATTCATTCTGACTAATGATGTGGCTTTAAATGATCGGGCGGCCAATGATAATATGAACAGAGTACGCTTATAAATGAATGTCGCACAGCAACTGAGTGGGTACACTCTATTTTTGAAAGTGGGTTGTTTTTGTAGAGGCCCCACTTTCACCACAAGGGTGTGCTGAAGGCATGGTCTTGTTTTGACTTGCTTCCCAAACTAGTGTTGATTTAAGTTTCAATTTCATAATCACATCATTATTATTATTATTATTATTAGTAGTAGTAGTAGTATTTTTTTTAATCATTTTGTTGAACATATAGGTATTTTACAGAATTTTGCATGTTCTTGAAAATCAGATTTTGTATCATTTACCAAATATATTTATATCCATATTTGCCAAAAATATGATCAGAATGTCTTCTTATTTCCATCTTGGTCTAAATATGTGTTTCCCATCACCTGGACAGTGTCAGTCTCTCACTGCTGAAGGCAGCTGTAACATTTTCATACCCTTATCTGGAAGTGACAAGACTCTCAGGAGCTCCTCATACAGCCATGCAGAGTTCCCCCCCCCCTCTCACTCTCTCTGTTGCTACTGTGTGCTGTATGTTGTCAGTAAATAAAGGAATTGGGCAGATTTGACTTTCCAAATTCACAAAACGCCAACCTTAAATGGACAGAATGATTTTATTTTGAGTTGGGAAAACTAAGCTTAGGAAGAGGTTAACAAAATACACCGCGGAGAAGTAGATAAGCAGCATTTAAAATCCCCATGGATCTGAAACTTAGCAACCTTCAATACAAACTGAAGTGAATTTGTTTTATTAGGATAATGAAAACTTTATCCCAATGAGCATCACAGGAGAAGATATTTGAGGTGACTGATTTCATCATTGATGTTTCAACCTCTCGCTCATATTGGTCACTGACCCACTGAGCAGAGTGGAACACTTGCATAACATGTTAATTGAGATCTGTACTGGTCATGCTGTCGCTAATGTGAGCAGCAAATACTGAGTGGGCCATCTGTTAAGGGTAGGGGAGGCTGGTGGTATTGAATGGAGGCTTGTGATCAGCTGACAGAACATGGGATGTCCCCCTGCTGTCATCTGACGGGGGCTGGCCTCAGCAGTCTTAAAGGTCAGGCCCCCAAAAGTTACAGACAGCTGGCTGTGCAAATGACAGAGCTGTAGGACACCAGCTCTAAACCACATCCTGCATGTGTCTGTTTGTAATTTACTGAAGTTGAGCTGCAAATTCAGAGGACTTAGAGATTAAGTTTTTCATCTCAGGAAATGCTAAGATGCTGTGTTCCTGAAAGTATGTTACATTGTGTGAAGACAGAGTAAGACAGATGTGCCTGTGCTGACTTTACTCTGTGAGAACAGGGAGGACAGTGGAGGAGGGGTGGGGGGTGAGGGGCGGGGAGATCTGCCGCATGAACCAATCACTGCTGTATTCTTCATAGACTGGCCTCCTTTTACAGGCTGCTGACATGCGTGCTATATTAAAGAGATGCCACCCACAGCTGCACCTGACAATTTACAGCACTGACACGGCATACAGGGAGAAAAGGGCGCTCCGGTCCCAGTTGTTATTTGCATCACTTGCGAGAGAGACATTTCTCAGGTGAAGGCTGTGTGGGATTTACAGCTTTTTAGTGTCTGTGTCTTTTCTGTTAAATATATAAGAAGAAACAGATCATGTACACTGCCTCATGCTGACTGTGATCCATGTCCCTCGAGGATTTTCTTTTCTTAATGCCTGGATATGCAAATTTAACCTTGCTAAGGTTTTTTTTTTTTTTTTAATTTTGTTCGAGAAGAAGTGGAATTCTCTTCATGGAATAGCAAAAATTTGTTTTTCCCCTGGAAAGGAAGCTAGAAGACCATATTCTTCATCCATGACCAGTATTTAATTTAATAGTAAAGGGCGTCTCTTGAAAAGACTTTAAAAGCTTAAGAGGCCAACGCTTTTTCCAAATCTGTGGACTCAAATCCATTGGACATATATATGTATATTCACACACACACACATATATATATATAACTTAATTTCAGTACAACTTTCACAGTCTAGCAAATGGAGTAACTCTCACTTTGGACAATTTCGACATATCTCTGTGCCCCTATCGTGATGCGGATGGTCATGGTCAAATTTAGTTTCGAACCCACAACCCGCTGTGTTCCATGAAGAGGTTTGGCAGCCTGAGGAGGAGCAAGAAACGGAAGGAGCAAGATGGGCTAGGAGGGAGGCATCAGTCCGAGGCATCATGTCTGTCTGGTAAAGTGCTGTGCTCTTTCCCTGCTCCATTATTCCTTTATCTCAACATTAGTCCTTTACCTTAACCAGGCCAATATTCTGTTACTTTCATCTAGTGAAGGCATGTTAGCACAGCTTTTAGGACATTATATTTTAAAAGGGGATTAAAATAATTAACTCTTAACTCTCATAATCCGGCATAAATATCTTTCAAAATTGAGTTTGCAGGTTGTTTACCTTATAGCAAAGCCACAATGTGAGCATTTTTTTATTTGTTTATAAATCTGTTCTTAGTTTCTACAGTATGTAGGTGCTGTTTGGCCTTAGATGCTCTGTATAGTTTAGGTGCTGGTTTCATGTCGGGTCTCTGGTTTCACAAATGCATGCAGTGCATCTGCACAAAGTGGCAGGACCAAAGTGGTAAAGCTATCTGTGAGGGGCTGACCTGAGGCAAGAGATTAGCTATCACTTTGCTTCAGATATACAGTCTGAGCTGAGGCACATACATTGTACTTTTGCATTGTCCTCGATTAATATCTGTTACAGCAGTATTACCAGTGACTGAGTGATTGTAGTTTTGTTAATGCAGTGTTAGATGAAATCAAATGGAAAGATGTAAGTGAATGTTGTTTTAAGTTTTTAGTAATCCTGTGTTGATGATTAGGTAATTCATAGTGACTGTATCTGATACAGTGTCAGTTCGGTGTCATTATTTCAGTCCCATATCCTCGGGGAGTTGCTTCAGAATAGCTGCTCCATTTTGAAAACTTTATTTAAATTACCTGGAAGCATTTCAGCTGAAGTAGGGACAGTCAGAACATGCAAAGCTTACTTTTTGGCCTTTTGTCATGTGATTAAACACTGTTTCTGTGCATAATATTGCTTCAGGTTTTCAAGCCAAAAGATGGATGCCAAACAAAAAGGGACCATGCAAATGTAATGCAGTTATCGTCTAAAGTGTTAGCTCATAATGTCTTATGAGTAAAGCTCTGGGGTGCACTGTGTGGCTTTCAAGTGGCACTTTATCATAGACTTTACAGCTCCTGATTTAGAGCCAGTCTGACCTCGGTGGAGCAGATGAGAGGAGCACAGTCCTGTCATAATGATGTATGTCATGTGCGCCTTTATAAGATACAGTGCTCATCGTAAAGGCACTATACAATGTGGTCACACCTCAGCCTGAACCCCATGTCCTTTGATCCATAGCTTTGGAAGTGCAGCTATGTCACTTGTATTGTTCACTGCACCTGCTGACATCTAAAACAGAAATTTCAATAGTTGCCTGTTGGAGGATGTCTGTGTTCCTCTGCAGCACTTTGTATGTTTGTTTTTGAATTGTGACTGCTCATTTGAATGGTTTGCCATGATATAGACCTATGTAAGTTAATGAACCTGCCATTGCCAAAGTGCTAAACAGTTGCATCCTTTGTTACAGAGAGTTACAGAGAGCCTGTCTTAAAGTGCACCTAGCAAGTTGGTTTGAAACCCTCATTGCTAATTGGAGCCACTGACTGTCTAATGATCTTTTGCTTCACAGCCCAGTCTGCACACCAGTTATGACCAGTGTGCCTGTACAAACATAATTCACAGTTGTGATTCATTGTGTTACACGGCTGGCCAGAGATAGCTGCAGCAGTGCGCCCACTGGGCCTGCAACAGCCACTATGCTGCTGTGACGTCAACCACTGAGGCCCAGGTTGCAGCCAGAGTCATTGCAGCCCCGCTTGGCTGAAAACACCCTGTCGACTCCTCGGGGGGAACCCAGATGGAGGGGATCTGCTTTTATGGGTGTTATGTTAACACAGCCCTGCAGTAAACTGCAATAAAACAACACAGTGGGATGAGCCTGTTCTTCCCTCTGAGCAGCCTCTACACCACCAACTGGCCACACCTCGCTTTCTTTTTTTAAGGCTTCAGATAGTGCTGTAGTTAATGTTTATTTACATTATTGATTCATCTGCTGTTTCATTTTGATCTATTGTTTTGTCTGTTTATTTGTCCAAGTATGGTTTCAAAACTCAAAGATATTCAGTTTAAGTCAATACAAACTGAGAAAATCACTAAGTCCTTTCATTTGAGAAGCTCTACCTGTTATTGCTTAAAAGTGACAGAAATTATAACTTGATGATATGAATGCAAATTATTGTTCTGTTAGTTGACTTATTGTGTCAGCTCAAAAGTTAATCTGCTAATTAGTTTCAATGGTGCAGGCTTTTGCAGTGCAATGGTTTTTTGGTTGTGTGTTAAGTTACATGGACTGGACTACTCAAATCCACTTCCTGTTTCCTTTGTAGCGTCTAGCTGCTCCCTATTAACCAGGCTGTGGAGAGGGCTCCCAGCCCTGCTGTTATCTCCTCCTGTGGAATGTGCCACAACAGCGTGGCTAAAATAAGAAGGCTACACAGCGGAAGCAGGGCACACCAAAGAGGGCTGGTGCATGCCAACTAAATGTCAAGAGATAGTGTAGAGTGCACTCCAACAGACTGAAGAAATATGTTCACTCGACGAACCAGATTTTGTTTATGAAAAATTACCCCAAACTAGATTTTTAAATGATCTGTTTGAAGAGTATGTTGAGATAGCAGGAAAAGTTAATCACAGGGAATTCATTAAAATCAGTGTTACATACCGATTACTTCTGGCCCAAGCACAACTTGTTAACCTTTGAATTGTGATCCTTAATAATTTATTTCTCAGTCACATGTTCAAATTACTTATTAATTATCTCAGTTTGTTTTATACAACTGCATTAAATGGGATGATTTGCTGAAGCTGATTCTTGTGTTTTCATGTCAGCAGTTCAGTCCTCATGTGATATTTACATACTCTTGGCTTTACTGTCACACAGCTGTTGATATGTGGACATGATAATCGTGAACTCGAAGTCTCATGGTGGACACATCACCGTCAGTATTGTCTGGCCTCAGAAATATGTCAGTAGGGTGGAGCCGGGACAGCGTGAGTGTCACATGTCACCCTGCGTAAGGTTGTGATGCCTGATGTAAAAGAGCATGTGAGTGGCTGTCATGTGACTGACACCTTCACCCTAACACTGCTGCAGGAGGAGCTGCGTCACAGACAGCTGACTGCTGCGCTGTAGTTAAGTTTAATGTGGCTGCCTGATGTTGTAATCGGCCTGGTTATTGTGGGGGAATGCCAGGAGCAGAAAAGGGACCATCTGCATCAGTGATTGTGTTTTCTTTTTCCAATATTGATCCAGTATTGATCACTTTTAGAGCAGCCATTCAGATAAGCTGAGCTCTGGAGAGCCACTGAGGGATTTTTCATTAACACAGAGTGACGCAGACATCAACAGCTGTCAGTTTACTGCATTGTTATTGAGGAATATGCCACATGAGTAATTATAGCTTAAAGTTAATGGTTAAATATAATCAACTGTGTAATCTGTGCATTAAAAAAAATTAAAAGGGGATAATCACATTTCCATAAACATATGGAGTAAAAAGGAAAATGAAAATAAATACAATTATCATAAATATGCCTCACAATTCTATTGAATGTTTTTTTCAAAATATTACACTTATTTATTCATTATTTGAGGCTTTTTGGCCCATTTTTATCATCATTCACAACCAAAGCTAAAAAATGTAATGTTTTTTTAATTTGGCCCATTTTTAGCCAGGTTAGTCCCATTGAGATCAAAGATCTCCTGGTCAAGACAGCAGCATAAATATGTAACAGGAGTAGGAGGATTCAAGCCATTGCTTCCTGACCTAAGGAGTGTCGGTGTGGTTCAAAACAGACAACAAGTTTTTTAAATATATAGAAATAGACAAAACAACTGTCAGATCTCGAGGGACTTACTCTAGTGCAAACACCTGTGTGGGTTGAGCACTGGCATGCAGAGCCTTTTAAAATGTATAACCCTAATGAAATTGAATAATCAATCGTCACATTTAATGAACATTTTGTGACTTTGTAGGTGTTTTTAACAGTGAATGCATAGTTTAAATTTAATGAACTTCATTTTTCAACTTGTATCATTTATCAATAATTATGATGGCACAATCCAGTCAGGAAACTATGTCACCACATAACTTGTATCGTGTGCT
This sequence comes from Datnioides undecimradiatus, assembly GCA_008933995.1. Classification (NCBI taxonomy): domain Eukaryota; kingdom Metazoa; phylum Chordata; class Actinopteri; order Lobotiformes; family Datnioididae; genus Datnioides; species Datnioides undecimradiatus. The sequence continues at coordinate 3,083,087 of WARS01000032.1, read as the reverse complement.
TGGCGTCCTTCAAGCAGATCTTATTAAGGAATGGAATAACATGGTTTCTCCCACAGTAAATTCAATAACATTTCATGTAATTTGTAATATATATTTTGTAATTCAGTGTTTCTGTCTAGTTGAAGAGGATTTTGAATGGCAGTAACAAGATAGAGCATTTAAGTGCAGAGGTAATTTATGTTTGTTGATGATGTCAGTTGAAGCTAATAAATGCAAATCGTTATTCAAAGTAATATTACCTAGTTTTGTAGCTGTCTTTGTGACAGTGGTGTACCGAGTGAAGGAATGCCTGTCAGCGACTGGACTGAGGCTTGATTTCTGTGTATCTTTGTTGTTCCTCAGTACACAGGACCCTCTCAGTCCCTGGTGGATCAGATATGCATTCCTTCTCTGTTATGCATGTGATGGCATTGATGGTATCTGCAGCAGTCACAATTGTTGCACCTCAGCCTTGTCAACCACAAAACGTCAATCCACACTGTGTCACTCAGAGCGCAGTATGGATTGACATAGAGAGAAACAAGAGATGAGTTGCAGTATCTATTGTGGACCTTTTTTATCTCCCTGCAGCCTCGGGACTCTCCACACCACCCACCACCCCAACCCAGTCATCTAGCCAACCCGTGTTCACCCAGGAGGCCCAGCCGAGCAGGCCCAGCCCGGAACGCCCGGAGCCGAGCTCCCGATCCCGCTCACTGTCCACGCCGCCAGACACAGGCCAACGCCTCAGCCTTCCCTCTGCTAAACCCCCGATCCCTTCTTTGAGCCCTGTGCCATCTTTCTCTACCTCACAACAAGTGAGTCAACGCTTCAGAAATATCTCTCATTTTAAAAGCTGTTAAAAGTTGAATGCCTTCTGTATTAAAAATTAATGTTATTTGTTTGCCTCCGGTCTCATAGACGTAAACATATGTTTGGTGTGTAGATTTGGCGTCTAATAGCTCTGCAAAGTCAGTGCACCCATTGTAGCTCATGGAGCAGAGAGATTTTACATCACAGGTACAAAACTTGTTTAAAGGTCATCCCACTTCTATCTTTGGGAAAGAGTCATGCAAGTTCAGAAGCAGTTCATGAATAACATGCATGTGAATTCCCTCTATAGGTGAAACATTTATTGCTCAAAAATAACGCTGAGTATGTGACTAAATCTGCAAGCTGCTCTATCTTCTCACTAATTCAATATCAGTAATGCTGATTCAAATATCTGAAGATAATACTGATGAATACCTCATTGGTCCCAAGATGTTGAAACTAATAACTATATTTCCTTTGTAGCTACAGTGGCCCTGAGTCATGTGCTAGTTTACTCAGCGTCATAAGGGTTTACTTGGACAGTGGTGAACAGCAAGCATGGGTGATGCAAATCTCTTTAATTCGGGCTCTGATACTTGAGCATGCTCCGTGTCAACAGGGCTGTGTTTGCACTATTTGCTCTGAGCAGCAGTGGCTGAGCAGAGGGTGTCAATATTGTCCCGGCATTGAAGCAGTATCTCAAACAATGTTAACAGCGCTGGGCTAAGCGGGTGAGCAATTGACTGGTGCTGCAAAAACAGCTGGGAAATAGTTCACAGTTTTGTCACGAGAGTTTTCATTGTGGGTTTTATTTAGGAATCACCACAGTCTGTGTCGGAGTGTGATATCTAATTTCCCACAGTTACTGAGGATTTACTTCTTCCATTTACTTTAATAATTATCTGAGGGTCTGTCTAGACCTGTCTGTTGTGAGTGATTGTTGGTTCTAGCCAGAGAGGTTAAATCAATATTTCATCACCAGCGATGTATATTGTGGATATTAACACCCAAGGACTCATGACTGGGGTTGAAGAGCGATGAGTTAGCCTGTTGGCCCCTCCATCATACATGAGGAAGGCTCAAAAAATAATCTTCTGATGCTCTGTTTGAATTTGTTGCCAAATCCAATTTCAAAAGCAATCAATGTAATGGATTCGTGTATGTGTGTATCCCTGGAGTTTGCTGTTGTACCCCAAGCAGGCTGCGTATCTGCTGTGGTGCAGCAGGGAAAGATTTATGAAAGTGCAGGAGTAGTTTTTGGCAAGAAAAGTGCTGTGTCACCATTGTGGAACGACACTGGGGACTGTTTAGCATCCCTGAGCAGGTATGCAGGCTTTTTCATGCTGCTGCAGTGGTTTGTTGTGGATATACTTGCAAATTAGGGACCAAGGGAAATTGTTATCAGCGAGCACGTTTTGAGTATGCAGATCTCTCAGCATGACGCAGCACATTTCATGTTTGGAACTCGTCAGTGTTGTGTGCCAGATGCAAAATAGCACAATTTGCATGCCATTGTCTTCATGTCGCTGCCACTGCCAGGCCTTCAGAGAGTTGTTTTTGTGGAGCTCGGCCGTGTTGCTCGTTTTGTCAGAAGAAATTAACTCTGAAGATGTGACAAGGCATCCCCAGCTTCTTGCTGCTAAGCAACGTAAGGGATTTCCTAATATGGTGAAGCGACCAGGTTGCTCCGCATGGGAGGGGTGTGTCCACAGCGCGCGGAGCTTCCTGCTTTTTCCCCCACGCCTCATGTGAGAGACTTTGTTCCCGTGGTGAGTGTCGTTTGGTAGATTTTAACACTAACAATGAATTCGACCGATTTATTGTCACGGGGATAATCCTCACACGTCTGTGTAGTGCTTGGGTAGCGTGTCGGCATTGCCACCCCCCTCTCGCTGCAGCCAATGGATCAGGACTGTTCCACTCCTGTTTTAAGGGGTGTGTGCAGTCTAATAATAATGTACCACTAAAGTTGCAGATCCGCGGCAGAGTTTTGTCACGTTAGCTGTGTATATTTAGCGGACGAGGTGGATCTTTATGTGATCGGTAAAACGCCGGTGGCGCCCGACGGTTTTTGTTTGTATTTGCGTGTGTGGTGTTGTTTTGGTGTATTGCGCACCGCACTCAGTGTGATCACAGTCTGCTGGGGCCGCTGGGGAAAAGTCGCTTCACCCTGCTGCTCACTCAAGTTTTGTCGTGTGCTGCCGTGTGTTGCCGTGAGGATTTGCTGCGCATCTTCACTTCAACTTGTGCGTTTCTCCCCTTCCAGGTCTACGGTATATTCGAAGGTATGCTGGAGAAACTTGAACTAGATGATGATGGTGAGTGTTTAACTTACTACCTTCAACGCAGTTAGTTGAATTATATAAGGTGACTCCGTAACATCATCATATAACAGGTGCTATTTGCCAAAAGGATGGTCGGACCCTGCAAACACCTGGAGCTGAATGTGTTTTTAAAGTGTATTCACAGTATGCAGCGTCTGCTCAGTCCTCTCCACAGAGACCCAGCGATTCATGCCCTCTGAACTGTGTCAGAAATTTAAGGGCTTTTCTTTAAAGGGCAGAACAGACCCGGTTATCGAATGTTTTGTCTTTTAATATGAGAATTTAAGCTCGGTCCATGATATAAACGGATGACAAATAAAATGCTGGAGGGACTGTTAGAGATTTACAACAGGCCTCTTGTCTAGATTTCCTCCTGTTAGTAAAGATTTTAATGGTATTTCCTTGAAGCGTGAGTAACACTGCAAACAAGGGTCATGATTTAAAACATTTTTGATGGGATAATCCTTCAGTCTATAACATTTCAGAGAAAAGTCATGGCAAATACCCACAAGGATCCAAAATATAGATTGGTGCCTTCAGATTGCTTGTTTGTCTCACTAACAATCAATTGCTCAATTTTGAATGAACGAATGACTTTTATATTTGCTGTTTATTGTTGTATGTTAATTTTGTTTTGTCAGTAAACTGATAGATTAGTCTGTTTAGGGTTTCACCGCCACATGCAGGGGAAAAAATGACTGTAATCATCAAGTTCCTGCAACACTGTGTTTTTCCACTGTTTCTGTGCTTGTTGGTACTTATAGCAGAGTTTAATTATCAGTAAGATGGAGCAGTAAAGTGGCTGTAAGTGGTCCGGACCCATAATGGTTGTTTAGGCTCTGAGAGTGTGTTTTGTTTCCAGGCTCTCATTATATATTCCCTGTGAGATTTCTCCTTCCTCTAAAAGAATTTTCCTGCTTTTTGCCTCTTACAGCTGCTGAACCTGAGAGTGATATTTACATGCGCTTTATGAAATCCCATAAGTGCTACGACATCGTGCCTACAAGTTCTAAGCTGGTTGTGTTTGACACAGCACTCCAAGTAAGTAGCAAAATATGGTTTATTTTGCCTGCAGACAAACCCTTTAGATGATATTGAAGTTGGTTGTCTTGAGGAAAGGTTAATGTTCAATAAAAGTAGGCCCCATGCTCTGTAGAATCGTCATAAAGCTGTTAAACAGTAATCCTCAAGAGGTCTGAACTCTTTGATGTGTAGATATTCAACCACTAAATCCACTGAAGCTCAGGGTTAAGAATTCGTCACGTAAAAACACGGAAATACTAAAACCAACACAAAGGCATCATTCATTCAATGTGCTTCACGAAATGCATCACAAGTGGCTCCTCCACTCATGATTAAGTGACAAAGTAAGTCATCAGATGAGGGCTAAAAGATTATTTTTGTTTAGACATGAGTGTCCTGAAATGTCTTGTTTTATCCTCTGTCATCCGCCCCAGATCCACAGATATTCATTTGAAATAATATACAAGACTCAAAAGCATCAAGTCTTTACAATTAAGGAGCTTGGACCGGTCAATCTTTGCTTCATTAAACTACTTAATCAATTAGTTGATAATCGCAATTGTTGCTGATTCGTTTTCCATCTGTTAACTACAGATACGTGTTTTAGCACAGATCATCACATGTTTGTAAAGTGTTGTTTATTATCTTATTGGATAATATATCATTTTCATTTTTCATGTCCGCTCCTGCTTGACAGGTTAAGAAAGCGTTCTTTGCCCTTGTAGCCAACGGTGTGCGAGCTGCTCCACTATGGGACACAGAGAAGCAAAGCTTTGTGGGTAAGAACCCCAAAACCTATTGTACTATTGTAGTTGTTTTATTTGCCTTTTTTATGTTGACTCTTACCAGCGTCTAAAATAATTGTGTTCATTTTGTTATTTTTGTATTTTAAAGATTCTTGGAGTATTGGATATGAAACTGAGACTGTTTTTTTTTTTTTTAAGTCTGGCATGTTTTACACTGCCTTTTAAAGTTTTAAAAAAATCTCAAATCATAAAAACTTGCAAGTATTTGCACCAAATAAGAGGAAAATAAGGCTTCCACACATGCATATTGTAGGTTTCACAACCAAGCTTTCAGTCAAATAGTTGCTTCAAAGAAAAGACAGAGCTTTGTATGTAGATGTAAACTTTGCAAGATATAATATATTTAGACCCTTCTTACTTGCTTTGTGCATTTGACTGCAGTACCTTAACTTCAGGGTGCAGTCTGCATGTTTTTAGTCCATAAACTCTCTTCACACAGATGGAAAATGCCCTTTCTGTGCTGGTGTGTCATTGCCAAATGAGCAGAGAGGAAACTCTGTGTATTAATGCTTCTGGTCATGGCTAGTGGAGCATGATGCTATATTGAGCAGAAGTCATTAGAGCTGTCATAAACCATTAAGCACAGCAATGAGTCCTCTGTATTGACCAGTGCTGGGAGGTTGGAGATATCTTACAATAACAGTAAAAAAATCAGTGCAGAAACTGTCTCATAAGACTGTGCCAAAAGCCAAACCAGCTGTGAAATAGCTTTGTTGTGCTCTTTGTTTTTTCCTATTGAGTTTATTGCAAGTCAGCCTTTGATGAATAATGAATGCTAAGTCAGCATGAGGATAAAAGGGGGTGGGGGCACCCATAGTGGGGCACAGTCAGTGAAGTGTTGTTTGGACCACACCCTTGTAAGCGCTGTCTCTTCTACCTAATTGCACAATGCCTGCAGCTGTTTGTACTTTCACATGTGTTTTAATACCTGTTTTCATTACAGGAATGCTGACAATCACGGATTTCATCATCATACTGCACAGATACTATAAGTCACCGATGGTAGGTGCACGTGACTGATTGCATGAGATTTTCTTATTTTATTGAGGATTTCTGTTTCAGCCTTTAACCTATGTGCACATTTTTGTTGTATTTCAGGTGCAAATTTATGAATTAGAGGAACATAAGCTTGAGACGTGGCGAGGTTAGCATCATGCTGGGATGTTTTTGTAGCATGCATAAATAATTTAAGACATAAGACAAGCAGAATATAAATACTTGAATATTTATCTCTTTCTACAGAGGTTTACCTTCCAGCTACATTCAAGCCTCTGGTCAACATATCTCCTGATGCAAGGTACATTTTCTGAATATAAATAATGAATCTTTTCTGTTTTTACATGTTTTTATGTGCTACTGTGTCCAGATTTTAGTTTTCTGCTTTTAACTGGTCATTGTGTTTGTTGTGCTGCAGCCTGTTTGAAGCAGTGTACACCCTCATCAAAAACAAAATTCACCGCCTGCCTGTCATCGACCCTGTCACGGGGAATGCACTTTATATTCTCACACACAAGAGGATCCTCAAGTTCCTCCAGCTCTTTGTGAGTCTATCACATTCACTGTCAGTCTGTCAGTTAGTCTTTAGATCTCATTGCATTTAAATCCATCTAAAGGATGATTGCAATCAAGCTGGGAACTTGTCCTACTTTCTCATGTCTGCTGCCACCCAGTGGTCAATGTGGACACTAATAAAATGTGACATTAATGAATTTGGTGGAGGGTGATTACACCGAGCACGTCGCCGCCTCATTGTGTGTGTTTGTGCGGTCCAGATGTGTGAAATGCCGAAGCCAGCCTTCATGAAGCAGACTCTTGGGGAGCTCGGCATCGGTACGTACCATGATATTGCTTTCATCCACCCGGACACACCCATCATCAAAGCGCTCAACATCTTTGTGGAGAGACGAGTGTCCGCCCTACCTGTGGTGGATGAATCTGGTAAGATTGCAAACTTTAGTATTGGCAAAATATAATGAAAATAAATGAATGTCTCACTTCTTAATCTTCTCTTGCAGGCAAAGTTGTGGATATTTACTCCAAGTTTGATGTGATTGTAAGTAGAAATGTCTACAATTTCAAAATACCAACTATTAGAGGATGAACGGCTCTGTGATTTATTGCCCCTCGGTATGTATTCAATTGTCATGTTGCTCTATAGAACTTGGCTGCTGAGAAGACGTACAACAACCTGGACATCACAGTGACACAGGCTCTGAAACATCGCTCTCAGTACTTTGAAGGAGTCATGAAGTGCCACAAAATGGAAACAATGGAGACCATTGTGGACAGAATAGTCAAAGCTGAAGTGAGATTTTAAAACAAAGATACTTACATTTGTACATTGTACTTACATTTATTTACCCAGAAAAGTCCTCAGGACTTACTGTTGGTGTGTATGTTTTCTGCCAGGTGCATCGGTTGGTGGTGGTGGATGAGCGTTCCAGCATTGAGGGCATCGTTTCCCTGTCGGACATCCTCCAGGCTCTGGTGCTCAGCCCTGCAGGTATAGATGCTCAGCATCGCTAGCCTCAACTCTCCTTCTGTCCCGGACCCTGAGCTCTCTCCCCACCCTGCCCTCTAACTCTGTTTCGGGTAGGAAACGCACCTATTTTACTCACAGCTGGTTGTCGCCTGTAGCTGGCTTTACGGTGGCATGATGCCTGACGTCCTGTCTGTGCTGCCGGATGCTGCTGTGTGCAGTCACTGTGGTGACTTTGGTGCCAGGATGAAGTGGCTGTCTCCCTCTGAAAACAAATCCCACGTCTGCTGTCGCCACTGCGTTGAAATATATATGATATGTACATGTCGGGTAGTTGCAAACTGCATCTGTATTTGATAAATTTGATAAAAGATTACATAAAATTAACTTGGCTAACACTTCTGCTTCTTTCACGTGTAGCATGAATTTGTGGTGAACAACATGATGTGCACTATCTACACACGTAATCTTTAATTTGATAAGAACAAAATGCAAAACTGCAACAAAGTTTGAATCACAAATGTTAATTACATCAAGTTAGTAAGACATAACCGGTCTTGGCCAGAGGACTGTACACATTATAAGTCCTGTTTGGTTTTTAGCAGATGGAGCTACATTTTGCCAATATAAAGCTCGACCTTTGTGTGAATTTGTTTTGTCATTTATGTGCTTGAGAATAGAAAACGGACGCCTGCATCACTGTAGTGATTTCAGTATTGGAGGTTTGCTGTGTGTTAAATGGTCACATGATGTGAAGGAAAACATGATGCAATGTGATCGGGTCACTGTATTTTGTTTGTTTGTTTGTGTTTTTTGTCAACCCAGGCTTAATTGAAATGTTATATCATTCATATTTGTGCATAACACAACCTCAGTTTTGTGAAACTAACCAGTTTGCTGCGGCCTTTCATTTGGTTTAAACAAAGTCCAGTGGGGCAGTAGTTCAGGGGTTCAAAAAGAATGATTAATCTTGTTTTGGAAAACAGGAAGTTCAGTTTAGACAGACATGTTGCACAGATGAAAGGCGGGTAAATATTATGCTTACTTAGTTGCTTTTGACTTTATCTCTGCTGGCTGTATGGCTGTGCAAATGAAGTCATTAAAATTTGCTTCATATTGATTTGTGGACATGTTTAGGTAGACTGGTTTTTGAAGGGCTGGATCATGCTGGGGGGTTTTTTTTCCCAGTGAGATCCTGCAGCTTGTGTTGCGCATAATTATAAATGATTTTTAAAGATTAATTAAATAACACTAATCCTGTGTTCTCACTCGTGCTCCTTCTTCCTCTATTTCTCTGCAGATGCTTGTAAGGAGGAGAACCTGACCGAGTGAGATGGAGGAGGATTCGGCTGAAGTGGAGATACGGTGGAAGTAAATGAGTTTGAAGGCTGAGGTAAGGGAGCGTGAGGCTGAGCAGAGTCAGTCTGATGGTCCCAGAGACGCTTGCAACTGATGCACTATAGAGGCTTAGAAACCAAAGAGCTAGACAGCTGAATGAAGTGGAGTTCCTGCACTGAGGCTTGATTTTCTGAATGTGTTTTTTTGTTTGTTTGAACACTGATCAGATAAACACACACATGCACAGTGTATTATATTTACACACACAACAAACACACACATACGCAGAGATGCATTGTGGTCACCAGCGTGGAAAAGGTGGGTAAGCAAGATGGATGAGTTGGGGCTTTTGTGTAGTAATGATCATGCTGCTGTCATCGTTCTGTTTAGTTTTTTCCATTGCACTCTGCCTTCGATACTGAATGTCATCACCTCCAGCAAAGCATCTTCTCAATATTTGATGTAGGAAGGTGAACATTCATAGATGCAACTTATTGTTTGGTAGCAGAACTACACTTCACCTACAATGTGGCTAATTTATGACTGCTGTCATTAAAAAAACCTCTGCCAGTGCCAACATGAAGGGAGTGATGTCCAATCTTTATTTGTGCCTTTTGTTTGCCCTGCCCTTAACACTGACAGTGTTTGTGTCCCTTGACATTTTAATGTCAAACGAGTGCAATTATTTGAATTTTTTTAGATATGAACGTGTAATATTTTAAGTAGTCGGCAAGTTCTACCGTCTACTTCTAACTCAAAAAAAAAAATTTCCTCTTTCTTTGGCTGCATTTTCTGTAATTTAAAAAAAAAAACGTGTCAGAAATGTCAAGAATTTTCATAAATGGATTTACTTCAAAAAAGAAAAACCCAAATACAATCTAATTCATTTTAGCACAGAATTATGAAGTGGTCAGAGGCAAGTACAGCTGTAGATGAATATGGATTATAACAGCCAAGAACGATGAGTGAGCTCTCCTCACTCATTTTACATAAGCAGTGATTTAGAGTCTTTGTGACTTAAAGATGCATTTTTCTAACAGAATTACAAGACTGAAAAATGTCTGCAGATGTTTAATTTAAAAAAACAAATTGTTACATTTTTCAGTTTTTTTTGACGCTTCACATAATCCGCTACTCACAAACGTGCAAATCCAACTCTGTTATCACAGCTGTAGCTCGACAGGACTCATCTCCATCTTTGACTGTAAATAGGATTGTTTTCGGGAAACGTGTCACATAAAGCTTTATTTTTATGAATGTGTCAACATGTTTAAAGAGACTGCAGTTTTAATGTTATTTTTGTAAATATATTGTGGCAATATGTCCGGTTCAAAGAGACTTTGTATCAGATCAACATGTACTGTAAATGTGCAAGCATGAGAAACTACACTTCAGCAGTATGAATGTTCTTTGTTTTACTTTTTCTATTTTTCTGGCTGCAGAAAAATAAATGGACACTGAATGTACTGAGGCTGTGTTTGTAAGTTTGTTTCAATGTGTTTTGCTGAGTGGGGTTCCTAACCTTTATTACCCCCACTTACTTTGACATACCCCCACATGTGGTCTTCAACGCTCTCATCATCTTCCTTAGATATGTGGTTCAGTCATTTTGGTATTCTCATTATCTCTGAGGATGTCAGAAGCTTGATGTTTTTGATAACTTTTATTTGTTTTGACATTTCAAGTCATTTCTTAACTCATTTTTAAATACTCTCAGTCAAATCGCATGTTATTTAAACCATTGATCCAGGTTGGTGAAAAATTGACGCGTGTCCTGGTTACAGGTTAATATACTGAAGACCAGCCACGCCAATTAATACACAATCTTAATCATGTGCTGATGTGCTACCCTGCATTTTGTCTCCATAACAAACACATATTATAGAAGATCGGATTATACTTTATTTATCCCACAGTGGGGAAATTTACAATGAGGCAATCAATCAGATACCTGCAACTACTTCAATAATTTCCTTTAATAGATATATGGCCCAACACTTATTGATTGAATAAAGTCAGTTCTTAGGATGTGCTGTGATTTGTTTATAATTGTTGATTTAATTTCTTTGGGTTTTGGATAAAAACTTTGGATCAAAAAATTTGGGAACATCCATGATGGCTGTGGAATGATTCATAATTTTTAGATTTATCAAAAATGAATGAACAATTATATTTTTGCCAGTATTTAGATCATGTTAAGTCAAAATAAGTTTCTCATCTAACACAGTGTTAACCAGGAAAATGTGCATAATTAAACTGTTCATAATTTAGTTATTAATCTTTGGCCCTCTGGCCAAACACACAACTGTTTTTATGATGGGTCACAGTAACAGTGTTGCAATAGTTTCCTTATTTTGCATTTTATTTCGTATGTACTACATGCCAAAATAGCTGAAATAGCAACACCACAAAACAATTTTTGAAGACACCATAGTACGTGTGTGTGCAAGCCTTCAGTTTCCCTCACTTAATATCAGACCAAGAGTTCTAATTTCACTTTTCAGACCTTTGAACACACAGTCTGAGTCCATATGTGTTTGCTGCTTTTCTCATGATCACAGACATGATTTGTAGTTGGTAGCTTTACACATCCTTTTTTCATCTGATTACCATACTGCGTGAGATTTAAGATGCTTGTCTCGCACATTTTTTTTCATTAGACGTTTCTAAGAAGATTCTCAGTAACCACAGATGGTTCAGCAGTCATCACCAAAGCTGTAAGCTGGTGAGCTTTCAGCCCTGGAGCCTTTTCTCTTCATGGCGTGCTGCCCCGAGGATATTTTAGTGCAGGGTATAGGCATCCATGTGCCAGAGTGTGCCGAGAAATGTCTGGTTTTTATTTCAGCTGAGTGCTCCAGTAGCTGATGGTTCATCCTCTGTGTATGAAGAAGATGTGCTTGGAGAAATCAGCTGTCGTTTCCTGTACAGGAGGTTTAAAAAAATGCTCTCTGACGGTTTTAAACCAAGCCTGAGTGTTTGTGAAGCAGCCACAAGGTGACACTGTAGTACACAGTTCAGGCAGTGCATCCAAAAAAGATCAGATTGTACAGTTGATCCCATCCTGGGGTAATAAGTAATAACCTCTGTCTCATTGAATATTTACATTCCAATAAGAGATGAATGATTTCCAAGCAGTGCTTTTTTCTGCTCTCTTTCAAGGAAATTGCTAGATTTCAGCAGGAAGTTGTTTTTTTTTTTTTTTAAATGAAGCAAAGGTTGCCTCTAAATGAGGCAAAGGTACCGTCCGTGGATCTGATGGACTTCCAAATGAGGGGTGAAACTGGACCAGACTTACTCCAGACAATCTGCTTTGATCTCCCAATCTCCCCTGTGATAGCCAGCGCTGGGAAAGCCTCCTCTACACCTTGTAGCCCTAAAGCAGAAGAGGCAGGAGGGCTTCACTATCCTCCCCCCTCCATCCCCTTCTCTTCTCACTGCCCATCTTTCTCGCTTTCTTTACACACACACACACATTCACCATCCACACCCACACTGGACTCTCTTTTGATAGTCTAGGGCTTGATTTAAAATTCCTCTTCAGAGCGTGTCATGCATTTTATATGCATGGCGAGTGGGAGAGAAGAGGAGGGATTGCGTGGGGCTCCAGCCCAAATGAACTTCCCTCCGCTGTTGGTCTCCTCAGGGATATATCTCCACACACACACACACACCACCACCACCACTTTCTTTCACTCTCCTCATTTTCTCGCACCCGCTCAACTCTTTCAACATTAGTTTTACTGCATCATGCTTTTCACAAATTCCACTGAGCAGCAAGAGTGCCGTAGCCTTTGAAGACAAGTGTGATCAGAACAGAGGCAGGGGGTGTTAAAAAAAAAAAAAAAAAAAAAGCTGGCCGCAGGGCATTTGGGTTTTTGCACTCATGTTTAGCAGCGTATGGAGCAGAGGAGGGAGGCTGACAAGTGCAGTGTTTGGGGACAGCTTTGATGTCTGATGGGGTGCAGCTTCTGCTCATGCACAGTCCTTCATAAGGAGACTTACTGTCACGGTGACACAGCCGGGCTCATATTTACAGATCATAGCTGTGCAGAGACATCAGATAATCAGAAGAGCACTGTTGATACACCGCTCTCCATCTAAACATCTCTTATTCTCTTTCTGTCTTGCTGACAAGCTCAGAGATGAAGCTGGGAATCAATAAAAAAAAATACAGCAGACACAACATGAACTTGGACTGCAGCTGCTTGATAAATCTGGTTTATTAGGAACAATATGATCCCGCTAGCTTATTGTGGATATAGCAGTAAACAACAGAAACACAATTCACTTTTTTAAGTGCTACAGGTTTGTGATTATAGACATAAAACAGTACAGCAACCATAGTGCCTACATTCATATATGCACAGAGAATATTCAAAAAAAATTACAGTATATTGCTGTTAAACTGTTCCTATTCCTGCTCATAAATCACCCTCTGTTTGTCTATTTGAACACATCACTGGGAAAGCTGTTGTAGTGAGAATAAAGGGTGGTTTAGAGTGAGAACTGAGACAAGGTTTAAGTCTGGCAGGTCAACATTTTACAGATAAGCACTGAGTTATCATGGGAGCACAAAGTTGACAAAAGTTAAGCTGATATAGTACAGTAACACTAGACAAACCCTCCACAGGGAGATCAGAAAACCTCACTGAACAGACTCAGCGAAGTGAAGCGACGTGGATTCTTGTTAAGCTACTTTTTTTTTAATGTTTTGATTTTTAAATTAAAGATTAATACAAGTGAACTTTGGTTTCCAGCTCTCTAGAACTACACTGTAAATCTGTGGCAGTTTAAGCTGTAAGTAAAAGTTAAATTGACAGTATAGCAGCCTTAAGCCAATATTAATACAACACAGAGATTCACTTTTTAAACAGTTTTTCTTGTTATAGCAGCCAGGAAAAATGTAGTTACAGTGTGATTTCATAGAATAGAAAAAAGAAAAACAATTATTAAAGTACTGTTAAAAATCTGTGATCTGGTACCTCTTAATAAATAGAAAATTGCAACTCCTTTGCTGTTATTTGTAATCTTTTTACCCTATTCTGTTTTAAATACCCACACTGAATATTTGTTGTGTGAAGACAGTATCTTTCATCCATGCAACAAAGAAGTTTGGGAAAAAAAAAAATCACTTTTTCATAACCACCTTGCAAAGTACTGTGTACAAAGAAATATTTTGGAGCCTGTGAGCATTTCCAAAAATTTTCTATCAGACTGTAACACAAGACAAACATCAATAAAACAGGCTGAAGGGAACAAATCAATGACTCAATGCATTTGCAGAGTGGAGAGAAGGGACATCTCGGGTTCCAGCACTCACTGGGACACACAGGCTTTAGTCCTGAACTGAAACCCTGCTGTCGTGGATGTATCACTCATTTGTGGCCAGCCAAAGTTTTCTCAGTCCACGTCGACAAGTGTCTTTGTCAGAGTGGATTGTAGCATTACAGAGTCGCTGTGGGGCCTTGGCAGTGGGAGGACACATGTTGACAGGGTCAGCTCTAAAAACCTGGGTGAGCCCAAACAATCTGACCATGAATAGACTGATTTAAGCGTAAGAAAGCTGCAACAGAGGTAGAAAACAGAAAAAATCATAGCTTTTAGGGTCGCTTGCTAATCTGATGATGCTTTTTAAAGGGAGTGATTGTTTTCAGGGAGCGGCTTCGTTCACACTGCTTTACTTGAGGAATGCGCACTTGAAGATCTTGTCCACTTATGTTGCCTACTCCCTTCTTAAGATGCAATGTTTATTTTTCTTCTGCCTCACTCCTTTGTGCTGTGTTTGACATTTTTTAAGCATATTCACCAAGGTATGACAGGCTTCTTCTGCATGTTTTTCACCCCTTGATAAATTCCACCGTCTTTTTTCTGGAGTCTGGCTCCAAAATGTGTGGTTTGGCGTTCTGTAAAAATCAAAATCGGCAACAAATCGCAATCAAGGTTTAAAAACTCTGCAAAAGAAAGATCAGCAGATCTCAGTCTTCCATAGGCCCTTCTTCTACTTGTTAAAGGCCAGGGAGAGTATAATGGTGCAGTGTGTTTAGAGTTCACTGGAGCTGTCTGAGGAGTGAAAGCAGTAGACACCCAACTCGCTTGTTGTAGCAAGCTGTTTCCATTATACATTCTGAGCAGCTGTTCTGTGGAGGAAGTCCTTTGAAGGGCGGCTGCGGGGGGGGGGGGGGGAGATGGGGTAACTGGAGTCAACAGTTCAAAAGGGGTTCTTCACCCTAACAAGCAGGGGCGGGGCTGTGACCACTTCCTCTCCAGTGTGGGGCGTCATTGTCCCCTGTACCCCCATCATCATCAAGGCCTCCCAACAGAGGTCCCGCATGAGCTCTGACACATGCAACGTCTACACTAACACTCAAACATTCATGCTATAACTAGTACAGAAGCAGGCAGAACAACACAAATCCCCTTTTCTCCTCAGCTGTACTTAGATTAGTGTGATTACATCTAAGCTGCCTCTTTTCAAGGCGTCCTTTGCTCTGTATGGGCTGCTCATCTGGTTGCTTCAGTTGTTTTGATTTGTGTCTGTTTTGACGTGGAGGGGCGAGGAAGAGGGAGCTTTCTTGAGCGATAGGGCTTTGAAGAGAGCCAGATTCAGAGGAGTCTGAAGGTTGTCTCTGAGGGGTCAGAGGCGTCTTTATAAGGAAAAAGAAGATGAGGCACGAGGAGAAGGAGGAGGAAAAAGGATGAGAAAGAAAGTCACGCTGATAGAAAAATGGTTCTTTCACTTCTGTGTAAGGTAAGCACCGATGGTGAGGCTAGCTGCCCCGAGCGCAGCCACACCGAAAACCGTCTTAATGGAGGGCCAGGAGCAACTGAAGACTGAGTCCCTCTGTCTGTCATACAGTTCCACAAAGGCATCCTGAGAGAGAGAGAGCGAGAGAGAGAGAGAGAGAGAGAGAGAGACAAAGACAGACAGTTAATTGGCTTGCCAAAGAATATGTGTTTACCTATACATGTGTTGCGTCAGTTGGTTATCTGATGGGTGGAGTCAAAAGAAAACAGCACACAGGATAAGGCTGGCATTTCTGTAGATCCTGCTAAAGATGTAAACCTTTAAAAACAAGGCACACATATATGACTTCATTTACAATAAAGGATCAAATATTTGCCTAAACAGCAGAACATGGTAGTGCTTCACACACATCACTCAAGTAAGTAGTGCACTTGTTGGAGACTATTTTCAGATCAACTCAAAATAAACTACAATGCCCATGTTAATTGTGATGAAGAAGCATGTCACCCTGTCTTAGGCTTTGACTACACTAGCACTACTATTTCTGGTTTTGGTGTTTTGTGGGGGTTGTTAACAACAGTATCCTTCTTACTTTTAGATAATTGACAGAACACTTTTTTTGTAAAAGAGAGCTTCACAAACATCTGAAATCTCAAGGGCACACACCTCAAAATCAGACCAAATAAAACTAAAATGATCTGCATGGTTTGACGCCTTTACTGAGAAGGGTTTTTTTTTAAAAATATAATTTGGGTGAACTGACCCTTTAAGATGTAAATCCCTGTGCTGCCACCACTAAAACATGGGTGGAAATAGAGTGTTATTACACCCATCCTGCAAGCAGATCCATGAATGCATGTTGGCTCTCACACCCTCCTACGCACAACCCCAGACGCCCTTCATACAGAGAGGCACAACACACCCAGAAATGCACTAAGCAAAGATGGGAATCACAAAAAAGGAGTCCAATAGCAACTGCATGTCAACAGATTTTGGTGTTTTGGATTGCAGCACTCAAGCATAAGTATATTAATGTTATCCCGGGGGGGTGGGGTTCTGCTTTCTGCTGCTAACGGGAGTTTTAAAAGTGGTCTGTTACAAATTGA
The DNA here is from genome assembly GCA_008933995.1 of Datnioides undecimradiatus. Classification (NCBI taxonomy): domain Eukaryota; kingdom Metazoa; phylum Chordata; class Actinopteri; order Lobotiformes; family Datnioididae; genus Datnioides; species Datnioides undecimradiatus. The sequence continues at coordinate 3,066,474 of WARS01000032.1, read as the reverse complement.
GAATGTGTGAGTGTATGTAAGATCTGTGGGGAAAATACCAATGCTGTGTGTCTTTAGATGAGGAAATACAGACATCTGCTCATAGGCAGTGACAGCAGGAACAGCTGGACAGGAAGTCATGGTGCTAAGCTCCTCTCTCTCCCACACACACACACACACACACACACACACATACAAGCAAACGCACACACAAGTGGATTATCTTGGACCCAACTAGAAAAGAGTGTATTTTTGAGAGGTTTAAGAGAGGCTATATCAACAGTTTCCTATTGAACGTCAACTCTTTAAGAAGCTCACCACATTATTAGTGGAGTTGCGAAGCTGTACATTTGAGCTCCTTTGATGCCTTTGTTTTAGGCTGTTACTCGACCTGTCTGTGAACAATGGCGAATTGTTAAGTTTAATTTACTACTACATTACTGTGTCAGTTCCCATGGGGATCTATTATCATTCTATTTTAATCTGTCTTGATTTAACTCAATTTACCTACAGTAATTATGTTTTGTGTAATTCAAACAGGAATACACGTTTTATTTGACCTTGATCTTGTAGAAGCAAAACTGGGTCATTATGCTCTTTTTCACAAGTGTCAGATTTTAATATACAGTTTCCTTTTATCAAACAAAAGCCCACACAGGACTAAAAAAAGGAGACATCCTTTCTGAACTGCTGTGGGGAGACACAAGTATTTCCTGTTTCCCTCTCCTCCTTTTCCGTTCTGTTGCTTTCCTGAGGCTTGGGGGCCAGTCAGTGTCACGGAGGAGGAAGGATCAGCAGTTTCTTCCTACTTTAGGCCCTCTGGTGTCAAAAAATACTGGGCTCTTAAATCAGCCAACAACATCTTCAAACATTTTTTTGTCGCAGCTTTTTAATTATCCTGGTTAAACCAAGACTAAAGATCTACAGCCAAGTTAGCTGCTCTGTGAGACTGAACTTATGTCTTAAAGCTGTGTTTGGAGTGAAATGCAAATGTCAGTGTGCTAACATGCTCATAATTCTACATTGTTAATCCCTGTCAGGTATGTTTACCATTTTTGCAATTGCACTTTAGGATGTTAGCATGCTTAGAATTGCTAATCAGCTCTGCACACAACGTGCAGCTGAGGCTGATGGGAATGCCATCAGTTCTGCAATATATCAGATATTACTCCAGTTCATAGTGAGGGGGACAATGTCTGAACTAAATTTCATGACTGTACATTCAATAGTTGCAGTTATTTCACCAAAAATCATAAATGGTGGTGGGGCTAGAGGAAAAGTCACAAGCTCATCATTAGGATTCATCCTCTGGGAACCGTGAATGCATGTACCAAAGTCTGCAACATCCATCTAGTGAATGTTTCACAGTACAAAGTGAGAACATTAAGAAAAAACATTAAGTCTTTAGAAATTGTCCACTGGGTGAGACAAATGTCTGAGAAGAATGTCATAGGAATCTTTCTTAAGATATCTGAATCTGGGGGAACCAACATTATCATAGAGCCATGTTGCTAAAAGGCTTAAAATGGAGAGAGTTCAGATCAGATTGCTTTTATTCTTACAAGCCTGGTTCCTCAGCAATGATACTGTCTCCCTTCCTCTCCAGTATTCAGGTATTAATTACAGAACAAGCTCTGCAGTCAGACATTCAGTCAGGGAATGTGTTAGTTGGCAAAAAACCACTGCCATCATGTTTTTTTCCACCTACTCCAGGAAAATAACAGTTTGCTGAGGCAACAACACAAACCAGCCACGGGGTCCAGCAGCAAGTGCATGTGACTGACCGCCAGCAAGGCTCAACAAAATGGCAAACTCATGATGCGTGCCCTCAATATGTCCCAGACAGTCGGCATAGATTATCATCTATTTAAGTCTGAAACAAAAGTGGGCCAATTACGGTAAGAGGTTCATAAGAGCGGTGATGGATGTTTAAAAGATTCCCGCAAGGGCATCGACGGTAATAACTCCCAGAGTGACCCAGGGGAGAGCCGGGAAGCAGAGATAGAGGAGGGAGGGAGGGTGTCAGGTGGATATCATGAGACTGAGGCATGCTTCGCTTCAGCACCGGGAACTTTTTCACCCACATGTTAGTAAGCAGTGCTGCCACAACCATGTGAGTAGTGTTAAAAACAAACCTTAGTACTTTCTATTTTTTGTTCTCTCCATCCTCCCCTCTCTCCCCCTTTTTCTCCCACTGTATTGACTGTCATTATGAAAACCTGAGAGCCTTTGAAGAAAATAATAATAAGCAGCTGGCAACAGAGGATACGGAAGGTTGACAGGGACAGGAAAGGACAAAACATCTGCATTCATCACATCAACAAAAGACTCTATAATCCTCAAAAACTCATCTCATTGCCCTGCAGCAAACCATCTGCCGTTGACAGCAGGTGTGCATCTGGGAAATAAAGTCCAGGTCCTGCAGTTCTCTACAGTATTCATTTTTTGGATCAATGGCTTTTTAAAGGTCACAGCTGCCCTACAGAAGCCAAGAATCCGATGGGAGAATGTCTAGCCAGGTTTACACACGCCTTTTCCTTCATTTTTTTTTGTTGCACACAATGAATCCCATGGAGAGAGACATACAGAGTAAAGGAGTCAGACTGAACAGCGCAGACTTGAGAAGATCCCATACTCAGCCATGGGGTGGCAACTTGCTGCCCCAAGTGTCATGGTTACCCAGGCTGGAAGCTTCACACATGATTTGCTTTTCCCACCAGCGGGAGTGAGACTGTCTTCGACCTCTGATTTGTTTTTCACATGATTTAGACCTCTGGGTTTTTACTCAGTGTCTTTCTCATGGACACAAAGAGATTTTACACTGCTGTCTTCCTCGGATGGCCTTATGCTGTCTTAAGAGCAACAGGAAATACCAAACATTTGCCAGTTCCTTTGGGTATCCCCCGTGCTCTTGGGAATGAACCCTCAACTCGTGTGGAAGATAATGAGTCATCTTGTGTGCTTGGCTAGCCCCGTTAAAACCCCAAACAGCACTTTGCCAAAACAGAAAAATGATTAGGCAGTCATCTCTGTTTTGGGACGTTTCTGTGGGTAATTGTGGACAGACTGAGGCTGAGAGAAAGGGATGTGGGTTAAAGTTCAACTTGTAATTAAAGTGCCTGTTGTGGCTTCGCTGCTATATTCACCTCTGAACCGAGCTTCTCCCCACGCTCTGTTTATTTCCAAAGCATTCACATAGTAACGTACTTATTATATTGCATAGACTGCCGCTACCGCCCCTCTTTGATTTTCTAATGAGCTTCTTGCAGATTTCTCCACAGCTAATTAAAGTCAAACAAAACTCTCATTTCAGGAGCCGGGGGGGAGTAATGGAGGGATAAAAAAAAAAAACTGCAAGGAAGGCATTAATGTCCTTTGCAATTGATCTGTTTTAAATGCACACCCTGATGCAATGAAAAAAAAACAAAAACTCCCCTCTCCAGACACAATAGGTGACAGGACACCAAGCACCCGTCTGGCAGCAAGGTCAGGTTCGATCAGATCTCTGGAGTGTCATCCTTCGACTTGCCCGGCAAAAATGAGATGACGGAGGAGTTTGTTGCAATACTCATTACCCAGTGAATCCCTCTGTGTCAGCACCGCCAAACAGCTTGGAGGGCACTGAGCCCTTCGCCGCACTGTGACAATACTGCAATACTGAGGAAACAACCTCGCAGCCAAGAGATGACAAAATGGGTAGAAAGCTGTACAAATGTGGAAAATAAGGCTTAATAAATACACAAACTTGTAGGGGTTCTCAGTTTGCTGGCTCACATTAACAAGCTCACAAACAAACTATTCCATTAACACATTGTGAGGATTTCCTGCTTTTCTGTCGTTTGTATCATTTTAAATCGTTAAATTGCTTTGAACTGATAGAACAAGTACTTTTGGGTTGTAAACTTGGGCTCTGGGAGCTTGTAGTTGGCATTTGCTAGTATTTCCCAGCATTGCATGAATCAAATAATTAATCAGTTCATTAAGTATTTTAAGGTTAGCACTGAGGGCTAAAAAACTGCTCAGAAGAAATTAGATCTCTGAGCTACTTGCTCACAGAGGGAAATTTTAAGTTGATATTGTGACGTCAGCTCCTTCAAAAATATCAGGCCTTTTAAAAAGTCCTATAAATTCACCCAAAGACTTAACATCTCTTTAAATGGCTGCACATGATGGTAACTATGGAGTAACGTCTGTCTCTCTGATTAAAAGGGAATAGAAAGTGAGCCCGGATGTGAATCAGTCAAAATGGGAAAGCTTTTTAATTTGCTTTTGTGCTGGGTGTCATTGAAGATTCAGGTTTCAGTGTACTTTCCTTGGACTGAACTGGAAAGGGAGAAACAGATTTGATGTTGGATGCTACCCTAAAGGCTCATAAATATTCAAATCTGCGTCAGCAGCCGCAGCAGCATTTGTGTGTTTACAAAACAGCACGCTCTCCCGTGGGAGTGAGCCTGCTCTACTGGAACATGAAACGTGATCGCCAGTAAATCACCCACACTCCTCATGACACTTTGCATTTTTTTCTTTTTATTGTCTCCATTTTTCATTGTCTGAAGCACCAGATAAATGAGGACTGTAACTTTACACATGAGACTTTGGTTTCTTTGGAGATGAATAACGCTTCAGTTGTTTTTTATCCCATTAAGGAGGAAGGAAAGGGAGGAGAAGAAGAACCAGTGAAGTTAAACCATCCAATTTGTGCAGCAGCATCTAGATTTTTTTGAAGTGTATAAACAGATTTTGATTTGACAAACATTACTGATCTATTTACTTAACCTTGACCGAGCAGTTATGTGATGTTTGCAGGCCCTTTATTCTTGTTGAGCCCATTGATTTGTATTGAACAGCTTTGATCCAGCACGAGATGAAGGACTGACTGACCTTGCAGGCTTGGAGAGGCGAGGGCGAGTGGATGGACACAGACTGTGTTTGCTCACTTGCTCTCCTCCTGCACTCTGGGTTTATCAGTACCCCTGCACACCTTACTGAAGCTCAGAGTGTATCATTTACCATCACTTACCTCTGCATGCAGAGCAAAGAGACATCAAAGCAAAGAGAGAGCAACTGAGAGACGGAGATCCTTTTCTCTCACAATAAATACAGGCGGCTTAGTCAATATCGTTCGTTCTTTAAAAAAAAAGCAGGTCTGGGATTTTGACCTTCAAATCTATTTCAACCTCAACAACTGGTCCAAAATCCTTCACAATTGCAAAAACTTGGCACAATGGTTTCCTCAAATAGATACAGTGCAGCCAAAAGGGGATTTCTGTCTGAGGATGTCTGCACTGGAGGAGGAAGTGACAATACTTGAACCGGACAGAGGCGGCAAAGACTGCAGTGTGGCTATAAATATCTGAAGGCTTCAAGTGAGCTCCTGGTTCAGGGCTGCACAATCTAATAAAACAACTCTCATCACCGCTGCTCTGCCCATTTAAAAGGCCACCAATGACGCGCAAGAGCAGGAGGAGAGAATGGTTTCAGGGCTGCTGAGTCATCATCCACACTTGTGGAGGCTGGTGTGTTTGGAGTGCATTAAACCTGGCTTGAGTGGCTTTCCAGTAAAGACAGGATGTCTGCCACATGGGTGCCTAATAGCTCTGTGTTCTCTCCAAGGAAGCCTTGCATAGTACATCGACTATTCCAATGACGTGGCTGTGGCTTTAAAAATCCATGTAAGCACATGAAAGCCAAAGAACTGTGGTGCTTTTTCTGAGACGATTGTGTGAAACCTCTCCTGGGTTGCCTTCTTTTATCAAATTTTGCACTCAGGAATGCAGAAGCAGTTGTACAAAGTGCCACTTAGTAACATAAAGTACTATCAGTGGCATTTAAAACATGCAGGAGCACTCAGAGAAACAAAAAAAAAGGAGCCACGTTTCTCATTTACTTTGCTGCTTTGGGTTAATGATTACACACAGAGGTAAAACTTTCACATTTCAAACTGCTCTATCAGCTTTAAATCAGCTTTGGATTGCTGTGTACAGGAACCAGAGCGCCTCTTACTTTGACAAAACAAGGGAGCGTGGGAGCCCCCCCAACGCCGAGCTGCTCTGGTTGATTGGTTCAGATAGGAGCCTCTGATAGAGACCGTGGGAACCAACAGATTCCCAGGTGGCCTGTTGCCTCTCCTGTGACAAACAGAGCCCATGGGAGAGGCTCATTTCCTGTGACAGGGGTGGCACGCTGCTTCAAGCCTCAAAAGTCACATCCACTGACCCCTCAAGACCTTGAGACCACACGACCACCATCTCGAATGCGATGAAGCTGAAAATAGACTGGCTGGTCAGAGCCAAAAACGACTACTGTATATGATGTAATGAATGAGATGTGTGGGAACACCATCTGCAGCATGCTCGATGTGCAGAGCGTGTGGCGGCCGATTGTTCTGAACTTGCCCAAGAAATGAAGTCATCTGGATTTTCTTGAAATGGTGCATTCATCATTATCAAGTCATTTAGCGTTTTTTTGTGCTTGTGTCAAAGTGTTTTTGTTTCAAGCCCTGATGTAAGAGAATGACACAAACCTGATGTTTAAAAAGGGGATTTTCATAGAAGCCGTGATTGGAGAAGTCTTAGTAAAAGATCTTGACACTTCAGTCAGTGTTAACTCACTTCCTGTGCCAGATGCTGTACGGATGACATCACTGTCTGGCTTGAGACTATGGTTTCTCTGTGGTAGAGCCAAGTATGGTTAAATCACAGACTCTGTGCGGGTAACTAGGGAAAGACTAGAGGCAAGCCAAACATGTAGTCATACTAATACCATGGAGAAAGGGAGGGGGAGCAGCAGCGGAGAGCTACAGTTGGTTAGACACTGTAACTAAGAGATTTGTATTTGTTTTGAACCATTGACTGACTCTTAAATCCTTGCTCCTAGTCAAAGGAAAAGCAAACCGTAACAAAAGGGCAAGTTTTATGATCACAAAAAGCGGGAATGTTGTGTTTTTTTCTTTGATGAAATTCCAACTTACTCCTGTAATTTAGAAAGCAGTGCCAAACAAAATTGAGTGTAATCTCATCTAATAGAGAATTAAACATGTCAGTGAGGGAGAAAGTATTACAACATCAAAGCTAGACGGAAGGTGCCTCTCATGGTCTCATCTTTCATACAGGAGACATCTTGTAAAGTCGGCTGCTAAATGAAAGCTTGTCAGTTTTAGCAACAAGACATTGGAGCGTTTTACGTGATTGGAGTACATGCAGGCTGGGTTTCAGGTTCAGCCGTGTTCTCCGTGTACTCATGTAAATGAGAGAGGCCACAGTCTGGGATGAGGTAGAGCAGATCGAGGATCTCAGATGTCCGATAATGTCGGAGAAAACAACAATCCGTTTGAGGTGCAGCTCCCTCAGGAACACCTTTGATGTGGGGAGAAGAAGAGTTGAACCACAATGAAACTTTTCCACACAGTGAAGACATTTACTGCCAGCTGGGGAAAGCAACTATGTACATTTACTCAAGCACTACACCTAAATACATTCTGATGGTACTCTAGTACTTTGGTGAAGTATTTCTAGCTTGTGTTACTTTTTGCTCCACTTTACTAAATTTTAGAAGAACGTATGAGAGCGTTCTTTTGAATAACCTTAAACAATATGATGAGCTTATTAAATCCAATTGTTTTTTTTTCACAGCTTGCAAACCTTTAAAAACACTATTGTTGGGGCTCCCATTGCATCTCTGAGGTCCATGAACTGTTAGCCGTCACACCTAAAGTGACCTTTAGTTCCATTCAAAGAACTTCTGCAGGACTAAGACGTCTAAATTATCTAATCACTTTGGATGGGCCCCATCCATAGTCCGGAAACCAGTGGATTAAAATACACTGAGCTGTGATCAGAATTAGTTCCACCATAACCAGCTGCATCAGGAAAATACTAATAATGTACAGCTTAATATTAACAATTTATTAATCTATAATGTATGAAAGAGTGCTTTTACTTTTCATACTTTCATTACACAACTCCTCTGAATTTCTACTCAAAGCCAGTGAAACGCACTGTACTTCCTCAGTTTAGGTCTGTAACATTAGATATTGATGGACAGTAGCCTGGCAACATAAACAAACTTGACACTCACCACATTTTGATTTGCATATTAAGAAATCCTGATTAGTGCACAGAAATGTGTTGCATCACATTTTCCTAACTGACTCTGAACACCAGAAACAATACAACAAATACAGCGGATCAAAGATTTATGTATGGTTTTGAATTCTTACTGCGTTGTGCTGATGCTGTTAAATTCAGTAAAAGATCTTGATACTTCCTCGACCTTGGTCCACCGCTGGCATGTTTGCGTCAGGGAATAGACAAAGCAAAACTCAATGTGGAAAGGGAAGCAGCTTTCTCACAGGCTGAGGGCTACAATTGTGAAATGTGTGACAACATTCCTCCATCCTGCATGGAGCATGAGGTCATTCAGAGGAGGGAAGGGGAAGCAATATTTATTCTTACACAATTTAACTTCCAGCTGAGAAATCTAAGCAGATACCACAGCGTATATCATGTTTAATGGTCAGACGTGTTAAAAACAATGAACTCCAGAATGAACTGCAAAGTTCTCCTCGTTAAAAAAAACATTTTTTTTCCTCCTCCTCCCCTTTTCTCTTCTCAGGCTGGGAATGCTGGGGAAGAGTTCAATGACCTCTCTCAGGCAACCAGCTGATTTTCATCCAGGGGGAGAGGAATGAGAGGAATGCATTGATGTGTGGAAACAAACAACAGCACTGTGTGTGCCTGAGAGGCCTGATATGAGAAGGAATGAACCTTGAGATAACCAAGTGGTCTGCACGAAACACAGCTACACCATGCATACTTTACTATTACGTAATATAATAACTACACTTAAATCCTTTTCAGATATAGATGGATGTAATTAAAGTCTAATGAAGCAGCTAAAGACTTGGGTGCAGCACCACCTCTATTACTGCTCCTTTATCCTTTCTTTGGTCTAAGTTCAATGAGACTCACAGGGACCTTGGAGAGAGCTATGTTGAGCAGAGCGCTTTAAAAACGGCCGATTGTTTGAACTATTTTGAGCAGGTTGACTCACTCGGAGCTGTGTGACCTTCCTCCGTCTGTATGCAGAGACCAAGGGGAAACAAGCACAGCTTACCTGATGAATGATAATAAGTTTCCTATTGTGACAATGAAGGTCTCGTGTGAAAATGTGCGGAAAGCTAATAAGGCACATGTCAGTTTCATGATAGAAGAGCGGCTCTTTTGTGTTTGGGCATTTTCTCTCAGGAATAATCCATGGAAAATGTCATTAGTGGTATTCAGTGACTGCCTGTTGTGAGCTGAGTAGCCTTGATGCTGCTGTGCAGAGGGTATTAGAATATACTGCCTCAAACTTGAAATTGTGCAGGAAAAAACGCATACATACTGGATATTGAGCTACAACTGAAAATGTTCTTTATTTGCACTATGTGATGCCCATGTGGATGTTTTCACAAGTACATTCCTCTGCTTTCTAGGTCAGCAGATGGATCAGCTGAGAATCAGATGATTGTTGAGTCAGATGACTTTAACAGGCAACTTTACCCAAGTTTGCTCCATAAATTTCTATCCAGTGAGCTATGCTACACCTATCTCTCCAACTCTCAGCCAAAGACATCAAAGTTATTTGCTCTACTTGCTCCATTTTACTTTGGTCTTTCAACCTTGGTGGCCTGATACACACGCTGCCAACCATCCATACTTTTTTTTCCCAGCAATTAGTCTCGAGCTGACTGCAGCCCATGTTGCTGTTAGAAGGACTGGACTGCCTGTTTCTGGCTTTATAAGCCTCCTCTGCTTGCTTGCCCTTCCATCTCTCCTTCTAAACCCTGTTAGGCTCACCTCCTGATCAAAGACACCTTGTGAAGTCCATCCATTTCATCCAGGAATATTTTTTAACCTCCTGTCCTCCCTAAAGTGCAGGAGTGTGGACCCACATTAATTCAAATCTGGAACATTGAAGGTTGAGGGATCTGAGCGCCTGTCGTGATAGACTGGGTGGTATCAGAAAATGAGTTGGCAAAGCTCGCTGATAATTTGACACAGTCACAATCAAAGATCTTTTTTTTTCTCTGTTGATTAAACGAGAGAAAATACATAGTTATTGGACTCTTTCTTCTTATTTTACAGCTTTTACACCACAAAATGTGAAAGATATTATCCTCTTTTTAAATTAAGTTCTTTATAGGTCAATTTGCAGAGTTAATTAAACTTCTGGTGGTTAAATTTCCTGACATGACACTCGTCTAGACATATCACAGTTAACTTTCGGCTATAAAGCAAAATGGCGCCCAACATAACTGAATCCAGGCATTATAAAAAGAGAAATTGCTCTGACATAAGTCACAAAATGATTGCATCCTTAGACATACACGGGCAAAAAAATGCACAACTCTATTGTCAAAAAAGAAAAATACAAAAAATGCTAAATAAAATACCTAAGAAGAAAAGGCATCACTGTCAGTACAGGGCTTTTCAATTCTCCCTGTTTTCTTTGAAGTATCTGTCATTATTTGAAGTTGTAATGACAGCCCAACAACCAATTAAAGGTAGCACACCTTCAGAGCAGACCCAGTGAAATTGATGTAATATAACGCCGTGGCAGCCATGGGTATGCCCCTGCCAGCGAGATATCCCTGTCAGAAGTAGCACGCAGTAGTAGCATTCCTCTGAAAACAGCAGGGGTTATCTGTGACAGCGACAAAATGTCTGTGCACTGCAGCACGCTGACAGAATTTGGTTGTAAATTTGAGCGGACATCAAGACTTCAGGATGGCGAGGAGTTTCATGAACGCTGATCGCTGCCCTGAACAATACAGCAGTAACGTTCCTTTGGCAAAGCTTTTATCTTCCAAACATCAGGGTGTATCATTTTCTCTGCACTTCAAACCTAATCAGTTGCCATCAAAGGTGACTGCCAACAGGGTGGTGCTGTCTCACAGGGAGTCAAAGCGTGCGCACACACACACACACACACACACACACACCAGTTGAAAGCTGTCAGCATAAAAGTGCTAAAACCTCTCACCTTGTGAAGGTCTTTCCACAGAGACCCTCTTTTCTAAAGCATGAATTTTGATAATTCACCTTCATATACAACCGGACATTTACAGCTGTGGGCTGACTGCGTTAATTGAGTCTTTGCTCAGAGATACCGACACAAACTATCGGAAATGCCCAATCAATACAACATAGTCAAAGTGATATTCGAGCAATGACTGACCTCACTCAGTGTCCGCTCAAACAGATCAGATTTCCTGAAGGGCTGTTTGCTCTGCTGGCAAAAATCACATTGGGGAGGGGGTCCAGAGAATTATTTACCCCAGACCTCCATGGATGAGGCAGAGAAATCTATTTACCATTATCTGGCTGTTGTCATTTTTTGGGGAGGGCATGTACTCGGCATTTCAAGGAAGAGCCAATAATGGCATGCTGTTTGTTAATGGCCAGCGCTGTGGCTAGTTGCACCAGGAAATCCCAGTGGAGATGGTATTGCGGTGTGTGTGTGCATGTGCACATGGTTGTGTGTATGTTTATGTGTGGTGTGTGTGTGTTGAGGCTGAATGGCACGGCTAACAGGAAGCTAGGCACCCCGGGGCCATCTGCTCCCTGCCATGGCTCACATGTCACCCTGTGACAACACAGCATTATTGATTCACACTACCACATCCGCTTCTGTGTGTACACGCTGATGTGCAACAGTGTATGTGTGTATGCAGATGTGTTAGAGTGTGCACACAGCCATTTTGTGGACAGCAAATAACTGATTTGCACCAGTACATCCGCTTCTGTGTTTGCCTGCCTGTGTGTGTATATGAGCTCTATAGCCTTAAAGGACCAGTTCATGCAAATCACAAAAACATATTTTAACATTAACTTTTGATGGTATAGCCATTAAAGAGTTTTACTACAAGTTTTAAAAGCTGCATTATTTTCATATACACAATTGATCGCATGGATTGGAAATGATAATAGAGGATAAACACCAGACTTGTTAAGTTTCTCTCAGCGCTACAAGATATCCTAGCCATTTTAATTTTTTGTTTGTTTCCCTTCGCCACTCTACAAAAACCTGACGTGTTGAATGTGTAAGTATCGTCAGCATAAAAAGACAGATCACCTGAAAAACTCAACAGCTACGTTTTCTGTCCCAGAAAGCAATGTCACGAGTACCCGGAAATTGAACATGTCTTCGGCAGGGAACAGTTCTTAATGATAACCGTCAAACATGGAGAATAAGTAAGAAAACCTTGCTTCTGTGATGTGGATGAACTCACCCTTCAACAACTTTTTAGGTTGTCCTATAATGCAACAGGCTCCCTCTCTGTGAACAAGAAAGTCAATTCTGACACACTCCCAGCTGCATTTCAAACAGCAGAGGCTATTGTTGCTCCAGAAATTAATTGAAAATATCAAATCTCTTTTAAAACCCTTTTGGGGGTTTGTCCCAAAAATATCTACAGTAGCTAGACAATGGGAGGAACCATTTAACCTTGCCCTATATTGATATGCCGCACTGCTTGTGAGGGTGTGCCCAGTGGCAAAGTCAACTAGTGTCTCAGTAGGCTCCTCATTATCCAGCTCATACCATGACAGGAAAGGTGGAAAACTCTTTTTATCTGTTGTCTCAAATGGTTCATTAGGACATTTTTTTTTTCATGCAGATTGTCAGCGGGTTTGCGATGTGACTGCAATGATAGCAAGGACGGAAACAGGGCAGGGATTCATCTGTAACATGACAATTAAAGGACCACACGGGAGCAGTGATGGCAACGCTTCTATATTTAGAGGCCTCTCACGTGTCCCTGCATTTTTCAAGGATCTGGAACGTTACCTGACACTACAAGCCAGGTCTCGGGGTATTAGTGTGTCGTTTGTGAAGGGATTGGGCACGTGGATGTGTGTAAATGAGCTCTGTGATGGTGGGGTAAGATATACAGGATGAGAAAACAGAGGGGGGAAAGGAGATGTAATTTCTGGACTGGGGCACAGACTGCCTTTAGGGTTCTACTTGAGGGATATCCATTTAGTGTCTGAGTTTATCCTCTCCATATATTATTCATCAGTGTGTATTTGTGTGAGTGTGTGCTGTGACTGGGATAGTAGTGCTTTTAAAACAGCTTTGGCACGTGTCCCGCATGAAGCAGAAAAACAGCAGGTTGAGGTGATTACTGATTTGAATGCAATAATAAAAGGAAACACAATCATATGGCTGAAAATGCAAACATCAACCTGCAGACTCACATGGCCCCGGAGGCCTGACACGGCAAGGCAAGACACAGAGCAAACAAAACACACACACACCAGCAAGCACACAGCCAACAGTGGTTCCTGAATGAAGCATGCTCGACTGACATGATTGTCCAACAACAAAATCACCCACACCCCACACCAGCCACTCAGGAAAGAAACACCTAGGTTGTCTCCATTATTTATTTACAGTCGCTGTTCTACAGCAGACATTCCTCCGGCTCTCCTGAGAAGGCCCAGAAATAAGCTCACAGGACAGGGTGGAGGGTCTCTGGGGAGAGGTGAGGCCATAGAAATAGACACAGCGTTCACAAAGCGCCAGAGTTATGAGAAACGGTAACAGAGCTGTATTTTTCTGTGTTAATCCTGTTACTGAAGTGAGTGCCAGTCACAACAAAAGGCGCAACATTTCTGGCACGTTCATGAAATGCATGGCATGAGTGGAATGGTAAAGAACGGTGTAAACATGACATAAAATCAAGGAGTGAGATGTCAAGCTGGAAAGAGCTCAAGCTGAACATCTGACCTTATGTTCTAGTCAAGAATATGATAAAAATCCTTTGTTTAGGTGAAATTCGCCCCGCCGAGAGTTACACACTGTCTTCAGCTCTTGTCTACCAGGCTTTTCTATAATTAAGAGTGACATGTCTACTGTTTAGGGACTGACTTGATTTTATTGTCAGAAAATAAAAAGAGTTGCATTTTAAACTTTGAATAAAAAGCTAAATTATTCAATGCACCGCATCCAGCTGCAACAAAACCTGATGTTTGCTGCTCTGTGAAAGGCTTTAGGCTGATAATACAAAGCAGGGTCTGCTGTAGGAAGATGGGGTTTTTTTTTCATTAAAATGGTCACAAAAAGATTTAAAATGTACAATTTTTCTTTTAGGAACATGCTTGACACTTCGATGCTGTTTTCATTTTGGCAGTGGTTTGGACACCGGTGATCTGAGCATAACAACTGACTATTGTCACTCAAACTGCACCACCTGAACTGTAAAAGGTTATTAAATCAGCTTTCTGAAGTACTGAATGTTTGGAACAAAGGTCTTTGTGCTTTGAGTATCTCAGAGACCCTGATAGCAGCCAAACGAGAATCTCTCCAGGTCTGTTCCTGAAAGAAAAGTATTCATGTCAGACTGATTCAGAGAGTTACAGCCCTGAGCTGCCTGCGTCTGTAGGAAATGTTTCTGAGATTACAGTTGCCGGGCTGATGGGTGTAAACACAGTGGCAGATGGCGAGCGACCGAGGCCTGCGCAGCAAAAGGGGTACAGTACGGGGGAAAATCTTGGCTGCTCCTCGCTGAGCTGAGCTCTTTTGTGGTACCGAGTCTCCATTACAGAGCTCCACCATCTCCAAAACTGAGTCTTTTGTGCAGACATTTTTTTCTGTTCCTCCAGAAGTGAAATTATGTTGTTAGTAGTCTGTTTTGAAATGATGAGTGGGAGGGAAAAACCCTAAATGCTATTTGCATGAGTAATCGTTTATTCCTCCGTCTGATTACTGGGAAAAAGAAAACGGAGTTGGTTGCGCACACTAATTTTGAGGGGCCACACTGATAAACAACTACAAATTAAAGGATGAAAAAAAGAAACAAGTGACTGCGACAGCACGCAGACAGAAAAGAGAAGGTTTCTGGCTCAGAATGCAGGGATCAATCATGACTTCTAGAGCTCATTGTCCCTTAAATGCAGCTTTTCTTTCACTGTCAACACAGGCTTCTTTTTGTCATGAGAAGAGTTCAAAGTCATAAGAAAAAAGTCATGAACATTTCATGAATGTTGCCACAGTTAGTACTGACTTGTGTTTAACGGACTGAATTTGCATCTAGGAGACACAAATTGGATGTAAGTGAGGTCTCATTGGGATTTGTTTTGCTTTGCTGTGAGTGGCTGCATGTGCCTCCTTTGTGAGTGAGTTTGTTTGGGTTTTTTCCCCCTCCTCTACTCTGCAGACATGTCACCTATATGGAGATTAATGACTTCCTCACCGTCCCAGATCCACTCAGTCTCAATGAGGAAGGAGAGGGGCGCAGCCAGATGCCCGCAATACCGTAGCAACATGCAGGTCCCACCCGTTGACAAGCAGATTGTGCTCAGGGAATCCCCCACAGGATGGACCCAACCCAAGCCAGCTTACATTGTTTTCTGCTCTCTATCACACACTCACATGCACACCCACACGCACACACACATACACACACAAACACCTGTAACACACAAAGAAATAGGCCACCTGGCTACCTACATTCCTCAGACACCTGATACCGCTGTTCGAAACTTAAGAAAAGGTTTTCATGAGATTCGAATCCTTCTTCTCATCCACTGCATTAGAAGATGACACATCTACATTCAAGCTTGTGAGTAGTTTGGTGAGACTGTACAAAGCTAAATGCTAATGTAAGCATGCTAACATGCTGTTAGTTTAGCAGGTTTAGCAGGTTTGCCATCATAATATAGCATGCTCACATTTGTTGATTACGCTGATGATGGTGCTACAAACCAACCTCATGTTGGCCCTATGGGTGAAGTGAGACAACTGATGCCAGAAGCAGTAGGATTAATTCTGTGTGAACCATCAAAGTCTGCACAAATTTAATGGCAATGAGATATTTCAGTTTGGACCAAGGAAATTAATTTGTCAACATCTTATCTGGCACTGCTCTCAGTTAGCCTTCCAAAGTTGTGAAACCGCTGTTCTCCTCCTTTGGCATTTTGCTTGGTACCGCCCCCTCAGCCAATCAAATGTCTGAGGTCAAGCATGTAATTTCAGAAGTCGGACGCCGTCTGCCACTTTGTTCAATCACTTGGTATTTACTGCGAGGGTGTGTAAATAAACACAGGTGCACCATGTGTGGGTGAGGCTGCAGCCTAAATGCAATCATCCCCTGATGAGTGCAATTTTTGCCACCACAAAGCATGAATTCATACAGGTGGAGAAAACTGAGTGTCGAGGACAATGAAAGGACAGTGTTTTACATCCTGGAGTATGGGAAGTAATCAGTGCAGAATGTGAGCCATTTCACCCTCAGCTGGGTTTTGTAAATACAGTAACTGTTGTGTTATTTCTAAAAGGACAAATAGTTTTGTTTAACTAAAAGTATATTTGACTCACCGGTGATGCCTAGACTCAACAACGATTAGTGGGCTCTCCTATTTTGGGCGCAAATTGTCTCAAAAACAACAGGAAACAGAGGGTGGCTGATGTTTGCACACCGCTCTCACATGTCCAAAAGTCAGTAATAGGTTGATTAGCCTCCACTTTTGTTTAAGTATGGTGGAAAACACAAGACTCACCTCTTGGGCACAATAACACAATGGACAGTGCAAGTGACGAAAAACACAACCTGTCTAAACATACATATAACTATGTTTATTCAGTGTCTTCATTGTTACAGTCTGCACCCTCACAGAGTGATCACAAAGCTGTGGTGACTGAAACGTGAAACACTGAAACACAAAATGTGTTTTAATCCCGATTCTTCTGAGAGCCACCTGGCAGATGGGGGATGAAATGAACTAAACATGTATGACCCATATGTAACTGCAAAAACTGGGTGTCCCCAGAATAGATGGCAAGCCATGGAAAGGTTCAACGGGAGCAGATTAGACATAAAAATATAGCACATTTGCATCATCACAATCCACTCAAAGCACTCACACTAAAACAGATTGGTTGCAAGATTAGATCCAAACAGTGGCAGCCATTGTCGGGCCTTAGCTGCCTTTGAAGACACTGAGGTCACGTCCTCGGGTTTTCTGGGAATTTGTTTGAGTGACTGGGGGGTGATAACCTCCTACAATTAAAAGGTGCTATTTCATTGGCTGATTCCAGTATTTTGAGGCTCAGTGTATTTAAATGTGACTACCCTAAAGCCAGCAAAATAAATAAATAAATAAATGAAACAACAAAGGGATTCACAAGTTCCAGACCAGACTGTGATTCCTGGTGTAGCTGCAATGGGGGGAGGGGGGCACTCATGACCTCAGTTTCTCTAAAATCCTGGCTGCAGCCCTGAGACAACTCAGAGGGGAAGTATCTAATAAGAAACCGTAGCAACTTGGGGTTGTGTATACCAATTTCATGCAGAATCAGAACCAAATCAACAAACATTCACTTGCAATGTAAATCAAAGAAACATCCAGGAGTCTTCAGCATATAAGGGGCTTTTTAGCCGTAAAATTAGCAGCAAAGATCCACCTTTCTCGGATAAGTGGGGAATGACAGTGACTTTTCTATATGTCAAACACTTGCAAACAAGTCGGGAGAAAAAGGAGAAGCTGAATCTCACAGATGCAGTGTTGGGCACAGACAAAGCACTGTGTCTGCAGTGTCAGTTATTAAATGTCAGGTAGTAACTGAAACACAAACACACAGTCAGGAAATTCCCCACCTGAAGGGCATTCAAATGATTCTGTAAATCAACACGCTGTTGACTCCAATCTGTCTATGCTGAAGCTCTAAACATTCAAGGTATGAACCTACATGAGCCAATGTTAATGTATTCTATATTAAATTGTTTTAGAGCTGAGTCTAAGCCAAAATAATTTGGGTATCCTCTGTGCTAGGAGCAGCACTCCACCAAAATGACCTAAAGAGGAAACATACGCTTTCAAGTAATCCTGAATAATCCTTTGGATTAAAAGACTGTTCTCTCTCCCTCTAAAGTGGATGCAGAGCAGCAGAGATATAGTCATCTCCGCCCAGCTGGAAAACACAGACTATGATGACCTACATTATTGTACAGTGGGCACAGGCTCCAGAGACTTCGAGCAGCCCAGCCTGCGCCAGCTTCAAGGCACAGGTCTGAAAAAGCAGACAAAAGAGTTCCAACCTAGATGCACGGAGGACTGTATGTTAAACACAGCAGCTGCAGATTAGTTCTGTGTTCCTGGAGGGCCCTCCCTCTGTTGCCTGCCTTTGATATGTGGCACAACCTGCCACCTCCAGGGGCAAGGCAGACTCAAGGGGAATGTTAAACGGTCCTTCCCTTTGAGGTGAAATGTTCGATATGAATCATTGATGACCCCTCCGCCCTCACCCCCCCAGTTCTGATACCCTCTGGTTAAGATAACCCAGCAACACAAATGTTATGCTCCCAGTAAGAGCACCTCTGCTAATTAGAGGCTAATATGTGGCAGATTGGTTTAATGGCTGTTGAGGGGCACAGAAGTAGATGCCAGTGTGCTCTTCAATGGTTCCAGTAAAGGAGAGTTTTTGCAAAAATGGATGTAATATCCGTGCTTTTTTTCTAATTCAATCTATCATTTTCACTTCTCTGTAAACTGGGTATGTGCGTGGGCAGGTAAATGCAGTGTGTAGATGCCTCTCCTCATTAATACCAAAAGTTGATGTGCCATTTAGACGTGAACAGCCCTGATAGCTGAGCTCTGTCCAGCCATGCCCCGAGGCCTAAACACATTATTTCAATGGTTTTTCCCTTTGCTGACATATGTCTGGCCTCTCCTCTCCTGTTACAATCACAATCTAATGCATTACATCACAGCAGCACCGGGCAAGTTTGCAGCATAAAGCTTTCTACAGGTTAAGTACCATCAAGTTCATGTAAGTGTGACGTATTAAATGCTGCTTTCTGTGGGTTTTGGCTCCCTGTGGGGTGCCCTGGACTGCCCCCTCCTCTCCATGACAGCAGCGTGTCTCCCAATGGCTCTGCGGTTGACGGGGCGGGGTTTATCTAGAGCGTCGGGGGGTGTGACAGAGAGCGTTGTCTGATTGGTCAGGTGCGTTTGACAGCCACCATGTACATCCAACCAGATGCCGTCTATCTCGAGCACTGGCGCTGTCGTGTGTAATGGGCGCGTCTAGAGAAATGGGGTTTTATTAATGATCAACCTCAGCTATGATTTCGATAATATGCGCAATTAAGCCGTATAATAATGTACGTTTTGACCTCAATTACAAATGTATACATTGACTGAATTTACTGATTAAAATCTCTTTAAGCAGAGCATAGGAGGACTTTTGCGCCCCCGTGGCACACAACTGCAAAGCCCTTAACTAAACGGAATCAGACCTACCCATCCCCCGTTATCTTGTATCCAGCTGTTCAGAGGTCCATTTAAATACTCCGTCATCCACTCCGCGATGTTGTCCACTTGCGGTGTCATCTCCTCTTTCGACACGCACTCCACGCACACCGTACCCCCGAACTCGAAAAAAGCGATAATCCGCCCCCAGTTCACCCCGTCCCGGAACAGTTCGTCTATCACCTCGGCGAATCTTCGCTGCGCCGTGGTGGAGGTGAGATACAGCTGCCGCGACATTTCCGTGAAGTCCGGCTGGTATAGTCTCTCAAGTTCATCTCCCGCCTCTCGCAGGACTCTGTGTATGGCGGCGTGCGGGTCGGACTGGGGTAGCCTTTTGCAGACGTGTGGGATGTTCTCGTTGTCGGGCCCGGTGCTGGCTTCACGGCACCGGCGGACCAAAGTCGGTGGTGGGGCAACTATTGACCCATTATTAGCAGCATCTTCATCTCGGACATCGTCAAATCCCCACACGTAGCCTTGTTTGGAGAGTTTATGGCAGATGTACTTTTCCACAATGTTGCGATTACAGTCGTTCGCCATTCCGATTTAATTTGGCACTTTATACACAGAGTCTGTCCTAAATAAAATGCATTATGGTCGAATTCGTGCGCCGTATAATGCACAGCAAGGAATTATCTAAAACTCGATTATATTCAAATAGCAGCAATGCAGCGAGTGTGCACGCGGGGAGCAAATGCTTCGCGAGTTGAGGAAACCGTCTTGAACGAAAACTTAGCAAAAAAAAAAACCCTTTCAGAGGTCAAAAAACACTGTGTCCGAGTGAGCAGCAGTCTTAATTTTCCGAATCCTTGGAGAGATTCTGGCGACCTTCTCTTTGCAGAAATCCAATATGCGGAAGAGGTTGGAGTAGTGATCTATTCCTGTGCACATCACCCAGACCTGGATACGTTGCGAATAAAACCATGAATGAGGGAAAAAGTTTGACGAGCCTGAAGGGTCTTTAAACGCCGCTAACTATTTTAGCAGCGTTTACGCACAACGAGGCGCAGGACTGTGAGCCAGACAAGGTCGGACTGAGTCCTCCTCCACGATTGCTCCTCATATCCTCCTCAGCAGCTCCCTGCCCACCGCGCAGAGGGCCGCGCTCTGCTGGTGAGGTATTCGTGTACGTCAGCTACGCAAAGTAATTCCTTTGGCTGCTCTCGGAGACTCCAAGTGCACATGAAGGAACTGCACAAAAATCATGAATAGCCTGTATTCTCGTGATTACATGTTTAAATCATCAATTTTATAACTGAAATATAGAGAACGTCACCAGCGTTCACTTGAAGATTTACAAAGAGAGCTCTGAGAAGATCCTGGTTAATTCGTAAGGAGCACGGAAACATCCCACTCTGCTGAGGGGCTGCATTGATGTGGCCCAGCCACCCCCTTGTGGATGGACATCCAACCTTGCAGTACAAATTGATGTGTACCTTTATACAGTTTGCCTGTGTTCTTTGATTCCCCGTCTACTCTCCTCTGGCCACCCAGCATATCTTTACATTTTCTGATGGGACAAAGAGTCCAAAATCCTGTACAAAGCAGAGAGATACACCCCTGCAAAGTTCACTCCTGTAAGATTAAATCTCATTCCCACAACTCTGCGAAAGCCACATAAGGTAGCCTACTGCAGGAGGAAAATTGTTGTGTTGCATGACATCGAGCAGAATTTATGAAAGGGCATTCTATAAGTGACTCACACTAGGCATCACATTTTGTCTTTCTTTATAGGTATTTATTTAGTTTATCATGTAAGAAAATAAGACAAAGAAACGTTCCACTTCTCACATTTTCTTTCAATGGCACACAAGGTGAAGGTGTTAAGTTTTTTGGCAGAAACAAAAGTCAAAAAGCAAGAAAGAAGAATGAATTAAGTGCATTATGACTTTCATGTTCAATATTCAAAACTCATTAAGTATGTAGATGACACTGTTAAATAGGGGAAACTAGCGTGACTGTTACAGAACTTACATCTTGACTGTATGTTCAAACATACTGTAAGCATAGGCTTCATTTGCATAGCTTAAGGGTTAAAAGAAAATGTTATAATAAAACTGCTTTTATATGGGCTACATGTTCTATCAACTATGTGTTTGCTACCTTAAGGTAAAAGAGAACTTTAGATGGCAATAAATGTACACTTATGAAAAGCTGTTGAGTGCAGGACAGTATGCCTTTACCCAATATCAAATGAGAACATCATCCAACTTGAGTCATGCATTCTCACTTTCATATCTTAGGTTTCAGTAAGGCTTCTTTTTGTCATACAAAGACTGGAAATTGACGAAATTCACAAAAACAGCTGGCATTTTACACTGAAAAGTAGTAAAGATTAAGTTTTAAATGAATTGGTAAACAACGTGTGGATTAAGCCACATTGTTCTGCGGACAGGTCCATTCCTATAGCATTAGCTTCATCAGTAGTCACTCTTAAGGCTTAGAATGGGACCCCACACTGCTCCACAGCTTCAATGAACTAACTCTAAGATCAAGAGAGCAGCAACATTAAAATAAATCTCAAATAAATGCATTGCATCTACAGAAATTGTCTTAACACATTTTGGCATTCAAATGTTGGTGCATTGAAAAATAATATTCCTATGTTCTGATTTGTATGTTTTGTATTAAAGTACATTCTCCCAGTTTGTGATGGACCAAAGGAAGACTTGCAAGAGTCAACACTGTACCTTTTCTTCCTCTATATGCAAAACATATAGAAAAGACATATGTTAAATACAAGACTTTTAAAGGCTTGACAGAAATCAGGAGGGAATCGATATTGTCATTTAGGGACCTGCATAGTCCCATCTGTGCACGACAGGCTGAGAACAGGTCAAAATCAGAGGGACAGGGATCACACCTTCATGCCAGTCCCTCTGCTATTTTGGCCCTTATGTAAAACAAATCTCTAGTGCCCTCACTAGACCTACAGGGATATGACTTGATCCTGCAAGTCATGCCCTGCCCTGACTTTTAGCACCCCAACAGATTACGGATCCCACTTGGATCTCAGCTGGGGTAGCTGAATATGTGCACTGACACATATAACTGCATGTAACAATGATACGCTTCCTTTCACACATTTAATGAAAAAAGGTATTCAACTTGACAAGTGAAATTATCTGTGCTGGTCTTTTTTTTTTTTAAATCCACAATGTTTTGATTTCATGGCTTCAACCCATAGTACCTGCATTCCTTTCTCAATAAATTGCAATGGGATGATGAGAAAATAATTTGGTGTGTGTTTCCCGAGACAATAAAATCTAATGGCTTTTCTCTCCCCAGGGGTTGGCTCAGTCACAGCAAACACAGACACACACACACAAACATACTCATTGCATACAGCTCATCCAAAAATCTTTGCCCCAACACAGCATCTTAACATTTTCGAATACTTCTATTTTGTGGAAATTACGTTTTTGCTTTAGTAATAGTTGAAAATCAAAACACATCGAACATGCTCTGTCTGATATCAGTAATGAGCAGTGCTGTATCACATCTTGGCTTGGTTCACACACTGGGCACATAAACAAAACATCCCACAGCATAAACAAAACGCTTAGGGCAACTGGTTTCAAACACAGGTTATTCAGTCAAACAGGAGGGTGCTTTGCCTGCAAAGACCTGTAGTGTGAAATGGAAGAGAGGAAGGGCCTTATTTAGTGAAAACTGTAAAATTCTTACAAGGTGGACTTTTAAGATACATGAAATGTTATGACAAAAGATAAGTTACTATTCTGGTTTAAGGAACTTCAAGCCATATTTGGCACAACTGGTCAGACAAGATATCTGTTGCTTTTCCTTACTGTGCCAGTGGGGCCTAATAGCTATAATGTTAGTGGTTTACAAAGCCTAGCCGCTTTAACACCAGGCTGTGGGATGTTTAGTCTGCCCCCATTCCCTTAAAGTAAGGCTGCTCCCACAAAAAGAAGCAGGAGGACACATTACACTGAAGGGCCACTGGAATGCTGTGAGAGGGAAAAATAAAAAATTCTGTGAAGTCTAAAGAGGAGTTACGTCACGGGACAAGAAAAGAGTAAACATCTGCCACTTTCTTTCATCCCATCTGTTAAGTTGATATCAAAAATGCACTCAAAGCTTGGCCCTTCCCCCCCCACCTACAGCTGTGCACTAGTACTGGTTAGGGGAGTGCAGGGGATGAGGGTAAGGCTGCTGTTACTCCCTCTTGTCAGCTGCTTTTGACTGCTCCCTCTGAATCATGCAGCGGCGCACAATGCTGTCAAAACTCCCCAGGTAGAAGAGAGCGATGGTACGAAACAATCCCATGGTAACAATCTGTATAGAAGATAAATTGAGGTCTGTAAATTTCTGGATGAGAACTGATTTGGCCAATGGCAAAACGGTGGAGTACAAGGCTTTACCTGCTGGAGGCCCTCCGTGATTGAGGTGACAGGTGACATTCCACAGGTGAGAGCCGAGAGCATGTAACCATCGGGTCCCACAGAGCTGTTAAAGTTGCCCTGCTACAAAAACAAAGGAAACAGTTGTTCATCTTCCTCTACAATCATTTTAATGTTTAAAAGTGGACAATAAGCAGCATGGCTCAGTGGCAGGTGAGATGGATTTCTTACCACTGCATCCCGAACAATGATTTTGGCCACTTGGTCTGGTTGGCAAACTCCAGAGGTTTCAGAGATTAACTTGGTTTCCAGAGGCTAGCAGAAGAGAAAACATAACATGGTCTTAAATAGGAAGGAATTGGTAATGAAAATATGCCACTGTGTTCTGTGTCAAAGAAATGTTTACCTTTGTCTTGTTTTCCTCAGCCAGTCCTGGAGTGTCAGTGTCAGGGGGGTAGGCCACAGTCACATAGATATTGTATGGCTTTATCTGAAGTAGAGAGCATCACATACTGGGCATTATTTCCTACCATTTTACCTTGATGATGTTCAACACAAAAGGTTGATAAAGGTGGCAAATTTGGATCAATATAACAGATATGAGATCACTGATTTAAAATAAATGCACTGTGAAGTTCAGCTGTAATGCAGCAAATGAGATCTGTGCAAAAAGGTTATTTAAGCATTAGAGGCCAAAAACTCACCTCCATCTGCAGCGACTCTGCTAAGCCACGCAGGGCAAACTTAGATGGAGAATAGGCAGTGTATCCAAACAAGCCAATCTGGCCTGCTTGTGAGGAAACAAACATGATGCGGCCCATTCTTCGCTCCTTCATGGTGGTAATGACGGCTCGGGTTGGGTAAACACTTCCCAGGTAATTCACTTCCATCAGTTTCTGTTGGAAACGAGGCAGAAAATCAAGCATGTTATAACAAAACTTTCTCAGAGTAGCACCGCAAAAATGCACATTTCACAAACTCAATCCTGTGGCACAATTTCTCTAGTACATAATTTTCTACTCATTGCAACTGCAATTTAAAATAAATGTTAGTTGAAGATGTAACCGCTTTTCAATCTTTTCAGACAGTCATGAAACCTTGGACAGAACCAGACAGCACTCACCTCCTTTAATGGTATATAAAATGTACAAAACACACAGATTTATTTTTTGGTCTGGGTAAAGTAAACCAAGAAATTTAATATTAACAAATATCAATTTTGCTTATTTCCATACGTCCTGAGAAAAATTCAGGAAAGTGGATCAAACATCACATTATAACTGGGACATATAAATTATAGACTTACTCAAAATAACTTCATAAAACAGCATGTGAGAGATTCATAAAATAAAATAATTATTTTGATTCTTTTTAATCACTCAATTGTTAATATTTTTATGAAACTGTGTATGATCAAACTGTTCAGAGTAGCTTTTTGACTTCTGAACAAAAACAAGGACAGGGCCACTGCCAGGTACCTACTTTAAAACGGTCCACTTCCACATCCTCAAACTTTCCAGAAACTGATGTTCCAGCACAGTTCACCAACATATCAACAGGCCCCAGCTTCTCTTGAGCCTGCACGTTATGAAGAAGCCACTTCAGTACATCAACACTGAATTATCCAAGAACCTGAGATTTTCCATTGTTGCTAAGAGCGTAACATTACCTGTTTTATCACACTTTCCACCTGGCTATAATCACTGGAAACATCCACTGATATGCAGAGCACCACCTGTATGGAAA
Source organism: Datnioides undecimradiatus (assembly GCA_008933995.1). Lineage (NCBI taxonomy): Eukaryota > Metazoa > Chordata > Actinopteri > Lobotiformes > Datnioididae > Datnioides > Datnioides undecimradiatus. Next base: position 3,041,090 of record WARS01000032.1, on the reverse strand, counting down.
TTACATTTGAAGTGTGGAATGGCATCAGCTTTATGCCCTAAATGAACACATATATGGTCATGACAAAACAACATCTGAAAGCAACATCTTTCAATGATATACATACTAAATCAAAAATCTATACCTGCTTGTCATTGATGGCAAATTTCTCCACCTCTTTCTTTGCTTGAAGCAACTTAGCCTAAGGGAGAAATTGAATGTTTCCTGTTATAAACATCATCAAATTTCCTGTTCAAAACCTAAAGAAAACATGTCAAATCTTGAACATAATTACACACATGTAAGCCAACTGTTTAGCACTAAATCAAGCACATTTCACACGTAAATGGAGCACATCCTTCACCTGACATGAAGCAAATTCACCTTTAGAATATGTTTCACTGTGTTTGACATCAAATGAGTTGCCTGTAACAACAAACAGGTTGCAACAAGGCGAAACACAAAGAAACGACTGGCTGAATGCGATTTGTGCTGACCTCATCCCGTGCCACCAAGGTGATGAACGCTCCTTGCCTGTAGCACTCAATTGCAATGCATTTACCAATCCCACTGGAGCCTCCTGTCACCTGAAAATTCAAAGGGTATAGAAGATCATCAATCAAAGGTCACCTGTAGGTGGTGGTGCAGGTTAAGCATAAAAGAGATGAGCTCATGTTCTATTATCGTTGTGTCCAAACTATTATTCGACTTTATGGTGACAGATGTGCAACAGTCCTGCCGGATTATACCACATATGCATAATGAAATGACCAACTTGTCTATTTATTAGGTAGACGTAGCTAAAATGAGAGACGTCCAATACAACAGACCTGTCAGATATAATTCTCCGTATATGCTTTAAGTGTTTAAGATGTGATATTCCAACCTCGCAGTGATTTTCGTTACTTTGACAAGCGTTTAGCAGGCGTTGATGTTAGCATTAGCTAGTTGACTGTAACGTCAATTCATTACTGTTAACATTGTGGGCGTGTCACTCCTCATAACTAACAGCTGACTTTCTAAAAACTTGAAAAAATAAATTTCCCTGTTTAAAAAAATGCAATGACTGATTTTATCTATAACGTTAGTGCTAGTGGACATAACGTCACGCATCGTAAGGTTTGAACGTTAACCCGGTTTGCTAGCTTCGTTAGAACCTAAAACTAGCTACAAAGCTACAGTCGTGAGTGAACGTTAGCTACCGTTACGAGCAGTTAGCAGTGGGGTGCACTTACCACGACGTGGGCCCCGTTCAGTTTCAATGGTTTGGGACTAATGAGAGGTGATATCATATATAACAGCAACACAAAAGCAACAATGAAGGCAGCAACTACAAGAAGCATTATGAATGGTAGAAGGAGCCACCAGGAATTGATGAAAAGCCAATCCGTGATCGTTGAGCTCAATCCTTCTTCAGAGGACATGGGTGAAATCAAGCAGTCGTTAGCTTGTTTGCTAACTAGCAGGCCAGCTACTGGGGTCCGATAACAGAGCAACAAGGCAGGCGGGTGGGTAGCGAAACACAGAACTCGGAGGAGGGGTTGTTCTAGGGTTCGTCAGTGAGTAAGGTAAGTGCAACGGCCAGTTTAAAGCACCGCGGTGGACTTTGGCTCCCTGTGACAAAGCGCAGTCTGCATAAACCAAAACAAATCGAACTGTCCACTGTAAACGAACGCCCAACGTTATACTTGGTACTTGTAGTCCCCAAGCCGAAACCGCTTCTCTAGAATCTCGTTGCTTCGAGGGTGTTTTAACAACAACTCCCACAATGCAATGCTCCGCTTCCTCGTTTGTCGTATTCGTTTCAGCTAGCAACACACCTAAGCTTCACACCCACAGGTACGTTGCCCCAAAAAGGAAGAGTAAATTTGGGCTAATTTGAACAGTGTAATTTTACTTATGAACTAACATTTCTATTGTATATCTTTGTCAATAACAAGTTGTTAATTTGTCCCACAAAAATAAACCGCCTTTGTTGATGTAGCTATAACTTTTATTTACATTGGAAATGAAAAACAGAATCTTATGCATTGGTGACCTCTTCACGTGGAAAAGGCTCAAGAATTGGCTATATGTGTAGACATTTACAGTAAAATAAGAGATGTTCCCCAACAAAACTCAAAAGAGACAGTTTACACACACAGCTTAGTAAAGATGCATACAATCTATAATAAAAGAGCTAACATGAAATGTGCAAATGTTATACATTTCTTAGTCGAGTGACAAAGCACTGGATACATGCAGTATGACCAATTTAGAAACAAACCAATACAAAAGAATCTTGCAGTTTTTCTAAAAGGCACATGGTGCACACGGCCACTAATGGCTACATTACGTTCATTCTTGGAGATGCATTCCTATGTAAAATTTTACACAAGAATTCTCTTCACCTGAGCCATCAGCGTACAACTTCAACACCTCAGTTGTTTTTATCAAGATTCGTGATGCGTCTTTTTTCTTAATATAAGGCTTAGTTTTTTGCAGTTTGTATTTAGGATAGTCAGCGAAGCCTGTGGATAGTAATGGAATATGTACAGATAGTAACAAACAAACCTTGAGCAATTCAAAGCTATTGAGTCCTTGAAAAACAATGCTGGTCTGGCACCACTGGTGATCTGCCCTAATAGTTATGTTCAATTCAAATGACATATGAGTAAACATTTGCCATTTGGTAGGAAACTGGATAAACAATCCAACTTTTCCATGGGGCCCGATGCAGCTCTTATCCTGAGTATCCCAGTCTCAAGATTCGAAACATCCATCATCTTTAGACAACTGACACATTTTACCACAACAAATCCTATGAACCCATTCACTTCTGTCCCCAAGCCCAAGATTTACGCATTCAACAAAATGCTTGTTTTTTCTCTAATAAAAATAGATATATGGGGTATTTATTAGCCCAGGGAGATGTATTCTGACAGAAAAATAAGAACACAAGCCCTGACTAAAATGGTCATAACTTCAATAGCCTTATTTGTGTGTACGTCTGCCATTAGTTTCCTTAAGTTGTTTGGGTATTCTGCTCATTAATACCTTAAGTCTTTAGTGCATAAGTCAAACAACCATCTAAGTTCCCTGTGTCATATTGATACATATGTTACATCAAGTCAGCTGAAGATCAGAAGTCTTTAATCTTCTTTGGACAATGTTGAATATCAAATGAAACTAGGTCTTCCACCCTTTGTGTGGTTATCAGATTGGCAGCAGGGAGCAGGAATCTTGCCCATTTGTGATAAACCACCACACCTGATGAATGATTATGTGACAGAAAGAGAGAAAATGGGACAGGGACAGTAAAGAGAGACAATCACAATTCCTTTGCTTTGGTTTATCCTGGGTCACACATCCCAACTAGCCTTCCTGCCCAAAGTCCTCTGTGAATTTTTTCAGTTTATCCAGATCTTGTTCATTGACTGTTGGCTTTGTGTTGGCCAGAGACCTCATCATGTCAGACTAAAAAGCACAAAACAAAACACAATGGTAAGATGTCATGATATCAAAGTGATGGCTCTGTATGCATTTATGCCATGTAGAATTTCTACATACTTACCATGCATACAATAGGTTCCAGTAGCTTCTCACCAGGGACATCCATCCATGTCATTTCAACTGCATTGGGATCACCAGGTGAGCAAGGAGTCAAGAGGTCATCTACAATATTGTTGGGGTCAGTTCTTGATGGACCTCGTACCTTGTTAATAATAAATAAAAATGTAGGGGAAGACAGAAAAGTAACACTTGGTCAACGACAACATGTTATACCTACAGATACCTATACCTACCTACAGATGTTTGAAAAGACATACCCGTTTGAAGTGGGTTGCTGACTGGACCTTTCGAACAGGCTGCATTAGAGCGTCTCTGACAATGATACTGATATCTGCTCCTGAGTATCCATCTGTCTTCTTGCCAAGAGTCATAAAGTCAGACTCAGTGAGACTGTTAGGGGTTGAACCAAGATGAAGCTTGAACATGAAGGAGCGGGCGTGCTCCTCAGGCAGTGGGATGTAGATCCTCTTCTCAAATCTGACATGGTAGAATTGGAGTTCAGTGAGCACATGTTAATAACAAGATAGTAACTAACAATTCTCACCAAGTGATCACAATTACCGTCTCCTGATGGCTGAGTCAAGGGTCCAGGGGATGTTTGTCGCCCCAAGTACAAGCACTCCCTCATTATTATTCCCCACACCTGCAAAAACGTCACAGCATATACACCTAAATACTTTGCATCTACTTAAAATAAAAACACTGTGCAGCTGTCACTGACACATGTTGATACCTACAGCTAATACAGGCTCCAATAGTTCTGGGACCACATGTTACATTATAGGGAAAGGAACTGAACATCTAAACATCAACAATTGAGATCATCATTGAGCATAGACAAGCAAAATTCATCAACATAACTTGTTGCCTGACCATGTGGATGCTGGACTGAAAAATGGGCTGCATTACATTTTGCAACAATATTTGGTTCCTTGTCATTGTGGATGTAAGATTAGCCCTATTAGGAATGTTATTTCTTTGAAAAGAGATTAAGTTTAGATATGTATTCTAGCAAATATTTAAAGACATGTCACACTTCTGGCCACACCAAAATCAGTGATGTCACAGCAGGTGTTTTCCCTCACCTGTCAAGGAGCATGTTTGCTCTGACATCTGTTTATGGGTGTGACCAGAATCAGTGAGCTGTAAAGTTTAATTCTGTTCAGAGAGCTGCAGTAGACAAGACATGAATCCTTTTGGCAGCCAACAATCCACATATATTAACTTTGTCCAGAAGTACCATCTAGTCATCCAGCCACCATGCTTCTATGGTGATACATTTGTGTGTCCCCCCCCCGCTGTGTAAGTTTAATGATGAAGATACGTTTGTCTATCCCATGCTACGCAACCCTTATTTAGGACACAAAAATAGACTGCAACTAAAAGCACTGCTTCACTTAATGCATAAACATGCATTACCTGATTGTAAGTTGACTTTTTAGATCCCACAGGCTGTTTACTTATATAATATTGGACATTGCTGAAAAGGCTTCACTTATATCTCAGACTTTTAAGCTCCTTAAGAATAAAAGTGGGCACTGGCATCCAATAAAATGCTATTTTAGCTCAGCAGACTTACCTTGCATCTGAACCAGGAACTCTGTCTTAATACGGCGAGCAGCCTCACTCTCGTTCTCACTTCTTGAGCCACACAGGGAGTCAATCTCATCAATAAAGATAATAGAAGGCTTGTGCTCCCTTGCTAGGCTAAAAAGATTCTTCACCAGCCTGTGAAGCAAAACAGAGAGTGTTTAAAAAGTTAGGCAGCAGGATATTTTCATACTCAACCCATGATTATGTGGATTTCTGTTACTATGATTTACTTTTCACTCTCTCCCAGCCATTTAGAGACAAGGTCTGATGAGGAGATGGAGAAGAAGGTTGAGTTGTTTGCCTCTGTGGCAACAGCTTTTGCCAGATAGGACTTTCCTGTTCCTGGAGGCCCAAAGAGCAGGATCCCCCTCCATGGAGTTCTCTTTCCTTCGAGTCAAGCAAAAGGGTAACTTAATCTATATTAACATCCCCAAAAATCATCTTCACTCTGACTCGACTGTCATCTATGCAACATAGATGTTTACATCTGCCACAAAGGTTGAATTTAGATTTAATACCTGTGAAAAGGTGGGGGAATTTGATTGGAAGAATAACAGCCTCTTTCAGTGCCTCTTTGGCTCCCTCCAAGCCGGCAACATCATTCCATTTGATGTTTGGTCTCTCCATAACAATTGCACCTGGAAAAAAATAAAATACATCACTTTAGTATAGAGTATAACTAATGCCCAAATTACAACAGATTTCATGAGACAAACTCAAAATCTACAAATGTTAACAAATATCAGATTAGTTCAGATTTCAGTTCAGTTGTTCAGTAAATGCAAAGCCTGTAGAAGGCCAGATTACACACCTGAGAGCTGATTTTGGAATTTCTTTTTCTCTGGATCTTCACCCTCATCGCTTTCATTCCTGAAAAAAAGCGATTATAAAAAAAAGTATATAGTATGTATACGATTTTTATATGGAAAAGATCATTTTGTTTTTCAGCTTATTAAAGGTAACACTGATTTCCAATCCACTGCCCCACCCATTAACACACCCTTTGTCATCAGACTGTGACTCTTTGACAGGCTTAGCGGGAGGAGCTTTCTCTTTCTTCTTCAGATACTCCTTCAACTTCTCTGCTCTGTCCAAGTATTCAGCACATTTTGTCCGGATGCTCTGTTTGGCTTTCTCACCCTGGGCTTCATCTGTCAGGAATAAGCACAAAACACATACACAAAAATAATTTCAGGAGTACTTTTGCATAAAGATGACATCATCCTCCTCTTTGTATAACAGCCATGGAACAGCCAAGGATCATTATCAGATTGTGGGTCCTGTTGTGACAAACAGATGTGATCATAACATTGTGAGAGCTGTACACCTAATGCCAAGATGCTGTTTAAAGCCTTACATTTCATTACATGGAGAAAGTATTGAACAGCAGATTGGTACAGTCGCAGAGCCTCCTCATAGTTCTGAGCTTTATCCTCCTGAGCTGCCTTACTGGCAAGATCAATGGCTTTCTGAAAAAAGAAAAAAAAAACCAGGGACATGGAGCAAAGTTGATCATACTGACACTTTTAGGTAGTAAAAAAGAAAATAAAGTATGTAAGGTCAATAAATACGTCTCTGTTGACGTATGACAGCTTCGCGACATGCATCAGCCAAACACCACAAACATCAAAACAAATCCATAAATATAAGTGTACGAAGTTAGCAAAATTGACTGAAAATAAATCACAAATGTTTGAGTAGATGTCGGTCCCAGGCAAACTTATTTAAAAAATTTCCCGTTACATACAAGCGACATGTAAAGATCAGCTGGATCTGTTACACCTGTGCTATGTGGTGACACTTCGCACACTGTGAAGAGTGCCTGGTCCTGAATCTGAACGCACTCTCTTTCGGTTACCGTGCTATAAAGTGTAATTATAACACAAGTGGTATTTGCAATAAAATTCGTACAGACTAGAACAATGACAGTTTTGCTTTCTCATGGTGATCTCATGTTTGAAAGGCCAAATAAACCCAGTTAGCTAGCTAGCTAGCATCGTTAATCCATTAGCTGCCTTGTTCATTAAACGAGCTAACGATAATGTTAAAAGGCAATTGCCACATCTGCGTGTACTGAAACAACGAATAACACCAACTTTTGTATTACATATAGACCACAGTGCCGATCACTGTTGATCAAAAGTCAAGTTAACTGTCGTGTAAAAGCCCAAGTTAGCTAAGTTAGCTAAGCATGCTAATTAGCAGCTAATGTTACAAATGTTACGTATTTCACATCGTTGGAAGCATTTATAGAGACCAACACCCAGCGAAACTAGACCGGACGTTTTAATTGTTACCAACTAGCAAACTTTTTCAGTTAAGTCCTTGACGTTAACAACTTTAAAAGGCTATTTAATTTACCCTTTTAGCCAGCTCAGGGGTTGGTCCTCAACTTACCTGTAAATTATTGTTGGTAGCCATAAGGGCTGATCAGTTGTCCGGTAATCGAAAAAATAGAACACCGCCGTGACAAAACTACTTTCAGACACAGTCCTTTAGAATCCAATGTTATATAAGTTGACTTTTAACTCGACAATCGAAGTTTTTATGAGGCTTGTTTTCGTTTCTTAGATCGCTCCCAAGCAAGACCGAGCAAGGAACTTCCGCATTAAAAGTCGATGCTCGCGTGCACGGAATGTGATGACGTCAAGACGTAGCCTCGGAGACAGTTTTCATATTACTGCGTTTTTACAATTACATTTTTCTTTTGTTCTGTTGTAAAACTTTAAAGTGGATCTGGGGGATAAAGTGGTCTATATTTGCGGGAGTTTACGTAAAAACACTACTTATTCACCTATTTAATCTTTTCTTATTTGTTTTGTTAGTTGTTATATAACGTCTCTGGTTAGTGGTTAACCGATAGCGCGTACAGTGGTTTACCAGATCAATGCACTACCTGACTATGAATGAACTATTAACCCTGTGGGTCTACCGTTTAGTTAGAGTTAAGTCTTGAATTCATTTTAAACTAAAAGCTCAGCTCATTCTGCAGCACATCCACACTGTTGTGAACTTGTGACATATCTGTTACAGAGAGAAATGATGTAGCAACCTCTTTATTCACTAGGTATTCCTGTAGTTCTTCCACTCTATCCAGATACTGTTTACATTTATCTCTGATCTTCTGGTTGCCGTCTTTACCCTGGGGTTCACCTGACGGAGAGGAGAACATTAATTTAATACCATTCTTTGATATTATTGTTTTGGACATTATACAAAATATCGTAACAAGTTATAAAGATGGTGCAGTTTATAATGGGCACGCATGCACTAACAAAAAACATTAATAGTGGAGTAATTATACTGGTAAATGCTAATGGAAATACACCAATATATGGATTGTTAGGATGACATGACATGTCTCAGCTACTGTAGGTGTGGTGTTTCAGTGTGGCACTTCGTTTCCAGTGATGATGACGCACGTTTCAAAATGTGCAGAAAATACTTGACAGCATGTTGATAGGAGCGGATGGCCTCTTCATAGTTCCCATCCTGGTCTTCTTGTGAGGCCTTCTGTGCTATGGCAATAGCTTTCTGAAAGAGCAGGACATTAATTAAAACTACAGATATCATATCCTATGTTTCTACTGAAATCCCTGCTTGTCAGAGTCTATACTGAATACTCAAACTCCTACTCCTATTATGTTGTACAGTGTTTGTGTTGTAATGGTAGTTATATTATCAGATAATCATAATAATTTCTAAAAATGCTTTTAAGTTAGGGTTTAATTGATACATTTATTATTTATTGATACATTTATTGTGCTTTTTGTGAGATCAAATGTCAAAATGTGTACTGTGGAAAAAATGTCCTTTGCACATATTTTATCATGGACATTATCAGTATAGACTTTATTATGGACTATAGTCATTCCTTTATTAAACAATTCATTGCATGCTCAGCTCAAATCTGTTTTTGAACTGACAAAATGGCTTCAGTGTCTTCTGAATTGCCTGTGTTCAGCTATTTTTCTTGCCACTTATATGATCAGAGTAACTTGTCTTTATTAAGATCTGCCTTAGCAGATTGAACTTAAAGAGAAAATAAAATGTTATCAAAATGAGCAGAGGGTCCAAGTGAATTCCATCTCATTTAGGACATCAGCTAACCACCCACCTATCAGAGCACCTTGAGCCTTTAACATCAATGCTAAACTACACTCCTTATGAGATCTACAGATTTAATGACACATTTTCTTAACTGTTCAGATTACTGATGTGATATTATAACTTTAACACTCCTGTTTGATAAATTTAAATAACTGTAGCCTGTAGTTTAACTGTGGTTAATCATATCACATTGCTGATCATATCACAGTACCGATCAATGTGTGGACTTGATTTGAATCACTGTTGTTGGCCAATGGTCAGTCAGCTGTTAACATTAAAACAAAATGTCCTGCATTCAAAGTAAGAACAGCTTATTCTGTTATATTTTAATAAAACCTGCGGGGTCATTCTAATTCTAATCAGGCAACACCTCTGGAAGGCGTTTGTCAAGATTAAACCGGACAGATTACACACCTAACACAGTTTGCTCCCATCGCACCTGCGTTACTAAACTCGATAAACCAACGCTTCCTGCTTGATAGATTATTATTCACCCTACCTGTAGATTCGTTGGCTCCATGAGGAGTCCTGTAACAACTGAAAATACAACAGAGTCGACCCGTGATCGCCGCCAGTTTTTCGTTTACCAGGCTGTGTCACTACATAACAAGTTCCTGTTTGCTTATCGCTCCCTCAGCAATGACACGAGTTGAAGAAAGCAGCCAGCCCAGTCGCAGGAATGGCAGCTATGCTGGGACGCGGAAACCCTCCTGCCGGTGAGTCACGGCGCTTCACTTGTGTTGTTATACAAGTTATACACCAGTTGGTAAACCATTCATTTAATGACCCAAATGCAATTATGGAATTATTACTTTTTATTATGGATCTTTTATAGGTCAGCAGCACAATATGCGCAATACAGGGCAGTAAAGAGTCGTTTTACCTGTAACACGGACTGGCAGCTCTCGTTACAGAACTCCAAGTGACATGTAAAACCTGCGAGTTCAGATTCTATGCACGTGCGCGTGAGCCATTATAAACTCCACCAACTTCACCAACGACGCTTGATGACTGGGCGCTCCACTAGAGGTCGCCCCAAGATCATCATGAAAGCATCAATGGCGAGAGGAACCTGTAACTGCTACTGTTAGGACGCCTCACAACAACAAAAACACTAACACTAATTACATTGATAGTAAATAAATGAATGCAAATAAAGTAACCCATAGTTTAGCCTATGTATATATGTTAACTAGGTTGCACGTCACCGAAATGGCTAGACAGTTCATTTAATTTCATAATATTTATAAACCAGCATAACTAGTTTTTCATTTCACTTATAAGTATGAGCCGGTTCAATTTGCTTACTAAATTGCATATTACTTGTCATAGTGCAATAATAATTCAGTTTTATTTTAAATGACACGCAACCAAGTTTACAAACCATTGTAAAATTGTAGGATCCAAAACATCTTTAGGAAATAATTGGCATGCGTATTAATGTGTTTTAGGCCTATACATAAATAATATTTTCGCTGAGTTAACTAAAAAGCCAAGAGACAAAAATGTGCTGGGAGACGCAGTGTAAACTGTGATAGGAGACATTTGGCCCCACTCAGTGGATTAACGTCGAGCTCAGACCATCGACAGCCTGACACCTGATAGCTCCAGTGCGGCGCACGGTCTGGTCAGGAAAACGGAAAGCTGGCGTTGTTAGTTTGGAAACATGCGGCGGAAATACAGCTCACCGTCAACAGTGGTAGATCAACCTAAATCTTTGTCAGTGACATTAGCGGACGTCGAATCCTGCTGAAAGAGATCCGCGCGTAACTCGCGCAGCCCATTAGGCGCATTTTATGGAGATCTATAGATGACAAGACCTGCACGCCGCGGGTTGCTCTCAGCATCTACTTGGATCTCGAATGTGGAACATGGCGAGAGGGATGAGAGGGGCTCATCTCCTCATTGTATTTTGTACCTTTGCCATAACCATTTTCAGGGACGCCGATGGACAAGAAAGTTTTAATGACTTAACAGGTTTTAGTTTGAATCCTCCGTATTTCAACCTCGCACAGGGGGCTACTATCTCTGCCACTGCAACCTGCGGTCAGGATGAAAATGGTTCACCGAGATATGATTTATACTGTAAACTTGTCGGAGGGCCGACGACCGGAGCTTTTTCACAAAATATTCAGGTAAGAAAAACCCAGACGCGATCTCACTATAGCTTTCGATTCGTGCGTAAAAGGTAAATACCAATATGAAGTCACTGAAAGAGGAGTTTACGTCGTAGTCGAATCAGCAAACAGTGAACAATAAGTTCTATTCAGTATATCACGCCTGTCAGAGATTATATTTAGCTCTCCTTTATTAATAAGGAGCCTTATTGATATCGTTTGTAAATCGCTGACAGTTCTGCCCGCTCTTGCCAAGTTACAACTGCCAAAAATAGTTTTACACCATTGTAGCTGAGTTTTCTGAAGGCAATGTCCTTTCAACTGCTTTTATCACCCCAGGAGTTCTTCTGAAAAAGCCCCTCGCACATTAGTGTAAGAACATTACTTTGACATGGACATGTAAAAGCTTTTTTTTTCGCAACCTACGATTGAGTTATGGTTGCGATATCTGTAATGTTTGTGTTAGGAATGCTGTTACCTCCATTATAAAGGATTTGCTTCAGTCGTTTGGGTGTGTGTGATCCTGAATGCTAACAATTTGCCACCCTTTAGGGTCAGTTCTGTGACTACTGCAACACCATTGACCCAAACAAAGCCCACCCGATAACCAATGCAATTGATGGGACAGAGCGGTGGTGGCAGAGCCCTCCTCTCTCCAGAGGACTGCGCCACAACGAGGTGAACGTTACCCTGGACCTTGGACAGGTAAGATTATGATACCTTACACGTCTATGAACAGCTGTTTGCCTGCTGCTACCTGCAGTGTGAATAATGATGGCTGTGTGGTGATTGTAAAGCACCTGGATGTTGCAGAGGGAAGACAAGGAAAGTGTTTTCTGTCTTGCTTGTTGCTCTGCAGCTGTGACATGAGTTATGTCATCTGTGAGCGAGCACCTTCACTGGTGTGAAACCAGAAATATGTTTCTTTTTCACTGCTATGTTTTGCTCTGCCTGTTTGTTTTTGGATATGGACAGAGGAAAGTTATTTGACTCCTGGGTTTTCATTCACAAAATATCCCAAAGGTGTTACATGATTATATTTTCACTTTGAGCTTTATCACCTCAGCCACTAGCAGTGATCATGTGAATAATGTGCTGCAGTTGGATGCTTGCCAGGAATCAGATTCGCCCCCTTTGGCCAGTGAATGTGCTTCCATCATGACCCGTGTCCCTGGCAGGAGTTTGGCTCAAAGCCCATTAAATTGCACCTCACGCTCAATTATACACTGCGAGGAAAGAGAGGAATTCTGTTTTGGAATTAGGGATCAGAGGGAAGTAAAATCAGATCCGAGGAGTGCAGGTGGAGGCCTGGACCTCTTGTGTGAGGAGGGCTTTTTGCTGGTTTTGGAGTAGACTTCAAAAAGAGAGCAACAAAAGAGCTCTTCTTCACAAGTGTTGCATTGCTGGCTTCCAGTGGGCACTGAGTCACACAATGGGTATTGGCGCTTCTATCTTTTTTTTAGATAGAAATCCTGCCTGTCTAAATATAGTCTGCATTTACAAGAGGATGGACACATGAAGGGCCTTTAGGGGATGTCTGACTTTAATACGTGGTAATGCTCAGTTTATTTGCAAGCGGGGGAAAGTAGCATTATTGCATTATTGTGTGCTAAAAAGAGCATGGCTAGATCTCTGGTGGTGACTACTAGCCATACAACACCCTGCCCTCCCGTACTACCACACCACACACACACACACACACGCACACACACACACACACACACACACCTGTCACACACATCTTTCTTTATGTGGCATCTGATGCAACCACTAACAGTGTAAACAGTGCTCACCTGCCACTATTGCATTTTAAGCTGTACGGCTGTTTAAGCACTCTGATATGATCGATCATGGATGAAAAATGTGTTTGTGCAAGGCGAAGAAAATCTGACTCTGACAAAAGTCTGGCATGTGGGGAGCAGATTTGTGATTTACTCATGAGAACTTTATCAGCTGGCAGCTTCCTAACCTCTGGTATATCAAAACAAACTCAGCATTCTTGCATACTGATTAAAGACAATAGATTTTACAAGCACTCCTCTATAAATGGAAGAAAAAAGGCCTAAATTTGTCACAGAATATGAATGCACTGCTTACATCTGATATAGCTTATGATCTGGGTTTGGGGGGAGGTTTTCTTTAGGCATCTTCCTGAATTAAACAAGTCTTTAATTAGCCTACCGGATTGCTTTCATACTCTCCTCCACCCTACACATACAAACTAATGCATTATCTAAGACGGGACTAGAGCTGTTAAGTTGTCTGACTGGTCCATGTGAGGCTTTGAGATCTTTGTTGATTTCTTTTTTAAATCTGCAGGATAAATGATGTGTTCAATGAAATATGTGGGCTAAACCCAGCTGAATGAGTTTTGTGGTTTCTTTCAAGGCAAACGCAGGTGGCTGTCCTGCTGTTATCTGTATTGCTCTCAGTAGATATTTTAGATAATGGCACAGTTGATGTTTATGTTAAAGGTTCAAAGAGAGAGGCTTTTTTTTGACAGAGCTGTTTCCGGTTTTCCTGTAAAGAGGATTGTTTGAGTTGTTTGAGTTTATAACATAAATTCATTGGTTGGTAAAAGCAATTAGCTTCAAAATGCATATCTGATATTATAAATATGTATTCATAAATAGATATCTCAGAAGCTGTTTTTGGATTGCCATGAATTTTTGTAGATATCCCCAGTCCCCAGAGGATGAAACCTACTCACTGTTAACCTGTAGTGCCACCATAAGTGTCAAATGTCTCTAGAGCTGTTGAAGATGCTGTAAATATTTGAAAAATGAGACATTAATGTCACTTTCAGGTTGAAATCTAAAATCTTTGATCTCCTGACAAGCGCATAACTATGATTAATTTCTGATTTAAAACAATGACTCTCCCATCAGTCACTAATATGTGTTCTATCACTATGCTACACAGTGTGCCTGCTAAACACAAGAATGTTTGTATTGCCATTGGCATGTTAGCACACTGCATTTACTTATGAGCACTGCTGTGCAGGCTAACAGAGCTGATAGCAGGGCTTTAGACTCTTAGGTTGCTTGAATGAAAACAAGACTATCTTTAAATCTTTGTGCTTCTTTCAAGTGGCCCAAAGGCTGAGTGCTTCTAGCGATGTGATCACTCTCTAAATTGCCTCTAGCTCAGAAATCCTGTCTGTATTAGTCCCACATCTATGACTGGCCAATGTAAGGAGGTTAACTGCTCCCTGTTTTTGTGACATCTTGGCTTTTGACCCATGACCCATGACAAATCCTACCCTGAGTCAGGAAATAACTTCAGTGATCTTTCATCTGGCTTCTGTATGGATTAAGATAATCTTTAGCATAAATGGCTTGTTTACTCTCGGAGTTATTAAACCAAAATGAGTGATAAAAATATATTAAGCATGTGTTAATTGAATATTACCGATTCAGCACAACCATGTCTTTGTTTTTTTTTTTTGTTTTTTTGTTTAGCCTAATGCATTCATATCTCAAGAGCAAGTATTTCTTGTCCATCCCATTATAACTTTATTCTACATGTGTCCCCACTAAAATACTGCCTTCTTTTCCAGGAACTTTTGCCCTTGTTAAACTATTTACAGGACACAGTAGGCAAGCCATTGTTCTGGTAAACATTTACACCACATATCAGACTGCCCGTCACTCCTTCATTCTGGGGAATGTATTTTAGGAGCCCTGACCGCATGTGCTTATCTGCCTGAGTGAGCCCAGGGTAGACCATGTGAGGCAAACATACCCAGGCTTACTACTGTCTGTCTCCGACGAGATCTAGCAGTTTTTGATTGGTTGGTGTCCTCCGCTGAATGAACATCAAAGATTTTTTGTTTAAATCAAGTTCTGGTTAGTTGCTGAACTGACGTTCAAGGGATTTGACTGGTGTTCTCATGTTAAGGTTAAGTCTGTGGATTATTTCTGTGGGTGACAGGTGTTTATTGCGTAGCTGACAGAGCTTTGTGTGGCGGTTTTGTGGCTTTAAATGGACGGATTGCAGATCTTGTTTTTCAGCTGTGATTTATTAGTATTTGCTCAGCAGGCTATGGTGTTGGGTATACATGCTTTACACACACAGGGGATGCGATTACATGCAGTAACTCTGACTGTGAATGCTAACGTTGGGAGAGAGGAATAGCCTGGTTCAGGTTAGTGCAGTGGCTTTGGCACTGCTCACAGTTCTGCAATCATCGGGAGACAACACTTCCAAGAACTCAATTTTAGAGACATTCCCCTGGAACCTAATCCCCTCTCTCAGGGGTCCACCTCCCACCGAAGTTGGTTTGAATGTTTTATTTGCTGCCGTCGCCCCCTTTTGTGTTCCTTTCCTTACAGGCGGTATTGTGTGACATCCTTTCTCTGCTCTTAGACTCTCACAAAGGTTTCGTTTTTTCTAAGCCTCTCTGAAAGTGACCTGGTCCTCTCTTTTCAATAGATAAATGGATAGAAATGGAGAGGTGGTGTAATTTGGTGGTGAGAAAGTACTTAAACAGAAAACACATGCACACACACACAAACACACAAGTCTCACACCGAAAACATTCCATTTTCCCTCGACATTTGACCTCCTACTGAGGAGTTCACATAACACCATGCATGATGATTGCTTCCATGTATGATCTTTGTTGCGCGTGGCTGCAGCAGTCCTAATCTTGAAAGTGATGGTTTGCAAATAGAGACTGTAATCCTAATTGAGGTGTGTCATTCTTCGAGTGTATAATCCTAAAAAAACTGCTTCAAAGAATGAATTAAATTGCTGTTTGAAATCAAATCTTGTTTTATATGCAGGGTGATAAAGATTTGCTGGCTTAGTCTGACCCTAGTGACAAGATTGGCTATTGTGACGATGGAGGTGATGTAAGTGCCTGTCTTTAGCCTCGGCTGCCTGAGGCGCCAGGCCAACCCAGCAGATATTTACTACTCCTCTAATAGCCACCTCATGCTAGTTAGCAATATAGCGGTTTGGCTTGGTGCGTGCATCACGGGTGACTGTTGGACTGCGGCTCCTCCTAAATCTGGAGCTCCGATGTGGAAAAGCTTGCAGGGGTTAATGTGGGATCTTTTCACCTTTTCAAGGCCATTGTCATCAATTCATACATGGAAATGCTAATCGGTGGTCACATGTGTACTGACGCAGTTATTGATGCAATGGGATGCCTTAGAGAGCAGGAGTTTTCCTACACCCTGTTTCATTATTAGTAGTACCCCTGAATGCATGCATTTAATTAAGGTCATTGATACAGGTGGAAAGAAACATTGCATTTGGATAATATTGCAATAATACAATAGTTTCCCACACATAGTGTGTTGGATTATTAGTAAATCACTGATTTTGTGCTAAAATTCAAGCTATTTGAGTCAGGAATAGGTTTGATTGATTAAATGATAATATTTTCATAAACAGGCAAACAAGTAGGTTTCCATGCAGAAATGAGACCCAGCAGTTCTTAAGCAGCTGCACCTCAGGCTTTTACCATGTGAAAAGTGCAACAAGTAGAAACTTGAATGTACTGTATGTTTTTTTTATTTCACCTACACTCTTGGCCAGCCTTTCTTTGTTACCATATAACTAATTCTGTCATGGAGACAGAGAAAAATACCCCAGACTACCCCTCTCCCTTCCCCCGCCCACCTGTTGCACATACACAAACAGTTGTACATTGCATTGTTACAAACTGGAGGGCAACTGCTTTCCACTCCACTGGGCTGCAGTATGCTCTGTCTGGCAGGGCTGATCCACTCCAACAGAAGGCAATGCCTCCTCTCCTTTGAACTGCATTCCTCTGATCTCACAGCAGCCTCTCAGGAGCTCACTCAGATGGCTCCTATCTGTCACGATCCTGATCTTATTGTAGATTTAGTCCTCTTGTCTAAGCACTTCTCTTTAGTTGGAATTTGTAGTCTGGATATTCAATATCTGCTTCATGATATTGGAGACTTACATCTCCATCATGTTTAACATGAGATAAGGTTAGATATAATATTTACACAAGAGTGTAAATAGTGCTACAGTGTTATACTCAAGTAAAGTTATTGTCACTGTAAAGGTATTTCACTCAAATAAAAGATAAAATAAAAGAATAAAAGATTGTGTGTTATACTTAGATAAAAGCAAAAAGTGAACACATTAAATATCAGTGTACCCACTAAAGGAGCAACTTGAGCTCTCATGTCCCAACCATCAATACATTCTTTTTCTATAGACAGAATTTTGCAGCACAGCATAGTGCTGCAAGGACTACTTATGTGCTGCATTTGTACATCTCATCTTCTCATGGTAGCGTATACCACCTGGTATGAAGGCAATGCAGTTAAATATGTGGATTAGGAAATAAAAGCACTGTAAGTGCCACTGACACTACAGTTTCTTGGTGAGGTGGCAGTGAGAAACTTTAAACCATTCCATTTCACAGCACACTTCATTTGATCAACACAAAGAGATTATAATCGAAGAGATCCACGTGGCAGGCACGGTAATAAGAATATCTGACTAAGGGTCACGCAGTCTGGCCTATTTTTTAGATCTTTGATTTTTCTGAGTATGCAACATGGCTCCACAGCTGGACAACCTGAGGCACAGGCATATGTACGAAGCTGGAGGGCAAGGGCTGCAGTTCACACTTAACAGTGCACATTTGCTAATCACTCATGTGCTGTCACACGCACAAACTTTGGATGAACCGTCAGGGGTCAATAATCCAGAAAAAATAACTCACACACAAACACACAGCAGGCATGAAATGTCAGCTGTCAACAGTTTTGTGATTGTGACTGTGTGTGATTTGCAAAGTGCATTTACACATTGCTACAAGTTTATTGAAAGGAAAAATGTTAATATGCTGTTGTTAAAATGGTGTTTGGTCTGGAGGGACTTGGTTGGCTGTATCCTGTTAATTATGAGGTTAGACGAGATCTGGATACTTTATACCTTGTATATGTGACACTGTTTTATTGGGGTTCAAGGTCAGGAATTTGAGATGGACTAAGAAGGCAGAGAGGGTGGGTGTCAAACAGTCCATACCTGTCACAGCTCAACCCCTGACCTTTTTGACACCCACCCACAGCCTCCTACACTAAACCTCCTGGCATGACACGCTTGTCTAAAGCCTGAGGCTGCAGATCCAGGGAGGGGCAGAGGATAGCTCCTGCTCAAGTGTTATTCCAAGTGTTTTTGCCACAAGCTTGTCAATCTGTTTCATGTCTTTGTACACCACTGGAATCCTGTGCTGATGTGCTTAGCATGCCATCACTATATTTCATGCTCTCTGCAAACAATACGTAGGTGCTGGACATATTTCAAGAGTGTGTGTTTAGACTGGCAGCACACAGCTGGAGAGACAGGCCTGAAATTAAGGAAAGCCGTGCCAGGACAGGCCCTGTCTTCCAACATCACGCTGTCTGTTTCTGACTGAGTTTGTTTCCGGAGGATTCTTCTCGCTATCACTCAGTTACTGGCATCAAGTCAGATACAAAAGTGAGTGGCATTACCACATTCAGGCTTGATGAAAGCTCAGTACAGTTAGATGCATGAAGTTTTTGTTACTCTTGACATAACAGAACACATTTTCCAGAGGAGTGACAGTAAATAAGAAGAAGTGGTTGGACTGCCTCCCACACTCTTTTTAAGTTGACAGACTTTTTAGTTTTTCGAGTAATAAAGACGCAACCTGTTGTCAGACTGAATATACAGTGTACAAAATACTGAACACTATCAGTGTTGGTTCCTGAGCATCATTACGCTTGTGGCAGTGAATAAAATGCCCACAGAACCAGTGGTAGTTAACAAATTGTCACCAGTATTTCTAACAATTCCCAGCTCTATTCAACAGACCACTCTGTAAAACATGCACACCCATTCTGACTGAATGTGTGGTTAAACATGCTAACGCAACACGTCTATTAGTTAGCATGGCAGAATTATCTTTCACACACTGAACAGCGGGTGAACTTTGCCAATTGTGTCACAGGCCAACTCCTCAAGTCCTCAGAGAACATATATTTTGGTGTTAGGCTCTACCACACAGTGATAAAGGACATTGTTATTCTTCATGATGTTACCATCATGATCTGTACCCATGACATGTGTTGGGGAAGATTTTCACTGCTGTGGTTTGCTGTCAGTGACAGGTTCCTGAAAGCAGTGGCATGCTCTGCTTTGGGGGCATTAGGAGGGAAGGGGAATGTGGCACTATGTTTGGAATCTGAGATGGGTCTGCATGCCAGCCAGCACGTCTGTAGCCACCCCTACCCCTTTTACCCTCCCCCATCTCACACTCCAGCTTCCCTTCCCCTGGCCCTCCCTTAACATCATTACAGCCCGTGTGAACTAAACTGTCTCCTGGTCCTCAGGAGAAACAACAAATTGATGGAGGGCAGCTCCTCTGGAAAAGACTTGTGTCTTTTTTTAGCTAGCTGATAGCCCACGTCTTTTTTTTGCACATCCTGTTGCATGTGGGAGGAACTGTTCCTTGATTAATTTCACGTCACACCCTATTCACAGTTGATGTCAGAAAGAGGCTTTCTAAGCTACTTGATTTATTTGTAGATTGACTGTTTTGCTTTATGGTGACAGTGATTAAAGGACAGTCAAAAAGCTATTCTAGGGTTTGCAAACTAATGATTTTGTTGTTTGTTATTAAGGATTTTTTGGTTTCCAGAAGACAAGGCCAGACAGTTCCCCAGCTGACCTCTGACCTCTCTCACAATCCATCAGCTTAAGAACTACTTGAACTTGAGGCCATTACCTTTCAGGGTTGGGGGCTGAAATCCTTCTTGACACAGTCCATGACTCCACAGCAAAGCGTTTGCTATGTTTTGCTTTGCTTTGATATGAGTGTTAGTGTAGCTTGCTTCATGCAAGGAGAGATAGTAACCTGACTGTTTCAAATGCCCTGCGGGGGTTTTCATCAAGGTGCTGAGGGATGCTTGACGAGTGTGGGCCTGCCTCCATCCTTCTCAAAGAGAAGATACTCTATAGAAATTTTAAAAAGCACACAATATTTCAAGTACAGGTTTCATTCATCACTTCTCTCCTGAGGGCAGTTATCATAAGTTAGCAAATATGCCTACAGTGGTGCTTTTGAGAAATGAAAAATGTTGTTTTAGGACCCTTGACAGCACCAACATTAAGCAGCAATAGACTGTGTTTTGGCTTTAAAACATAACACACAGGCGTGGTGGTCAGGTGTAGGCAAGGCTTTTTTGTTGATTCTGTAGGTGTCACGTACAGGTCGTTGTCACAGGGTTTAAATTCTGAGCCACACCATGTCCCTGGCTGTCCGTAACAATGATAGCTTTGATTTTCACCAATTACCTTTCTATTGTATAATGTTCAGTCAAGCTGAAGTCACCCGCTTTTAGGGCTTGATGAGGATGTTGTTGAACTGCAAAGGAAACATACTGCTCTGACTGTCATGAGCCTGACAGAAAGCCCAGTGTTGGCAGAAACAATCATCTGCATCATTTTCTGCCCTTGTATGGACTGCATATGCTGATGGAAGGTGGAGATAGAGAGTTCAGAGAACAGACGTGGATCATGTGGGCTTAGCTGATGTCTTTTCACTAACCTGGCTGCACCTGCACCACTTTTATTGACTCCATGCTGACAAATGTTGGCAAATTGTTTGTACTTTGCAGTCTGGCCACAAAGAAGTCAAACTGCAGGAATAAAAGCTCAGAGCAGGAATCCTTGACCTCGATTCACTGCATTGGCAAATTCCTCATTAATGTCATTAGCTCTCTGGTGATCATTTTCCAATATGTTGATGTTGTGCCCTGGCTTTCACAAGAGAGGAAATAAGAGTATTGTCAGAGATGTTGGCCAAGACTAGAGGCTGACTTGATAGAACAAGTGGAGCACAGGAAACTACAACATCATGCCAAAATCTGTTCAGAGCAGTGACCGCTTTTTGTTTACCCTGCTCTCTATGATCTGTTTTTTAGCTCTTCCATGTGGCATACGTCCTCATCAAGTTTGCAAATTCACCACGTCCTGACCTCTGGGTGCTTGAACGCTCTGTAGACAACGGGAGAACTTTTACCCCCTGGCAGTATTTTGCTCGTAAGTTCCCATGTACTTGCATGTTTTTAAAAGTTTCAGTCTTCATTTTATTCTAAATGAAATAATAGTACGAATCTAAAATTGCTTACTTATATAACCTGAAAGTCCCACAACTGTCTGTGATTTGTTGTGAAACCTGGTAAATCTGGAATGCATGTTTATATATAAGTAAATAATTTTCCTGTAAATAAATGTCTAAGTCTATTCTCCACTGTTGGCTCTCTAACACACAATAGTGATTAAACTTATCCCCACTTGACTGAAGCGTTTACACTTTTCGTTCGTTCACCCAGTAGCAGGTTTTCTCTAGTGTGTTTAGAATAAACAGAAAAAGATTGGAAAGTTATTTCTAAGAGGGTTGGTGCTAAAGTACAACAGTAGCAACCACTCATTATCAAAATCCTGTCAAAATCACAAATACATAGACATAGAGGATTAGTGGGTCTTTGAAATAAACAGCTGTTAAATCATAATTAGTGGATTTAGCTTGAAGAATGCAGATATGAGCATGACTTGTTACATAAGGAAAAGCACAGGTGTGTCTAACAAAGGTAACAATGGTCAGCTAAGCCATGCCAGATATCCAGCATGTAGAGTACCAGAGACCAGGAACCAGCACTACATTGTTGATATTAATTACACCTATGTCTTTCTTGCTATTACAAGTCAAATGGCTGCTCTGAAAAAGAGCAATTGTGAAGACGGATTACTTTTTTTTTCACTAGCGCACATCAAAGAATTTAAGACAGGAAGTGTGTATGTTTATGGTGTGTTAAAGACTTAAGAAATCAAAACTTTCCAGGACTGATGTTGTGTTTTGGGCTAGATGTACTTTGTGTACAAAGTAGCTGGTTACTAGGCCTGTAATGATCATACTGTTTCCAAATTACCTGAAAGCCATACCTGGATGCACACTCTCAATTTGCTCAGTTGGCAAATCTGTGTTACGATGACAAATATCTGGGAGGCACCTGTGCACACGGACTACCTGGAGACACCGCTGTGACTCATCAGATTTACAGTCTCAGAGTTTCTCTTTACCATCATTTTTCCTTGATCCAAATTCAAGAGTTCAACACAGACTCCTCTTCCTCGTATTAGTCATTCACTCATTTTACCCATATAGGCTACTGTAACTGGATTTCACTCATCCTATAATTTCACAATAGGATTCATAACAATAGTATAAAAACACATTTATGTTTTTTGCCTTCTGTAAATACAAGGTATTTTTGCAGTTGAGTCTCTGATTTCAAAGATCCAAACCAGCATGTAATCACAACAATTGTCAGTGTTTAATTAACCAGGTATTGGTGTATTATCTTAATTATTGATAGAGAGTACCTTTATATGTGGTGTGATAATGTTATTGTCATGAAGATAAAATTAAAAAAATATAATGGAACACAGTGTGAGAGATTAAAAGGCTTTAAATTTTTCAGATTCAAAGCACGAGTGTATCGAAAAGTTCGGAAAGCAGCCAAATGCTCGTATATTAAACGACGACGATCAGCTCTGCACCACAGATTACTCACGGATCGTCCCTTTGGAGAATGGAGAGGTAAGATACCATATATAATATCAAGATGTGATATTCAGTCAGGTATCAAAAACATTCCCTGTAAAATAAATATGTGTTGCCCAGATTGTGGTGTCTCTGGTCAATGGCCGGCCAGGGTCCAAAAACTTCACCTACTCTCCAGTGCTGCAAGAATTCACAAAGGCCACTGACATCCGCCTGCGCTTCCTCCGCACCAGCACCCTGCTGGGCCACTTGATCTCCAAGGCCCAGAGAGATCCCACTGTCACACGCAGGGTGAGGCACATACTGTAGCACCTCACACAGAGGTGCCATGCTGCCAGATTCTTGTTCCCCATTTGCGTGAGCCAGATTTACAACGTTGCACCACCTACCCTCCAGCTTGCTTTTTGCTGACACAAACACACTAACCTGCTCCCTCCTGCTCACACATTCATCCTTGTGAAGGCCTAATGCCAGATCTGTCTGTCCAATCGTCACAGCACAGACAGTAAAGACTGGCTCCCACAGGCTGCGGATAAATAATATGGTACTTACGGTAGCAGAAAATGTCTTTCCTTAAAACCTGTAGCATCAGAGTAGTGAGGCTTTGAAAGTGAAACTATTGAAATTATATAAAGTAAATCTATTGTAGATGTATTTCCAAAAAAGGAATGCAGGTCAGAGTTTCTCAAGTAATTTTTTCTTATTTCCCTCAGTGAGAACAAAACAAATTACTGGCCCTGTTGATTCTTATCTTTTTTAATAATGCACTGATTCACCCCATAAAACTAGCCTGAGCTCATGCATCCTGATTTTGTCTCGTCAACATGGGTGACTCACTGCTGCTGCGAAGTAAGGCCCAACATTTATTCTGGTGTGGTTGATGTTGCTGATGAAACCTGTATTTCTTTGACAATTGGCCAATGTAACTTTTTCTATATTTGTTGGCAGTATTACTATAGTATCAAAGACATCAGCATTGGTGGACGCTGCGTTTGTCATGGGCATGCGCAGGTGTGTGGCGGAGGGCGTAACCAAGACAACCCAAACAGGTTAGTAATGCTTTTTATCTCAAGCAATGCAATATTTGACATGATACGTTCACATTCTTTCTGCATGAGCATTTTCATCTCTCATTATTGAACCATTTCCATATATGCATTTCAAGAGTTAACCTTGATTAATAACTTTAAGCATTAAATCCATGTCACTCGTTTATTCATTAACATTGGAACAATGGCCTCCTGTGTTAAGGTGACCTTATGCTGAAAACACTGAACTACCACAGAGATGCTGCCAAAGCTAGTGATTGGACTGACAGTAATTTGTTGTTGAAGGGTGACCTCATAGCTATGTACATTGACATCACCATTGTAAAGGGCAGCAGATTATTTTACCTACTCTGACTACATCCTGCAACTTTGTAAATAGTTAGTAAACAGCAAAGATGTGTGATAAAGTGCTGCTTTGAGCCACTGTTGCCCGTTTTGTTCTGAACAACTAAACAACATACCTTTCATGAATGCTTCATTGTGGTTTATTGTTTGCCTGTAACTTGGGCATTTTATGAGAATGTTCCAATGGGTTAAAGTTGCTCATCAATATTTCTATGTTAAATGTATAAAAAAAAAAAATAAAATAATGATGATAATGATGCCATGAGGTAGTGTGGGAAGATGGGAGTTGTTGTCTTTACCACTGCTGCCATCATTGCAGTCAGCTTCTCACAGCTGTTAGGATTCCTCTAGTGTTTATTGATGCATGTGGTCCAGGTGGGGCTTTTGGTTCATTATTTTGGATTCATGTCACTGTTCTCATCATTGTTTCTAGGCACTGCAGTAATCTGTTTTCAGGACAAAGCTCTGATATGTTATTTGTCCAGCACTAAACAATAGAGTAGTAGTAGCACTAGACAGCTGGCAGGAAAAGATAGATACGTAGTTTTCTCAAGATTTAGAGGAGACCAAAACAGAGCAAAAAAACTGACTGAGGGCTTGAGTTCACCAGGTTCAGATTCATCAGGTTGTTGGAAACATGACTTAAAATCGGTGCTGATGTTGCTCTGTCTGCTGTATAAATACATAGTTGTTTTCTGTCAGTTTACCATCACAACTTAATGAGGTAAATGTATGTTAATATTGCCTTTACAGCTGTGAGAATTTCTAAATCCAGGTCTCTCATTTCCTGTCTCCAGACTCCAATGTGAGTGCCAACACAACACCTGCGGTGAGTCATGTGACCGCTGCTGCCCAGGTTTTAACCAGAAGCCATGGCGTGCTGCAACTGTTGACAACCCCAATGAGTGTCATCGTAAGTGTGCTGTGCAATGGTTCATTCAGTGTGTAAACAGAACCACACTCTGCTGCTCCCCACACTGCCGGCTCGTTGAATTACGACCCCCAGTTTGGACTGAAGTGTCCTCTTGCCTCTGATATTTAAGCCCTGTTGTGAATGCCCTCATATGGTATTGTAGATCGCTTCAGTGAAGAGTTAAGAGGACATTCCTCATATGGTATGTGTGATGAACAGCATCCTGCACAACTAGCTCAAGGATAACTGCTTTTTGTCATCTCAGCACCAGTTAGTCAGCCGGCTAGCCGGGCCCACGCCAGCCTAACAGATAGTCCCCCATGCTGGCTTACCAGTGAGCCTTCCAGCCAGCCAGCAGAGCCTGTGTCAGTTGGAATCTAATTGCTTTGGACTGTTGACAAATTTTTCCTTCATGAAACATGACCATGTAGCAACCACAAAAGCAGGGAGAGAAAGATGAAAACGACTTGTAATCCAATCAGTGGAGCACGCAGTGCAATGGAAGTGCACCCTAACCATTCATAAACATTAATGAGAGACAGCGGTAGTATACAGGAAGAGGATGTGCCATCTTGTTTAGTTTAGACTTTATAGTTTCTCTTAGTACTTAACAACCAGACTTATAACTCCTTTTTGGCGAATGAGTAGCTTTAGGTGCTTAAATACAGACGGGGGAGTCAATGGTAATTTGCTGAGGCATATACATTAATTCTGTGTGTGTGTCTCTCGGGGGTTTCCTCCTCAGCCTGCCAGTGTTTCTCCCATGCCTTTGACTGTTATTACGACCCAGAGGTGGAAAGGAGGGGAGCAAGTTTAGACATCTTCGGCAGGTACGATGGAGGAGGAGTGTGCATCAACTGCCAGGTATGAAATGCATGTCAAGTCTAAACTGATTCCTGTGTGTGAATGTGTGTGGCTGTAGGGGAGGAGGAGGGTATAAAAAAATGAAGAAAAATTCCATGTGGTCTGTGTATATCTTTATGGAGTCGTCTGTGGACCATTTGATACTGCATCAATCACTGCGACTTGTGCTAACGGGCTTGTGAGGCCCCCAACACAAACCTTTTCCATTGACACACTTTCCTGTTACTATTCCAAGAAATAAATTACATTATTGTCTTTTTGTTTGCCAAAATAAGGTTTTATTTACTGTTATACTAATATGAAACCCTTCTGGAATATGATACAAATGCAGAGAGTATATGAGAGCATTATATCCTATCACATGCACCGGTGTTTATTTGAAATGAGAGATTCTACTTTACAGAACAAAGAAGACTCTTGTCATTTGAGGATGAATCTATTCTATTCTGCTGGTTCAATTATGTCAGACTTCACATTCTTCATTCATTCATTCACTTCTATTCTCATGCTCTTCTGTAGCACAACACTGCTGGAGTGAACTGTGAGAGATGCCTTGAAGGTTTCTACAGACCTTTCGGAGTACCTCCTGAGTCTCCCACTGGATGCATACGTGAGCTGCCTTTTCTTCTTTATAATTAATTCCTTCACTTTTTCAGCTGTTGTTGCTACCTGTTTATTTTCCCTCATTTAAAGAAGTGTGAAAGAACCTGAGTGTTGCTTGACTATTCGGAGAACAGCTGGGGGGGTGTTGGTTGGATTTATGTGGACTTATTTGTGTCTTGAGAACTGTGGTTGCCTTGTGTTTGTTTTCTTTTGTTCCTTATTTTGTTTTATTTGGAGGCTGTTGGATCATCATGATTTGTGTGCAAGTGTTGCTGTCTGTTTTCATTTTGTGTCTGTAAGGACGGTTGGAAATTACAGTATATTAAACAAATGAGAGTAGAATTGCCCATTGTGCTGGGATATCCTTGGGAACAGATGTTGAATATTTGTTGCTGTGGTGATCTGGACCAAAATCAAAGGTTCTGAAAATATGAACTTAAATGGATTTTAAGACAACATGCATACTTCTCAGTAGTTGTTACCTGTGTCATTTTGTGAAACCTGAAACAAAATATCCCCCAGAAGCAAATCAGTTGTTGCAGCTTCTTTAATGAATATTATATAGAATATTATGAAAATATTACTTGTTTCAGTTGAACTTTACCATCTGTCTACTTTCAACACTGTATTCAATAAGTTTGGCAAGTAAATAATATCTCACCATGTAGGTATTTGACTTACCAAAAGTATGAACAAGTGAAACTAAAACATGGTTGTATTCAAAGAGAGGCATCAGCGTCGTATTTGAGTCAGAAACAAATGGCACCCTTGCACAAAGCACCACTGGCACCAACGATTGTGTAATTGCTAAACTGGGCTCCGCTCTTGTTTGCATTACTTTAATGGTCCATGGCTGTTCCTAACTGTATAAATAGCTGCCAGTTGTGTTTGGATAGAAGAAGGTAGTGGAATTAAACTGGTTGCCCTGTGCGCTTTGAAAAGTAAACCATAAATTCCACAAACTCAATTAAGACAACTGAGCAGAGGAAGGTGTTCACTTTGGCAAAAGTAGAATAAGAAAGGTCCAGTTATCATTATTTGCATCTGCGATCCTTCTGTCTTTTGTGTTTTAACCTCATAATCAACAAGTCTGTCTTGTGTTTATGTGTATTCATATCCATGTTTTATACATCTATGCATCTGTAAGCAATTTTGTACATTTATCACATACAATCTGTTGATTAAAAACAAAAACATGTGGCTCCCCTCAGCCTGTAGATGTGATGAAATGACAACGGCCGGATGTGAAATGGGGTCCGGAAAGTGTATATGCAAGCCTCAATATACTGGAGAGAACTGTGATCGCTGTGCCGACGGACACTATTACTACCCCCAGTGCATCCGTAAGTTTAGTTTTAAATTATCACTTACTGGATATCCAGTTAACTAATGGGATTGGTGGATGAATGAATGGGTGTTTGGGAAACAAAAAGATGTCATTCTGGTGTGCAAATCATAAAAAATGTAACATAAAGGATAACTGGGAGTGAAGGGAGAAAAAGAGACAAAACTTCTTTAAATGACGTGTCTGCTTTTGGGAGCTCAGTGTGTCAAAGTATACAGAATCAGGTAAAACTGAATCCTTCCTTAATGGCAGGAGTCAATTGCATGTTCAGCCTTTTTAGCCCTTTGTGATTCAGTCTGTCAGTTTACCCCTCAAGGGAATAATAAAACCTTTTTGAAGCAGACTTATTATTATTATAAACTCAAAGAAGTGCATTATGACTTCTGTCCTGCAGGGCTACATGCAGAAGGGTGTGTTCACATGCCACAATATTGATTAACACACATTCCATATGCAATACCTCCATTTGAGCTTATCTCCTTCTGATCAGACTACAGAGTCTGCCAGGGCATAGAGATAATGCACCCAGTCTTTCATCAAGTCATTTAGTTTTTGAGTAATTTTCATTTTATTTTTGTGTGTTTTCTGTCTCAAGACTGACTGACATAAGTCATCTTCAGGGTCGTTGCATTAACTCGCTACAAGCATTTAGCTTCTGTGTTCCTGGAATTTGAAAGTTTAACTGACTGTCACTTGTTTTCTCAGGGGCGATATTTATGTTTTAATCAAATTTAACTGGAATTACTTACTAGTTTAATGAGGCATCAAGACGTGTTCTATCCATGTTTTTGCCTTTTTCACTAATCCCAATTATTCTTTTTACTGTAAACCACTTTGACTCTCCTGCGGTATCGTCTTTAATTTTACATGTTTTACAAGTTTTATACATGAAAAAGAATCAAACCTGTTATCTCCTCCAGGTGGATTTGCTTCTTATGCCATATAACCACAGCGTTAATTGTGAAGCGACAAATTCCAACTTGGCATTTTATGAGCAACAGATTTATTACTTGAAGTTATTATTAAAACACAGTTCTCTCATCTCCGGGCTGTTATCACTGACAAACTAGTCTAAACATGCTGACACAGTCATTATGAGGCTGTCTGGGTTTCAAGAGATTCTTCCCTGCTGTTTTCATCACTGTATGAATTTTCAAAATACTCTCATTTGCTCTCATGCCAAAAGTCGAAGGAAAGGTTCGATATTGCTCACGTCTCTAGTGTAATGCTAGATATGTAGCTTGTGCCAGAATCCAGTTAGCTTAGCTTAGCATGAAGACTGGTAAAAGGCTGGTAAGGTTTAAACCAGCAGCAAAGTACCAAAATCCACCTGCAAACACATCCAAAACTACTCCAAATCTCCTTAACATATAATCTTGTTTTTCTATTTTGATTTACTAGTCCAGCTACATCTTTACTGTACAGAGGGGTGAGAGGGGTATTACCTGTCTCATATAACTCAAAACAAAAAAAGTGGTATACTTCCCAAAAAGTGGAACTATTCCTCTAATCATGTTTGCTTAAACTGTGTTGTTGTCTGTGTTGTTTTTGTGTGTTAAAAGGGGATTTTAAAGGGTATCTTAAAGCATTCCCCCAAGCAATAAATAATGGTGACACTTTTGTGCTCTGCCTTTGTAACCAGGATATCCCGTATACCAGACGACCACCAAATCCCCTGCAGGACCTATTGTGGGTAGGTTCAGTAATACCACAAGTTATCTTGATAGAGGTTTTTAGCAATCATATCAAATGTGCTGTTTTTCTTTTTTTCTTTATTTTCTTTTCTTCCTTCCTGTGTAGGACCCACAGCCTGCCCTCCAGGTTACTTTGGCTCACCAAGCTGTCAGCGTGAGTGTAATTAGACCTGATATGTTGTGCTACTATAGAACCATTTACATGGCTGTGCTATGTTAACTACTTTTATTGCTTCTACTCATTTGCAATAACTCTTTCAAAAAACATTTTTACAGAGCAGTCCTTGACTTTATCTGTCGCTTGAGACCCATTCATTTACAGGCAGGCAAGGTTGTTAAAAAGGGCTTTAGATGAGGCACCACTGAGCCTGAGGTCAGTCAAGAAAAGACTTAATGTATGCAGGCATAAATAAAGGTTAGATCATGTTTGTTGTCCTTATGAAAACAAAACTTGCAGCATATTGTAATTAGGTTTAAGTGATCGTCAGGATCCTCAGAATGATTAATCTGCTGCTCACTGACAGAAGATCTCTTGCAGTTGTTGAGCACTGATGCGCTTACATTATCATGTGCGTCAGTAGGGATTTAAGCTCATGTGGTCTCTGTCCTCTCCTGGTAGCAATAGTCAGTAGGGACTGTTCAGTGAGAACAAACTAGTCTATTATTAGTTATGGGACCCTGTGCTAAATTCCCTTTTCTGGTTTCCTCTAAGCTGGGAAACCCATTATTAGTATTATGGAATTTCTATTAAAACAAAGACCTTTAACCCCTTTTCTTTTTCTGTCTTATCATTTGTTATGGAATGTAGACAAACAATAACTTTCCTTTTAAATTATCTCACGAACACATCTTTCATCTTTTGAGCTGATGGAGAAGGAATTTCATCAGCAGCCTTTGAAAAGCTGATTTTAATGTTTCAGGGCAAAGAAAACGGTGGCAGCCTTCTCTGGTGGCTGTTCTGTCTTAGTGCCAAGTCTTTTCACATACCAATACCAGGCGAGGCTTGGCAAGACCTGGACACCAAAGTAGCCGTACCACTGTGTGCTACAATATGAGAATAGTCCAACTGGTGGAAGTATTTGTCATTCCTTGTTGATCAGCTACACCAAAGAATGACCTCAGGTTCATTTATAAGCAGGCTTCAAGGTTCAACAGGGTTACTCATTTGAATTTCTATTAGTTAGGATTTAATTCGTCTGCTTTTATTGTTAGAATAAAACTTTCTAATGTGTTTGTGCTCAGGGTGTATATGTGACTACAGAGGCATAACATACGGGGTGTGCGATGCATCAGGGCGCTGTCTCTGCCGTCAGGGTGTGGAGGGGGAGCGATGCGACCGTTGTCAACCAGGATATCACTCATTCCCAAACTGCCAGGGTGAGAAAGAATTACCATGCCAATGACTACTCACTTCCGATAACTGTTAAATCAAAACCTATGAAATGGTCTCATGTAGCTGTAAATAAACAGAGCTCATTAGAAAAGGAAATGGGAATATTTTTCCACATTGCCTGTAGTTTATATATTGTTTATATATGTATATTTTGGACTAATTTCAGACAGTTACACAATAAGGTTTTTATTATTACACATTTTTTGTCAATTTTTAAATCTATGTTTAAGACTTCTGATATCAGTGAACTTGTAAGCTCTAAAACGACATTCCTGAGAAGTTTAGACTGACAATCTGTTTAATCTTATCAGCTTATGACATATGAACAATTATCTGAAATGGTCTTTCAGGATGATCTAATTTCAAAAGAAACTGCTTTAATGTGTCATCTACTCTAATGAGAGTATCTAACTATGCTAAATTGCTTAAGCAGCTGCTTACGACCCTGTTTCTTTTCCTCCAGCATGTCTCTGTGATGGTGCTGGTGTGGCTGACAGTGTGTGCAGTCCAAATGGCCAGTGTGTTTGCTTTCCCAACTATGGGGGGCAGGAGTGTGACGAATGTGCGCCCGGCTACTATGGCTACCCAGACTGTGCTGGTGAGTAGGCTTGATCTGTTGATGTCCACGAGTTCTATGACAGATAAACCAAATGGGTGCATGTGATCTGAGTACTGGTGGAAAAAAATGTTGTTGCTGGTTTCACTGGGCTCACTGTGGCCTCTTCTCATGACTCTGTGGAGGAAACATCCCCATTCTCCCACAGTATCCTGTAAAAGCCTTTGTTGTCATCTGCATTGATTTATTTACAACATTTCACAGAGAGCTGGAACATGAGATATATATGGACCTCTTCCTTATAAGGACTCATATTCCTAAGAATAGACAACTGGGAATCACTAAAGGAAATCAGAGTTGTTTGAACCCATATCCATTATCACAAATGATGCTAACATTACAGGCTCACATTTGAATTTCTTGTTTCTGTTACTAGCCTGCCAGTGTTCACATGAAGGTTCATATGGTAACATATGCAACCCACTGTCGGGTCAGTGCCTGTGTCTCCCAGGCGTGGTGGGCCAGCAGTGTGACCGCTGTGCCTCTGGACTCAGGTTCCCCCAGTGTTCAGGTAACCCCCTCAGGATCCATTGTAGTCATAAATTAAGTTATTTTGGGACTGAATATGTTAAGGAGTAGGACCAATTATATTGAATGTGGCATTGTTTTGGCACTGATAGGGTTCATGATGTGTTCTGATGTGTTCAGCATTCTCTCTTCAACCCCCTTAAAACAAAAGCTTTAACCACCTTTGCCATATTTGATAGTTCACTGTAGAAACTATCTATATAATCTACTGTTTTTCACTGCATTATGTGTTCATTTTGTCCCTTCAGCATCCATCAGTGTGTGTAACCCTGCAGGAACTGAGGTTTCTGATCCTCAGTCGGTATGTCACGCTCTATAACCTTATGTTTTCTGTCTGCCAAAACCCCAACATTGATCATATTTTTATGAATTTATGACAGAACTGGGTACTGTCTAAATCCAGCACTGGCTGTTTGGATGTAAATTTACATCACCTCAAAGTTGTATAACTGATAACTCAGCTATGGGGCTAAAATGTTTTCCAGCAGATTATAAAAGGAAGTGCTTCTCCCTCAAATGTAAATGCAATTAGAATGAAGGAAAAGAGACTTCCTTCCATTATGGAGAGGAAACAAAACAAGAATGAGTTTCTGGAAGGTCATTTTCTCCTCAGTTTCGGAACATATCCCATGCAGTGTAGTAGTATGAAGATTGTGATACGATATGCAACAACTTGCAGCTGATTTTCACTCATCTGATTGTAAACAAATATAACCTGGCTTTCAAAAGTAGCTACCAGTCTCAACAATCCTTGGATGCCTTATCTGTTGTTTTAGGGCTCCTGTCGCTGCCTAGCAAATGTCGAAGGTACTCTGTGTGACAGGTGTAAACCTCTCTACTGGAATCTGGCTCCAGACAACCCTCGTGGGTGCATGGGTAAGAGAGTGAAATCAAGAGAGAACCTATATCTGTTACTGACTTAAATTTGTAAAAAGCGTATTAAATAGTTGTACTTAGATGACCTCCTGTCAGCCAAAATTGCCCCAGACTCATTTTTCTTCTCCAGAAGCATTAGTACTGATCACTGACCCAGTTTTTGTTTCACTGTATTAAATCCCCAGTAGCAATCTGACAAGGTACTGATATGGGTCTTGGCTCCTCTTATTCACAGGATATGTCAACATACCCCTGTCAACAAGTTCATTTCTGCCTTTGTGTCCCTCAGTGGGCAGCTGAGGAATAACATGTAAACGCTGGCAAATTCCTGTTAATGCTTTGAGTGTGGAGCTACAAACGATTTCATGCTGTGACTTAGAATAATGAGTAACAGTGGCACATTAAAAACATCAACAACCCTGATCCACTGAAAATACTTATTATATGACTTCCATTATCCAGCCAGGGAGCAAACAGCCATAGGCTTTGTCCAGATAACTGTCTACTGTTACAGTCCTACTTTGTAGCAAGAATGTTGTCACTACCATGCTGCCTGAAGACACAAGACAGAGGGGAAAAGAGAGCCTTTAATATCCTAAGAATGCCTCTCGTGTACTGTGGCCGGACATTATGAGGAGGTTTTTTCATTGGGTTGAAAGCGAGCCGTGGCAGTAAATCTCCTCTGGACCTTTGATGTGGAGATCTCTGAAGATTGCAGGGTTTTGTGCTGTTGTGTTTCACCCGTGAAAGTGACAAAATCCTGTAATCAGAGTCTATTCACCATAGATGCCCCTTTATATTTTCACAACCTTTCCCCTCTATCTCTCTCTGTCTCTCACACCAGAATGTCAGTGTGATCTGAAAGGGACCCTGAGTGGTGTTGGAGAATGTGAACAGGTGAGTATTTCATTACTACCTTCCGTGGCCGATAAACATCTATCAATCAACCTATGCTTCAGATTAGACTGTTATCCTACAGAGTTTTGGCTGCATGGTTCAGCAACAATGTTGTTATTTTTATTTACTTTTACTTTAATTTGTCTTATGATTACCTTTTTTTTGTGTTTGTGTAGAAAAGTGGACAATGTCACTGTAAGCCTAATGCATGTGGACATTCATGTGATACCTGCAAGGATGGATACTTCCTGCTGCAGAAAAAGCAGTATTTTGGTTGCCAAGGTAAGAAATCATTCCTAATCATTTTTTACCAAAACAAGAGCACGCTGTTACATCCATGGCTCTACAGACAATTTAAACCAGGTTTATCTGAAAATCTTATTTTTGATTTTTCCAACAGTTAAACCTCTAATCTCAGTATAAGTGTACTCATGGTGTGTTCAGTACACTATGACATCACAGCTGGGTGTGGGTACAGGTGCAACACCCAGCTGTGATACTAGGGGTTGGAGTCGCAACACACTTGAAACTTTGATCCAGAGAGGGCAGGGAAACACTGTTTTGAGTGTGACTGTTGAATAATAACTTTTACACTGCCCCTGATAGGCTGCCGGTGTGATGTGGGTGGTGCTGTTGACATGGCCTGTGATGAGATGTCAGGACAATGTTGGTGTCGGAAGAATGTAGTCGGCCGTAAATGCACTGAGTAAGATATGGCCATTATAAATGTCACCGTGCAATAGGATATAGAAAATCTTTATGTGAAAAAAATTATATATACATATACACACAGGCATACTTTTTACTTAAATGTCATGCTCCTTCTTAGGCCTGCACCAAACTACTATTTTCCCACTCTTCACCAACTGAAGTTTGAGATTGAGGATGGCACCACGCCAAATTCCAGACCTGTGCGCTTTGGTTATAACGCTCAAGAGTTCCCAGATTTCAGCTGGAGAGGCTATGCTGTAATGTCTCCTGCACAGGTTAGTACATATTCACATCAGTACCTTGATTTATTGGATGCACTGATGACCTTATAGCTTCCCTTTTCAGACTTTGATTGTTTGGCCTTTACCTCTGCACTTGCTTTAAAACACACAACCTAATGTGGGACTGTGGCCACTCATCTCTCTTAGAACTAATGCTATCTTTCTTCAGCCAGAGGTGATCCTAATGCTTACACCTGGCTTTCCTGGCCCTTTTCATATTGTAATGCGCTACTCCACCGCCCCAAAAAAGGGGAGCGCACAAGTGAGAGCAAGGATCCTGGTGGTGGATGAAGCTGGCTTTCAGTCTTGCTGCGACTGTAAGTGAAGGGCCTGCCTTTCTTTGGCTGTTTTTTCCACTCTTCACGTTTGCTTGCTGTCTGTTGATTAACCCGCACTCTTTCATGCTTAAGTCCTCCACTCGCCTCACATGATTTTTAAACTTTCTGTTAACATTATACCTTCATCTTCTGCTAAACCCTGTGCCATTGTAGTCAGCTATGTGTCACTCTTGTCTTTACAGAGTGAGGTCAGAGTAACAGTGCATGTTGACCCAAAAGATGGGAGGCAGCACTTATTCCGTGTGGTTCTGCGGTTCACTAACCCAAGCAGCACCAGTGTGACAGGTAGCATCAAGGCTACCAATAACAGAGGCATTGCAGGTAAGGCTGCCTCTGACACTAAATCATCTCCTACATTTAATGTACATTTCATACCGTACCACCAAATCTAACCCATTATATTTATATGTAATCTCATATGTGCTGTGTCCTACTCTATGCAGATGATATTCCCAGCATAATTTGTTTTCTTTGCTTTTCTGTGAGGTTGTAACAATACAGACGTTTCTCCTTTGATTCTTTGCAGGGTCAGATCAGAGTAAGGAAGTAATATTCCCTGAAAGTCCCTCCCCATCCTTCCTCACTGTCCCAGGAGAGGGCTTCGCTGAGCCCTTTGCATTGACCCCTGGGAATTGGATTATTCACATTAGGGCAGAGGGGATTCTGCTGGTGAGATTTCTGTGTTATACTGCACTTTGTTTATTCTTCTGGTCATATGCTCATTGGAGAAAAAAAAAAAAAACTAAACTAAACTGCACATTGTCACTCTCACTCCCCAGGACTATTTAGTGCTGCTGCCAAGGGATTACTATGAGGCACCTTTGCTGCAGGAAAAGATCATCCAGCCCTGCACATACTTATCCAGCGCAAACAGGGATACGAAGTAAATCTTTAAAATTTCAGTCCAGTATTATTGAAGCCTGTTTCTATTTCACTCATGCATGACATACAGTAGGTAAGAACTACTTTGCTTCAACCTAACCCAACACGATCCTGCAGAAGTCCAATATGAGGATTTATTTTCATGTTTTAAAATGTACAAATGTATTTCATTAATCATCTGAAGTGGAGAGTATACAAAAGGCATAGTCACCAAAAATGCTGTATATCTTGCATAAAACAGTATGCTATATATATATTGTATAACAATGTTTTAGAATATGTTAGACTGAAATTTCACACCAACTAAAACAGGATAATCATTTATTTATCTCTGATAACTGATAACAGGTGCTTATTCCTGTATGTTTCTGGCTCAGTTGTCTGTTGTATAAGCATGTGGCCATGGATGGCTTCAGCTCTGCACTGGGCTCACAAGGAAGACTATCCAGCCGCAGCGGGCGCAGGAGGAGGCAGGCTCGGGTGAAACGTCCTACCCCAGATCACCCCGAGATGGCCGCTCTGAATGGCAGACAGGTACAGTAGAAGTGCATGGGCTCATGCTCATACACACATACAATATTAAGCTGTTGAATTCAAAGTTTCGATATTGCAGTGATCACCTTTAAAACATCAATAGGTTGAACATAAAGCTATAAAAGAGACAAATTGGCTGTTTCAAAGTCCAGAATAAAAGCAGGTGATTAGGCATTGGCATCAGGAGTGTGAACTGCTGCCCAATTAACTGAATCTAAATCTTTCAAGTCAACACTTGATCATGCTTTTATATCTTTTACCGATTGTTTTTTACCTACCTTTGCTTGTTTGAGCTTTTATCTGAGTTCAATAAATGAAATGAAGCAACATTGTATCATCTGTGTCACGTAGTCGCAACTTCAACTTAGTCTACGTGTGCCTCGGCCTGGCCTGTACGCTCTTGTCCTGGAGTATGCCAGCGAGGTGGATGCTGTCCAGAATGTCAACATACTCATCAGTGGCCATTCAGGTGGACACATCCCAGCACGGGCCAACATTTACAGCTGTGCCTACAGGTGAGTCCTATATTTGATACTTAAGCATTTAAATCATCTTTTGTTTGAACTGAATTGGCATTTTGTTGTTTATGTCTGTGCAGTTAGAAAGTTGTAGAAAATGTGTGTTTTTCAGCTGCTGTGTTTCCTACTCTTTGCAGCTTTTTGTGTCGGAGTGTGGCAGTCGACAGCAGTAATCAAGTGACATTGCTGCAGCTTTCTCACAGGACAGAGGTCCTTCTGCAAACTTCGACGACATCATTCCTGCTGGTGAGGGAAATGTCTCTAAAAAAGATTTATAACAGTTCATTATCTAGACAGCAGCATGCAGTTTGAAATACATATGTTTTTCTCTAGTACAAGGTATATGCAGTGCCTGCAGAAGAGTTCTCCATTGAGTATGTAGAGCCCAAGGTGCTTTGTGTCTCCACTCATGGGCGCTTTACAGAAGACAGGTACGTCACCTTGAATAGCCCTCATTGCATGCTTTTGATAACATATAGAGATAATTTTATAACACCTATAAATATAAGCTGCAATTTAGGAGGTGGCGCCACAAGACTAAACCCCTGTGTTGTGTTGATGTGTTGGAGTATGGAGACACATCTGTTTTCCAGGTGTGATTGCACACATTCCTTCAGCTGGGCAAGGTCATTTACCTGAGGCTGAACTTTGGGTCAAAACCCTTTCTCTCTCTGTCAAAACTAGACTAAGTTTACTCTCACTCTGCACCTAATGACCAGGTTAGATGTTACAGTTACATGTGTCGACAGCTGTCAATGTGCAGTCCTGTCAGTTACTGTGTAATTCGTCCTCAACAGTGAAGAAAAATCCTTTGTAAAAGGGAAAATGTTCATGTTGATCGTCGGAATTACAAATATAAATCTTATAATCAATGAAAACAAAGCACAAGTAACATGCTTGAGAAAATGAAAGCAACAAATGTTTCCCATTGTGTTCCTGTCTTTCAGTTGTGTTTGTTTGTGTGCTACTGAGTGTCTAAGATGTTATGTTGACTTATGGGTTATTCAAATACTTTTTGACACATTTCTGATTTAAGAAAATGCTACTTTCATATTAAGTATCTTTAGATAGTAGAAGTAGTAGTAACAATTATAAAGTTTTTGTTTCCATAAGCTCTCTAAATCTTAAAAGAAAAGAAAACTTCAGTTTGGCCAAATGTTGGAGTGAAATAGGGAGGTAGGATTAAGAAGAAGGAGGACATGAAGGAGAGTTACCCTGTAAAACTAAGGCTTTCCAAGGAAGTGTGTTTATATTTAGTGTGTGATGTCAGGCTTTCTGCACATTGATGAGAGAGAGTTTGATAACCAGAGGATTTCAAGGTTTAAAAAAGGATTATTGGAGCTTAATGTCTTTGCAGTCTCTGACTGGCCACTGACCCCTCTCCTAACAACTCACATTGTTCTGTTGCGATATCGTTTGGCAAACACCTCAGACTCTATCAACAGGCTTTGAGTAACAACATCTTGTTGCTGTTTAATATTGCCAGTCGGCACTGCGTACTGAGGCAATTTGACAAGCCGACCTCAGCTTGGATTTTGTACGCTGCCCATGATGGACAGCTATCTACAGCACCAGCTGTTGCTCCCCAACAAAAAGAGAATGAGGACTGGAGACAGAGACGACAGACAGGGGTGTTCCCTGTTGGTGAACCTCATAGTAGTGGAATACTGCTTAAATACCCTCAGGTAAACACTCTGCCAATCCTAACATTGTTGAATAATTTGAGCTTTTATGGACTTGTACCTGCTGCTGACATTCAATGAGTTACCTCTTCCCTGACATTAGTTTTTACTTTTATTGTGACTGTTTTTGACACATAAGCTTCACTTTTTTTTTTTTCAGACTCAGATCACTTTCACCCCCAAGTTGCCCCTCCCGGGCAGGTATGTGATTGTCGTCCATTATCATCAGCCTGAACATATCTCCTTCCCTGTGGAGGTACGAGTAGGTGCAGAGCGTGAGTGGAAGGGTGAGTATGTAGGAGGGTGTGGTGGTCTTACTCTATGAAATAGAATTAAAGACTTTTATTGACTCCCATTGGATATAAGGTTGGTTATTCAAGGAGCCACTGGGGAAGCCTTCTGTCTGCGAAGGGTGATTCTCCCTGAAAAGCAGATTTAGTTCCTGCGTTTACAACAAGATGATCAAAGGCCTCGAACACACTTCCCTACATGGCTTTAAGGGAAGGATGGATTATTGTGCTGTTAACTCCCTTAACTTCTTTTGCAGGTTCAATAAATGCATCCTTCTGCCCAGCGGTCTCAGGCTGCAGGCAGGTTGTGATTGCTGATGGGCGCATTGCCCTTGACTTTGACCAGAATTCTTGGCAGCCTCCCACCATCTCTGTGATTGTGCCACCTAGGAAGACACTTATTCTGGTCAGTAGTTTATGTGATTAATCAAACATTTCCAAATTATATATATAAATGTAAATTAAATGAGAATTGAATGATAGAAATTTTTTTTAAAATCCATCTTTCTTGTGTGGAAAGTTTGCAGGTTTGATCAGTCTATTTTGTTCGAGAGTTGTTCAGGTTCAGTACTTGGCATGCTGGGGTCCTCCCTCCTCAGTGTTATGCCATATCCCCAACACCAACAATGAAGGGACTGTATTCCACCTGGCAGCCCCACACAGCTTTATAAAAGCTAAGCCTCCAGCCTCTCTAAGACAAGGGCAGATTGGGCTTTCCTTGCCTCTTTTTCACCTGCTTTACTTGATAATATCAGGCAGGAATATGAGGCAAAAACAAATTCTCTGTTTATCTGTTTATCACTCTCTCCATCATGTTGATAATTATGTTTTAAGGACAAAAGAAACCACATCTGCGGTGTGTCTTAATCACTTTTCTTGATTTGTATCTTTTGTGTAGGATTATATCTTGGTGGTTCCTGATAGCAGTTACACCCCAGATCTCCTGAAAGAGAAGCCGCTGGATAAATCT
Source organism: Datnioides undecimradiatus (assembly GCA_008933995.1). NCBI lineage: Eukaryota > Metazoa > Chordata > Actinopteri > Lobotiformes > Datnioididae > Datnioides > Datnioides undecimradiatus. The sequence continues at coordinate 3,000,826 of WARS01000032.1, read as the reverse complement.
GGAGACTTCATACGGCAGTGTAGAGGAGAAGGTTTCTTTATTGAGTAGGTATCCACAACAACCTTGACTCTAATTCACAGTTTTAGTTTTGTCATAAGCTCTTCAATCTTGTGATTTGTGATATGTTGATGCTTCATTTGATATATTCACCAGTGCAGCAGTTTGACAATAATAAATAAATAGTGGAAGTCTGTGGAAATGGTGCCCTCTAGTTGTGATGACAGAATAAAACCACGTCTTTATATGACAGAATCCTGCTTATTTTTCCGTCTCCTCAGCCCCAAAACTTCTTCGCAGTTCTGCCAGAACTCGGCCCGCTCTCTTGTGGCAGCTTATAATGACGGCGCTCTGCCCTGCAACTGTGACAAGTCCGGCTCCACAGGGACTATTTGCGATCCAGTTGGAGGACAGTGTCCCTGCAGGCAGCATGTCATTGGCCGGCAGTGCACAAAGTGTGCCACGGGATATTACGGCTTCCCATACTGCAGACGTGAGTGAACAAGGTGTTCTGGTTTCAGTCTGTGAGTTTCCCAGTCTATAAGGTCTTGTTTGAAATGTCATTGATCCAAATGAAATCCTCTCTTCCCTCTGCAGCATGTGAGTGTGGCCGCAGACTGTGTGACGAGGTGACGGGACAATGTATCTGCCCGCCTCAGACAGTCAAGCCAGCGTGTGACATATGTCAGACTCAAACTTTCAGCTATCACCCTTTGCTGGGCTGTGAGGGCTGTGACTGCTCTCCAAATGGCATCAAAGCTAATGCAGGGCCTGACTGTGATCGCATCACTGGACAGTGCAGGTAAGTGGTAGCCTACAGTACAAAACTGTGCACCTATTATCATGAAGGATGGCTTTATTGGTGAGATTTAAACAGTGTTCTATACACTATGTAGTTGTTTCCTATGAAGTATACAGTCAGTCAGGGATGTAAAAGCATACATTACCATTACCTGAATTTTTTTTGTAACTGAAAGCAAGCATGAAAATAAAAAGTAACTCAGTGAAAATAAACACAGAGTAAACAAAGACATTTGTAACAGGTAAAAGACCAGCTTCTAAAAATATATTTTTATATAATTCTTTGTTGAGGAAATACTCAAAATAAAATCTGGATGCTTCACTTGGTTCAAATATATTACGGTGTATAATGCTTAATTCTTGTTTTTGTCTGTAATTTGCAAGATGGACAAATAGTGGTTTTCCCTATCCAACACATCCTCTCCTACGTGCAAGTTTTGAGTGATGAAAAAAGGCTGGAATGTGAGGCCTGCAGCCTCATAACAGTGAAAGTGAAACATGACACCAAAGCACTTACAGTGATTAATGAGGGGGTTAGTTCACAGCATGCTCATGTTGAAATGTAGACTGTATTTTTTGTCATGTATGTTTTCAGTCTGAAAATTAGCTTCATCACTCAGATGATGTCTTTTTTATTAAAAAAAAATAAAATCCCAGGACATGTAACCAAATAGCAGCTTAAAGAAACAAGACATTTGCTGTATAGTTATGCATGCAGTGTGATTATACAGTATTGTCCTCCACAAAAATCTTTGTATATTTATCTATAGTTTGTTCCTTATTTTTGCTCATTTCTAACTTTATGACTGTATGAACCTCATATGACTATTTTGTAAATTGTCCTCTGTGTTTTGATGTAGTTGCAAGCCAAGGATTGCGGGCCGGCAGTGCGATCGCTGTGCTGCAGGTTATTATCGCTTCCCCGACTGTATACCTTGTGAATGTGATCAAGGTGGTGTCACACCTAACGTGTGCCACCCAGACACAGGCAGGTGTCTTTGCAAGGTGAGTCCGGTTCATCATATTGCTAGTTTAAAAACTCCCCTTACTCATTTTTGTTTATTTGGTCTTTCTTTGCTCTGACTCTTTCTTATTGCTGCCATGTTTGTAGAGGAATGTTGCTGGAGTCAAGTGTGATACCTGTCGGGAAGGTTCCTTTTATTTTGATCCCTTCAACCCTCATGGCTGTACCAGCTGCTTCTGCTTTGGAGCGACTGACCGGTGTCAGAGCTCCAGCAAACGCAGGGGGAAGGTGTGTTCGCTTGTCATGCCCCTGCATGTCCATGAATGCCTTTGGAAATTTTATGCCTGCAAAGCTTTCTGGCTGATAGCACTTACATGACGAACAACGTCACTTGTTTAATGAGCGTGTTGTTCGAAAAAAAAGGATCTGGATCTGGGTGCATTCTTTAATCTACAGTTACTTATTTTTATGTATAATGAATTTCTTTCATAAAGTATGTGTACATGTACAAGTTATAATCCTGTGGAGTCAGTAATCACCTGTGAATTGTGCATATAGTACAGTTTTGAAATGGATTTTTCACCTTAACCCCCAAATACTCTGCGTTATTAGTTTGTTGACATGCAGGGCTGGCGTTTGGAAAGCCCTGACCAGGAGGAGGTTACCTCTGTGCTGAACACAGCGAGTAACACGGTGGTGGCAGACATCCAGGAACTTCCTCCTACAGTCCAGACTCTACACTGGGTGGCACCATCGTCCTACCTGGGAGACAGGGTGAGTCAAGGAAATGAAAGAAGATCATGACAATGAGAATATTGTTGTCAATGTTTTCTACAAGTTAAACATAGACACAGATACAGTATTTCCACATTAATAGCTCAAACCTGATTTTATTGAAAGATCAAGCCAATTTATCCACGTTGGGCTTGTTTGAGAGAATTAGTGTGTAAAGAAGCAGAAATTTAAAAGATAGAGGGGTGTGCTCCTACTATGTCATATGGTTTGTTGATCTGATTTAAGCCATGTAGTTTGTTGGGTTCAGATATGATGCTACGTCCCCATAATTAAACTAAAAAAGTATCATAGCTGATAGGAATGATAACTTCAGCTGTTACCACCTAGTTGTGAAATAAGACCCAGTTTGCCAGATTAGGATTTTTTCTTTAAGCACTGTATTTCTGGGATCTCTGCAGTCCCTTCAGATTTAGGCTTACTGACATTTGAGTCTTATCCCTTTGTCTTAGGTTTCATCTTATGGTGGTTTCCTCACCTACCAGTCCAAATCTTTTGGCATTCCCAGTGAGGGGATGACTCTCCTGGACAGAAGACCTGATGTTGTGCTGACCGTGCGTAGTGCTACAAGTTTCGTTATTCATATAGACCGCTCTTTTATTTTTAACAGTTTATTTACCCACCTCATTATTTCACATTATTTCCTTTTAGGGTCAGGGTATGACCCTGATCCACATGGCCCCACAAGTCCCATTTCCAGACAAGCTGTATCAGGGCAGAGTCCAGCTCCTGGAGGTAAAATACACGCCACTTTCTCTTTTTTTTTTTTTTTTTTACAATATAAAGCACTGTTAGTTGCAATTTCAGCTAAACCACAGGACATAAAAGAAAAACCACACACTTGTGGTTTTTTTTATTCTTACCAGTTATGAGGTCATTGAAAACAAAAATTCAATTCATTGACAATCTGCCATGAGAAAAATACGTTCATGTGAGTTGATTTTGACCCGAACAAGGAGCTAGTATGCTAAAATTATATGAATATCTAGTTTATCTATCAAGTTCATCTTAAACAGTTAGTTATTTATAAACAATTTTATTTTCAATATATCAAAAAAGTCTAATAAAATAGACTAGTAGTACTCCCTCTACAGATTGGTCAGCCTTACTTTCAAAATAACCGATGTGTTATCTGCAGGGAAACTGGCGCCATGCTGTCACCAACAGGCCTGTGACCAGAGAGGAACTGATGATGGTCCTAGCCAATCTGGTCGGCCTGAGGATCCGAGCACTGTACTTTGCTCAAACCCAGCGACTCAGCCTAGGGGAGGTTGGTCTGGAGGGCGCGAGTAACACAGGAACTGGTGGTCCCGGAAACACTGTGGAAGAATGTTCCTGTCCCCCTCAGTACACTGGAGACTCCTGTGAGGTGAGGAGTTTAAAGGCCATCTGATACCTCACAATATTGTCTCTCATTTTCCTTGTGTAAAAAATATTAGAAGATTATTTGAAAGAAGAAGCTCAAACACATCTGGCATCATAAAAACCTTGACGTGTCATTGAAATCTGTCTTGGCTCGAGACAAAAACTTGGAAGGAATCCAGCTTCCCTGACGCGCTAAAAAAAAGACTTTTCCACACTTCTACAGAGTTGTGTAGATGAAGCAGAAAAATGTGGTGATGGGGTGGGGATATTAGGATCATTTTTTCAGGTGTGAGGAGCAGTGGAGGAAATGAGCAGGGTAGAGTGAGGCATCTTGTCATCTCAGTAGAGCTGGACCTCCTCCTTACATTTTTAGGGTGTCGTGACACGCCTGAACCACGTACCACACCCTTTTTGAATGTACTGGAAAATACCGTCCATTGAACTGCGCAGCCAAACTGTGTAGCCTCGGGCTGGGATATGATGCACATTCACGCAGACATAATATTAGTGATTAGAAGGCTATAATCACTGGCATGGCTACAGCTCACAGAAACGTAGTGCAAACAAACGTGATGCAGTTGCTAAGGAAAAGCCTTACTTGAATTCTTTGTATGCTGGGAATGGTGCTGACTGGACTGGTCGTGTTTGTTCTTCTCAGATCTAATTTGCACACACACGATTGCAGCAGATTTGCCCACAGACGCTATTTAAAAAGAGAAAGAAGAGAAAGACGCTAATTAAAAGGGAGTTTTTCATACATGCAGAGATCAGTTATTAGTATAAAGAAACAGTAATATCAAGAAATCTTTTAAATGTTTTTCTTGAGTTAGTGCTGTTGCCATAGATGTGGTTTTCCACCTGTGTATATGTGAGGCATCGTCTGACTGGGAGTGTTTTAAAGGAAGTTTGATTATATGGGCCCAGAGGCAGTATGACAAGGTGCCTCGCCTTGACACATGGGGTGCGGCAGTTGGCAACACATTGTTACTCATAAACCTGAGTGTGTCCAAAGTATGCACATGTGTCTGTAAGAACAGCTTACACACCTAGTTGTGTCTGCTGTGTGTTTGAGGAGCGTGATTCATGTGTGAGTTTGTTGTCTGAGGAGGTCTGACTTTCTTCTCAGTCACATACTGTATGCTTGCACAAACAAACCGTTATAAACCACACACAAACACACATTAATATTATAGAATATTAATACACTTCTGAATGTTTAACTTGCCTTTTCAAATAGAGGCACACCACACCCTGTTTTCAGCTTTAAGTAAACACAGCAGCAATTACACTTCTGTGATTTTATTTTTTTTTTGATTCCAACATTGGACAGTTGAATTCCTCCATGTGCACTTTGAATTTGTGTGTCTCAAGCAAGTGTGGGTGCGTGTGTGTGTGTCTGTGTGCATGTATTTGAGTGTGGATGGTGCGAGAGAGGGAGAAAAAGTGAGAGAGCATGCAAAGACTTGCATGTGCGTGCTCGTACACCCGCATACACTCATGCTGATCCATTAGACTGACTCAGGTAGATGGGGCGTGTCCTGTCCATGTGCGTGTGAGTGAGTGTCAGCATGTGTGTTTAAGAGGCTGAGGCAGTGGAGTGCTGAGCGTTGTTTCACACAGACTAAACGTTAGGAATGTCAGATACGTGTATGGAGAGGCGGCGGCACACAGGGGTTTTGTTACAGACCCTGCTATGTTGGACTTTGATTGGACTTTGCTGCGCTGGCCACAGGCCCTTTGAGAGAGGGGAGCGACCTCGCTACGCCAGACATCATGACAGATGGACTCAGAGGATACAATACCCCTCACTTCATGATCAGGGTACTCAGCGGATAGAGTATCCGTCAGTGAATGATGAAGGTACCCAGAGGCTGCACTACCCCTCGGTACATGACAGAGGGCAGAGAGTTCACTATCCCTCTGTTAATGACAGTCGTGCCAGTTCTAATATTCAGGTAACAGTTTGTGAAGATCTTTTTGTTGAAAGGATGTGTTATTTTATATTAAGCTCTTGGTTTCACTCTCAGTGTCTCAGGTGTGGCTCGTAGGTGACTTGTTATCTCTGAAAAAACAAGGCTGCCCTTCTGCTCTTCAGCGTTAATTTTTAATGACACTCAATTCAGGTCGAGGTCATTTGCTGTGTGCTCGGCAGATCTTCCCACTTTCATGACACACCAAACACAGGTCTGCTGTCTGAGAGAGTGGTTTTAAATCACCCCCCATGAATGAGGGGTAAATCCCTAGAAACATGGCTATGTTTAGGCAAAATAAGAAAGACTGTGTTCACAGTTTCACAGTTCACAGTGATAATCGGTATTGTGTTTACATGTCTGTACTTAATGTTATTCAGGGTTTGGCAGTATGGTAACGTATAACAACAGGATTCAGTGTGAGGAATTTATGAAAGAATTAGTTTTGTTTAGACTTAATAATTGTAGTTACTGGTAAGTCAGCGAGAAACAACTGCAATTTACAGGAAAACATCTTTGTGATGGCCAACCTTAATTCTTTAGGTATTAATTTCACTAGATTAGCCCAAAATAGATGCTTCTCTTATTTAATCTTTAAACCATTTCTTTATTGTAATTTCCAAAATGACCTCTTGATATGATCACACAATCATGATACTGATATATATCATGATATAAAATGGCACATTACAAGGTAGACGTATGTTACTCCCTCCATCATAATTGTTTAATAACATATCGTTGCATTTGAGTTCAGAAGTACAGTGGTATTTCTTGGTATATGAATTTCCAAGCGGTAATTTCCATTTTTATGTTTGTTTTTTCCCTCAGAAATGTTCTCCTGGTTACTACAGAGATGGCAGTGGGTCTTTCCTGGGCCGCTGTGTGCCCTGTGACTGCAACGGTCTAGCTGATGAGTGTGAAGACAGGACTGGGAAGTGCCTGGTAAGAAACACACTTGAACCTTATCAATTGCATTGTGACCACAGGTATACAGTACAGACACCCACACACATCTAAAGCAGACATTTAGTCAGAGTCTAGACCGCTCACCTTCAGGCTACATCTGTGGGCCCATAGCTTTGTGTTTTTTGTTTTTTTTTATATCACCACATCAGAAGCATTATTTGGATTTGACTCCCTGGTTTCCTGTCATGGAGCCCCTCTGGCTTATTATTCTTCTTGATGGAAGGATGAGCCCTTTTATGCATTTTAAAATCTCAGCTGGCTCAGTTGTGTTATTGTTACGCAAGACACTCAGGACCAGGCCTGTGTGTGCAGCACATGCATGGATACACACCCTAGAAGCTCAAAGCCAATTGGACACAAGCGGCGCAAACACACTCTCTCTGGTTGATTGGCATGAAAATGTCTTTTCTATTTGCCTTCAGTTGTTTGCGTTTCTGCTTCTGTTTCATAAAGGATTTGAGTCAATTTTATATGGAAATGGGTGTAAAAGAGGAGCTACAGTGCAAACACAGTACTGGAGATTTGTTTTTTATATGGTCTCTAGTCACAATTTTGCTTCTTCGCTTGCCTCATTCTGCACATATGGTTTGCAACTGGTTTAATGAATACATCACATTGTTTTCAGAACTGTAAGTACAACACAGCTGGGGATCAATGTGAGCGCTGCAAAGAAGGTTACTATGGAAACGCTGCTCAGAGAACATGCAGTATTTGCCCGTGCCCATTCAGTGTGCCCACGAACAGGTAGGTGAAAACAAACAAAACACCTCTAACAGCTGTACTGTAATGATATGGAAATGTATTAAAGGATTAAATCATGATTTCTCTATGTGCAGTTTTGCAGTGGGTTGCAGAGCGGTCTTTAATTCCTTTGCAGACGTCCTGTGCATCTGCAAAACAGGGTACACTGGAACCAAGTGTGAAAGGTGAGAGTGGTCCGTTAAAAAGGCCAAGTTATTAAAAAATACAGTTAAATACTCTGTGAAAAATACTGTGTTTTTCTAAATACTGTTTATTATTATTTTTGTCTTTCAATCAATCTTACTTCTCTTTCCCATAGCTGTGCTCCTGGTTACTATGGTGATCCACTGACACCAGGAGGAAGTTGTCAGCCCTGTAACTGCAATGGCAATGGTAACAACTGTGATCCCAGGACTGGAGGTTAGTTTCTGTATTATAATCATCAGTGTATGATTCAATTAGTTCAACTTGGGCAAACTGGTTTTAAATTCATATTTGGCATTATAATTTATATTACATTATTATTATTATTATTATTATTATTATTATTATTATTGTTTTATTTCTACAGTTTGCAAGAACACACTGGAGCCAGGAGACACAAACACAGATGACCACTGCCAAGGTGAGTAGACAAAAAGAACTAAGGCCTGATGATGAGACATGCAGGTTACAATAAAGTGAGTATGATCCTTCCCTAATCCAATCCTCTGCTGTATTCCAGAGTGCGATAACTGTGCCCAGACTTTACTGCATGATCTGGAGAAACTCGACGATGAGCTGGGAAGGATTAAGGCTCAGCTGGACAATGCCACGGCCAGTGCCACCTCTCAGGACAGGCTGAAGAAGCTGGAAAAGGCTGTGTCAGACACCAAGGTACCATGTCTCATCACTGTAACTGTGCATTATAAATATACAAGAGAATCACAAATTCCGTGTAGATACAAAGCCAAATACACGGCACAATAAGATCCAGTTTTTGATATTTTGCACTTTGCACACGGTCATTTCACGTACACACAAACAGAATGGAGCAGGATGGGTGTGCTTGTTCAAACATTTGAGACTCCTGCTGATAAGCAATTTCAGTGAATTTTGTCCCACAGCCTGTGCGTCGGCATGTGTTAGAGCCTGCACCACTGGGTGCCAGTGTTTGTCTCAGCGACCTGTCATTTCTTGTTCCCTCATCATGTCAGTTGTTACATCCACTGCATTTGAGTGTGCATCCTTTGTGCATTCATGAAAGACTGAGAGTGAATAATTCCCACAGCAACATTTAAAAACAGCCCCACACCACCGACAGCATGTGAATTTGTTTTTATGCAACTTCATTTACTTTTCTGTTATTGTACTTGTTGCAGAATCTTGTCAGCAAATTCAGCTCTGCCATCAACACCCAAAAGTCCAGAGTCAGCCAGCTGGAAGATGACACAATCAGTCTCTCTGATGACATCAGTGCCCTCAAAGACAAGGTAGAGTCCTGGAGACAAGGAGAATTAGAATATAAGCATGAATAATAATGTGTGTGATAGTGTGTGTGAATGTGTATTCTCTGTACTATTTATTTAGGCAGAAAAAAGGGCTGCTGATGCTGACAAAGCTGTGGCAGATGTTGATAAAACCCACAAGAGAGCTAAAGATCTGGACTCAGAGATCCGAAATATTCTCAAGAAAATACAAGGTAAAGGTTCTGTTCAGTGTCTTAATGTCTTGTTTTCTACCTTCATTCAGTCCTTTACAGTGACAGAGTTGAAATATTTATTTTCGCTGGATGTGTGCATGTGTGTTTCAAGATCTGCTGGACCAACTGAAGGAGGCAGGCACCATTGGGATTGTAGTGCCCAATGAAAACCTGGCTAAAATGCTTGAAGATGCTGAGCGCATGGTGAAAGAGATGGAGAACAGGAACTTCACCCCTCAGAAGACAGCTGCTGAAAAAGAAAGAGACGAAGCCAAGAAACGTAAGATACGATATTAGTCTGTGTCTCTTGTACCTACCCTGGTATTATATGGAGAAAAAGTTAAACATCCCTGACTGGTCAGTAACATTTTCCACTCCCGGACAATGTTCCGTTCTCTAGTATTAGACTACATCAAGGCTAACGTAAGCAAGCAGTGTGACCAGAATGAAGCTGCAGCAGACAAAATACGGGGTCTTCTGAAGGGTTACAAGGACAAGCTGAAGGACCTGGACAAGGCTCTGAAGGAGGCCGCAGACTTGGTGAAAAAAGCCAACAATCAGAATGGACTCAATGCTCAGGCACTGGGGGATCTGCAGGTAATCACTCACAATTATGAGTAACATGAAACATGTGGTCTTGTTGTATATAAATTGTATAAAAAAACTAGTAAAGAATGCCGTTAAGAGTGTTGTTGCCATTTGTGATTGTTCTCTAACTTTATTTGTGTGTTCTTGACAGAAACGTGTTGAAGACTTAAAAAAGGAGCGGAAGACAGTCGAGGAGCAAATGGCCATGGCAGAGGGCGAGCTACAGAAAACAGAGGATTTGGTGAAAATGCTATCTGACAGCAAAACGGTATGCTTGACAAAACTGCAGCCTGCGTTTTCTTTACCACAAATTATTCAGTACACTTTCAAATGTTGTTTTGCCCCTCAGTATCAGGCAAAACATTATGACACATCATAGCTATGTTATAATACACGGCCTCATCTCTGAACCCACACCAGCGAGCCATCAGGTCCTAACATGCCCTCAGCTCAGATAATGATCAGTGTCTATGCTCAATGTGCCTTCAGGTGAGGTAAATGGCATTTCCTGTTCTTACGAATAACAATCCATTCATCTGCCTTTCTTCTCCTCTGCAGGAATATGAACAGCTGGCAGCACAGCTGGATGGTGCCAAGACTGACTTGACCAAGAAAGTGAATGAGATTTCCAAGGCAGCAGCCAAGGAGAACATTGTGGAGGCTGCAGAGGAGCATGCTAAGAAGCTCAACATGCTGGCAAAGGAACTTGAGGAGTAGGTTTATGTCATATAATAAAGACACATGATTTCAATATAACCAGGGATCTAATCAGTGGATTTCAGGAAAACATTGTCTGTTGCTTATGCTCGACAACATTTCCTTTCTGGTTTCAGTGCTACTCAAACCTGAAATTTTTCGGGGGGTTTCGTTTGTGTATCCAGTCTCCATTATCTTTATTTTGTCTCCTTATTATCGTGCATTGCAGTGCTGTAAAGAATGCAAGTGGGCGCACCGAGGTGCGTAACGCCAAAGACGCTATCGATGCCTACAAGAACATCACAGATGCAATAAATGCTGCTGAGGCTGCAGCAAATGAAGCCAAAGATGCAGCAGACAATGCGCTGAATGTAAGCCCCTTAAACTTTACCTTTTACATGAAATAATGGTACACACTAATTGGAATTATAGTATGATTATAACCTTTGAGAATATTATTTCACTTTAACCAACATGTACTTTTTATTTTGTTCAGAATGTAAAACAACAGAAGCTTACACAAAGAGCAAAGGACCTGAAAGAAACGGGTGAGGACCAGCTGCAGAATGCCAAGGATGCAGAGAAACAGCTTAAAGGTAATTCACCCTGAATTTTGTAACTTAAAAAAAAAACAAAAAAACACATTTGCTAAGTCTTGTTTTTTCTTTAATAGACGCTGCAGGCGATCTTGCTGACGTGAAGAAGCGCCTAGAAAATGCTGACAACAAGAAAAAAGCTCTTCAGAAAGACCTGCTTGATGCACAGAACCAATTAAATGACATCAAGAGAGGTATAACATGTCACTGCACTATAGGATTAGACAAGATGTCTCACTGAGTCTGTTGAGTTCACGCTTCCTCCTAATTTATCTCCCAATCAGATGACATTGCTAATATGATTGACGAAGCCAAGAGGAAGGCGGCTTCAGCCAATGGCACGGCCAGTGACACCATGGACAAATTGAATGCCATCAGGAAGGAAATTGACAAGATCAACGTCACTCCTGGTGACTCCAACCTGGGCAATGTGCTGGATGATGTGGACAAGACAGGTGAGACATTGAACAGATGTTTTTAGTAGTGCTGCTCCTGAAAAATCAATGCACTACTGATTTTTAGCTGCATCTTTGTTCACAGAACAATGCAGGAGCAACAGCATAGCAGGGTGTAAACTTTACAAACAGTTTCAAATTGACCACATGACTAACTATAGGTGGAAACAGAGAAGGATGATAGGTGCTGGCTGCTCTGACACTCTCTGCTCCATTGATGACTGTCATAAGCTGATCGTCATCCAGCTGGCTAAAGCACTTTTGAACCAGACAGTGGTATGACATTCTCCTCTGAGGCCCACTGTGACTGACTCTTCGTCTGCCAGCACTGTCAGCAGCCTGGCAGGACTTGTGGTGGGCGTCCATGGTGTGCTGGGATTTTGTAACTGTGATCAGGAGGCACACATTCACCTTCTCTGTCTGTGTCAAAGTCTGCTATTTTCATATCGTACCTAATAAAGATGAAACATTGACACAGGAGAATCATGTAGCCAGACGTATATTGTTAAGTGTTGCTATAAACTAGAAAATAAGGAGCAAATGTTCTCGAATGTTCATATTGAACAGCTAAAATCGATTCAGTTGACCTTATATTACAATTTGTTTTCTCCATTTTATTTCCTGCTTGCAGTGAAGAACTTGTTGAAGACCATCCCATCTCTGAATGATAAGATCTCAGAGGTGGAGAACCTGACCTCACAGTTCTCCCCCATTAGCAACATAACTGAGAACATCAAGAAGATCAAAGAGCTCATTGAACAGGCCAGAGACGCAGCTAACAGGGTGAGTTCACACCTTGTACATACATCCATACAGTAACCAAGCAGAAATCAGATTGACTTGTTTGTTACATTTCCTTGTTTGGCCTAAATTCACCTTTTTTATACCTTTTCTCCAGATTGTGATCCCAATGAAGTTCACGGGCGATGGTCATGTGGAGCTACGTCCGCCAAAGAATCTGGAGGATCTGAAGGCCTACACAGCTATTTCTCTGTCGCTGCAGAGGCCTGAAGGCAGGGGAGATGGAAGACGCAGACGCAGACAGACCAGAGACAAAGGAGACATGTTTGTGTTGTACCTCGGCAACAGAGATGTAAGTGACTCTAAATGCATGTGATTGTTTTGATATGAAGACCTAGTTTGTAATCCTTCACAACATTAACAAGCTGCTTTTGTTGCGTCTTTTAGTCCTCTAAGAACTACATTGGTATGGTTCTGAGGAGCAACGTGCTGTATGGTGTGTACAAGCTCAATGGAGTTGAGTACGAGATGAAAACAGGTTACATCACCACGTCTGCATCTGAGCCTGCCAAGTTCGATCGAGTGGACCTACAAAGGTAAACTTGCAGCTTCATTCTGTTGTTTTTCATCATCAGTTTAATTTTCATATATATTTCCACTCAAATCCACTGTGACTTATTATGTAGCCCTGTCAGGATTTTACATTGGAAAAAGTCCAAGATTTGTGTAGAACGTGAATGTAAATCTGATAAAAATGTTTACATTTTTTCTCCTCTTTGGAATTTAGAATTTATCAAGATGCAAACATGGTCCTCACCAAAGATATCACCTCAAGTACACCCGGTGAACCAATTCAGGGCAGCAACCAAGGAGAGGAGAACAAGAACCTGCTGGACCTCGCTCCCAGTGATGTTGTTTTCTACGTTGGAGGCTACCCTGCCAACTTCACTGTGAGCAGCAAGGAAATAAAACAGCAATACTATTTAACTTTTAACAATTAAGCATGGGTTATATTATTATCTATGTTTTGCTTCTCCTCAGCCGCCAGCTTCTCTCAACTACCCCATGTACAAGGGCTGCATTGAGTTCTCCTCCTTTAACGACAAAGTCGTGAGTCTCTATAATTTCCAAAATGCAGAGAAGATCAATTTGGAGATTCCATGCAAGAGGTAGGTCCTGGCATGATTAGTGCTGAGAGTAACTAACCTCTAGATATTATAAACATGCATATATGACTTTTCTCTAATGACATATTAAGCTGTGACACTAGCCATTTTAGTGAAGAGTTGTTGACAATAAACACACGCTGTAACTGTCTGTAAACACTTTCTGATTCCAAAAATATTGACTGACTTTTCCCCTCCTCTATCCAGATACGTAGCTCCCATAGATTCGGACTACTATGAGGGCACTGGATATAGCAAAGTGGTTATAGATAAAATATATCCTGTCCTCCTCATCAGTATGTCCGTCTATGCTCGTTCGGAAAACGGTCTGCTTTTATTCATAGGAAATGAGGTAAATTGTTATTCATATGGCTACTTCATGAATCTTTTTCTTTGTGATGAGTTTTTCAGAATTATATGTACTTTTTGCCAGTCTGATTCCTATTTGCTTTTCAACACAGGACAATTACTTCACCGTGACGATGGAGAAGGGTGTCATTTTCCTACGCAGTAATTTGCTCAATGCACCAGCTACAAATAACGAGAAAGTGTTCCCGGTATGAAGCTTTTTTTGTTTTCGGCAACTACTTTTCAGTGACAATGACTATCACTCAGTCTGATAGCATTTGAAAACAAGTTATAATTTATTTAACCGTTGCTCCTCTATTCTTCCCTCAGACAAGTGACTGGGTAGACATCCTCATCATTAGTACAGCCCAGGGAAAAATGACAGTCCGATTGGCCAGTAAAGACGTGGCCTCAGCTCAAGCTGTGTACAAGAACGACGACTTTAAAGAATACTACGTTGGTGGTGCCCCACTAGATTTGAGGGAGAAGTAAGTGCAGATCCAACTTTCCTCTCAGTCACTGTGTGTTGTGAGTTAAGCGATCAACCTTTTCCTGTTTTTTTTTTAGAATAACTTGAATATCTGCTCTTCTTCACAGATATAACATCACCATGCAGCCTTTCAAGGGATGCTTAAAGAATTTGAAGCTGAATAAAGACTTTAAACCTGTCGCTGAGCAAGTGGGCATCAGCAAAGGTTGTCCTAAAGATTCCTTGGTAAGACATCCACCTCCACATCCCAGACCAGTTACTGACATTTATGTCACTGCCCAAACTACATGTATGTGGCTCTTGTGTGTTGGTTAATCAACTGCCAACATTCTTTTTCAGGTTACTCGTAAAGCAGAGTTCAGTTTGGGGAGCTCTCTGTCAGCCGACCTCGCAGGCTTTAGTCTTGCTAATGATGTTACAGTTTCACTTGGATTCAAGAGCACAGAGAATCAGGGTCTCATTCTTCAGGACAAGCAGCTGGTCAGTCCTCACATTTACTTTGAAATCTCATGCTTTAATTTTGACTTTTGAGATACGAGTTGTGTGACACGATGGATGGATTTTGAAACTTCATGTTTTTTCAGGCTAATGGGATGAATATTGCATTGGAAAATGGCCATGTGATCCTGAGTTTCAACAACAAGATCTGGAAATCAAACAAACAATATCATGATGACAAGTGGCATTATTTGACTGTAACTAGGAGAGCAGGAAGGTATGAAAGAGGCAATGCTTTTGCATTTCCATACATATTACATCTGATGTATATTTATATACATCATTGTGCTGACAGTACATATTGCCCAGCAGTTGAAATCAAACCCCGATCAAATGCATTGAAAAAACAAACAAACAAAAAACTGATTCTTGCAAATCCTCAATAATTTAATCTAAAGCATATTTACCAAAACTGATGAAACTGATTTTCCAAACAGGATTGAGCTTCTGATTGATGATGAAGACAAGGGTCAGGAGCAGAGTGGCAGCACCTCCATACCTGACACAGGTGGCTCCTTGTTCCTGGGACATGACAAGTTCAAAGGCTGTGTTTCGAACCTCTACACAAGACGGTGAGATTTCCTCATTTTGCATTGCACAGCAGCAGGATTATATGTAAACCTGGGCACCAAATATCTGTGTTTTGTATGTTTGGTTACATTATATCTGTTATGTCTTCTGTATGCAGGCCAGAGAGCCTTTACAAGGCTGAGGACTTCAGCACCTTCCAGGCTTCTGGAGATGTCTTCCTGGATGTGTGTACTGCTGACAGTCCGGCTCAATTGATGCTCGACCGCGTAGCTAAGAAGGTGAGCGTTTGTTTTACATGCCCACACATTCTGTAATCCATATTTGTGGGTCATTTACTTTAGCAATCCTAGGGAGTGCTAGAAAACCTGACATTTGGATAAAAATATTTGAAACTTGTTTCTGTTTTCTACGAATTGAGTTACATGATTGTTTGTCAAGGTATAACTTTCCAAACTTGCGTGTACATTTTGAACATGGTGAGTTGAGTCCACTCACTAGCAGTAAGTCACACCCACCTTTATCTTTTTGTAATGTGCATACATTTGTACAGTGAAATACTTAGACAGCATTTGATCTATGTGGACATTGTTTACATTATGTTGTACTGCCTTATTTCCAGAGATGAAGAAGAAGGAGCCCTAAGACCGGCTGACGCTGACAAGAATCTAATATTGACATGAAAAACCAGCAGCTTTTGCACCTCGATGCTTTGTTGCTTATGCACAAACTCATTCATCTGCAGTGTACTTAAATAAAAAAGTTGCATGAGTATTCCCAATAATCACAAGAATTATTAAATGTATTGTATCTGTCTATTCTATTTAAAAATCCAGTAATTACAAACAATAACTTGTGAATAACAAGCTTGAAATCAACTCATGTCTCTTTTCTTTCTTTCATGTAACTCCACAATGAATCACTTTCTAACAGTCATTCACAAGCACGTGCCCACTAACTCAGACCTAATGGAAAGTCTCACATGCCAGATTATACATTGAAATATATAAAATAAATGCAAATATATTCACTTTAAAAAATAAGTGATCATTACAGTTATTCTATAATGATCACTTATTTTTTTTCTTGTAGTATCAATAAACAGTTCTCAACATATTCTGACCTTCTATCTTACTTTTAAGGACACAGAGGCATATAAATTATATAAGATTTATGTAATATTAAATGTCAAATGTTGCTGTTGTGGGTCAGTAAAGCCCTGTAGCTTGTAGACTGTAGCTCACTATGATCAGACATACTTTAATTCTGTATTCTCAAAAACATGACTATTCAAATTCTTCAAATCACTGTGGATCTTGCATGCCCATCATCATTCACTAAGTTTTATGTATTTCATTTGGAGTGTGTGTCTACAGTATATATTCTCTAACAGCCTCTGACACACAGTAGATGGCCTGAATAATGAGCATTGTATGAGTTCATACAAGTGCAATAATCAGTTGGTACTACAGTGAAATTCAGTCATGATTCAAGGGCTTCTCATATTGCATTAGGTAATATCTTATGTGTGTGATATAATTTCTTCAGTGTGAGCCAGTCCTTATTCATTACTTGTGCTTTCTATAACATCTGAGCCTGCACATCTACTACAACTTCACCCCTGTTATCCTTGAGTGTATGCCAATCACATCAGCACCATCTTTGTACCCCCTTTGCTGCACTAAACAATCTAACAAGCACAAGTCAAAATCCAATCCAAAACCAAACACTCCTGAGTTAACAGATGGTTTGTTGGAATTACGCTACTTTAAGAAAGAAGAGTTAGTGTTACAGCCTTAATATAACCAAACTATACAAACTATACTAAACAGTATGAGTGTTGAAATCATTACTATGAACATGACCATCAGGTTTTATATCTGACTTTTAATTAAAGCTGTAACATGCTGGTATTTAACTCTCTCAGCATTAACTGAAGTAATGAAAAAACATCAAAATGGCCACCACACTAAGTAGTAGATCAAAAGAAAATGGATTTCACAACAATTTTAATACTGAAATATAAAGCAAAGAATCTAAACATCCTCTGGTTCTCACTTTACGACTGACAATGTTTGCTGCTGTTCTGTCTTTTCTTTCTGCCACAGAAAACAACATGAATATTTGAGTTTTAGAATATTAAAATGAGCAAAACAAGCAGTTTAAATAAAACGGTGAATATAATCATTCAGTGAATCAATAATCAAATTAATCACTTAGCCAAAGTCCTGCATTCAGTGTTGCACATCCTCAGAGCTCCAATTTAATGCACTATATATAGTATCTTGTAGATTTTAATTACCTATACCTGTAAAAATGTACATTGTTTTACCCTCCCATCTTTATTTATTGACAGCGTGGAGCCTCTGGAGACTTCCTGAAGATAAACATGAACATGACGTGACAAAATGATTCGATGGCCCCCTGTGTACCTTGTTGCTGAGTGTCTGTTCATGTTTTGTTTTAGGATGGAGTGATGCAGGCAATAAATGAGAGTCTATCAACATGTGCATCACCAGCCCTGGTTCAACATGCTTATCGCATGGGTGGCCCTGTTAGCAGCCTGAGCTACAGCTTTCCACTACTGGTCCTGCAGCCCAGGTGAGTAACCTGTTTTCTCAATACACATGCACACACATACACATGAAACTTTGAGTGGAGGTTTGCTTGACTGAGTCCATCATCTTTAGAAAAGTACTGTCAGAGCTAACACATGCAAACACTAAAGATAATGTCTTTCTTTATCTTCCTCAGGCCCCATTTCTCTCTGGATGTCAGGACTCGAGCTCCAGAGGGCCTGCTGTTCTTCACTGCTACCAGAGGAGGGCGCTCTCATCTTGCTTTATACATATCCAAAGGCAGGATCAGACTGTCTGTAGGAAAACAGAACGAGATTTTCAACAGGGAGAAGTATAATGATGGAAAGTGGCACTCGGTTAGTGGAGTCATATCTTGTAAATCACATGTATTTAAAACTACGCTCTGGAATCTGTCAACCCACATTATAGACAAAGAACCAGTGTCTATGTTGCTTGTGCTGTAGGTCATTTTTAGTTTGGAGAAAAAGAAATTCCGATTGGTTGTGGATGGGATCAGAGCCCAGGATGGTCAGCTGACCAATGCTGAGATGACATCCATGCAGCAGTTTCTGTCACCTGTGTACCTGGGCAGCACCCCAGAGTATCTTCACAAGGAGCTGAAGGTAAAAAAAAAAAAAGAAAAAAAAAAAAAAAAGAAAGTACTGTCTGAAATTCACAGACAGACAGAAAACATCTAAAAAGTTAATTGTATATATGGGTTGTTTTTTTTTTAACTTTTAGTCAAAGGGCCTTCCGAAGCACAGCGCGTCCGGCTGCATCCGAAATTTTAAAATGAATGGTGCCCCAATGTCAAACCCAACCACAAACCGTGGTGCTGGGCCCTGCTTTGAGGGACAGACACAAAGAGGTGTTTATTTCTCAGGGAATGGAGCACATGTCATCATCAGTAAGTACAGTACAGCTCTGTGATAACAAAACAATAACAGTCTGAAAGTGAAACAACGTCCAAACAATCTATATCCTCATTAACAAGTCAAAGATTTCTGACAGAAATCATGTAATTTTAGTAGTGCAGGGTTGTTTTACTGGACTAGAGATATTGTATAATTAAATTTAATAGTACTTATATATTTATTTAAATGAAAAAAAAGAAATGGTACTTAGAAAAGTTAAAAGAGAAGATGTCATCCTTACCTTTGAATATCAGCATGTTAGGTTTTCAGCTTTTTAAATTTTTTTTCATGTGGCTATAAGTTACACATAATATATTAATTCCAACTAGTTAATTAAGGAAAACTGTCTCAATTTTCTCTATAATTAGTATCAAATTAAGAAGGCCTTTCAAGGATGCTTCCTGGGAAATTAGTTACATGTTAGTTCCTTCTAGGAAATTCTGAGACACATAAGATAAGAGTCTCTCTGATTTATTCTTTTCATGGTATTCTCCTTATCATTTAGATACTTACAGTGTTGTATGTTTAACAATGCCAATGATGAAGACCTTGATGAGATCATTTTTCTGTATTTCAGATGATTCCTTTGTTGTGGGCTCCAGCTTTGAGCTGCTGTTTAATATTCGCCCACGGAGTCAGACTGGACTCCTGCTACATGTTGGCAATTCCAGCAGGAGTCAGTATGGGCCTGCGATGGGCCACTATCTGAGTGTCTACATGCTCAAAGGAGAGGTGAGTCCTGACTCTTTATCATTAGTTTTTGAAAAAAAAAATCCATTAAAGTAAGGACTGAAAAACACATCTACTGTCTCAGAAACAAAAACAACTAACTGTTGGACATGATCTCCATTTTATTGTTTTGGGGGATTTTAACAGATTCTTATGAATTAATCTAGCAAAAAAGTTTTTACTTAAAGTGCGTTCCTAGTATGCATTATTAAAAGCATTGTGTTTGGCTCCAAATTACAGGTAGTGGCACAAGTGAACAATGGAAAAGGGGAATTCATGGTATCAGTGAAGCCAAAAGCTTCTTTATGTGATGGACTGTTCCATAAAATTTCAGGTAAAATACCCTCAGCCACTTCAGAGTACATTCAAGACAAAGTAAAACTGCTTTTAGAACACTAATAAATGGTAAATAGTCTTTTGCATCAAGTCAATGTCTATGTGTCTTTTAGTAATCAAGAGGAAAAATGTTGTGCAACTGCATGTGGACACGATAGACAATTACAAGATTGGACCACCATCTTCCACTGCAACTTTGACCAAAGACTCCTTGTATGTGGGTGGCATCCCTGGTGAGTATTAATCTCCAAATCTGAGAAGGAATCTACTTAGATGAGTTTTAATTCACACTAATAAAAATGTGAAATGCAACAACAAACTTACATATTTAACTGTATAACAAATATCAGGAGAAATTCATATATCAGACATGCAAGTAAACAAACAAGCTGTTGTGCAGGCTTCAAATAGTGCCCCAAAATATGGTGGTCTAAAAGTATAACTACATGTCAATTACTCTTAAAACATAAAATACAATAAAATGCATAGTGTAATGATTCTGTAAGGTTGCAGTTCAGGGTTTATTCACATTTCCCTTTCATAACTTCTGTGGAAATGTTTCCAGAATGATTTTTTTAACACGCAATCAACTAATCATATGAAATATATTTGTAAAGATAGCTGGAACAATGTAATCACTTACCAGTTCACCACCATGTACCATTCTCCTGCAGAGATGCCAATGCAACAGATGCTCCCTGTCACGTCGTCCTTTGTGGGATGCATCCAGGACATGAGGATCAACAGTGAATCAGTCTCTTTGGACAGGCTGTCTGGTGTGTTCGGTCCAGTCAACCTCAAAGAGTGTCCAGGCTGAACAAACGCTTCTCAATGCATCGTCACTAAGGGACCACGTCCACCGCCAACCATGTGCAATCTGTTACCAAGACAGAGAATGTGTTTTTGTGTAAGAATGTGTATATTATGAAGAGTGTGTTTCAGTGTGAGTGTGTGAGAGTCTGTGTGTATAACAGAGATATGAGCAGCAGCTTACAGGTTCATAATACTTGCTGCTCAGTTATAAATTTCTGTATTTATTTTGTGATTAAAAAAATCCTGTATCACGGCACCAAATCACAAATGCATATCCTAACAGATGTTGTACCGTCTGATGTGTTGGTCCATTCATTTTCTGTGGACAATCAAATGCTACTGAGTATGTCTGTGATTGGTCAGGACAGCAGGCTGAGCAGCCCAGCACTTTAGCAAAACACATAATGCCTTTTGTGATGGTGCTCTAATGGAGATCAACATTACTAGTTGATTTTGTATGTTTCCTTGTAGGACTCAGATGTTTATACTAGAATAATTACGTTTACACCCACGGTGCTGTGTTCCGTGACATTTCAGCGGGGTTGTCCAGCTATTTTATACTCATATCCATATGCCAGCATGTAGTTTTCTGGATTTTAACTGGTTTAATAGACGCAAAGTCTTCACACAGGCCATGATATCATATGGTTCTTCCCTCTTTGTATTACTGTCGGTCTGAATCCATTTTTTATTTTGCATTCCATTTTCAAGCTTGAGGATCTTCTGTATGGCTGTTAAAAGCAGTTACATCAGAAAACAGCATGTACTGTATTTTGTCAAGCATTTGAAAAAACAATACAGATGCAGTTAGCGGAAGTCTCATAAGTCCAGTCAGTCATGTTTGGGACCATTTAGCTCACAATACTTTAAAGTAATTTAAAAAGAAACAAAATGTATTTTATGTATTTAATTCCCCTGCAAGTGTTTACTTACCATCTTTGTACATTTGTTGAAACATGTGTGATATGAAAAAAAAAATATGCATGATGTTTGGACATATTCCTACATGCATTCCTGTCTTGAGACCACTGAATTATAAACCATTTTTAATCTGTTCAGTTAATGTCCTTTATAAGTACTTCTCAGTGCCATAAGTAGGTCTTTTGATCATGGTGACAGCTCACATTATTATATGTAAAAAAAAATATTTTTTTTTTCAGACACCCAGGATTATTTGTTGAATTATACATAGCAAAATGTGTATACTTTTGATTGTAAGATTAGACAAATATAATTTTTTGAAAAGGTCTCATGGTCAGTGTTTGTAGTGATTAAAATGTGATTTACATCCTATTTGCTGAAATACAGTATATAATGTTGATTTGTCTTCACCTGCCCATGTTTTGAGATTAGGGTGATTCAGCTTGAACTATAATATATTAAGATAATGTGGTGTTCAGTAATTACACTTCTAAGAATTCCCTTAGTTTGATGATGATAAATTGATGATGAATTTGTATTTTTTGATGTGTCTGAGATCAGCAATATCAATAAGGACACTGAAGTCACATGGTCAGTATTCTTTCTGGGAATATGGGGATTTTTAGGAGGAGAGGGAAGACATTTACATAATACAGTCATATTGGTTCACTGTTTAGAAGCACTGTCTTGAACTTTGTCAATCTTAAGATAAACACAATAATTAAAAACTAGATTACAACGAGGAAATTTAGCATGGCAGAATTTTACTCTTATGTGGCAAAGCATTTAGACGATCATGCAGGGAGATCTGATTTACCAACAAATATATTTGATACTTTTTAACTGATTATTAGTGGGAAAAAAAGTATTTCAGTTTTATGAAAAATTATTGTGGGCTAAAAGAGCCAGAAACTATTTGACAAGGAGTGACATAAAGTTGCTATATTCCTCAGCTCCTGCTTGGTCAGGTGTCTGATTGACAGCAGCTTTCTGTCTAACTCGCTCTTCGTTGCTCTATGGTTGACTGGGATCTCCAGCAGAGACGGCCACGCCCACTGATGGTGCCTTCATGAGCTTCATGTGGAAATCACAACTGAAAGTCGTGCAAATAGGTGCTTCACCAATTTAAGTGATCCACCGGGTTATGCGACCTTAAACAGCTTTTCTTCAAACTTTACAGTATTAACTATTACGTAAAAGTGTTGCCTCCACAGCATTTTGTTAAAATTTCTGGAAACACGCGTTTTCCCTCGCAAAAGCTTGTGCTTAGTGCCGTGCTGTTGGTGTCCACTGTGTTTGGTAAACGGGATAATTCCGATAGTCATGGAAGGTAGCACATTTCCTGTCTGCGCAGGAGCACGCGAACCAGCGGTCAGGCGGCAGAATACGGAACAGCGACACAACCACTTGACTAACGGCTAGCATAAGCACTTCGGTAGTTAGCGGCTAGTTACTTCAGCCTGTTCAGTCATTGGTCTTCTCGTTCAAAAATATGAAAATGACTGCGTTTCCTCCCAAACATCTGCGCCACTGGCCGATACTACTTTGCCTGTAAGTAAACTAACGACACTTAAATAAATCCGCACATCCCCTCCCTCGCTCTTCAGTTCCTCGCCTCCGTTATCGGGTATCTCAATGGCGGACCCAAAAGGAGCGCCGGGAAGCGTGGACGATGAGAAGACCGACCGTATTAACGACGCAGAGCTGGCTCTGAAGGGAATCAATATGCTCCTCAACAATGGATTCAAGGAGAGCGACGAGCTCTTCAGGGCGTACAGGTATGTGAGTGTCTGTCTCAGGCACAATAAGCAGTGTCACTGTTGCTGTCATGTCTGTTTTGGAAAACATTTCACTGATGGGAAATATTCTTCACTGAGGGTTGTTTAATGATATGTCAAGCATAGCTGCTGTTTCCAAACTGTTGTGGTCAGGTAGCACGTGTAGAGGCCACGAAAACATTCATTTCCCTAAGCACTGTTGGTGCTTAGTTTGCTGAACGAAACCTCAACATCCCTGTCACGCTTGTACAGTTGCAGCAGCAGCAGCAGCAGCAGCATATGATCAGGTCACAAGCAGGATGAATCTTGTGGGAATACCCAGAGCAAATATCCACACTCAGAATGTGACTTCTGATGCTCCAACAGTCTGATGACTTTATAAACATGACAGTAATGCTCTATGTGTGGTGACAGGCTGTTTTAAGTTTTGTGACCAACATCAGTGTAAATGCTGGGACATAGGTTATTGGGTTTATGATAAATTTGTCGTGTTCGGAGCTTTCTCTACATCACAACCACATGGTTGCACCTGTTCAGGGGCATGTGTTAGATTGACTTTGTTAAATTTCAATTAAGCAAACTTTGATGGATCGCAAGTAGACATTCACAAGCTAAAGCACCTGCTCTAAACCACAGTCTATTTGCTGGTTTGTACACGTCCTTCACTCATGCTGTGATATTATTATAGGGGCCTGATTATCTCTAGAAAGGGGTTTCTTTCAACTTGAATGTTGATGCTCCAGAAGGGCAACCCCTATGTGTCCTGACCCCTGGTGAAAGCTGAAATGTCACCTCTTCCACTAATTGCATTAAGCACTAGGTGTCATTCTGCTTTGATTGCCTCAGCAGAAAAGATGGAGGGAAAGACAAACAGTTATTGAGCACAAGCTTGTGTGTTTGGTTCAGTGATGCTTTCAATCACCACAAAGACAATGAAGGGATATCTGTGTACATTGAAATGGTCACGTCTGTTGAATTAAGTTGCTTTTGTCTGGCTGTGATCCTGTGCCTCAGCTAGTTCATGTCTCAACCGAGTATCAACCGAGTAATAGCCTAGAGCTTGATGCACGTAACAGGTGTAACGCATTTTTGTCGATCCACCCATTGACTTCTTTAATGACTTCTAGATATGTTGCCTGTTCACACAGTAGTGATTCTCTCAATGACATGTCACCTGTGCTTTATCTTCTGTTTCAGGAACCACAGCCCTTTGATGAGTTTTGGCGCCAGTTTTGTGAGTTTTCTGGTGAGTCCAGAGGCGACACCCTTTTGCAACATTCTACAGTTTTACATCCGTGACCCAAAATGCTGACAAAAATGATTATATATTGCCCTCCTGTTTCACTTCTGTTTCATAAAGAGACTTAAGGAATTTCCCTGCCTGGCACTGAGCCAGTCGTCTTATTTTTTTTCTTCTAACACAAAAACAGAGATGTGACTGCCCTCATGAACAAGGACTCGCACTGAGCGGTGTTTGTATAAACCAGTTTTAACCCATTATGACGTCACATCACGTTCCTTTGTCCAAAGCAACTAATAATAAGTAGGAAGTGCAATCTTCCTAGATAAAACATGTTCACAGAGAATGGCGCATGTGAAAAACAAATTAAACGCATGTAACAAAGTAGACCATGTGAATTCATTTTGACCCCTGGGAACACTACAAACTAAACAATCCTATACCAGGGTTCATTTACACGGTCGCCATAGAGCTTTTTACCACAGCACAAAGTCACTGTCAGCAAATGAAACGCACATATTTTTGGTACGGTTGATCGGGCCAGCCCATGTCACCATCTTTTGTATATTTAACACTGTGCATGTTTAGATCTAATGGTCATTTCACAAACATTTATTTATCTCAACTATGTACTTGTTGCTACCTTGAAAATTACATTAATCTGCACACTCTGGACTTGTGAGATTGACCTCTCAAGGTCAAAGGGGAACACTTGAAAAATGATGTAGACACAATGGGGCCCAACTTAACCAGAGTGTGTTGTGATGTTTCATCATTTTCCTCTTCGTCTATTTGTATAGTCCTTTCAGCATAACAAGATCTAAAAACAATTAGTGCATAATCACATTTTTTTAATACTCTTGTGTTGTTGTCCTGCATACTGCACCACATGTTTGTACATTGTGTCATATGTTGTATTGTATCTTGTTGTTTGCACTTCATGTGTAGTCAGAATGTTTGCTTCACTCCCCACTGAATGTTGCATCATTCATTCTTTTTGTTTTGCACCGAGGATCAGGAGAAACACAGATTCGATCTTAAATGTACTGCACCGCGCTGTATACAGACAACAGTCTCTCTTATCTCTCAGCCTATCTCTTAAAACATGTAACAGGGCTTAACATGTAACCTGTTTGGGTTGGCTAAGGCCACCTTAAG
Organism: Datnioides undecimradiatus; assembly: GCA_008933995.1. Classification (NCBI taxonomy): domain Eukaryota; kingdom Metazoa; phylum Chordata; class Actinopteri; order Lobotiformes; family Datnioididae; genus Datnioides; species Datnioides undecimradiatus. Next base: position 2,974,972 of record WARS01000032.1, on the reverse strand, counting down.
CGCATGCAAAGAGAAACATTCAAGAAACCTTATGTGGTTTTAAACGACTCAAAAACACAGTCTTGGCAAACTGATCTCCAGTATGGGATATTGCATACAGCATATTGTTTGCATGAAATTTGAAAAGTAAAAATACTTGTCATTTTCCTGCTTTTTGGACTCCATGGCTCAATCCAGGATTATACCAACATTTACTGTAGAGGAGTTGTCTGTAATGAACAGAGTTTTCTATCTGGTTACCTTTTTTATAGAATGCCATGATGACGTTTGAAGAGGAGAAAATGCAAATGGCGTATGAGGACCTCAAAGCTACAGAGAGACTCTGTGAGAGTGAAAATGCTGGTGTCATTGAAACCATCAAAAACAAGATTAAGAGGAGTGTGAGTAACTTCTGTAACCCTTAATTTTCACTGAAGGTAAATAAATAATATATGTAGATATATAGAACAAATACTATTTGCTTGAAAAGGAGTGTTTTATGTTAGACCATCATGTCCAGGTTTGTTAGCCTGCTGACATGTCTGTTTGTCACATCAGTCTCAAAGTGTGAGGTGTTTGTGTGGGCAGGTGGACTCTCAGAGGTCAGGGGTGGCAGCAGTGGACCGACTCCAGAGACAGATCATCATTGCAGACTGTCAGGTTTACCTTGCAGTGCTGTCTTTCATCAAACAGGAGCTCTCATGTAAGGGAAGCAACTACAAAAACTGCACATTTATGTGTATGAAATGAAAATAATGACATTGCTGTTCTGTAATCCAATTTTTAGTATTACAAGATGGCACTGTGAAAGGTTAAGGTTTAAGTTTAACTTACCTCAGTTTCAATCTCCTGACAGCCTACATCAAAGGAGGCTGGATCCTCCGTAAAGCCTGGAAGATGTACAACAAATGTTACAGTGATATCACACACCTGCAGGAGGGCAGCAGACGAAGAGCGTCTGAACAACATGCAATGCCACCTCCAACTCTGTCCTCCTCCGACCTGTCTCACCACAGCCGCTCCTCCTCACCCGGGCCCAGCCCATCCCAGAGACTGGACGGCATCAGCCCAGACGCTCTGGATCGACTAAAAGGCTCAGTCAGCTTCGGTTACGGTCTCTTCCACCTCTGTATCTCGATGGTGCCACCGCACCTACTCAAGATTGTCAATCTGCTGGGCTTTCCTGGCGACCGCCTTCAAGGCCTGTCAGCGCTCACATATGCAAGTGAAAGTAAGGACATGAAGGCCCCCTTAGCTACGTGAGTATGTGAGTGAGTACGTTTGTGTATCTGCATTCTGGCTGCAACTGAAACATGATCTAACTAATGCAGTTGTAAACAATATGGCAACGTAATGGAAGTGTAAATTCTAATGGAAAGAAGGCAGAGATCATCTTTGTGAGATGAACTGACTTGTGTGGGTGGTCACCATGATTCATATCATAAGTGAAAATTATTGATCTAAAATGTCCATGATATTCATAATAATAATAATAATAATAACTTTGTAGAATGGAATATCAGTTTTCACCTTACTGACCAAACTCTTAACAAATACAGAAGATATTAATTCATTTCACATTGTTCCGAGTTTGTCATCTCCCTCATATGACTGTCTCTGTGCTGCCCTCACAGCTTAGCCCTCTTGTGGTACCACACAGTAGTGCAGCCCTTCTTTGCTCTGGATGGTGCAGACACACAGGCAGGCCTGATGGAAGCCAAATCCATTCTTCAGCAGAGAGAGGCTATCTATCCAAACTCCTCCCTCTTCATGTTTTTCAAAGGCAGAGTTCAGCGCCTTGAGGTAAAGCCATATTAAGAATAAACCCCATATTATATGTGTCTTATTCTCCTGACTTGAGAAAGCTCAGTTATTGTCTCAGCCTGTAACTCACACCACAAAGCTCTCCTTTCTAGTGCCAGATCAGTAGTGCCTTGACGTCCTTCCGTGATGCCTTAGATCTGGCCTCAGACCAGAGGGAGATTCAGCACGTGTGCTTATATGAAATAGGTACTGTTTTCCCTCTCAGATTTCAGTCCATCTTCCTCAGCAGTAGCCTGTGTCATAATCTGTGATTGTTGAATGCTTTAGGTTGGTGCAGCATGATCGAACTGAACTACAGAGAGGCCTACAGAGCTTTTGAGCGGCTGAAGGCTGAGTCTCGCTGGTCTCAGTGCTACTACGCCTATTTAACTGGAGGTGGTAACAGTACAAATATGTCAGTCTTTAAGGGCATTTCTTCTGAGTTTGGTACCGGCTCTTAATCCATATTATATGTTGTTGTATCATGTAGTCTGCCAAGGAGCCACGGGTGACCTGGAAGGAGCAATCTCTGTCTTCAAGGATGTTCAAAGACTTTTCAAACGCAAGAATAATCAGATAGAGTTGTTCTCCATGAAGAGGGTGAGTGTTTATCCAGCTGATTTTCTGTGGGGCAATTTTGTGGGGCAAAAAAGATTAAAATCAGCAAATTACATATGCATTCATTTCATCAGGCTGAGAAGCTAAGGAGCACCAGTCTGTCCAAAGAACTCTGCATCCTGTCTGTGATCGAGATTCTGTATCTGTGGAAAGCGCTGCCCAACTGCTCCACCACCAAGCTGCAGACAATGACTCATGGTACTCGATTTTCAAATGTTTAAATCGCCCTGCTGCACTTTTTGTGTGTTGTTTCACAGCCTTGTTTGTAAGCCTTGGGTGGAGCTTGAACTTCTGTCTTTTTTATTCAGTCCTCCAGGGGATTGAAGATGCCTCTTGTGCAGGCCTGAAAAACCTGCTTCTTGGTGCCATTAACAAATGTCTTCACAATACCAAAGATGCCATTCAGGTACTCCCATGTCTAATTAGGAATACAGTGTATAGATCATAGAAATATGAGGAACTGCAAGATACTCTTTGCTTAACTGTAGTTGTAGGACTGATAAAGAGTAGAGTTCTAACATAAAAGCAAGTTCTGTAGTGATAAGAGCTATAACTGATTTTTATCTAGTGGGTCATAACTGTTTTTTTCCCTTTTTTATTTTTCAGTATTTCCATCTGGCTGCGAGGGATGAGGTGGGTCGTCTGAGCAACTCTTATGTACAGCCTTACTCCTGCTATGAACTGGGCTGTGTGCTGCTGAACACCCCAGAGGCAAGTGTTTTATGTGTTTCCTTTGTCTGAATTGGTGGAGAAGTCACATAGTCTAAATATTTTATTCTCATTTATTTCCAGTCTGTCGGGAAGGGCAGAATGCTAATGCTTCAGGCCAAGGTACAGTAGGTTTCTTTATTGCTTGTTTTGCCTAATGCTTGATAAAGATCTTTACTTTATACTGGTTTTCATTTACTTATTGGTGGTATAAACTTTTAAGTGCTTGGTAAGTGCTGTAACTAGTTCTCCTCTAGCAGGCACTTGTCTGCCTTCAAAGTTTTGATTAAGGTAGAGGTTGTTGGGATGTGCACACCCTAACAAATCAAAACAATCACTGTGTTATCATGTGATAGCATACCCAGTAAAGGAGTGGCAAGCCTGCTGCATTGTTAGCCTGGAAGTCAGTGAAGTGAAGTCAGCGAACGGAGTACAGTGGGTTGGTTGATGGTGTCACACCAGTTGAAAAAATGGCGGCAACAAACTTTATATGTCATGAGTCTGAGAAAGTCCATGCCTAAAAAGGGGCCTGTCTTCCCCTGCTTTGCTGCCACAACATGAGAAGTCCATGTTAACAAGGAGCAACATATTTGCAGCGACAAGCACACGAGACATTCACATTCTCCTTGGAAACACTGAGAGTGACTGGCTAAAGCACTGCCAGGTTCTTGTCACTGTGTCTTTGTGGAGTAGACAGTGAATTGGGCTTTCCCTGTTCTGCTGCCCCACGTTGACATAACCAGAGATGCTCTGTGCCCTCAGGGAGAAGGAGACTTCATACTTAACTGTGTTGGTTTAGATAATGTGTAATGGCATTGTCTGACCTCAGCATGAAGTCATGACAAGGCAAAGAATGCCACACCTCATCCACGCTGAAGTGACAGAGTGCTCTGCCCCAGAACATCAGTGAGGTGTGTGAACATCTTTTTAATGACAAAGAATGGCCTAGTTACGGCCTGTTCCAGATGTGAAGGCGTAAAAGGCTACATCAGTTTCTGTCCACACAGGAACAGTAAATGGTATCCACATTGCCTGAGGTGCACTGGGTGCAGCCTTACTCACCTTAACTCACACTGGAGATCTGTAGTGCGGCAGCGTTGACTTTGTTAGTGGACAGACAGCTGACACTGACAGAGCTCAGATCTCATGCTCTCTGCCACTGCTGCAATGGCCAACTCTGCGTGTCTGAACAGATGTGGCAGAGTCTGACAGGAGCACAGGAGGAGCAGGACAGCAGGTTTTCTGCTTCCTTAATGGTATGCTGCTCCATGATTCGGCAGAGATTGCATTGATTGGCTGTTGGTGTGTGGACTGCCAAGCTTGTTAGAGTCCAGAGCACACACGAGATCAAATTTTATATTAGTTTTTTAAAATTTACCTTTTGTACACGATACATTGTCACTACATAGACAGGCAATACAGATGGATATTTAAGCAATACGCTTTCAAAGCCAAGTACAAAAAATGTTCTCAAAAATATAAACTGTCAGCCTTATTTTCATTTAGATTGACCAGTTTTTCATGTTGAAGGGATAGCTATAAAAAAGGAGACCTATAATAACTATATGCTGTACATAGAGGGAGACATCAAGTGTGTGTCACTTGAGGACTTGTCACAGTGAGATATCTGTACACCCAAGATAACACAATGAAGAAATAACTTCTAAGATAATTGAGTTTCTTTCCATTCATTGTCTGAAAACCAGGTCTAATCGGTTTGCCATACTGATCAGTCTTTCTCAGTGTTGTATACACATTCATTTTAAAGAGAAAGTAACCTTTTCCATCATGTAAATCTCTATTGTGACATCAACGTCACATCAGTGACGTCAGTGTCAACTTATTTGTTGTATGTCCACCATCTATGCAACATCCATGTTTTGGTCATAGCCCTTTCTCCTCACTACTGTGAGCAGTAACTTAACTTCATGTCTTGTCTTTTTTTATGGATTATGCAGGAGGACTTTGCTGGCTATGACTTTGAGAACAGGCTCCATGTTCGTATTCATTCAGCTCTCGCCTCGATGAGGGCAGGTGCTCAGCCATGATATTTTATCTGCACCTCAGAAAAACTGGAAGAAATCTCTTGAAGGCAGCCTCAACACCACTCTGAGCACTAATATTACTCTATTTTATTTGTTTGAATTAACTTATTTTTTTAATGTTGTCATTCTGAGCCAATGTATTATTTTAAGTGTGCAATATATATTGTAAACCATTTATGAGAGAACTGTTACAAGAAGGGTGTATTATCTGTTTTTCACAAGAAAGACATTTTGGTTTTATTGTTTACATGGTTACGTTCAAAGTAAGATACCAGCTAAATCAGATGGAAATGTATAAATTAATTTTAAAAAGCATCGATCATATTGCTTCCATAGAGGGCCAGTTTTGCTGCTCATATATACAAGTCAGGTCAAGTAGAGTAATGGCACATATCAAGTATTAATTGACAAAGCAATGAGAATGAATAACTCAGCCTATGACTTTTGACAGGCCAATATTTGTACCATCTCTGAGTTGGTTGTTGACTTTCACATTTGTGCTGTAAAGGCTTTGCTAATCCATAGGCATGAATATGATACAGTGATTTTTTTTTTTAAGTGTATACTTTTTTAAGAAGAATTTTTATCTGTGTAAATATGTATTGCAAATGAGTTTTAATAGATGTGCCAATATCATGTTGGGCCACTGCTGGGTGGCCTATGTGCACAGTACTAAACTTGGCTGTAAACTGGTTTTCCTTTGTATTGTTCCTTTTAAGATAATAAAAAGTAATATTGTAAAATGAAGTATCGTTTAATTCACTACATAAAATATAATAGTAAAGTGAAACATAAAGGTGTACATGATAAATGCATAGACCGTATTCAGAACAAAAAACTATCCTTGAACAGTTAACAAATAACTGGTTTTAACTCAATTATGTCAGTTTTAAAGAAACACATAGCTGGTTCTCACATTAGCTGGAGGGAATATTGACTGCATTAGTCTACTGTCAGCTATATGAAAGGTTTAGACAAATATACAAAACACCTCTCACTTCTACTGAGATCCAGTATAACTACACACACTACAACCCTCAAAGGGACATTAATGTTTTGTCTACACATGTAACGAGTGTAACAGAAAAACTAAGCATTAAAACTAGCATTGTGACCTCCTGAAGGAAGGATTTATTGGAGGAAGTGTTAGCCAGGTGCTCCTAATAAACTGGTAACTGTGCATTTTATGGCAAAACATTAAAGAAACTACTCTATATGGGCATGTCTAAATACTGCCAGGAATTTCAATCTGGATTTTTCTGATCTCTTAGGGATCCATGAATGAATTGTGAAATGTTCTGTATAATTTGGTGGTAAATTGCTAAAATTGAAAGGCCAAGACAAATTTTATGATGCCTCACTAGGGGCCTCATAAGTAGGACATGGCCCATGATAGAGAAGGCATTGGGGTAGATGGCATACACTGAAATATATTAGTTTTAATGCCACCCATCTTCTAACACCTTAATCAAACAGATACCTAATGCACGCAGGTTTTACTAAATGAATGCAATCCACACAAAACCAAAAGTTCATTTAACATTAAGCTTTTATTTAGCAACAATAGAAATTCTGTTCTGATACCCAAAAGAGTGATAACAGAAAAAACTTAAAACTTATACCTGCTATCCACAACATAAACAGAATATCCAGTGCCTGGTTGTGAAGGAGGTAAGGCTTGCATAGTTAAAGTGATGCACATGCATTTTTTTTTGTGATGTTAGGGTTCAGTTGAAAACAACAGCACAAGGAATATAGCTAATTGTATTTGAACTATGGCAAGACCTTTACACACACGCACACACAAATCTATAAGTACAGAGCCAGGGCCCCTGCTTCAGTATAGTTAGAAAAAAGTGCTACTCTCTCTACAGAGACAGGTAGATTTATGTGCAATGCTGTTAGTCTATTCACATCTATACAGTACATAGTTCAGGGCTTAATAATATTTTGAACATTTATTTTAATTTTAAAAACCTCAGTCTTATTGTAGCACTGGACATGATTCTTGTCAGATATGGTAACATTTTACTTACTGTCATCAACATCTTTGCAGAGAGAAAAGGATGCAGGGAAACAGCATGACACGGATTTACAATCAATTGCAAACAAGCAGATTTTCAACACATCCAGTTATCTAGTAATTATCTGCAGTACTAATTGTACTAGAAAGTGAAAACAAAGGCAAATGTTTCCAAACAATCCGTTTCAATACTTTGCACTGCATTATAGTATGCATGCAGAGGTGGAATAAGGGTTACATAAAGGTCCAATCATTATGCTCTGGATGCATCATGCACTCCATTGTTGCTGTTTGTAGTGGTGTTGCCTCCTATGTCTCTGCACTAAAGCTGATGACTAAAATGTATTCATGACCAGCAGGAATTATGATCAAGCTACCAACAACAAAACCAAGGTTGCTGTTTAAACACTCCATCTAACATATATATTTATATATTTCTAAAATACATTCTAGTTTTTCCAATACATGCCTACACCATACTGAAGTGGCCAAAGACCACAATGAACAAGCAAAAGAAGAGTTTTGTGCTTTATTGTTCAAAACTATGGAAGAATATATGCCTCTGGGTTCATTTAGTGTTTTACTGCTTATGACCGCTTTAAGACACTGCTTGTTGCATGTGCTAAGGAGCCCTAGCACAAAGTAGATATCCAAGGTTCTGGTATTTGTGTGTTTTTCTTCTTATTAGTAGATGTCAGGCAGATGAGTGTAGTTTCTATCCCAGTAGCCTTTCAAATAGATCCAGTCCTGAGCCTTGTTGTGAGGGTTGGGTCCTTGCTGAAACCACCTGCAGAGTTTTAACAATAAGAAGATATATTTAAAACGTCTATAGGACAGAGAGAGAGGGATAAAAGAACCACAAACAAATGAAAACACGCACAAACAGCACAAAGTAGGCCTTTCTCATATATCTAGTATTAAATACCAGTATTTTCATGAGTCCTGTGTCTTGACAAATGCATTTCATAACACACACAGATGTAATTGTGCATTTTGTCCTGAGGAGGGTGGTGTAGTGCAGCACTTCACACCAGAGCAAACAGACACAAAACCAAAAGCCTTTGAACCAAACCTTGGGCCAAGTGCAGCATTCCTTCGCAAGAATAATAATGGGGACGGCATAATTGTTAACACAAAAAAAAAAATGGGGAGGGGCGGGAGTTAGTATAACAAATTAGTACATGAGGCAATGACATTAAATTGTATTCCTCAGTGACTTACCTTGTTTTCCATTCCTCTGTTGATTTGGTGCGATTTTTTCGGGCCATTCTCTGTTTTTCCTCAAGTCTCTTCTTTTCTGCACTTGCCAAATCTATAAATGAGGGTGTGGATATAAAGCCTGATTACCAGCAGATATTATATTTACGCTGGAGTGGCATAATAAGAACTCAAATCAAGGTAGTACACTGTACCTATATCTCCATTTTCCATGGCGCGGATATCAGGTCTGAGGCGACTATCTGTTGGGGGAATAGCTCCCTCCATGCTCTTCTCCAGCTCATTTAGGTGCATGGCGAAGGTGGAAAATGCATAGAACTGCCAGAGAGAGAATTAAATTGCTACAAAATATAAACTGTAGCAAAACCAAAAGTGACAACATAAATACCTCCTCTCCAGCTATTGTGCCTGATTGACAAATTGCCCTCCTTCACTCCCTCCAGTCCTGTGTTCTCCTACCTTGGCTGAGTTGTCTGGTCGGGGCGTTATCTTCCAGAGGAGCTCACTGCCTGGGATCACCTGGACTGTCTCAGCATCAGGTGGAGGCATTTCCTCTGGCTCCTCATCCACACTGCTCTGTGGTCACACAGATACACATATAAGTTTAACTTGAACCAAATGGAAACAGGGCACAGGTGGCTTTACGACCACTTTAAACTGAATACCTGCTTATTGCCTTTTTTTTCATCTGAATTCTTTTTGTCAGTCTTTTTATGGGCATCAAAGGAAGCAGCGTCTACTGTGTATAGGCACTCAGTCCATTTTCCATATATTGCACAGATCTTCTTTTTGCTGCAAACACACAGACAAATCTTCATTAAAACAGCTTAAGATGCATCAACATGGAGTGTCCCTTTAATACTGAGGTGTTAAACTAAGATGTTTAATTATTCTTACAGTATGTTGCAACAATCTTAAACATCGGATGAAAATACAAAAAGAAGATACCTTTTATCTAGGATGTATCCCTCTACTTTATGGAGCTCTTTCCCAAAGAGGCCACAGGGTTTGAATGTCATGCTGCATCTCTCTCCAGTCCTACCACAGAACGACAGACTGTTTACCAATTCTCTTTCACTATTCTCCTTCTGAGAGCTGAGGCTTTCAAACATTAATTATCCTGCTCTTCTATTCTAACGGCAACTGCCCCAGTTCTGTTCCCACGATCAATAAGCTGGATCTGAAAGTAGAACAACGTTCCATTGCAGAACGCAGAAAGGAAGATATTTATGCACCCGAGTCTCTGTGCACATGTATGCACCAGGCGAGCATGCATTTGCAGACAAACAGGACAGCACAAAGAAAAGGGGGTTTCTACCTACTTGTGATTGATCACTTCCATGCTGCCGTACTGCTCAATCCAAAGCTGACCAACAATGATATTGTGGACACAACAGGTGGGGTTTGTCCAGGTGTAGGCTTCATTATATCTGCAGAGACAAAGCAGCCAAAGTTGAAGACACAAGTAACACAAATGATGCAAAAACCCTCAAAGGAATCGGGCTTACAAAGCAGTCTTAAGATTGTGCACTCACTTGGGCAACTCCAGTGTGATGAGTCCCTTAGGCTCAGCTTCTATGCTCTTTCCCCAAAACTTGAGTTTGGGGTATATGGAGCCATGGAAGACGAAATCCTCCTTGAGGCCCTCAGCATGAAAGGCACTGACTGGAGGGTGATGGCTGACTTGCTCTGACACCCACCTAAAGCCCAAATCGTCTCTGATGGAGCACAGGGACATTGGTATTGCAGAAGAAAATCCTTACCTGATGCAAAATGTTCTGAGTGTGGGTGTGCCTGTGGAACATATTTCACCAGTTAAGGTAGTGATGAGTCCAGGGTTTTACCTGATGAGCTCGTAAGTCTCCCCCAGCAGTGGATTGAAGGGTTTCCCAGTTCTCTCCCACTGTGATGCTACAGCTGACACAGCAAATGCTGCAACACACTAAAGAACACTGACTTATGATAATCAATTTATACGTACAATTCAGCATTTGATTATGATGAAAATTATAACTATTGGGTCCATGTTTTTATTTAACAAAATAAACATGGGTATGGTGGTACCTTCATCCTCTCAACGGAGTCTGTTGTGGCATTAGCCTGGTGGATGAGGTAGGTGTGCTCCATGTATTCTGTTAACCGCTGCAGGAAACTCAGAGGCTCGTTAAAGATCACAGGCATGGCGATCTTTGACAACTCCTGAAAAAGATGTTAGACAAGATGTTGCTACAACATGTTACTAGGTACAGCTTTTTAAATACAATTCATACATATATATACACACAATTTAAAACAATAGTAGAGGTGAATTAATCAAAAATTTTCCTGGGTGTTTGACATTTGGATTTATCTACAACTGATGTTCAGTCTAAGGCTCTAGGTAGTGGTTATTAATTTATATATAAAAGGTGGTAATGACTGCACTCTAACACACCGTATACACACCTCCTGTGTGTCTGTTTATCTATGTCTACTGAATTGGGCATGTATGCATGTATCATTAGCCACTTTTAATTGGGGAATAAAATTTTAATAGACATTATTAAATGTAATTAAATCCAGGGAGGGGCTGAGTGAGGACTGCTATCCCTCGGGGCTCCAAGACACTGATACTAATGATTATACTCCTAAAGCCATCACACGTTTTAAGAGGAAGTACAAAAGCTAATTTTATACAGTTACATGTGTGTTTAGCTTAGTCTTATATCAACAAACCTGCTTCTCATGGCATAACTAATTTTCTCTAAAAAGCAAATTGGGAACAGAACAAATAAACTGTATTCTGTTGAACTGTCTGAATTGTCTTTTCTCACCATGCCAATGCATTTTTTCAGGATACTCCAGATGCTGACATCATTCCTGGAGAACATGGGAGCCGGTAGACATGTTCTGTGGGGCGGCAGTATAAAGAACGGGAGAAGTTGAAGATGAAGGGACAAGTTAATGTCTACTGCTAAATACAATCATTTTTAAACTCTTTTGATGGAAAGCCATTGGATTGGTTTTTTTGTGTGAGTCGTGCAATTTATCGCACGCTTACACCTGAGGCATGTGATCTCACCTCCTCCACAGCAGAAATGATTTACCGCTCTAATATGGCACTGAGCACAAATCCAATAACTTATCCAAGGTACTGGGTAAACCACGCATTAAAACCATTATTTTGTCTAGTGTGTGCTGGGAGCATGCGCTATTTAAAAACTGCACAGCAGACACCATAGCTTGAACCACCATTTGGGAACCAAGTCATCTGACACCTGTAAGCTTTCAGCTGGTCTGCTCAAGCCTCATGCAATACCCATGAATGAATGTACAACTGTATGTGTGTGTGTGTTGATTTTCAAGCCTGGCTTTAAGAGTCCTTAAATTGCTCTTTTTGCAAGTGAAAAAAAGGCACCACTCACTTTTCAAGATAACAGCATTTGCACATACTTTAGATTATGACAAAACGTCCTCCACCTTAGTCTTTGCTACTTGACCAAATCTGGTTTGTTATGTGACTCCATATGTGAGTTTGTCTGGCAGCTGTGCTAACGACTGTACTGTGGACTGTTTTACAGGTATGTTGGGCAGGAGGCAGATGGTGCCCTTGTTTAAAACTGAGTGCAGAGGCAACTACACAAATAAAAGCCATTACTTCAGCTAAATAAACAGACACGTGGGGTGTGGGGGTTTGCTCCATCTGTAGGATGAGCAGAGCAGTGATGTACGGCAGACTATCTTTGTGGCCTAGTTTCCATCAGCTTCGGCCCCAAAATGTATTTTTGCAGCAAGGATTTCTTTGCTTTGACTTTACTTTCAAAAAATGAAACACACCACCAGAAGCTACTGGAACACACCCAACCTGGAAGTGAGGTGAGATTTTCCATACTTGTAAACAGGCACCTCTTGCAGTCTTTTACATCACTCTTCATATTATCATCATTACATGTGTGGAAATATGTTTACACTACTGTGTATAGTTTTCTTGTAAATATAAAGAGAAATGTTAAACAACTAAACTAGGGTAACTAGGGGCAGATGTATCTTTGACTGACAGGAGTAATTCCAAATAAACAGACACCTCATAAATCTTTAATGCATCTCTCACACTCACACACACACAGACAGAACTAGCCAGCCAGTCAGTCCCCTTTCCTCCAACTCCTACTCTGAGCCAGCACATGCTAAATTATTCATGGATCACTTGTTGGATTAAGGAAGAGAGGGCAAGCCAGAATTAGCATCCACGGAAACGAAAAGACTGTCAAATCTTCACAAACCCCCACCATCACCACACACCACTATGTGCTATGTTGATTGTTCGCTTGGAGAGTTGGATCTGTCAGGAAAAACAAAACAAGCTATTCTCTGTGGATTGGGTGCTCAAACAAAAACACCTGATGACAAAAACAGACCAGAGTGGAAAGGTGGTATCCCGTTACACCAAGTCTGCCATTTACTTGTCTATCTTCTTGCTGACTGAGGTCTGCAACCTGTCATCATACATGCATACTAAAAAGTCACGTGTACGCTCTTTATTTAAGATGCTCAGCAATTAAAGCTATATTCTCATTCCTGCTACCAGCTGTAATAATTATTTTAAACATAGCTGTGCACATACTAATTTGTGAATAGGTTTTCTGGAGAGCACTCAGCATGACCCACACTACATTTCCACTTGTCTCTTTCCCATCATTTAAGTCAGTAAACAAGCATGACATCATAACTGGAGCGTGTCCCACCTGTGCTTCTTGACTCTATTATACTGGGCTGGTTGGTTGCCATGGTCACCCTCCCCTGACATTCCGGTAGGCCCCCTGAGTGCGCTGGGATGGTGGAGGCTGCTGAGAAGGGGGGTGTCTCTCCCCTCGTCCTCTTCACAGGAGTGGCTTGCCACAGACAGGAAGCCGCTCACAGAGAGCTCCGACTCCGTCTCTGCGGGATGATGACAGGGGGCAGATGCCAGGTCATACCAAGTGTGCCAGGTCAACACTCATACGTACAGGTTCGAGTGGCCCGGCTCAGGAAAGCTGCAGCCTGAACCGTACGCTGTCTGCAAATAAGCACTTGTGCTCGAGTTCCTCTTTAACCTCCCCCTCCCTGCTGCCAGCCAAACCCCACCTGAGGATTGTGTTCCAATGAGAGGCCACATAGAGGCTTCATTTCCTCCAACACTGTTTGCTCTGTGCTTGCTGATGGTACTCCTCCCCTATCCAGCACCGCCAGTGACAGTACAGGTACATAAAGGGAGGGGAGCATAGTGTGTAATATGTGTATGTTAGCCATTGCCATTGCTTATTGCAAGTGCATATACTTGCATTCTGATTAACATGTTGAAATGTAAAACTCAGACAGCTGTGGCTATAGCAGCTATAGCTTATGTACTGTGTTGAACACAGAAGCAGATTCAATACAACTTCATAACCCTATATATACAAAATATATGTCATTGGACTTTACACACTGAGCTCAGCATGCGATTCTTTTATATGCTGAGCACAGTCTGGTGTCTACGGGCAGAGTGTCTCTGGCTAGTAGATAACTCAGGGCTATCTATGAATAATGTAATAATTCCTGAGAAAGATCGGTCCACAGTGCACAAACATTTTGCAGAAGGGGGTCTGCTGTACGTAATTGCCATGGAAAGGCTTTTGGTTATGCGACTAAGCAAACATTTAACAATTACCAATGACAAAACCTTGAAAACTGTGCTTGAAAAACTACTGCAGAGTGCCAGGCTAATCACTATCTCATTACCCTTGAGTTTAAGAGAAGAGGACATTGGCAATGTTGTCTGGGCAATCTCAGAGACAGAGGAAAGTGCCAATAGACTCACACACACATACATATACACACACACACACACACACACACACACACACACACAGCAAAACTGTATGTCAACTATGCTGTGCATTATTTACATCTTAGACCCTGCCTTTGTTGGCATAATTCTGCACTTCTTTGTGCTTTGCTGCCATCAAATGTCAAACAGCTTCAGGTCTCGTCATCTGTAGAAGCTTGCATATGCAGGACACATAAAAATGGGGTAGACTTTAAGTCTGGTGGATCATCAAAGCACGGACCACCAGATCTAAGATCAGTTTCCCTTCCGATCAAGAGAGGCACTCTGAATTTTCAACAATAAAGTTTTCTATTTCTATTAAAAACTCTGTGAATAGAAATTAATGAGTATTCCTAAGTGTAATGTTCTAAAAAATAAAAATCCAGCAAGCCACAGAGAAAATAATCCTTAAAAAGTAGTGTAATGATGCACTGATCTCCCCAGAAAGATATTAACGTCTTGATGACATCACTGACTGCCAGGGGGCTGCTGACCTGACACAGCGTCATAGAAGTCATCTCCAGTGAGGGTGCTGAGGGCAGACGATCTCCTGCTCTTATACAGGGACTGCTTGAGTTCGTGGTGCTCGGTTGCCAATGTTTGCAGAACCTCTGTCAGAGCTTTATTCTTCACCACCTCCTGCTCTAACTTCAGACTCCAAACCTGCAAACACAGGATTACCAGGCATATAATACACACTGACACACATCAGGTAAGGTAAAGTCAACAAAGAGAATATGCTCATATATACTGTGCTCCATTATCGTACAGTAAAGACAGTATTGCTGGCAAATAATTGATTTTCTGACTGATGGTGTGATTGAAATGAAGGCATTGATTGGTTTCTGTCATTGCCCACAGTGTGTGCGTCTTTGTGGTTCTGATGGTCATTGTTCTAAGCCTACCCACAGATCTGGTTTCCTCCAGTCGGAACCAAACACCCCAGTCACTGTGAGCTTTGTGGACCAGGATTGAGTGTCCCTTCAGAGCAACCTGAGCCAGGCCACTGTGAGACAGACCAGATCAATGTTTCCTATTGTCTAATGCTGCTATTTGTGCTATTTGACTAGACAGAACACACAAAAAAAAAAAAAATCTAAGATGTTACCAAAAGTTACATATGATAGGATCATTGTTATAACACATTTAATAAAAATAAATGCATTGATAAAAATAAAACCATAAAAAAAAAACAACAACACAGGGACGAACTCCATGCATTTATAAGTATTATGGACAGATCACAAAACGCATTCACAAAACAAAGAAAGCACACTGATCATAAAAACGAAGCATAGCCTGTTTTAGAAAACTCCCAGAGTCACCTTGAGTAAGGCAGCAGAGTGTGAGAGAAACAGGAGCTTGTAAATCACACTGTAAATCTGAGCCTGCAAAGAAGAGACAATGTCTTCTACTGAAGAGGAAAAGTTCATCCTTTCTTCTACTGCCTGCAGATTTATCAGTTGTGTGCACAGCAACGCATAAAGAACACCTGTCTTCGCATCTGCTGATGTGCTTATGGCTGGTTATAATTCATATCTGTAACCAAGTGCATCTGTGTCTCACCAGTTTCCCTTTCAGATATGCACTGGCACACCACATCAGTGATTAGCATGGAGATTTTATGTGATCAACAAATTTACAACAGTAATTTTGGTGGAATATAACTAAGATCTTTATGACCATTAAATAAAAAAATGTGAGAAACACCAGTGTCTGCAAATTTGATTAGATGTTAATTTTGACAAAACTTTCATCAGATGATATAAATTATGAGTATATACACTATGCAGTAAAGGGAATGTCTGACGGACTATTTGCAATCAGTGGGTCCAACTTTATTCCATCATCAAAGGCTTCAGACTCCCCTGTGGAGGAGATGAGGCACATGTGATGGATGAGGCAGTGAAAACACTCAGTGACATATTTACCTGTTTGCTAATTTGTTTTTTTCAGCAAATTGCAAGGCTGTAGATCCAGCCATTATTTATTAATATTGATTGATTCTGGTCCATTAATGCTTAACTGAAGCACCTCTAACACCAGCTACTGTGAGGGTTTATAAGGGTCTATACAAATAAATATGACTGGAATGAATAACACAGTCCTGATTTCTTTTGTGCCCATGGCTTGACTCAGCAAACCTTCATTATACATACAGTACAGAAAAGTGAGAATGACTCAGTTGCAACATGCAGATCCTAACTCTGCACAGAGCAATACAACACTTACACTGATCAGAACATCTCAAGCTACATTAAGTTTATCTGAACCGATTCATTTATGACTTTGCCCAAATCACTCTATTTCTACAGACACACATCTGATACAACCAGAAATCCTACGGGTTCACAATCACACTAGAGTTATCTACAGACCTGCATTCATTTATACTTGAAAAACAGGCGTACAGAGGGGTGCATACACATGGCACTGTGACAGAAGCTCAAATGCAGCTTCTTTCACACAAGGTTTAACAGCTGTCTCGCACCTAAAGTCAGCGGCAAACTTCACACTTTCACTCTTGCTGCCATCACAGTTATACTGTATGTTCACTCCCTTCAGGTCATGGTCTTTGTGGAACCAGAAACACAGTACCACTGAAGATGTGCAGTTTCTGTTCCTTCCATACCAACCAGAAAAGTGGCAATTTCATTTTAAGTAAAGCACAATTAAAACAAAATCAAGTTGTTAGAAATTCAGCATTATCCCATCTGCCAATTTGCCAGACCTTGAATGTTCTTCCAATTAACGACTGTGGAACACACTATGAAACTTGCTAATTAAAACCCATTTGACATATCATTTGTTTGTACAAAAAAAAAAAAGACTGTCCTTGCAAGGCCCTGAGCCTCTTCTTAAATGTATAGTATAAAGTAGATGAGCTTGCTGTGTAGGAGCCTGTGTTAACAGTCCCTGTCCCAGGCACTTGGCTTAAGAGCCCATCTAGGGACAGAACACTTTGTTGTGTAACTAACCTAGCCAGCTCTTTTCGCTCTCACTGCATCCTCTCGCCTGAACACAAACAGCGCTATTTTAAGCCCTGCTGAGGCTGTGTGCAATAGCTGTTGCTGAAGCCTGGGAGGGAAGCTTCTCCTTGGCCAACACCCCAAAGGGTAGAGCTTTTACTTTGTTCTAAAATGTGTTTTCTCTCTGAAGGGGAAACAAATCTCAGAGGCAAATTTATTATAGCTCTATACAGTACTCTGTAACTGTAACTGTACATGACTCTATGGTGCCTAGGAGTTACTCCATTCCAGAGTGAAGGAAGTACTGGTGCAGCAAAGAGATGCAGTAACCCATGACATACAGAAATATTCCCAGGTACCTCTATATATTTCACACCCCTTGCTAAAAGGTCACAATCCAAGGAAAGAGAGAGAGATTTTTAGATATAGACATATAGATATACATACACACACACACATACATAGACATTATACACACACTACACACAGTGCATGACCCAAAAAAGAAAGAAGTCAGCACAGGAACCGACAAGAACATTTAGCTGTGCCCAGTGAACTCTCCTCTGGGTGTGAGATGACAGTCAGTAGGTCAGTTACCCATGTGGAGAGGGTGAAGGTAAAAGTAACTGTACCTTGTGTTCCCTCCAATCCTCACAGGACTGGAAGAGCAGTCTGCTTTCTTATAGCCCATAGACAAAAAAAATCAGAGAGACAAAAAGCTACTATGCTGCCATTCTCCTACCTTCAGAGCAATACAGACTGATAGATCTGTTTATCTGCGTGTCAGTGTTCAAGTGGTTTCATGACATAAGCCTCTACTTGTTTTCTTGACAGGTGTGGAAGCCTGCTGGCTGGGTTGGTGTGTGCTACTGTTGCAACCCCCAAGAGAGTTTCTGGACCCAGGACTGTCTATCTGCAGCTCAATCTTCATGACAATGCTTCCACGAAGGAGCAAAGTTAGTAGCACAAATCTCTCCAATCTAACTGCTGTGTAGTCACCAACCAGTCAAACTGCGCCCTGCATGTACTATGTGGCACTCTCACTAGCATATTCATTTCTCCAGCAGCTGCTGAAATGGGTCAGACCACATATACTCTACTGAAGGGTAACACTGTAATTTCCTCTCACATCTGCCTAAATGTCAAAGCACAATTGCAACAGCACGTGACTACTGTACATCAAGTATTGTAGAAAACAAATGTGGAAGTGCAGCAAATCGAGGCATCTGGGGTGGGACAATGGGAATATGGGATTAGAGTTAATACTGCCTAATGCAGCCAATCTCAGCAGTGTAGAAAATATAATCCAGTTAGAACATGTAGTAGCACCATCTTAGCATGAGACCAGTTGTTGTAACTTGCTTGTTGAGACATTTTCTTAACATTATACTGTCTGCTTGTCAGATATTAATTCAGTGTCTATTGTTGTGACACTTTCACAATGCAATTGGGTGATGACCCTGCAATGAATGTCCTAAGCCTCCCTGTGATACTAATGCACAGTTATTCCTTGTGACGGGACAGCTGCTGTGGCCAATTCATACTTAGATAATATGGTTTGGCAATGCACACATCACTGTGTAAACATGCTGCATATGGGCATTGTTGAGTAGTATTATCTCCAGCTGACTTACAAAGCAGAGTTTTACTGTATCTGATGTGGAATTAATTCAGTTATTTTCACCTTGTACAAACCAACACACCAACACACGAGTCCTTAACTGGGTCTCAGTATAAACATATGCTTAATTATATAATGCATATATGCAAGCATTTCACAATAAGAAAACTGTAGTACATACAATACTGTAATCAGCCATCAGAAGACACGGTCTCAGCATCTTAGTGGAATACTTTGACGGAGTGCCAAATTAAATTTAATTAGTTATGAGAAAAAAGCCTGAGACCAGTTTATCATCTCTCGGGTCTTAATTTAGGTGCAACTGCTACACTGAAATGGTTAAAGTCACAATCTTTATCTTTAAGCTTATCTGTAAGTATCACCATATCAAATAAGTCCTCAATGCAGTTTAATTTATCCCCACCCTACTCTTACTTTGACAGAATTCATTACATTATAAATCATCTCATTAAAAAAGAGGCAATGAACAGTGCAGTGTTCAGCACCACTTCAAACATGTTCAGTTTTACATTCCAAATTCAGATTAAATCCATTATAATGACCTCTGCATAATGATGTCTAGCTTCAGTCTATGTCGATGCTTCAGACCAACCCCCATATCTACAACACAGTAAAAACATCAGGCTGAATCTCATCTGTGCCAAACTTCAAACATGTTATGTTAAGTCATCGGGGAGCATCACACTGCAAACACAGTCGGTTTGTTTAGATTATGAAAAACAGAAAACAAGAAGATACAAGAACAAGTGTTTGGTTTGTACCTGTGCAGATACTGGATGAGAGTGCCGTCACTGTCTCTCCCTCTTCCTGAGCTTGGATGCTCTGGCATGTGGAAGTGTGCCCGCAAGCGTGTATTTTCACTGTATGAGGGTGAAATCATGTATCTCCAGCTGAGCCTGTGAATATGCACGCGCTTCAGTTCCCTCGCTCAATGCACAGCCTTTCCCTAGAGCGAGCGAGTGTGGATCCAAGTCCAAGGGTGTCTGTGTGTGTGTGTGTGTGTGTGTGTGTGTGTGCGCGCGACTACACTGATCTGCAAGCTGAATGCAGACCTAAGCATAAAAGCGGATCTTGCCTGTGTCCTTCCTACAGACATGCCAGTGATTACCACACAGTTCCATTGCTCCCCCAAGGGCACGGCACAGCCACTGGGACAGGTGGACAGGGACACACGTGCTTGCACACACAAACTTTAAACCTGATTGGTATGAGGGAGCAAACGTAAAAGGGCGGAGCTTGAGGATTTTGTAATCATTCAATATAAGTTATCCAGCCAATAGGAGCACAGCACATGGGTATGGGAGTCAATGAGATGAAGATTCATACATGCTCAGTGGACTGCAGCTAACCCAACAAGAAAACTAGTTTCCAAAAATATTACATCAAGTACAAGATGTCCAAATTTGTCTTGCCTCACAATGACAAAACAGTTACATTAGAAAAGTATATTAGAAATAACATTAATTATATGTGTGAAATTGTATGAATAATAATGGTGGATAATTATCCCAGATTACAAACTGACAGTGTGTATTGGTTGGCCTAACCCTGTAGATACTGATCCAGGCTTGGTGGTGACACATGAGGATTGTGAAGATGCTTCCCTACCTCCTCTTGTTTTGACATCAGTTCAAGGCACAGATGGAGAGCAGCACAGGTTTCACTGGAGAGCTCACTGGTCTCTTTGGCTTTCAGTAACAGAGGGGCAGCCAATGCTTTTGAAAAAATAAATATATGTATATTTTTCAGTGCAGATGCATGTATAAATTTGGCTGCAACTAAAAGTTATTTTTAATACTGAGTAATGTAGTGTGATATTTATATCATTTAGTCAACAGTGTGATAAAATAGTGAAAGATCCCAATATTCCAGAGCCCAAGGTATTCAAATTGTTTACAATGTACATTGAAATCTTAGATGTAAAAATCTCTAGCATTTCCCAATAAAAAAAACAATGATTTTATTATAGTCTGAAAATTGAAAGTAACTTTGTTATCAATTTCCAATCAAATCTTCCTATTTATCCTGAGGGGTCCTGGCCCTCCAGGTTCAGAGCCAAATTCAGGCTAAGATCTATCAATTCTGGTTGCAGTTTCTTTTTCTGTCCATTTAGTAAATAATTTATTTTATTTTCACTGCTAGTATACAACAAGCCAAAGAAATAAAAAAATAAAAAAATGTAGACATTGGATTGATTTCATGGATATGTGACCAATTCCTGGACTCATACCACAGTTCTCCTCATTCTTCACCATTGACAGAAATATTGATACTTCACTCTCCAACTTCTGCTGGAAAGCATTGGCTGTCTGTAAGGGCACAGGAGAAGAGAGATACTTACACACTGGAATCTTCTTCCCTGTGTAGCACACTTCTAACTTTCACCCAGCAATATCTTTAAGTTTAAAAAAAAAAGTATAAGCTTAATTTTACCTGAAGAGCATGTGACAGATTCTTTACTTCTGTGCCACCATCAGCATCTGCATCGTCGATCATCTCTGTGCAGTGGCGAGTGCTATACGATGAATGTGCTTCAAAAGCTTCTAACCATCTCTAAATAAACAAAAAATAGTTACATTTACATTACATTGTCCAGCCTTGCAGGTACACATAGAAAAGGCAGTCAGCAGGCGGGTAGTATAGCAACAGCATAAAAGCTGAATCTCATCTCACTTTTCTTGTTGCCACTGAATCTGTCTTTGAGGGGACCTTAAAATAATGTACAGTGTCATCAAAGCACCTGAGCATGAAGAAGCAATGATCCCATGGTTTGACCTAGAATGACAAAATGAAATTATCTACAGTCATGCATGCTGCACTCTATGTCAAACATCATGTCATTGGAACAATGTGACCACAACTGAAACATCCTGTTGTAATCATGATGGTTAATTAATCACATATAGATATACATACACACACATACATGTATGTATCATGAGCATGTATCCTCTATTACCTACCATGCAGTAGGCTTGTGTTAGAGATGTGCAACCCTGTTTTCTAACACCAGCCTGTGCATCAGCCCTAAAAAAGAAACATGATAACGCCCATAGGCAAAAATGTTTTGACATGGTTTTGGGTCCCAGACACACACACTGTAGAAAATAAAACATGGAAATAGTCAACTATAGTGCTGCTCTATGTACTATTTAATGCTCCAGTGTTCATTGCAGGTTTGGTAAACTACTACTAATGCCTCCATCTCCCCCACACATATTATTTAAAAGAAATATTTTGATTTTATTTTAGAGACTGCAGTTAACAAGCCTGGATAAATGTGGCATTTTACTTAAAGTGCATCAAGTGGTAGCAAGAAAGCCACATCTACCATGGCAACAGCAAATCTACAGATTTTAAAAGCATATTAAGTATAGCTAATATCTTAAAAATTGCATAAATATAAAGTTATCTCACTGTCTGTGGTACCAGGAGAGAGTTCCATCTTCAATTACCACCCAGTGTGATCGCCATCCAAGAAAACGTGAACTCTACAAGAGTCAACAGAAAATCATAGAAAAGTATGAATATATCATCCACACATGAGGGAGAAAATATTGTGATATAATTCAATGATAATATTTTAAGATATGAAATAAAGACAAGAAATATATTTTTTATAGATATGAATAATGAAACTGCATCATGTAATCTGAAGAAAGTCAAGTCAATATCATCAAATGTGAAGCCATCTGAACAAAAACACAGTCTGACATATTAAGTGTAGAAAAGAACACACTTAAACATCTGGGTACCTTCCAAAGAGGGCCTTCAATCTTCTGCACCCCACTGCTCACATCCTTTGAGGGGGAAAAAAACCTCTCAGACTTGTGTACAGACAGCTTTTGAGAGTTTTTGTTGAAACCAGAAACACTAAGCTCTGTTTGGGATCACAGTAAAAACCTGCCTAGTTTCAGATAAAACTAAGGAAATATTTTTAATTTACTCAACAGCTTAGTGCCTGGTCTTTTTTTTTTTCCTACAGTGACTATGCAATGCTCTGCATTAAAGCTGTGCCAGACAAATCAGACATCCAAGCAAAAGCAAGGAGTGCTGACTTGCAAGGCTTTTTCTCCACAGTCACCAGCCCTAAACTGAAAATGTATAGAAATGTGAGAAAAGAGGAAGATGGTTATAGCTACCTGTGTTCAAGGCAGGTGCAGGATAGCAAAATCTACATTTTCATAAAAATCTAATCCAGTTAGGGTTTTACGAAGACCAAATGTTGACTTAAAGTCCAAAAAATAGTTATTTGCTCATTGTGTGCCCCAAATTGGAATCTTCAGGGAAACAGGACTAAGCTCAGTAAATATCACAGAAATCTGTTCATTGGATTTTGATTTTCCTGGCTGATTCTGGTATCATGGTGGTGCTAGATGAGGCTAAATGATCACTAAAATAATAAGAACTCATTCTTTGTGGACCATTGCTCAAATACCATTCTTAGAAGTGTGGTGTAGTACTGAAGAATTCAGAAAAGACGAACACCTTACATAATTAACAGAGTGACATTAAAGTACTTATCTGACCTACCGTGACTTGATAGGCTGCTAGAATAAGTCTCAGTTCATCACTGCGGACCAGGTCTAATGCTGTCTGGTCTGCAACACAATGACCATTCAAGAAATAATCATGGAATACCCAGGAACAACATTGTCAAATTATAGTGCAGGATTAATAAAACTTTATATTTTTTGAAAACAAATTGTGGTGGAACAATTAGTGATGAGGTGATGTTTTAAATTAAGTGACCCAGTACCATTGCTGTTTTTAGCACTGGGGTTGGCGCCAGACTTCAGCAGCTTTATAATGCACTGCTTCTGCCCTCTATAGGCTGCACAGTGTAAAGGCGTATTTCCCACCGAGTCCCTGCAGTGAATATCAGGGGCGTCTTTTCCCTTGAGCTGGAGGTCAGAGGAAATTTGAACAGAGGAAAACTGAATGACTGAATGATGAAGATGACATTTCCATCTTTAAGCATCTAGCTCTCTATCTATATCTAAATTATCCACCTTGAGACAGTAACAATTATAGTCCTGATTTAACAGAAAGATCTGCTCTGGACTACTAAAACATGGAAGGTCACTGGGACACATTATCTTAATTATTTCTATCTGTGATTCAGACTTTTTGGCTTTCTGTCTGCGCATTAGATAGGTCAGACCCTTTGTAAACATATCAACTACATAAGAAATAAATTAAATTGTGCATTTTACAATCTCAAAGACAGAGCAACCTATGAAAAAAAACCAGATGCTGCCAAAGTGTAATGTATTGTTACAAAGTTCTCAGAAAGGTCAGATGCTGACCATCTTAGACAAAGTAGAAATATCCCCCTCTCTGGCTGCTTCCAGAAGCTTCTCCTCCCGCCGTCTTGTCTCTCTTCTCTCTGCAGCTGCACAAACAGTATTTGAGAACAAGGGCAACTGATCCACAGTAATGAAAATGAAAAAAAAAATACTCCCATCATTTCATACCCTCCAGCATTGTAATGATTTCATCATCCTCTGTGACATCTTTAGGGATTTGAGCTGTTCCATTGATTATGTTGGAACAGGCATCATAACGCAGCAGCAACAGAACGTTCCCCTTAATGGTTAAAAGTGAAGAAAAAAAACAAAAATCTGACCATCGCTCGTCATCACTAAAAAGCTTCAATGGGGGAAAGGGAAAAGTCTGTGATAGTGATTGCAGCTGACATTAGATAGCCTGACAGGAGGACATCTCAAAGGTTACAATGCGCGCAGGATCTCTTATTATGATTTATGAGCTGACAGTGAATTCTATTCTTTAATATTTTACCTCTCTCCCAGCGCAGGCTGCTTTATGCAGAGGTGTGTCACCCATGTTGTTCTGCAAATTTGCATCAGCACCTGCCTGCAAATGATGTTCCATAGAGTAAATTGAACTGCAGACATGTTCTGGGCACAGTAATGTCAGCTCTCACCTTGAGTAACTCCTCCACAACATCCGTGTGTCCAAAGTAACAGGCCAGATGAAGGGGTGTCCATCCTGAACTGACTTTAGACCTGGCTACAGTGACAGAAAGCAATGTTAACACTTTCCTAGGTAACTATCTAAAGTCATGCTAGCCAGCTAGTAGCACCTTCTCTTCTCTTACATCTGCAGTTTATGTTAAGAGGGATGCCTTGGTCGACCTTCGCCTTTAAGAGCCTTTGAACATGAGAACAACTGCCTGTTTTCGCATAAAGCAGAAGCTGGTCCTCAGGCGTGTCTGCCTCCATCACCACTCGACCACCCTGTTTAAGATATTAGAGAGAACATGCTTATTACTACACAAAAGCAAAGACAACCACCAGTGGCGAATTAGGCTAAATGAATACCTTGAAATGTTTAGCAACTCTAACTTATCTACATACCACGCTGGCTTATTAACTTTCTATTGGCTTGAGAGTGGAGGGGTGATTGCCTTTAAAGGGGACAGCCAACGGCACGACGTTGCAACGGACGCTAACGTTATGTTGGGCTAATTTCAATTACTTCAAAACTAACTTAGCTACCTAGGGTAATTATCTTAGTAGCTACTGTTAGCTAGAATGAGATAACTTGAGACTTACAGGTGAGGACTTTCTACTCTTAATTCATCCAACTCTCGCAGACAAACAGGTCTGGTTAGGCTGAAGTTGAGAGATTCAACACGCCACAGAAATATGATCCTGTCAATCAGCTGACAGCCGTTGGTAGCGGTCACGTGACCAGGCAGCTGCTCAACAGGTGTTTGCAGGGACGTAGCTAGCTACTATAGGATACATGGCCAAAAACAAATTAAATAGACAGTAATTAAACAAATAGCTAGTACCAACAACCGAATAATAATTTAAACTTGTAACTTTGTTTTTATGATTATACCGATAAAAGACACTACAGGCAACAGGCCAGATTATGTCATCCTGCCTGTACATTATACAGTATATGTGTATGTGTATGCCATGTCATTTTTTAGTGACATGGTTGATAATATGTTAAATTATCTGCTTTTTACTGAAGCTGTGTACAAAGTGCTGTTGTACCACACTACAGGTGAGAGCTTTGTTGTTGTGTAATTTTGTATAATTAGGCTGTGCCTTATTTTTGAAAATTAAGGTAACATGTACATTTGTACCTGCACATCTCACGTGTCACAACAGAAGGCATAAAATATTTTATTGGTCTTGAGTTTGTAATATTAACAAAACCTTGCTTTAATTACTCATCGAAGCCCACTTCTTCTTTTGTACACTAGATGGAAGTATTTGCTGCACTAGGTTATGTCCGCACAGGTTCTAACATGCATTGTGTTTATTTTCTAAGGTTCTGTCAGAAAGACAAAAGCAAAGTTTGGGCAAGACTCTAACATCACCACACATCACTGTCACATTTTAGCCTTCTCCCCCTAATTGTACCTTAGTTCAATTTTAAAGGTTATTCATCCCAGACATTGTGGGCTCCACTATTCTATGTAGAAAAACTGTAGCTGCAGACATTTTAGAGACATTGAAGGTCAACTCTCTGTGAGTGGCTTTGAAGGCCCTTCAAGCAATTAGATCCCCTGAGGTATGTGCATATCTGGCAGAGACGGTGATGGGAGGTTATGACTGTAATGAATGTGTCAAGGAGGACTTCAGAGATGAGGTACTTAGTCACCTGTGAGAAGAGAGATGTCTTTTTAAGAGGCTGTGTTGACCAGTAACCTGGATCACAGGCAAGGCTAATACACAGAACCGTTGCAGTAAGATAACACTTTATTTATCCCACAGTGGGGAAATTTACATGGCAGTGGATATACAAAATAAGTTAAACACCCAATGAGATCTTAAAACAAATGCGCAACAATTGAGTTAGAATGGTAAGAGCAGCATTTTGTCAGTTGTAAGATAAGTCTCTAAAACAGCTTTATGTTATGTGATTGAACAGAGGAAAACTGAATGACTGAATGATGAAGATGACATTTCCATTTTTAAGCATCTAGCTATCTATCTATATCAACATGAGGCAGACAAAAAAGCCCAACTCAGCTGTGCCTATATTGCAGATGTATCTGGCAGAGTAACTGCAGATTTCATCATCCTGGCGTAACAAGTCGGTCTTGGAAATCATGACAATTACTCCAAAGAAGTGTGAACTGCTCTAAAAATGTAGATGCGATAGTTTTACAATCAGCAATCACTGCTGAAAACAGCAATGTCTGTTTGTTCTGTTTGTCCTTCATTATCTTCTTACAATATTATGATTGTTGAGTCAAAATGAGGTTGCAGACTGTTAGGGAGAAAATGTGCTCAATCTCAGCTCTCTCACCTGTTTTTACAGACATGGTTATTTGGACTACCCAGTGCTGCGGAGAGAAAAAGCCAATTCACAGCTTCCTATTAATTTTCATTCACTAAACGTGTCTGGTGGTTTTTTAGTAATTATTGCCATGCTTAACATACAGTTCTAAGGCTTTTTACAGAAAGAAACTGTTTCCATCAATTAAGAAATGCATCATGAGTTAAAGGTGGCTTTTCAAGTCATTATGCTGGAGCTGATCATGGTTTGCCTCACACACCGAAGATGTTTATGTTGATCTTACTGCAGTTTCCATGCTGCAACTTACACCTAAATAAAACCCTCTCAGAGGCAGGATTGAATGCAGGTTCTCTTTTTGTCCTTCAGAAACAATAGCCTCTACATTTTATCTGTTAACTTATATATTAGTCATTATAATCAGTGACATATTTAATTACAATGGTTCGGAAGTTAGGGAAACACAGACATTAATCAAAGCATATTCATCAAATCAGGTCTGGTGAGGAAAGAAGCGCACTGGGCTAGTTCCTGCTAATTAGCATGGCAATTATTGTAAGCTGTCACAGTTCTTAAGCAACGGGGTGGACTGTGTGTGCTCCAGAGCGTAATCCCTCACAAATTACAAGATAATGGAGGCAAAGAGAGGCCACTGCTTCAAAAGGAACCAGGAGATAGAATCCCCAGCAGGGACATTTTAGGAACAGGCAAGGAGAGAGACAGTGAGTGAGGGAAAGGTAGGGAAAAGAAGTACAGCGTGTATTCCCTTCACATAGAGCTGAGTAGAGTTGAATAAGGCAGCCTCACTTGACTGCTTACTATAGTGATTGACTACCAAGGAAGCAGATCTGATAAGTTCTTTTTGAACACATGATGTCTTTGTTCTGTAGTTGTAAAAAGTATTTGGCAGATAATAGCTGCAATTACTTTTGAATCTACTTTTGTGTTTTTCGATGTACAGCATGAGCTCGGTGGATGGTTCAGCTAATAACCATGGATCAATAGTCCTTCTCTTCTCTTCTCTTCTCTTCTCTTCTCTTCTCTTCTCTTCTCTTCTCTTCATCCTTCATCCGTTAAATTGTTGTCAAAGATCAAGAAAATTAAACCTGTCAAAGAGGACAGGCAGCACTTTGCAGGACAACAGCCTGCTGCAACATTTCTAATATGATGTAAATGATTGTGCTGCCATTTTATATTAGGCATGAAAGGAAATCTGGGCCTCATTTACATGTACATGTACATGTACATGACCGGATCATATCAGATCTCAGTCAGGTGTAAATGCAATCTGTGCACCATGACCTCTTAATCACCTCTCTCTGGTTTTTCCATGTGGCTAAGGTTACAAGCACCGGCAGCTAACAGGTCCTCCCTAAAAGTGGTTAAAAAAAACAACTGATGCTTTTCCATGGAATTACTCCTTTTGACCAGGTACAACCATTTACTGACAAGTTAACCCCACTTTAACTAATTTGCATGTTGAGATTCAATCAAAATGTGAGTTAAGGAGAAGACTACGGAGGTATAAATAAAAAATCATATTCTGTATCCTGAGCCACGACACTGGTTTCAACACTGAAGGCTATTGTTGTGTCACATCCTTCACAACCAAATAGGTGTCACTTTGGCACTGATACAATAAGAATGATACATGTCTCAGTTGTCGGTTAAATGCAATTTGTAAACACCTGCACAGCTGTGAGAAGAGCTGTAATTGGGTAGATTAAATGAAAACGCCTGTGTGGGTGCCCCATGAGTGTGTATGGGGTTTTTAATGAATCTGTAAGAATTACTTAATCAGTCTTTAAGAATGATAAAGGTGCAGCCTCTCCCACCAAAATACCAATAAAACAATGGCACTAATAGGAGGGTCAGATAAATATCAAACACCCAACTCCGTAAGTGAAATCCAGTCAGGCAAAATAGGCCTGTGTGGATGGATTTAAAGTTTTCTTTATGTTACTGTTCTTTGCACCTCTGATGGTGAAGTTGTTTTAGGAAATAAATGGTGCAAGTAATTAGTTATTTTATGCGTCTCCTTTCTATGTTATAGCCTTTTATATGGAAATGAGCAAAGAAGCCACATTTATCACAATGCTTAATAAAGTAAATTTAACTTCAAATATGACTCATCTCCAGACACATGCATTGTTTGCCTAAAATGCTCTCAAGTGCATTGTCTCTCTTTGAATGAACCCCAGAGGATCATCAGGTTTAGCTATTATCTTCTCAAGGGTATTGTTGATACCACTGATAGGTGTTGAGATCCTAACACATTTATATTCATAGGAGGTATATTATTTGAAGACTGCCTTGATGAAGCAGGATAGATGTGACAGTATTTTGGGATAAATTACCTTTGAATATGTGTCTGTTCACCTTTAGTAAGCACATTGAAGTAAACAACCTCATTTTAAAGCATTCTTAATGCATATTTACATAACAATCAATGAAATTTATTAAAACGCATGTGGAGGCAGCAGGTCTTGCTGAAACATCTCTGTAGAAATGAGAATACCACCAGTGCATCAAGATGGAAACAAGCATTTAAAAGATAATATTTGCATATTATTTACATCTGGAAATTATGCTTCATATTTCTGTCCAATTGCAACAGGGATAGATTATATATCACATTTGCATGATTTTTTTTAGATTAGACAAACAGCTCAAAATGTGTTGACAGCAATTCATTAATCTTTTCTCTCAAACAAGGTGCATTCTTGTTATGTAACATTTGGGGGTTCCTTTCAATGCTTGCATAACTCCTATAGGAATAATTACTGTTTACAATGATGACTTGCTCAATAAATTTTGATATGAGGGTGGGGTACAGTGATAGATGGATTAACCAGCTTGGAGCTTTTGAAAATGGGATGAAAAATTTAACAAGTCAAAATACTGTCACGAAGAGGCACACCCACAGCATTTCAATGAGCTTCTGTGGATCTGGAGCATAAGGTAAATGCCAGCACCCTTCATCTCACAAGCAGCTCTGCCAAACAGACTGTGAGGCTGTGAAGCCATCCAACTCTGAGTTCAGTTCTCTCATTAATGATTAGCATTTATTATGTAAACTGTGACAACTATGATGTGTTGTGGAGACTGAGACTACCAGGGGATATTTCTGTTGTGCTCAAATGGCAATTAGCCCAAACCGAGCATATTGATGCAGCCCTGCATGTTCAACAGTTGGAGTATGCTCCACAAAATGTTGTCCTACTCCTCTAATAACATGAGCGCGTTGCTATTTTAGTCAAAATTTCCAGATGTCTCCCATTGTAAGTGAATACAGTAGGTAGTGTATATACAATTCAGGCAAATCAGAAGTAGTCGTGATGCTCTTCACTTTCAGTATCAACTGTTTATTGTCTTTTTGGCATCAGAGGACGATTGGCTTGTTGGTCAGCAGCTCCTGTGTTAGTCAGAATTGGATGGAGCCAAGTCACAGCAAATCCACGCTGAGTGTGGTGCTATCACTTGTTCACTTTGGTGAGTTGCAAAATGGTCAGAGATGGGAAGCAGGAAACATAAAAAATTCAAGATTGTGCTGTTTTGCCAAGCCCAGACTCACATGTCCTATAGTGGAAAGTAGAATTGGTCAAATCAAGTGCAGTCAGCTAAGTATAGTCAACTCATCAAAACTGCAAACCCAGTCCTGCTATTTTACATCTATTGCCAAAGGAAGACTTGTACCTCTAGTTTTTTCCCCCTCAGTTCATATTTTCTTGGCCATCTAAAGATTTACTTACATGCTAAGAAAGTTGCAGCTCTTAGTTATAGAGTCTGTCTTTTTTGTAGTTTTGTTTTCTTGTTTTGAATGTTTTTATCTTTTCTTCTCTTATATATATCATTTTACTCTCTCTCTCTCTCTCTCTCTCCGTGACAATGACCGATAAATTATGAAAAACCTTTCAGTTTTAGTGTGTTTTTATCAGTGGCAATTTTATCTGAATGTCAGCACTTGTTTGGAGTCTTGTATTTAGCTTTAGTATTGTCAAGTAAATCTGTCTTTCTAAACCTTAACTCCAAATAAGTGTTATAAAATCCATAAATCTATAATAAAATCTATATACATTAAATAGTATTATGATAAAACGACATGTTGACCCCAGACAAGCAGAAACTTTGTATGATTAGCTTGTAGCTTGTCATTAGTACAGTTTGTACTATTAACCTGTAACATACTGTACCATGACTATGCTTTTTGAAGGAGGATTAAAGTAAAATTGGGATGTGCACTTTTCAAGTTATAATTTAACTGTAGCTGTGATTACTGTGAATTGGCACACTGTTACAGTATGATAGCATCAGTACTCCAGCCCAGCATCCAAACACAAACACTTGAGTACTAGAGTAATGGAGAGCCACAGCAGGGCACTGTATAATCGGCAACACTAGAGCCTCTGTGTACCCTCTGTGCACTGCTTTGTTTCTGAGTGCCCTCCATTTTCAGATGAGTCATTGCACTTCTATTTCCAAATCCAGCAACAATGCACCTGCCAAATTGATTGCTTCCCTGTTACACCTTTACATTTGTTAAATATGTATGTGGTGGGTTAACATATTTTATGATTATATTTAAATAAATAAACACAGGCTGTGGAGATGCTGTTCCCAATAATTCACTCTGTGTGCTATCAAGAACACATTTAGCATGACCTTTGAAGTAATGATCTAATATTAATCTTGGGTTGAGACACACAACTGCATGATCTTTACATTATATATGTGACACTTGGTTGAATATTTACAATGTGGGAAAACCACCTTATGGTGGCAGACAAGAAAACAACATTTTCTGGGAAATCTGTCCCTGGAGCACAACAATAGTGAAGCACTGGTGTAAATCTTGTAAATTGTACATTAGTTTCCATGACGGCATGGCGCCAGTTTCCATGACATCTCTGTGCCTTTGTTGCACATTTGAATGACTTGGTAACTAATGGGTATTTTGCTTTCATTAGCCTTTTTATAGACTGCTACCTAAATATTGAATTTGGCCTTCAAGGATACGTATGGATATGTGCAGTTACAATTCTACACTGTTTGAATGGTTCAGATTATTCAGATATTAAAAGTAACTTGTCAGTCATCCTTTTTCTACTAAAAAGAGAACAGTTAATCATACTATAAATTATTTTTGGTGCTGTCAGTTTACCCCTGAACTACCCCTGAATATCAAATACCAAATGCTGCATTGTTGGAATTGTTGCCTTTAATAAAAAAAACAAAACACATTTTCTTTATGTTGATTTTCCATTGACCATTATGAGGCACAAATCACATACTTATAATAATTATACTAATACTAATACTAATTCCTGTATTTGATCAGTATAGCATATTTGTCACACGATAAAGCACTCAGTCATTTTTCTTTTGTCAAAAGGGACACGTCAGCTATGAAAATTGCAGCATATGGTGACACCACCTAATAAAGAGGAGTTGCAAAAGCAGTTATGGTCAAATTTCTAAGCAACTGATTTTGACAGACATTTCACTTCAGTCATTGAGCTCATTGTGAAAGACACTGGCAAGGAGTCTAGTTGAAGTTGCATTAAAACTCCCACGCTTGCCACGTTTGTCCGTGCTGATTCCTGTCCTGCAGCCGTGATGTGACTAACTCAGAGAGATGGTGGTGGTTCCATTTGTGAGAAAATAACAGTAATTCAAGCTTGGCTCCTTCAGTCACTTCTACAGTTCTGTAGTGTTTCTCATTTCTCTTGGACCACAGCTGGGGGACTGACAGGATAGTATCAGAATGCAAATAAGACCTTCAGCTTCTTTTTCCATTGTGTGCCAGAGGGAGGCTATGTTCACACACAAGGAGCTAAAAACGTATATGAAATAAACAAATTCCCACATACAGGATGTAAAGGCACCGTAGATGAGAATGCTGAATATTTAATTAGGACTGGTAAGAATCCTCATCCCACAAGGTGTTTTGATGAGAGCCTCAGAGAGATGTGTGCCTCCCACTCCCTCCCTTCTTGTCCATCATGCTGTTGCTGGCTTTTTACATGCCAGTCAAATTGAAGGTACTGGCTGTTGGCAGTACTTAAACAAGATAATTCATAAAATGTTGGTTGAAAACTTAAATATAAAAATAAGAGTCCATTTACTTGTGGATGTTTCATTGTTTGCTTATAGCTGGAAGGTAATTAAGATCCTGTGGTTCAGTGTGGGATGTATAAGGGCCATCAAAGGTTGGTTGTGCCATGCCTTCAGCATACAATGTCCTGTATCCTCTATGTGCACACAGCCTGCTCATTTGAGGCAACAACCAAAATTGTCAGTCTGCTTGTGTGTTGGTGTACTCATGCATCAAATATGAGCTTTGTATGAATGGACCTCAGCAGGGAAAATATATGAGTTGAGACAGGAGTTGATTCACAGCATGAAAATGGAAAAAAAAAAGAAATTGACTCTTTGACGTCAGCCACATTATTTGAAGGTGCCAATCTGTTTACCTTTCGGTATAAAGACAATAATCAGGTTTGTTGTGCTTCCAGAACCTCTTTGAACGAAGTGTGGGTGCTGCTGGAATAACGTCATCTCTTGGTATCTGTAATTACTTTCAGACGGAAGAAAAAACGTTTATTTGGCATCAGGGAAGAGAACCAAACTTGGTGTGTCAACTGTATACAGCTTACTATGCCATAACAGCCATAGTTCATTCATAGCCTATAACACTAATGTGTGATACAAAAAGCTGCTCTTTGAGTGCTTGGACAAGTCACCAAATTCCAACGAGATTTTATCCATGAATTACGCATTAGCATTGCTGGCAAACGCGTAATTCATGGAGCATTCAGACAGCCTTTTGTGGAGAGCGTCGTGCGCTCTCTCGTGGATTTTTTGGGACATTGTGCTCAGTTTGGGCAGGAAAAAGCGACGCTGTCGGAGGATATATGGGGGGTGTTAGATGCAGTGTCTGTTCGCCTGGCACCTGTTGCTGGCTTCTTATTTTCAGCGCTGGTCTATTGAGGATTTAACGACAGCATCGTTCAGCTCATATCGGGACCATGTCGGAAGAAGAAACTGATCCTAACTCCAGTCGGTACTATTTTGGCAATGCCTCAACTAGAGTCCAGAGCAGCTTCGTGTTTTCAGGACCCATATTTGTCATTTTGATGGTGATGATGGTGACTTTGGTTGTTGTGATAGTTTTGGGCAATGCGTTGGTCATTTTGGCCTTCAAAGTGGACAAGAGTTTGAGGAGACAGTGTAATTATTACTTCCTGAATTTGGCAATATCAGATTTTCTTGTAGGTAAGTCCAACCTTAGTCTTTTTTCGATATTAGACCCTGGGGTCACAGAATGCCGAGTAAAGTTTAATGCAATGATGGATGAGTTTATTATGCTATAAGGGCTATTTCATCTGTTATGACATATGTATACATGTTGATATATGACTGATAAAGTATTGAAATCCTTTGATGCTCCATGTAATGCCTGTAACTCTCCCTGTACTGTAGATGTCTAATACTCATGTAGTATAAAGTTGGTCTGCATGCTAAAAATAAGCAGCTGCAAATTACAGTAGTTCAACTGATAGTTCAACTGACAATAAAAATGATTACACATTCGATACATTTTTATTTATTTGATTTCATTTCACTTTACTCATTTATTTTGCATTGGCGTTGCTTATTTCTTCTTAATCTTTCTATGATCTGCTCTTTTGCACTCACACATCACTATTTGTCACCTTCCTCCCTTTATTGGTCAGTCAGGTAAAGACAATTTTATGTTTAGTATAAACATTCAACATAAAGTAGTTATAAGAGATATGAGGGCATTTTAAATGGTCTGTGATGTACAGCATATTCAGCCACTGTAACTTCTCTTATGAAGATATATTTCATATAGTTACTGTGTTTTACTACATTGTCATGTTTATATACCAAGCTGTATTGATATATTGATATTGATATAGCCCCTTACATTATCTACATTATAACCCCATAATAACCTTTTCATCAGTGTTTATATAATGATTATAAATGCTAAAGAGTATGAATATGTTGTATACGCCTGCATATGCCTGATCCTTTTCCAATACCTGTTTCTGTAGGGGCATTCTGCATCCCGGTCTACATCCCTTACATCCTAACAGGCAGGTGGACACTGGGCAGAGGACTGTGTAAGCTGTGGCTGGTCATGGACTACCTGCTTTGTTCTGCATCTGTCTTCAACATTGTCCTAATCAGCTACGACCGCTTCCTGTCAGTCACCAGAGCAGTGAGTGGAACATTTTGTGCCTCAAATCTGTGAGGACCATTAAAGTGAATTTAGGATTGTGACACACAGAACAAGAGGCTGCCATATGTGTAAAACAAGCTGAAACGTTGTCCCACTCAGATAGGAGCAAACCAGAGTATGTTAAGTCTAAACTTGCTCAGGGTCATTTTCCAGTGTCAGTTTAACTGTGTTTTCATGCTAAAAGTTGAATTGGCCTTTCCTATGTGGCCACACAAATGTTCACTGCTTGTGGTCAGTGGCTTAATTTCTGACCAGTGAGTCTCCCAGGTCATTGGTAGGGGCAGTGCCACCTCATTCTCCCAAATGTGCCCATCTGCAGAGGTTAATCATTCCTGACCCATTCAGGCCCAGTGCCACTCCTAATTACAGCCCTTCCCCATGACGAAGATAAAAAAAGTCACATTTTGACTTTGGGAGAGACTTGGTTTCAGAAAACACAAGACAAGACTGTCGAAAGCCAATGTTAGATGACTAAACTTAAATACTTTGAATTTTCGCTTCAGCTGGCAAAAATAATTCAATCTCTCTGTATGCAACTATGTCCTACTTCTTTATTTCTCTGAAATACAATTGTAGACTGTCAGTAATGTCGATTTTCTATTTTCTGCCTGTCTTGGCAAGTGTCTTGTAGTTAACATACATTTCCAAACCGCTGCTGCTGTTAGGCCCATTGAACCTTTTGTTGGGGCTTGTCCATGCATTAGCCGACTGACTGTATTCTATACACTTGTGTGTTAACTCAAAGGTGGGATGAGGCTTGGCATAGCAGACAAAGAGAGTGTTCTGTTTCCTTTCACAAGCAAACACTTAACATCAGAGCAATGAATACAAATAACACCAGAGAGAGAGAGAGCCTCTTCTTTAATTAGCTAGCTTTGATCATAGAGATCCTCCTCTGTGCCATGGTCCTTCCAACCTGGAGAGATCAATCATAGCAGAAACAGGCCACCGGCAGCCAAGCAGCATTTTCCTAAAAGCATTTCTCTCTGAACATTGAAAGACAAAGGATCGTCAACAGCCACAGGACAAAGTTTGTCTTTTAAAAGAAAAGATAGAGTCAGATTAGATGCATGTATTTGGCGCTTAGATGAAATGTCAGCACATTAACAAAATGCTAACTGTACAACGTTCAAGGAAAAAGATCTTGTTTAATGCGTTACTTATGATTACGAGAGTGAGTTAAGATGAATCCCAGAGGTGCTTGGGAGGAATCTAACTACTTAAAAACATAATGCAAAATTTCAGATTGGATTTATGAGCACACCTGATTCTCCTCCGCTGAGTGCTACATCAGGACTTGAAGAAGGGGCAAGAAGTAGTGTATACCAATTAATTTATACAAACGTAAGTGGAGCCATTTTTCATCTCCTTTGAAGATGAACTGCAGTTAATTTTTTGCTATTCAGAGCATGGGCACATCCTCCGAGCAGCTGGAGAGGGCGTAAAGTGCGTTGCCTGCTGAACAAGAATGTGGACAAGGATGTAGGATGTGACACTAATTGAGAGTGGTCATGAGAGGTGCCTCGCCGATTTAATGCTCATTCATACACTTTTCTGCACCGCAAGATGTCAGGATGCTGGTAACAACTTTGTTTTGTTTCGCCATCAAAATGTTCCGTGTTTTACCAAACATCTTATGTCTATTAGATGGTGTAGATTTGCTGGGTTTTACTGAAGGATTTTTGTAGACATTTTCAAGCTATAACTTCTGGTTGAAGACTTTATTGAATCACTGTGCTGTGATTAGTTCAAGGAGATTGGTGTTGTATTAGAATTAAACTCCTTTTGCCACTGCTGTTAAATGGGTATTGCCTTCATTTTTATGGGTGGTACAGTGTACTTTAGGAGAATAAATTGTTATTTTGCCCTCTAACTCTTTCTACAATAATGGTAGGATGCAGCAATTGCACGTAAGATTGAGAAGCGGAATTACTCAAAGCATATTTTCTGATTTATGCTTATATTCACTGCAGGTAAGTTACCGTGCCAGACAGAGCATGACTCATCAAGCCATAATCAAGATGATTGCTGTCTGGGTGCTAGCCTTTGTCCTGTATGGCCCAGCTATCATATTCTGGGAGCTGGCGGTGGGCAGAAGTCGCGTGCCAAAGGATGAGTGCTTTGCAGAGTTCTATTACTCTTGGTACTTCCTGCTGAGTGCCTCCATGCTGGAGTTTTTCTCTCCTTTCATCTCGGTGGCTTTCTTCAACCTCAGCATTTACCTCAGCATACGCAGGAGGAGGCTCCACAGCAGGGAGGCCCAGCTCCACCTTCAACTGAGCGAACCTGCCTCTGCCCAGGGGGAAGGTATCCCCCTGTCCCACAACTGGGGCACTGGGATGAAACTGGCTGTAAGAGGCTCTATCCACTCCCAGACCTCCTCTCCCAGTTTGGGTAAACTAGATCCCTCAACCAGCAGGGCTGCCCAGCCTAGCCGTCTGTCCAGGGATAAGAAAATTGCTAAGTCCCTGGCTATCATAGTGTGTGTATTTGCCATCTGCTGGGCACCGTACACCCTACTGATGATCATCCGTGCTGCCTGCAGAGGGCGGTGCATCCAGCATCACTGGTACGAGGTCACCTTCTGGCTCCTGTGGCTCAACTCTGCTATTAACCCATTCCTGTACCCACTTTGCCACAGTAGTTTCCGCAGGGCGTTTAGCAAGATTCTCTGCCCAAGGCGGCATACTACTCCCCCATCATCTGTCCTTCGTGCTGGCCAGTGACAAGCGGATACCCATGGATGGCTGGGGATGAACAATGTGCCAAAACTATGGATGGACATATTCATATCTAACCCATAAATTCCAACTGTTTCAGCAAATGAAGCTAAACTGTGCACCACAGTTTGTCATACAGGCCATAACTCACAGTTTTCATTTGTGCTTTTCGGTGTTTTGATGTATAATATTGGTATTGTACAGTATAATGTTATTGACACTCGATCAGGTTACTGTGTTTACATGTAAAGTATGTATTAAATATTAAAGGCAGGAAAATAAGTCTCCTGTCTAAAAAATATGAATGTGCCAACAAAAGTGGTATGATAATTAATATCTGATAGATAGAGTTTTTACATGCTATAAGAACGGAACAAGTTTACCACGTCTGTGCTGGTTAAGAAAAAAAATGAATGAATACCATGCAGGCAATGTAATAATGAGCTCTGCCAGCTATGGATATGTATTGTATATCTTTATTTTCCTTGACTTAACTGCTACATTGTTCACTCATGTGAGTTATATACTGGCTAGAAGGCAATTCATCATTTATGTTTTATAGTTACTTTATGGTATGCAGCTTGTAGCCTGAAGTTATATACAATATGCTTAGGAGTTGTGTTCATGAAAAGATGAGTGTTGGCCTAACTGTGACATCCTCGCTTCAGATGAAGTAAAACAGATCACTATCACCCTCTGCTGTTAGAAAGTTTACTACTTGTATTATAGACTATTACAGAAGCACAGTGATGAAAACACAAAGTGCCATTAAGTATGTGTAAGCATGTAAATTGAGACGTATTGTTAAACATTTTATTTTACTTCTTTCTGGCACACATTGTTCTACAGTAGATTGATCATGGATTATGCATCTCCACCCACTGGGTACATTTTTTGCACAATCATCGTCCTGTGTTAAAACAAAGTGATTAAGAAGCGATCATTGCAACTCAAATATCCTAGCACAGTACCACCAACACCAGTATTATTATTGATTTAAGCTTCATTTTACAGAAAATCATTTGGCTTTAAAAACAGTGCCAAAATACCATTTTACTGTGATGAGCAGGTGTATGTATACTTATGTACCACTAGATGTCACCATTAACCTTTACAGCTACCTGTGTGCGCAGCGCCCGGGCAATAAGCTTGTATTCGTTACAGAGTGAAGACGGTCTGAGATTAACCATTGGTTATCATGAACTCTTTTACTTTATTGTTTGTGTCATAATTATTGGTTACATACATGCTGTATTTTTGTACTGTGTGTCCTGAATGATTCAAATTGTAATAGAGGAATTTAACCTAGCAATCACAGGTCTATAAAGCTGGATGGTGCTCTCTCAGTGAATTCTTTGACTGTCTCTAGTGTCACTTGTAATTGCAAAATTTGAACAGTCACAGTGTGTCCTGTGCTTTAGTAAATGTTTTATATGGTCCTCAAGTGCTGTTATGCTATATCTATTTTTGGTAATGGTCTGTGTGTCTTTAATATTAGACCAGTACCTTAAATGTTGTCCTCTTGGCTCTTAGGAAAGTTATGGTATCATAACAAATAATAAATAAATGATCCCTTTTTGTGTTTTTTTTTAAGTGAATGAAATTTAGGATTCTCAAAAATAAACACATCTCTGTTACTGGCTCAGGATCTTTATGCACAACATGAAATGAACTGATAAACTTATATGATGCATTTTTCATTGTAATGTTTTGCATTTTGTCTCTATAGTTGTTGTGTACCTGATGGGTAATTGGGTCAGAGTGACTTTTGTTTGATGTGCGGACGAAATGCTGAGAGTGCAATACCATTTTTGTATTGTTCCCCAGTCTAGGTGGGTTTGATTTTATAGATTAAACGAGTCCTTTCCAGATGTAGACTTATTACACCTGTAATTACGCCATCATGTTAGATAGTGGGGTTACATTTGCAGGTGCCTGAGTCCCACAGGGGACTTACATTGCTCAAATTGTTGCTGTTGCCTGTGTGCACATCTGGGCCCCTGGTCAGGTGCTGGGAATAAGGGCACAGCTGCAGGGAACAGGCCTGGGCCCCCCCCCCCAATCCCTCTCTGCCTGTGGCGTGATGGGTGGGGGGGGGGGCAGAAGCACACTTCTGACCAGAGGGATGCAGACACATTTCCCTGGGGGTGACAGAACTGCATTTATCAGCAGAATGGCAAGGCTGGGTTTGCTCCCTGTGTATCTAAATGCGACAGCAAGAGCCGTATCACTGCAAGGAGCGCTTGCACTGTGTGCAGTTATATTAGGAGGACTACTGCTATTGATTTTGTTGATAGATTGAAATGTCATGGCACGTGTGCCAAACTGATTGGCTACCACACTGCGGCAGTGCTGAGGATCATGCCAGTTTAAATTGCTCTGGGAGGGGTAGCACCATGAAAAATACTGATGACAGATTCTAATTATGAGCACATGCAAAGGTGTGTGTATCCTTTTAATCCTATTCACTGTAAGTAAATGTTTTTATGAGGAGGTTTGGATGTCTGTGACCTAAAGCAATGTATCTAAAAGCTGTGACCCCAAATGGAGTGCACCTGTGCCCCTTCAGTTTATAGAGCCCCATTAGCCAAGTCCCAGTCAGTGATCAGAGGGGAAAACAGGGCCTATATAACTTCCCCGTAAGAATCCCTGAATAGTTTAACTCTGAGGGGTTCCTCTTCAGCAGTTTGTTAGGATGACTCAATTCTGAAATCTTTTCAAGCCTGAAGCCACTGTGTTTGGCACAAGGAAAAACATAGGAGACCTTGGGTTTTTCACATACCAGTACTCTTTACAACGAGGCAATGGTGAATATGCTACACTAATGTTTTCAAGTTAAGCTGGAATATAAAAGTGAACCGACAGACAAGACCAAACCACTTTAGTCTGCAGATACAGGTCAAAACTGTGACCTTTTCTAAAGTTGTAGCATCACTTAGTGTACATTTTACCCCTGCGCAGGCTGTTCACTTTCTCAGCTAAATGAATGTAAACCGCAGTTAATATTTCATGAGGGACATACTCAAAAAGAAAAAAACAACAAAAAACCCCAGACTATTTCTGCTTGATTTTTCTGCCTTTTCCGCTCTTCCGTTTTTCCCTCTGCCTTTTCCTGCAGTGTACTTCCTGACTAGAGATTAAATAATTCCATTGGAATCCTCTTAGGATGGGTTCCCAGCACTTGGCAATTAAACAATTACATTTAATCAGCATGGGGCGACGCTTCAAGTCACCCTCATTTCAGACGTTGATTAAAAGCAATTCTGCAGTGGTTATTGCTGTCGACTTTCGAAACTGTGGTTCACTTAGGTTTACTGCATCTGTGGGGTCAGGTTGGATAGCAATATGGCAGGTTCAGTAGAGGCGGAGAGCAGTATCTGCCTGTGGTGGGTAAAACAGTAATGACAGAACTCATGGTGGACCTTATATTGTCCCTGTAGTCAGAGCTAGTTAGATTACTTGGAGACATTTTGACCCTATGGCAAAGAAGACTCAATGAACAATAGAGAGGAGAGGGGCATTAAGTTATGCATGTGGGAGACCAGATCCTGCGTGAGCATGTGCTCGTTCTACATCCTGAATGTGAACTTGACTGTGTCCATCCACGTTTCTCTTTGCATCTACACTGAAGTGCAGTTGTGCTTGAATGAAATGCACCTTGACATATACAATTTCATCATGCCTTGCAATAAGATCTCCCTCTGTGATGGCAAACTAGCGGAGAGAGGGCACACAGGGAGGGAGGGCTTTTGTGTGAACTGTATTCGACAATACATTCGAGTGAAAGAGTGCTACGTGGCATGGCGCTGAAGCGGACTTTAGTCTTCCCTGTGCAACACAGATGAGTTGCGATGGATACCCGGCCCCCTCTTGTGAAACCCAGGTGCCCCTGTTTCATAAGGCACCCCACTGGCTCCCCAGCCCTCTTAATTAGCGGCTTCCGTCAGCTGGCACCCAGGCCTCTAAGCGCCATTCACTGGCCTCTGCTGCTGGAGGAATCCAGTTTGCTCCAGATCTTCAGCTTTTCTAACAGATGGATACATGGGCGGGTTGAACAAGAGGCATCAAGGTTTTTGCAAACCTGTAAATCATCTGTGAATTTCCTGATATCTAGATCAGAGGGATGCTGGAAAGGAGAAAAAGCTGTTGAGCTGCCTTCGTCAGTGTGTTTCTTGATTTGAATAAAGATGGACAACTGCAGAGAATGGGCCATGGAGTTTTAGTCGCAGCTGTAGAAACGCTGTAACAAGACATGATGATTTTAATATGATGAAGTCAAATATAGATAAAAGGTTACACCAGGATGGGAATGTTGCCTTTTTCCTGGTGCAGTATCATAGCAGCGCTGTAACAATAGTCTGTTCTAATGACATTCCCCCAGTAACTTCTTGCCTCTACTATTCTCAGGGGGGAAGCGCTACAAAAAGTGATAATTACATGAAATATACATAGAGAATAAAGGGAGCATGTTTACATAACCAGGCCCATAAATATCTGACGGAGAAGACATTGTTCTCCGACTCCTTTTAAGCTGATCTCCCAGGGATGCCATTTTAATGACATGATGGTTTAAAGAGATGCTGCTCCATCTCGTTCCATATTTAATTAACTTTTGCTTTTCTGACGCAGAGGAAAAACAGAATAAAGAACGTGTGATAGAGACAAACACACACGATAGCGAGGAGACAATAACAAATAGCTGGGAGAACAGAGGGGGTGGCAGGGGGAACATGAGCAGAGACCTTGTCATGCTTTTGTAAGCTGTTTACAATACAAGAGATGCAAGGGGAGAGAAGAGGTGGTAGGAGAGCGAGAGCTCTTAAAAATAAAAAAAAAAAACAAGTTAGGGATAGAATTAAGGTAAAGGAAAAGAGGAGCAGAGAGCGAGGAAACACTGGGAAAATGAGGACCTTGTTCTCCCAGGGGGCTCCATTATGGAGCATTTTTTAGTTCATCACCAATATCAGGAAAATAATTTTGAAACTGACAGTATGTGTTTTAACTGACATTACAGAAAATAAATGGGAAAAAAACACGAACAAAAATAAAACCATAAAGAAAACCCTTGTATTCCACTTTCCCCTCAATATTAACATTACTTGCAACACATATCAGTGTTGATCTGCCACATGTTCATTAAATAAACACATTGCAGATATCAGTAAACAAAGATTGTTTCATATCAGTGTTAATATGTACATATGCAGAGATTTCTGCTCATTAACAATCGTGGCTAAAGACAATGAATGCACTAAGCTGTGCAGAAATACTATGCATATTTGGTCACGCACAAACCCATAGCACTGAAACAAATGAACTGGTTTCAGCAGTCAAAATGAACTCAAATCATTTAACCAATGAATTCATGTTCTGGCACTTAGATACAAGGGACTCAGCCCAGAATTCGGCATACCCTCCTCTCTCTCTCTGGTAGTGTGTTTTCCATTTTTACTGTCAGCTGTATACGTGTATGCTGCATTATTGATACTTTCTTCCCCTCTTCTCTCCTCTTGTTAGACTCTTCCCTTGTCCTCATATCATCACACTGGCCACACTGGCTGTGGCGCCTGGAGAGTTGCAGTGAATTTGACCCCACCTGGTTTATATTTTATTGCTTGGTGTTTAATACATTTTTGAAAATCCTCCCCCATCCCATCCACAAAAAAAAAAAAAAAAAAAATTCAGTGCCTTATCTATTTCAAGTGTTTGTCTTGGTGAGGCAGAGGGAGATGACTGGAGGGGGATACTCACCTTCAGCTCTCCCAGTTCAGGAGACAGGGGGGATCATTAGGAGGGGCTACAGAGGAGGGTGAATGTGTTTGTTTGTCTATATATGATAGACTCTCAGTGATAGACTGGCGACTTGTCCAGGGTGTACCCTGCTCCTTGCACAATGTGTACTGGGATAGGCTCAAGTCCCCTGTGACCCTAAATGGCATAAGTGGTTGAGAAAATGGATGACGGAATTAAAGATGCCTCTTCTTTACATAAATCAACTGTGACTGGATGTTTTATTTTAGTATTACATTTATTTTAAAGTTCTACTTTTGTACTTTGCAGTTTAACGTGTCAGATGAAGGTGAACATTGTCTGATATTGGTGATATTCACAGCTCCAGGCCCCCTTTGCAATTATTACCTGAGAACTGTCATTGCCACTCATACACATGCTGAAGAAATATATTCAAATCAACTTTACACAGAGAAGACACTTTGAGATAAAGCTTCAACAACATTTTTACTGTTATTTTCATTCCTGTTATTACATTTGATAGACACAGAAACAGAGTGTATACAAAATTGCACTCGACATACACAAAAGACAATAGCAAATGCCCTTGTGCTTAATACATAAACGCTGTGGCGGGGCTGCATACTGAGGTTGAGGCGTCCATTTTGCTGACACAGTTCTGAAGTGAAAAGATGGCTCTCTGGATGTGGAGTGCCGGTGTGAGAGATTGGGTTACCCCAGACACTCCCAGTGGATCTCCCGGCCAAATGGATCTGGATCTCACGCTTGGGCGCACATATTGAATGCCATAAGAGGTCTCTGAGGTCTCCTTCAGTGGGAGGAATGCGCAGCCTAACAATGTGGAGTTTTCACCAAACTAAATTTTGCACCAAAGAAGAGTTATAGCAAGGACACTGGAACACAAGGGACAAGCGCTGAATGCATACTTACATTTGTGCACAGGTTGTTCTGACTGGATAAAGTGGCAGATTTTCAGCTTCCTGGATAG
The DNA here is from genome assembly GCA_008933995.1 of Datnioides undecimradiatus. Lineage (NCBI taxonomy): Eukaryota > Metazoa > Chordata > Actinopteri > Lobotiformes > Datnioididae > Datnioides > Datnioides undecimradiatus. The sequence continues at coordinate 2,930,129 of WARS01000032.1, read as the reverse complement.
CAACATACCGCACAGGTTCAGTAGGATCTCATAATTCTTTAATAAAGTCTTAACACAAGCTGCCTCTTTTCCTCTAGAGGATGATGGGTATTAGCCTGTCAAATGAAAAAACAAAATGCCATTTCACACACATCCTGGACAAGAACAATGGCATTTCAGTTACTCCCAAACATCTGGCCCATCCACCCAGCTCCACCAAGGACTGGCCAGGCTCTTAGCAGCATTGAGTGCCACTTGCATTGAGGTTATGTTCAGGCGACGACACCGTAGAGGATCAGCCAGGCTAAGTTATCTCTGAACAAGCCATCCATTCTGCTGCTTTCTGATGGAAGAATACTTGGGGGCTGTGTAATTATATTGCTTTAAATGAACCCCTGAGAATGCCCCTGCCAAAGCGCCCACAAAGTCTCACACTTGGGCGAGTGTCAGAAACACAGTGCTTGTGTATGCACTCATGTGTGTAGCTGCGTGTGTGTGTGTATGTGTATTTTGCTGCTTAGGCTGGCGTTAAAAGGGAGGCCGCAGTGCTTCTGATACGCCTCACAAGTGAATTTAATTAAATCATAAATATGAGCTGGAGGCCGCCACCCAATTTAATGTAATGGATGATGTGGGCCAGTCCATCTCTGGCAAAGCAAAGTTCTGGACCCGTTCAAATGCCCTTGAAGCTTATTAAAAGTGCCTGGCACAGGGAGATGCTAGCAAAGTTGTTTAATGGATGCCCAGCTTGCATTCGGTATGACAGTTAATGTTGGGCCGTACCATCTCTGACTTGGATAAGGGGTTGCGTCTCCATTTTGGAAGTCAGTCACTAGCCATCCCTCATCTGATCCCTGTTCTGGTAGTGTAATACAAGCTAAGAGATGACAGACAACATGCACATTTGATTGAAGTAGGAAAATTCAGTAAGTCCAACAATCCTCAGAAAACCTGATTACACAGATGTATTTTAAAATACAGGTCATTATCATCATTATGAAGACAAATGGTCTTCAATATTGTCATCCACAGGGTTCGCATTTATGTGTTTATTTATGCATATTTGTAATGTCATAGATAGACAGATACATACATAGATAGATGTTCTTACTTATGCTTGAGCATGCATACAATATGTGAAGATGCCTTTATTTATAGTTACGGTATGAGATGAAACACACTGTCTGCTGTGTATCTCAAATGAAGCATTAGTTTAAAGTAATTTGTTTCTTGCAGTGTAACCTAGTTACAATGCTATGAGCTGCAGCGCTGAGCCTTTTCAAAACAAAACTGAAAGCTTCAACAAATGTTATGCTGCTCGCGTGTCACCGTTGATGAATCATTTGCTGGGACAGACAGATGTTGTTGCATGGGTTTTGTCCCATTCGGCAAAGGCAGAGGAATCTTTTCCTCGGTCTCCCGGAGCGCTGGAGGCTCCCTAAATAGACCTAGTGCAAGGGTGTGTAGAATGGGACCGCACAGGGTGATGGGTAATGGAGTCATTAATAACACAGACCTCCCTTAAGATGCTCAGATGTTTGTTAGCAAGAGCCACGAGGGAGTGAGGAAAATAGGATGCAATTTGATACCATGAAAAAAAAAAGCAGTGTAAGCTTTTGATGATGATCGTGTTCGTGCTGTCATAGGTCTTGTCTGATGGGTTAATTGTATTCACACACGCTAACACGCAGATACACACAAACAGTTTTAGATAGATAATAAAGGGACAATGAAGCCATTTCCTCATACAGTTTTTAATATTTCCATCACATGTGCAACACAAAAAAAACGAGGTCTGCCAAATACAGAACTCCATATTTGTACAATACATTTTAATAACATCAGAGATAACTGTCCTTTTGCTGCAGGAGATGGTGATTTCCTGTAAACTGTGTACGAACAATTCTCAATCAAAATGTCAAAACATTAAAGTTTTATACAAAAGTGCATCTCAGGTTCAATGAATGCAAAACATTTACATAACAGAATGATTTAAGGTTTTGTATGATGCCACAGTGGCTTCCAGCTTGAGCAGAGAGCAATGGGACACTGCGAAGCAACAAGAGGAGGACTTGGGCACTCTCCAGGAGAGCCAGGGACGGAGTTTAGTAACTACGGCATATCCCAGAGAAAGACTGAAATTGCGTTCAGTCTTCATGACCCCCAAATCCGAATGGATTAACTCCCCCACTGCAAAAAAATATGTAGGGATAACAAAACATAAAGAAAAAAATATTCCAGTAATCTCCAGGCTTCAACGAGCAGTAAACATTAACAACTGAAATGTACAGGTTGAGTCAGTGGGCTGGAGATTTCCCCATGCTCTGAGAGCCACATGGGAGCTTCACGCCTCTGTTCACGAGCCAACCAGAGGAACTAGCCTTTTCCAAATCTGTGTCACTGCGTTTGCATATATCAGCATCCTGTCCTGTTTTTCTGTTCTGTGTTGTTTTTTCTTTTTCTTTTTTTTCCCCGCCTCTCGTCTGAACTCCAGCACAGGCAGTGCAGATTAGTCGCACCGCCGTTCTCAGCTGGTCCTCTGGCAGCCATGCTACGACGGACACACAGACAAAATCTCAGCCTTTGCTGGTGAATCAAGCTTTTCTACCCCGTAATGATTGACCATGTCAGGATACGGAGTGACATACTGCGCAGTAGGAGTGGCGCTGATGAAAAGAGTCCTCCTGACAACACTTGCCGGTTCCTACGGCTTCCTACGCTCTCAGTGGCACCCTGTTTCTCCTTTACACAACTGGTTGAGTCCCATCTGGTCTGATTGACACTGTCATTGATCTTTTTTTCCACTTCTTCTTTTTTGGACAAACATTTTGAACTGTACATTGGCAAATACTGTATAAGATTGCAATATAGCTGTAGTTAAGCAACACATGAAGAACTCTATATACAAACAAGTTGGCTTTTTCTTTATTTTTCGAAATAATGGTTTGTAAAGAACGGAGAGGGTTCTTTTATGTTCTTTCCCCCTCTTTCTTTTATTTTCTTTGCTTTGCTTTGCTTTTTTCTTGCTGTGGCATGGTTCCTTGTGGTGTAACTGAATCGAAAGTTCAGTGCAAGACAGTCAGTGGGAAACTGCACTGACAGTAATTGGCGGTCAGACATTATTCTCCGCGTCATGTGATCCTTGTTCTCTGCCACGGCGCTGATCTTTGCCATGTTAGCTGCTGTGCTGAGTCAACGTGTGGTTCTGCAAGGACACAAAAAGAAACAGGGGAAACATTATGATTTGTAACAACAAATGAAGCTTTCATTTTTCTCCTATTGTTAAAAAAAACATTAGAAAGATTATTCATCTTTCATACCAGTGACACTAATGCTCCACACCTTTACATTTATTTGAAGCATTATGATTGACAAGCTGCATGTTTTGATTATCTTGACATTTGAACATCATCATTATTGGGCCATCATTATCCAGATCCAGTTGACTTGCATGGGAGTCAAATATGTGTGTGGATCAATAACAGTTGGCTTTGGGATTAGGCACAGCTAAGTCTTGCTCTAACACAAAGGCACAAGACCACTGACAGATAACATCCCATTCCTCAGAAATCATGCCTCCCGATCAAAGACTGTGTCCATGGAAACAAATCCATAAGAAGGCACTGACACACCTGAAGGAATATCATCCTGAGAGTCTTGTTTATCCAGCGCCTGCATGTATTGAATGTGCTGCAGATGTACAGTGCAGGGAAAAAGAAAAAAAGTTGAGAAATACTTTAGGTGCAGGTGAGGGCGTTGATGATTTGATCCTCCACACTGCTGTGAATATGGAACGGTGCACAATTTACTATGACAGGATAACAAGCTGACAATATCGCTGTGTTTTGCTGTATCTCCCAAATTTATGCAAGCACACACACAGACCGTTGAGAGTGGTTGTAGTGGGGCAGCTGTGCCAGGTTCTTTAAAGGGAGTGTGGACCAGGGGGTGTGTAACTGGTGTCCCTGGTGGGCTGAATCCAGGTCATCTTTTGAAGTGACTGCTAATCCCTTTAATGCAAACTACATGCCCCACTTGCTGCGCTCTGTTTAAAACACGGCCTTGGACTCTCTAAACTGGCATGGACTAGACACACCTGTCACAGAGTCATCAGCACGCATGCATGCACACATACACACACACACACCTCAGTGCACACATACATTTTGTCGTGCACATAGGCTCAGAGTCACACGCAGGAGTATGTGAAATGACTTTTTTTTTGCTGCTTTACTAGTTTTTAAAAAGAGAAAAAGGAGAGAACCTAAAACGATTACCGCAGCCTGGGTGAGACGTTTTACCAAAGCAGTCACCTTCAGTCCTGTTGGTGCAGAGTCCCTCGGGCAATGCCAAGAGACGACTATTAGCCCCCCTTGCATTCATTCCTTCCCTCTTTACCCTTTCAGCTGCCTCCATATAAAGCATTTAAACACCTCGACAGCTTTCCTTTCAGCTAGGGCGATTACTTCCCGACAGGTGGGGTAATAAGCTGTTTGACGGGGAGCAGGAGTGTGACCCCTGTAAGGGTTAGCGTGGCTCGCCTGGGCCCTGCTCTCCCTTTTTTAAAGAGGCGGCCCCGGACAGCTCCTCTGCTTCCCTCTCTCCTCTCTTGCTGAAATAAAGCTCCTTTAAGTGAGTCTGGGAGGAGACTCCCCACGGGATGCTCCCTCTCCCTCTCTCTCTCGCACCACCTCACCTCCTCCCCCTCCTCACACTCCACCAACCCCCTACCCCCCTCCGGTGAAGACATCCTTGGCGTTGCTGAGGAGGGACAGGAGCACGGCAACCTTATTAATGAATGCGGCCCATTACCCGTCAGCCTGGCTCCTCGGCGACTCCCAGAAGCCCCTGCAGTACGTGACTTCAAATGGCAGGATATTGACACGAGGAGAGCAAAGCGGCTAGGACTGAGTGTGTGTGCCCGTGTGTGTGTGTGTCTGTGTGTGTGAAAGAGAAAGAAACAGAGAGAGAAAATTTGTGCTCAACTGAGTGTGCATGCCTTTGTGTGAGTGTGCCAGTGCGTCTAGGTGTGTGTGTATGTGTGTGTGTGTGTCTGTGGACCCCAAAGGAATGTAGCTCCTTGGATATAATGTAGGGCTCGTAACAGCTATTAGAGGGGAAAATAACCCCTCTGGGGAATGGCTCCCCCCACTGCATGTCCCAGCTCTGTCTGACACACACTGCATTCTACCTTTTCCTTAAACATGCCAGGAGTTTTCTCACTGAGGGCTTTCTCAAGGACGGTGTTAAACGACTTCAGTGGCTGTGGCAGCCATGCAGACTAAAGGGAAATAGAGGAAAAGCGGGAGGGGAAAAAAACGTTAAAAGAAAATGAAACTGATACCTTTATCTCTGTGGATACTGAACTCCGCAGAGTAGCTATAAACTGTTCTGTGTATGAGTATGGAAGGTGGAACAGAGGGAGAGAGGGAGTGGGGGAGGGCACAAATTCACTTTCCCATCTTCATCCTTGTCAAGTTCTTCAAGTACCTCTGCACCAGCAGCTGTTTAAGTTAAATACCCTTAGTACCCAGCCACAAATGTCAAACTAGATGTGAAACACACAATTCACATCTTACACAAGGAAAGGACCAAAATGTCCACTGCCCCGGCAAGGAGGATGTCACTAATGGTGTCACACCAGAATCACTGCAATTTAGGATTAGATGCCCTCCATTAAGCCTTTTAGCTCTCATCTGAACTCCCTTCTTCAATGCAATCCTATTCCCCCTGAAACTCTGCCATTCCCCTTATCATCCATTTCCTTCCCTTCTATCCAACCCTTAATCTCCTCCTCGATCCTTTCAACCACCTGCTGGCCACACAGGCCTGCTGCAGGGCCCAGTTACCAGCAGTGTTCAGGTAAACCATAGCAGTCAATTCTCCACTAAATTAAATTTTGCTCTGATCAATAATACGCACCCGCTTCTCCCTTATGAAAACTGGCTGCATTGGCTTGGAGCGAGCCTCTTCCTTCTCTCCCATTCTCTCACCGTCTCTGTGCCACCGTTAAACCACCACTTTCATCTGATTACATCACCCTACTGCAACGCCCTCAGGGGTAGTGGAAGAGGAGGGGGAACATCCGGAAGGGGTCTTGTGTACCCATGCAAACAGGTGCAACATGTCTTAGGAATTTAACGCTGCTGCAGAGAGGGAGAGGGTGCGATTGGGGAAGAGCAGAGAGTAGGAAAGTGCAAGGAGGCTGGGGAGTTGATTTATTAACTAATCATTCTTTATGTCGTTCCCCATTGCTCTGGTCTCCATCGATAGCACCCGGTCTCCAGTGAGGCAACAGAGGTGCATCTCTTACATCAGCCCTGCAAAGGAAGGCCAGTAGACCAGCAGACACAATCTCTCTTTCATCTGATCTTGCCGTATTAAAGACAATCTTCACATTGTCCAACATCACAGAGAGAAGATGTAAAGCTTAATCGTAACGCTAACAAAGTTTGATTAGCGTAATGTTAATACCTGCAGAGCCATGTTACTTTAAGTACATTGCATGTGCTCTTGTTCATTGTGTTATCCAGCACGTAACATTAAACCCAGGCTTTATCGAGTGGTTCAGAGCTGAGTGAGCAATAACGACTTTTTAAGCCATCGTCTTTTCAAGGCTTCTCAAACAAACAAAGGCTGAACTTTAAACAAGTGAACTGACCAGAATCTGCGGTGTTACGTAGCCCTCAAATTCAAGGTAATCTGTCTCTCTTTTACAGTTTCATTTATAATAATAATTGTGTTGGATGAAAATGTTACCTAATTAATATCATTGCATGAACTAACACTGAACAAATAATTGCAATAAATGCAGTTAGAAATTACATAATTATATTGTCTTAATGACAAAGCACTTTGTGTGTCAATACGTCAGTCTAATCTAAAGCAACAAAAACACAGTAATTACATGGTTACACAATTCAAAAGGCTCTAAAAAGCTCAGTGTACCAGAAGAACTGCAACTAGGGAACAGATTATTATACAGTTATTAACGATGAATGAATTTGTGATTTAAACATCTAGACAACAAATATTTTTTGAGTGTCAATATAGTGTCAGAATAGCACATAATAATCGTGTAAATGCCCCAGTCAAGGACAGTTGAAATGTAATAGTAAATTTCCATCAAAACACAAATCAGATTTTGCATTAGTTAACAATTACATGGGCATTCTAGTCCAACAGTAAATACACAAAATACATTTTCTATTGTCATGGTGAGTGTTACTTGCAGTGAAGATTACTCATTAAAGAAACTATTTAATTAGAAGAGTTAAGCACATTCATTTTAAACCCTGCGGCTAAAGTGTCTTATTTAGTTTATCTATAATCAAAAAATTTGAAGGAACAGTCAAAACTGTAAACATCCCCCTCTAAGCTCTGATTAAAAGTCTTATCAGTCTGTGCCGAGTTTCTCTTTTACCCTGCGTGGCTGCTGACATACAGTAAGTCTGCAAAGCTGCATCTGGAGCACAGGGAGTGTGCACAAAACCACTGAGACCTGTGCGCACCCGTACTCATCACTCAGGAATTTAATTAACGCATAAGAGAACGTCATCAAATGATACTAAAACAAAGAACCTGTGGTCTTTCTTCGAGGCTCCAAACTGCACGGTGACTTTAAGCAATGCAATAACTTGGATATTTAAGCTAATTTACATTCGCTAAATGATTGAAAGATGAACAATGGACGTCAATCAATAATGACCCCATTGTGTCTTGGGTAATTTGGTGAAAATTTCTGCCTCTGTGTGATTTTCTTATCGGGATAAACTGCTGCGGAGAAAGACACGAGTGCTGCAGTCTGCCTTGATGTTTAATGGTGTGTTGAACTCGGTCCAGTATTGACTCAGTCCTCCCTTTGTGCATTCCCTACTGTTGACCAGTCCACTGAGGGAGTAATCCTTTCCTGCTTTGACCTCAGGCCAGGCTTACTGCTGGCTAGTTTAGCCAATGAAGAACACAATCAAATAAATAAATAATACAGCAGTTGGCATTCTCCACAGTCATCACTTATCAGGCCGTGGGGAGGGTTGACCCCAAACACTGTTGTGCCACAACCGGCCTAGTCGCCTTGGTAACAGACTGTCTTGTTTGAAGTGAGGTGCCCAGGGAGTCATGGTCATACTGTAACAGCACTAGGCTAGGGTGGAGTTGACAACAGCAATGGATTTCAATGCCTTCCATGTGTGTCATTTTGTGTCCGGTCATTTTCGCGCTCAACGCTTGTAAAAATATATAATAAATCCATAATGTTTGAATTGCTTTGATTAGATGTCTAACTACCCCGACCAAATGCTTCTGAGGTGTAACCAGAGATGACGGACCACCCTTTTTGTGGGCTGGTGCTTTGTAGCTCCAAATGATACTCATTACCCTGTCTAAGTAGACAAGTGAATGGTACTAGAAACACACTATGCAGTGATCCCGCTGTTTGACTGAGGTAGCAAAACAACTGCACAACTGCTGTGTTATTATGGGGCCTCATTAAGTGAGGAGAGAGTGGGAGACGGGGAGAGGGAGAGAGGGAAAGCAATAGAGAGAGGGCCGGCGAGAGGGAGGAAAAAAGAAAGGAAGAAAAAAAACACAAGAGAGCGATACAAACTGTATTCTGAGGTGAGAGCAACACACAGATGCCTTTCCAGCCAAAATGAAGACTATGACTAAAGAACCCAATTAAGGGCTTTCTTAGGGGAGCCATCTTGGGAGGGGGATGGGTCTTCCTGGGACATGAGCCCTGGGCTACATCCTCTAATTAGACAGAGCGAGGGGGGAGGATCTCTGCCTGTCACTGGGAGGGAGATGGGGTCCATGGGGTTCCACATGTCAGTCCCAGAAACAAAACACAATTACTCTCACATTTAACCACTTCAGTCAGGGACAGACTTTGACTAGGGATGCTACAGAGCGTCCGCACCCTCCCCCCCACCCCCATTCCCTCTCCTGTGCTGCTAGATATGCCACTTCACAAATGCAGAGATTTTTGAGGACTAAATCTTCTCCTGCATTTCCCCGCTTCCATGAGAAGGCGAGAGCTGATCTGCACTCTCATGTTTTCCCACTGAAATAGTAAAGCGGATAGGAAAATTAGCTTTTAATTGACTGGTGTCATTCAACATCCTAACTGAAGAGTTAAATTACTTTGCTGTTGTGATGTGTGAATGGGATATTCGAGAGGGAATAATTGTTCTAATGCTGTTTATTTTGGCCTCTGCTGCATTTTGTTAACATCAACGGCATAATAGACACTCGAAAATCAAATCACTACAGGCAGTAAATTAAACCTGTAGTGAATTTTCCCGTGAAGTGCTTAAAATGGCATTTATCAAAGTTGCTGAAAAAGTCAACTAAGAAAAGTAAAGGAGGCATGTTTGAGGGAGAGATCCGGTGATGGATTCTAGCACAGTACGCCAAGCGTCTCCTCTTTGTTTGGATTTAACTTTCCCCAGTGGTGCAACACAGGAAAAAGAAAAAAAGAACAGCTCAAAGGCTTCTGGGAGTTTTTGTCATGTCTCCCTCCAGACAATGTGTTTGCATGCACATATCAGACCCTGGGAGAGACAGGCACAAAGACAAATACATACAGCACGCACACAGATGTATACACACACACGCACACAGAGAAAGAGAATATCCTCCTAGGATCATTAGGTCTGTCATGCTGTCTAATTCTGATCCACCTACAAAACTAGAACAGCACTATTGTGATACATCACTAGTCATCTAAGGGTGTTTATGTCCCCATTTACAGTGTGTGTACAGTGTTGTACGTAATTATAAATAAGCTTAAATATTAATGATGGCGCCTCACAAGCAGCTGTTTTTTCCCCCCCTAATCTATTGTTCTTTTATTTTGTAGTGCAACTTTTTGAAATGGTGACAGAATTCTGAGCACCTGGGGTGATAAAGAAGAAAACAAGTTGTCATATGAAAGGAGCAAAAAAATATATATACAACTTTCAAAAGCGTGAAGAGCTGTCATAGTTGGCAGATCAAGATATTCAGAGAATATGGGCTGTTTGAGAGCCGCTTAGGGACAAACACACGAAGCTTTGCTTTTGTGCGACACTTTTGGGACGCAGGGCAGTTAGGGCGTTTTTGGGGGCATATTTTAAAATTCATGAAACAAAAAAAAAAAAAAAAGAAAGAAAAACTTCTGGGGAATTCGGTCTCTGTGCTTCATACTGACGAGTGCCATTCTTAAGATTTCATGAAAAGGAAAGAGAAAAAAGTAAGGCCTAAAATATTGTTTTTAAGAACAAGCTATCAGAGAATAAAGTTTTGTAATTTTATACGTTATAATATTCTAAAAATGCAGCATCCTTGGAAGCATTTAACCCATTTTGTGTTCTCTCTACCCCCTTCTTCCCCTCCTCTTTCCAAATGTCCATCTCTCATTTTCTCCCCCCATCTTCTGTCTTAGACGAATGTTATGACACGCATAGCTGTTTACACCTGCTGACCGTGAAGCCTATAAATATGCTTAATTAAAACAGTGGAATTGGTCACAGCTTGGCAATAATGGCTATCACACGGGGAGCGGAGAATCTCATTTGTGTGGGGAAGTAGAACATGATGCAGATGTGCTCTTGTCACTTTCAGCACTCATTAAGGCCAGGGAGCTTTGGATTGTCTTTGAAGGAATCCTTTTAAAAGACACTCCAATTAAGGTATGTGTCCTGCGGGCGTCTGAGGAGAGGGAGAAGTCATACAGTACCCCAGTCCTTCCACTCCTCCGTCGACTTAACACATGACTTACAATCTTGTGTCACTTCCAAGGAATGATAATGAAATTGGAGGATGGAAGGGGGGAGAAAAAGAGGCAGCCCAGCTTAAAAGGAACAAGGGAATCTCACGCAGAAAATGTCATCTTCACTGTTGTGTAACTTCAATCTCATTGTCTTGTCTTTGGAGGAATTGGGATCATTGGGAGAGAAGCTTCCGATTGCAGCCCTCCAGTATGGTGCATCGCTTGAGGAGCTGAACTCGTGTGTTTCCTCACAAACGAACTGCACTTAGAGAAATGTCAGATTTAAGCTGTGGCTAATACTGCACATCCATCAGTTAATGAATCTGGCTAATTAATCCAGCCTAGCAGCATTGTCAGTGGCTCATTTTCTTTCGTGAGTGTGAAAAGCTACCGTATCTGAAGCCAACGCTAGGGGAAAAGGAAGTTTATTATCAAGTTTCACATTGCAATGTGGCCTTCACTAGAACCCAGAGACATTTTTCCCTCATAAGGGGGCAGCTGCTTTTAAAATGACAGGACTGTGGATCTTTTTTGGGAGAGAGGATGTAGTAAAGGCATGTCTCCTTGTTGCTCAAGGGGTGGGCAGTAGTTGAGGGTCAGAGAGAGCACTGCACAGCCAGCCCACTTGCCCTCCCCATCAGCACCTCATGAAATATCTAGACTTTGCTCCATATTTTAATGGGGTGAGGGAGAGGGATGCGCAGGGTGGAGGCTGTGTGTGAGCGTGTGTGATGGTGGAGGGGAGTCCTCTGGAGAGTTTTGAAGGGAATGGTGGTCTATGCATCTCAGTGCTTATTTTTTGTCTGCGAGAGAAAGAGGAAGGGGAGAAATAGAGGGAGAGAGAGGGAGAGCAAGAGAGATTATTCTCCTTTGGAATCTGGATTCTGGGGCACACAGGCCCAGGAGTCAGTCAATCTGGCCGGTCTGAGGGGGGTGGCTGGGCGGGGGGTCCTAGGAGGGCTGATTAGACGGATGCTCTCCCATCATCCATCTCGACAGGCTGGCGAAAATTGGCTAGCCCCTCGCAGGGTAGAGTTCACGGGGGGAGGCGGTGGGGGAGGATGTGGAGCGGTGCACTGGATACCTGTCACAGCCTTTGGTCTGTTTCAGGATCTCAGCAGCAAATTAATAAAATATCGTTCCTGCTTCCCTTTACCTGCCGTGGCAGCTCTCCCTCTCGCCGCTCCTTCTCCCAGCTTGCACTGGCCCTTTGACCCCTCCGACTACTGTGAGAGATGAGGAGCCCAGGCAGCCTGTGAGTGGGCCAGAGTGTCAGGGAGAAATAGGGAGAAACTCCAAACTCAAGACCTGGCAAAGAGAGAGAGCTTCCACTTCTCTCGCTGCTGGAAGACAGCTCCACTTCAGACAGACTGACAAACGACTGCCCCGTGTCAGTGAGACATTTTGAAGTGTGATGCATGGGAAATGGCAACCGCAAACAAACAACAACCAAAAACAAGGCTCCAACCTGCACTGTTTGCTGAATGCTTTAACTATAGACAGTAGAAAAGGCAAATCTTACACCAAACATTACAAACTTACATTACTGGGAGTTTCATATTAGGATAAAGATGGATCTATGAAAATACAAAAACAAAACTGAGGGAAACTTTAGTTTGGCCACAGTCTGAAGAAACTCTAGTGTTTTTTTGCATGTTAGAATGAGATAAGAAACAGCGTGTGCACACATCTATATGAACTACATATGTGCTGTAGAGAGTGTGAGCTTGCACTCACATGGGACTGCCTATAGAGCATGGCACAGGTTGAGCATAATGATTGCCTTATCCCCCAAGCTCATTTCTGTTCTCCTTTCGTAACCCCCTGTTTCACAACAAAGTGCCAAAGGTCTTTCATGTCCTCCTTTTGCCTCTTCACACAGAGTGTAAAACAATATAATCATGCATGAAACAACACCTCTGGGAGGTGGAGATCACTTCATTCCAAAAAATGTCAAACGAAAAAACTAGGAAAACATCCCCAGGTTATTTGAGATTGTTTACAGGTTCCTGCAACAACCGTTGCTATATGGAGAACGCACCAATGAGAGATGAAAATGTGATAAACAGGAGGCCTTGGCATGAATGAAAAGACTCCATGTTGGCAGTTTGGTGGAGCACGAGGCTCGCTAAATAACCATCTCCGTGGTGGAGTTGCATGTTGGTGGATGGTGGATTGTTTTATTCATGGTTGCAGTGCTCAAATGACCAGCAGATAATGATCACATTCACCTTCCTCCTGGCAGACACACGCCTCTGTGTTTACAACCTGAATCTCAATATGAAAATCATTGCCGATCAATGAGCTGCCAAGCCCTGGATACTTCCTCTGGCTACCCGTTAATACATAGTGCTGCTAATCCAAGTTTAAGGTAGATGTAGTTGAAGGATGTGGTCAGGAGCTATTGGTTTCTCTCAGTGCTTTAAGGCGAATTAAGAACAATTTCAGTGATTTGACGGAACATGGTGGTTATAGACTACTTATATTTTAATGATTCAGTTTCAAAAGGTAATAGAAAAAGATCTGGATATGAGAAGTGCGCCATGTGTACGGTGGAGAATCCCCCAAACAAAACAGAGCTGCTTGAAAACACCACCACAGTGAAATAATATAATAAGGTCTGTTTCATTTTTTCAGGTTCTCCAAGGACCAGAGGAAAAGATTGCTAGAAAATGGATTATCTCGCTAACATTGCGAGTTCATAAGTCCAACTACTAACTTTGTTGAAGGGCAGATATGGTCTCCCAGAGGACAAAGCTCATATTTAGCCATGAGGCCTCCTCTGTGATTAGGAGGGGAGATGCAGGCATATTGACTCAACTGTGTTTTTGCTTCTGCACTGTATGTAATTACCTCTTCAAAAACGAACATTCCACTAATCCTCTAATTCCAGATATTTTAGTGCTCTGCTGGTCTAATAAGCAAATCAAATCATATCTGCACATCACAAATGAGTTTTGGAAACGGACTGAAATAATTCCTTCTGAGTCTCTCATCCCATTCGGGATGGAGGGGACAGCCGGAGTGCGGTGAGCGGTGTTTAGTGTTTGTTAAGCTGTCATGTGTGATTAGCGGTTGCAGTTTCTGCTCGTGGCTCTTTTGCTCAGCCAGCCTGAGGCTCACCTGTAACTCTGTCTGGAAGAAGAACTTCTGTGGGCATTGCGAGCAGTCGTAGATCTTATCTTCCTGGCCGTGGGCAGAGAAGATGTGCTGCTGGAGCTTATTGGCGTGGACAAACACTGTATACATACAGGGGAAGGAGAGACAGGGACAGAGGAGAAGACATTTTTAAATGTTAGTGCAAAAATTAAAGACTTTCACATTGCATTGCTGTCACTGTGAGTTGCCTCTACTCCTTGCTTCTTAGCGTTGACTGTGGTAAATTAGAGTAGGGCCTTGTTGCCTGCATTAAGGGAACAAAAGCAACATCATAATTGCATCTGCCTGAATAAAAATAGAAGACAGACTATGTCAAATGGCAAGGAAAATGACTTAATTACAAACAAATGAATGCACTATCAACACTAGAAAAAACATTGTTATGAGGTATATAATTGAAAAAAAAAACAGAGAACAATTTAGATGTTAACAGTGAAACTAGAGTGGTCATATTCATGGCACTAGAGCTAGTGAATGCATAATGTTTTGGGAATAATGATGCTCTTTATTTAGCGCCACTGTGGGGACAACAAGCCAGAAAATAAACAACCACAAAAAATTGGCATGGCTTCAAGTGCAAAACATGGCCTCCATTAGTCTACATAGCTAATTATATTGACAATATAAATATTCATGGTGTTGCACTACTTATTCATGCAGACTTAGACTGCATTCACCATCATATAAACACACAGCTCGCTGGCACTTAAAACATATACCATACATTTGTGCTTTAATTAAGCCATAGTCCAAGCTAGAAAGCTAAGGGGGATGCAATTGTGTGCGCCTTCAGTGTGTTCATGTGTGTGTATGAGCGTGTGTGTGTTTGCATTCTCCAAGGAGCACTTCAAACATGCCGTTTGTTATCCCAGACCCTTGTGCTTTAAGGATGGCTGTCTAATCTCAAAGGTCTGGATGCTCTGGAAAAGTTAGCATGTGGGGGCTTCATTTGAATTTCTTACAGCTCAAAATAACTTTTCTTCTAATGCATGCACCGTGGGGCCACAAGAAGAGGGTGGAAAAAAACCACAGCCACAAAAGGTGAGGTGTCTGTCGGAGATGGCTTTGGGGTCGCTGCAGCCCCGTGGCGGGGCCTCTGCAACATTAACGTGTCCCAATTTGAGCTCACCTGGGAGAGCGGTTATTAATTATTGAGACGCGTACACTTGAGACGCACTCGGCTTCATTGAATGTCACACTCCTGACCTGGGAAATAAAAGTTTAGATTCAAAGCAGACACACTGTTGCAATGCTCTCAGACTGCTAATGCCTGGGTGACAGCTGTCTGTGGTACATGGCAGCATGTTAACCAGAAATGAACAAACCTCCTCTAATGAACAAACAACAACTCCATGGTCCATTTCTGAAACTAATGACCACAACAGTACGTAGACAAACATAATTTTAGATAGATGGCTGCTTTTACAGTCTGTTACAAAACATTTACGCTCAAGGTTAAGGCCTCTGCTATCATGCACATTTGTGCCTCGGTTATACTCCAAAAAAGATGACAATTTTCTTTGCGGGGAATACATGCTCTGAAAGAAAAAAATGTGCTGATAAACAATAGCTTTTTTCTTTTGCTGCGTTTTGTCTGCATATACTGTACTGAAGCAGGTCACAGCAGCTGCAGGAAGCCTTCATTATGTCTTTGGCTAGAGGAGAAAAAAGTCAATACAGCAAAAATAAAAATGGATTTGAGACTTGGGGGGCCTTCAAATACTGTACAATAGGGCCAAACACAACTGAGATGTCAAGTTAGCTGTTTTCTCGCTGTTTACATGCGTATCTGGTCCCGTTCCAGCGAGAGACACATTTAATCAATGATGCATTTATCAGTTTATAGCTCAGCATTCATTCATATGCAAGTGGGCAATGATTTAAAGTGAAATGCACCTACTACAAGTCTCCTGTAAGAACAATAAATACTGAATGGACTTATGACGTTTAAGGCAAAGATGTAAATGAAAGCTCAACAACTTTTTAAGCTAATTTATATAGTCAGACATTTTAAAAGGCTTGGCTCATATTTATGATTACTAAAGATGATTAAAAAAGGAATCTTTGCAAATAAAACTCTGGGAATGGTTTAATTAGTGGTAAGAGTTAAATGTAAGACTCTTTGTCTCCACCGTCATTCTTCAAATTAGCATGCAACGTGTCATAAATGGAAACGCTGAGACGGGCACTGAGGGGATACTGTATTGGTATTTGGCAGCATGAGTCACATATGAAATATGCCATTGCAATGCCCATTTAGAGGAGGGACAGAGGCATGTCTTCCAAGAGGGTTAAAATGAGGACATAGAGAAACGGGGAAGAAATAATCCAAAACCACATCCAAACAGGATCAGTGGCTGGCCATTGTGTCTTTCCCTGCTGAGAATGAGAGAGAATAAGGGAGGGAGAGAGAGATAGAGGGAGAGAGAGGGAGAGAACTTTGTGGAGTTTGTTGGCCATGGAGCCAGAGCAGAGCAGAGCGGAGCTGAACAGAGCACTGAGCCGGGTTGGGCGTCAGGGGTGTCAGGGCTGAGGGGGCTGAGGGGCCAAGGTCTCCTCGCTGTGGGGGATATTAAGCCCTCTGATTAGATCTCAGGGGCCGCCCATGGCAGACGTCTCCTTTACTACAGGCCCCAGCTCATCTTTATTTTGGCAGGGTGGTGCTCTCTGCAGGCTGCACTGCACCAATACTAAGCTGTTTGTGCAGGGAGGAAAAAAAGTTTATCCTTTTTTCCCCCTTTCTCCTTTTCATTTATTTATTCGTCTAGCCTACATGTGTTCGTTTCTGCTTAATCCAAGAGTTCACAATGCAGAGGCTGGTCCAAGTGTTCTGAGGCAACACAAACAAGTCGGCCGTGGAAGTTGATTTGGAGCTATAAGCTGATAACTACTAACTTCGAGTTAAAGCTAAGCCTATGTTTTTTTTGTTTGGATGTAGGATGTCATAATTCTAACACCATGCAGAACGTGGGCAGCAACTAAACAAAAAGCCAATTAAACTACTGTATTTGTCAGACTCTTGCAGATTTGAAAGCAGAGCATCCTGTAGTTTTCAAGTTTGTACTTCATGCTGTGACATAAGTAAAAGAAAACCACACACACACATACACACACACACACACACAAGTGAGACTTTCATCAGGCACACTTTCTTCTGTTTTGTTTGTCTTAAGCACATATTCCCAATCACAATTTCCACACCAGCCCTCACTACTGCTCCTAAGGGTGCAGGCAGACACTTCTAGCTGCAGGCTCCCCCACTTCTGAAACCTGTCAAATCTGTCCTGGGAGAGTCAGCCTCTCTCTCATCATCCAGGGGCTTATGGACCTCTCTCCATTTACCCTCCCTCCCCTACACAGTTCTCTTTTCCTCCTTCTCTTCCCCTCTTTCATCTCACATCCAAACTTGCCAGTTGCAACCTTCTCAGCTTCCTCCAAGTTTTGTCTCCTTTTCTCCTCTATTTTGTCTCCCCTCATCTACCGTGTATGACTTACTTTTTCCCCCCACAGTTTCCCCAGGTCTGTTTTGTGGTATGATTTGTCCTCTCCTGATTCCCTTCGATGTGGATTGAGGATAACCAGGTATGTCAAAGAATGACAATCATTTCCTGCCTCCCACTGAGTTTTGGGTCACGGGGGGAGTAGATCAAACTAAAACACGGGCATCGAGTGTGGATGATCTTTTAAACAAAGAGTAACCTTGTTAATCGACTGAACTCATTGACCCAGTCACTATTAGTGCCACCACCTAGTTTGATCAAAGTTTTGCTTTTATGTTCAGACTCGTTAAATCTGTAATAGAGATAATCCTTTTAATCTGTAAAGAAAGTTTTTGGAATAGTGTGCACAGTGATTCATCACAGAATATCATCTGGTTTGAACAAACAAAACTGACTGGAACACATGAAAACTTGTGAATTGTGATGCATTAATATAGATTAAACTATGGATATAAGGTAGAATAATTCTGCATAATGAGTGGTTCTATTTGTATATTATTATTCTTTTGCAAACAAACTTAATCTAACTGTCTCCAAGAAACACTGTTTATATCCTACTCATTTGTTTTGCCAGTTATTGGGAAGGGGAAGCCAGGGGTTGATGTCCTGAGTCACACGTGTGGTTAGGTTTGCACATGAAAAGCACTTTGGTTAAGGTTAAGAAAAGACTGTGGTTTCCCAATAAATGTGGCAAAAATAAACACATCCTGTCTGCTTGTGCTTCAAGTCACTGTTGACTTTTCCCTAACCTTAACAAAGTGCTGTGTGTGCCGTAACATAACCACACAAAGTTAATCTTGCTTAAACCGCAGATACTGTAGGAAAGCAAATGAAATACTGTGTCAGTGAACATCATTTACGTTTACATCATGCTGACAAAAATTACACAGTATATTTTTTTGCAAAATAGTAATATGTAAATTTAATTTCCAGGAGACAACTGGAAGTATAATTTTGATTTGATTTTATTTTGCTACTTTTACTTTAGCGAAAGATCTGAATATTTCAGTTACAACCGTATGCCTGCTTAATCTATGTACACTTATCTAACAGTATGCTGTAAGTTAGTTTATGTAAGGGTGTAAAAGTAGTGTCTCTTCTCCACTTTTTGCCAGGCTCAACTTGAAGAAATATATTCAAGGACAGCTGTCAGCCAAACTCTCAGTTCATCCTTTTCCTCCGAGTACTTTGACTACAGCCTGCCTGTCCCCTCCATCCCCAACAGAGGGAGGCCTTTCGGTCCATCCATACTCTCCACAGCCTGCCTTCCCCACCACCATAGCCCTTCGCCCATCTGTCTGTCTGCTCTGCGACCACTGTCCTGAGGGTGTACTCTGTCTCTCCCTCCTCCCTTCTCCCTCCCAGCATCCTTCTCTCTCATGCGCCGTGATCGATATGGACGCGGAGGGAGAGGGGGGACCTGTCTGTCAAAGCCGGCGGTGGAAAATGAAGGCTCAGATGAAGGAGGCATGCTCTGTATATTAAATGCCCAGACCCCTGTGAGGGGTGGAGGGGGATTCGGGGTGGGGATATATCAATAGGCCTCTGCTAAAAGAGAGATAAGGCCAAAACAGCAATGAGAGAAGTAGAGCACTGTGGAGGGAGGGGACTGGATAGAGAAAAAGAGATGAGCAAAATGAATAAGGAGCCGTGTACTAAGGTGGATGAAGAGGCAAAATGTGGAAAAAAAGATCTGAGCAAAATGCAGAACAAGAGCTAATGATGTTAATTGATGTAATAACTGGAGGAGAGACAAATGAGTATTTTGGGGCAAGGGGTGAATTCAGGAAGGGTGCAGGAAGTGAAAAAAGAGGGAAATGAGCTGAGGACCCAAAAAGTGTGAGGAAGAGTAAAGAGCTGAGAAGGGAGAAAGAGTGAAGAGCTGAAGTTAACGACTTTGCAGATTTCATTATAGAGATAGTTAACCCTGTTGACACTGAAGGAGGGCGCTATCCTCTCAGGAGGAGTCCGGTCCTTCCACCTCCACGCACAGAGACAGATGAGATCATTACAGCTATCAGCACCACTGCCATCCACAATTAGCACATCTCCTTTTCTTTCCCCACTCCTCCATCCCCCGTCTCCCCTCAGCTCACACTGTCTTCCCCCCTGCTCTCTGTCCCTCCCCCCAACTCACCTCATGACACTTCTTTGGCCTTGATTTGGAGGCAATTTGACTAAATAAAAAGCCACATGCAGCAAACTGCTCTCAGCTTTAGCCGAGCTGCTTGCTTGACCTTTCCCAACTCATTTACAACCCATTTGGCTTGTCACACTAAAAAGAAGACAGTATCAAAATGCAAAACTTTACATATCAAGACATTAAAAACCAACGCTACCTTTCTGGTCTTTCTATTACTGGGTTGCAAATCACACAGCCACTGTCTCATGGACACAAAAACACATGCACTGTACACACCTGTAAAGCAGACTGGGCACTTGAAGGTTCCTCCCATGCCCTCAAAGCTGTGCTCAATCAGGTGGCATTGAAGCTTCGCTGGTGAGTCGAATGACTGACTACAGAGCTTGCATTCATGGTTCAGTCCTTCCTCTGCGGAGAAGAAACAACAAAAACACACAGAAAATCATAAGATGGGAAATAAGCAGAGCATGAATGCCAGAGGTCTCACTCTGCCTCATTTCTTCTCTTTAAAAAAAAAACAAAAAACTACATTCTCTCACATAAAATTTACATTTGTTACAAAGTCTCCTGCCTGTGATTTTCATGACTCAGACAGGAAATAATATAATATGTGATCTACTCCCATCACGCATAAATTAGATGACCAGCCGGGATCCTAATCGCTCAGGCGAGACCATGCACTTCGAACATGGTGAATGTCATCTTTTTGATTAACTTACATACATTACAAAATAGTTCATTTTTAGCACCTGCAAATTAAAAAAGATTTGTTGAGGGTCTTAATGACAGAGAGGTATTTACGTTTTGTAGATGGTGAATCAAAATAAAACAAGAAAAGTAAAATAATTTGAGATCTGAGTGCAGAGGGTTTAGACAATTGCTGCAAGGACAAAAACATAATTGAAAAATAGCTTTTGAAAGCCTCATTTTATGTCACCAAGCCATCGTATCAAATACTCAAAACAACTCTCCCTACTTACTATCATTTTTAATACAGAGCATGAAGGTCTCCCAGTTTATCTGCTTGGCATTAGAATTCCCTACACATCTATCTAAACATTAGATTACCTCAGCCGAAGCTACTGATAGCTTAAATAAATGTCTTTCAGACTGTGAACCTGCACACTCATTTGCAGCACAACGATCTGCTGACTCAGACTTCCAGAGAACTGCCCATCTCTAGTGCGTCAATAAAAGGACCATACACTCTGCCATGGGGCCGGACTAGTGCTCCATCAAACTCCTGCCAAACTTGACATTAGGCCAGCTACTGCAAAGGGGGTGGGGTATATACACCGGGGACTCATCTAGGGTTTATCCCCAGGTCTCTACAGCCCAGTGCCCACCACATAGGCCCTGGATACCAGAAGCATGAATACACAATTCACCTAACCAGCTGTGCCCGCCTTGAGCCTTGGAGGATCGGAGAAGAGGGTTAATCAGAGGTGCTTTAAGCAAATCTGGCAAAACATATCTGCTGAAAAACAGTGATCTATGGAAAAAAATAGTAACCTGCAACGGACAAGGCTATTGTAAATTATATTTCCTTTTTATTTTTTTTTCTTGTCTCCCACTTAAAGCTCCCATGGCACTCTCCTTTTGTTTATGCTTACGTTTGTTTTGTAGTGTAATTGCTTGTACATTTTCTTTGTTCACAATCAACTTTCTATTTTTCTGTTCAGAATCTTTACTAAAAGCTCACCAAATATGACAAAAGCTGCTTCACAAACTTAAAATACTGCTTAATATTGTAGAGAATGTAAATTAAAAAAAACTTAATCTTAATCTGCTGTGTGTATGCATGGTTCACTAAAGGTATATAAAAAAAAAAGGTAGCATCTCAGTTTCTGCACCCATCGATTGACTCTGACTGATTCTGACAACTGCAACCTGACGACCCCTGATATTTCCAGGAAGAGAGCAGAATGGAAACATCCCCTGCTGTGCCAAAAGAAACAGGGGGAGTGTACACATATTGAAGTTTTTACTGTAACATATTACCACATGTTCATTTTACTATTCTTTGTCAATAACATAAACATATGGCGTGATATAACACAGAAGGTGGTGTCAAACATAAGTTGTGCATCAGCACAGGCTCACAGACTTTGTTCCCCACATGACTGTCTGGCAAAAGGTAAAGGCCGATCAAGGCAACTCATAGTAGTTTGAAAGGGAACAAGCTGATGGTGTGTTCTGCAATCATGCATTTGACAGATGAGATATTCTGCAGCCTACATGTGCATCTGAGTGTAGCAGCAGGCATCAGCAAAGTAGAGGGAGGAGGGTGGCACGAGTGCATCCACGCAGCCGTGCAAGAGGATCACTGGCCTCTTTGATCACCATTCAGTTTGCTGTCTGTGTGAGGGTGTACACTAAGGTCAAGCTTGCTGCAGGGTTCACAGATCTGTTCTTCTGCCATATGCGCAGCCCTCATTTGACCCTAGTGCACAACGCTGTCCCTTTGGAGACCTGGCCTGCTTCATTATGCAGATAACTCTGCACCTGCCTGACTGACCTTGTGTGCATGCGTGTGTGTGTTTATGTGTGTGAGCAGGTGCACCAAGGGAAAATGGCAAAGAGATATTAATACAGTATGCTTCAAGTTTGAAGAATAAAATCGGTGGTATTCTGTGTTTTTCTTATTGCAAATACCATTAACAGACTAAAACCAACATCTCTCAGTACTTTCTGACTTTTGTCACTGCACTGACCGACTCTCATTCCTTCTACAATGGGCTTGTGTAATACCAGAAGCATTTACTTATGCATCAAAAACAGTTTACATATCAGTGAACATATTCGCCACATTTACTGATGCGATACTGAAATATCAGTTTATTAATATAAACCCATTAGCAAATCTTTAAAAAAAATGACTCACATATATGTAATTTAACTGTTGTAAGTTCCCTAAAACAGTTGGGCGTTGTCATTTTTACTTGATTTATGCACATTTAGAATTCAAGCAGGATGGTGTTTTTGGGTTTGACTAAAAATAAACTACAGTTCCCATTTTCACTGTAATGTCATAAACATGTCATCCAGTGCAATGATGTGGCTCACTGACGTATTTTAATAATTTTTGGACAACAAGGGAGCTCTAAGGCACAGAGGAATGAGCAATATCTGCAGAGGCAATACTTGTTAGTGGCTGTGTGGGTTTTGGTCTTTTAATGAGATTCATGGACAATAAAAAAGTTTTTGATTTATACATAATGTGAGATGACTATGTATATAAAATGATATGCATTAACATTTCATTTATATAGATACAGACAGATGAAAAGAGAACAATGGTTGAGAGAGCAATACAGAGGGTATTTAATGAGTAAATTGTACTCTGTAATCTCGTGTGATGCAGCCTGTGTTGGGCTGGGTTTGTATTCAGCACTGTAACAGCAGTTGAATCAGGCTGGCAGCCTGTTTCTTAGTGAGAGCCAAGGGAGGAAGTCAGCTTGCTCGCCCCTATAGCTGCCTCATTGGGCTGAGGTCACTTCCTGTCGCTACCCCAGCCCTTCTCCAGGGCTGCCCAATCAGCATGGCCCTGCTTGGGCCCCCACCCCTCTCTATGCACCGAGCAGACTCTGGATATAGTTACAGGGCCACAGGGGACTGTCAGCTCTCTCTCTCCACCCTCATCTCTCTCTCTCTCCCTCCTCTGACTCTCTGTTTCCGAGTCTCCCGAGTGTTCTCCGCTGCCACCACCCTGTCCCTCTGCACTCCTAAGAAAATCCTTTAGATGAGAACTGCTCCTGTGCCTGCTCCCTCTAAGCATCCCTGACACCAGCAAAGTAAGCCCATCTGCATATCCACAGGGCCTTGCGTTCCTGTGGCTCATGGTTTATGTATTTCACAGCTCCTTAAAACACAAACGCCTAATATCTCTCCCATGTGGAGGACAGGAGACGGAGAGGGAGAGAGGAAAAACTACTCTCAAAAAGAATGGTCTTTATTTCACCGCGCTGTTTACTTTTTTTCATCTGGGCTGAAGTTCATGTGCTGTTGAAGGTTGTTTGGGACACTGGGGCTTACAGGTCTGTCTTGCGTAGTTTAGTGAACTCTTTATGAAGCAGCGACATAACATATTGAATTCTGTAAGTCAAAGTCGGCAAAGTTTTCTGTGAATTTGATGGAGATGTCTCTGTTGGCTTCAAGTGTAAATGCACAGCCATCAGCTGACAGTGAGCAAAAGACTGAAACTAAAGTAAGTAAAGACTAAAGTCTAACTTTCTGATTACAGTGTGTAGTTAAGTATAACGCAGGGCATTGCTTAATTAAAAACTCTCCCTCAGCTTATTCCATTCCAACACCACCACCCCCTCCTCACCACCATCACCACCACTGCCCCTTACTCTATTTAAACAATTCTGCTGAGGAGCCATTTGCATTGGAGGGGAATTCAGGATCACTTTTAGCATTTGGCTTTGGAAGAGAAAAATCTGATACTTAGATTTACACTCCTCTCTGGGGCATAGTGAATGGTTCTCTGAAGCTCACTCTTGGAGGGACCCATGCTGCTTGTGTCGCCACAGCAGCACACTCACAACACAAATGATATTAAGGACATCAATCAAGGCACTTCTTTGCTGAAAGTAATGAGTAAACAAGTGGGAAAGCAAATTGAGAATATTTAGTAGGCAGGAATGGGCTGTTTTGGAGAAGCCATAGACAGAAGTAACATAGAAATCAAAGCTGGTAAATTCAAACTTGTAGGTCAGTGCAATACCAAGTTTTAAAACTGCCAAAACCTTCCAATAAAGGCAGAAATGCCTACTTACAGCAATCTTGTTTATGAGGAATTTCACCTTTAGCAAGAATTTGCTTTCCGTTTTGCCATCTGTTTCATAATATTCAGCCTAACGTTGGAGTTGTATGTTAATAAACCAAGAAGATTTGGTTTTCAGCGGACTCACTGCTGTATATACAACCCACTGCGGGATTGTGGATGGTAGCAGAGTAGACAGCTTCAGGCCTGTAAACAGTAGGTGGGTTTACTTCTCTCTTCTCTCCGCGGGAACTATCCATTAACAGATAATGGGGGGAAAATCAGAGTGATTAAGGCCCAGGGAATTATGGGTGAATACAAATTGACTCCACCTTCGTGTGGTGTGCTCTCTTGAGGTAGAAGCACTGCTCATAAGGAACAAACTCATTTCAGAAGTACTACAAGGCCCATTAAGGCCTGGAGAATGCTGCAGATGGGGGTAGGAGGGTGGTAGGTGGGAGCGCAAAGGGATGGACTCCCCCTGGACCAAAGCTGATTGGAGAACTGGCGCCTGGGGGGAGACATTACTAATATCCATTTCCTGTCTCTGCAGTTTGAGAAGGACAGAGTGAATCAAGTGCAAAATGTAAAAATTAAAGTACTAGATTTAATCATGGCACCTTGAAAATTCACCCCATTCTATCAAACAGTTAATGTATTACACGAACAGTGATGGAAATGTGGTCGAGTGCTAGCTAATAAAATCAAAGAGATTGGAAAACTACCACAGCATGAAAGGAGAAGCTTTACTCCAGTTTGCCTGTAGGGAAGTGGGCATGTAAAAGACATATTCTGTGTCTGCAGGAGAAAAAGTGAAAGATAAGCTAAGCGAAGCACCAAAGCCCTTGTGTCAGGGTCCCAAGTTCGGTGCATGCCTGCTGCTGTTTTCCAACCTCCAGAGGGAGAAGGAGGGTTGAGGCGAGATTGTTGGCTATGACATGTCAGTAGTGGTGACGCCCGCGCACAGCAAGAGCAAAGGATTCTGGGGGAACATTTCTCTGGGAGAATGTCAGCTCTGATGCATGGCAGCTCGTTGGAGGTGCTAATCAGAGCAGGGCTGGGCTCATGCTAGGATCAGCCACTCAGCGCCTACATTAACCGCCTCACAGCTCCCTTGGCTACCGGGCCAGAGGTAGAAACACTGAACTGACAGGTTTT
Organism: Datnioides undecimradiatus; assembly: GCA_008933995.1. Taxonomy (NCBI): domain Eukaryota; kingdom Metazoa; phylum Chordata; class Actinopteri; order Lobotiformes; family Datnioididae; genus Datnioides; species Datnioides undecimradiatus. The sequence continues at coordinate 2,904,672 of WARS01000032.1, read as the reverse complement.
TGTGTCAAGATAAACATGCGTAACGCTTGAATGGATGTTACAAAAGGTTTAGCCGACTAGAACACCTTTTGGAGTTCACAAAACATGGGGGACAAAAACATAAGGACACTTCTTCTGCCTAAAATAAATGCACTGAGCAGACATTTCCACTTGAGTTATTTGCCAAGAGACCCCGTGCATGTCTTTAGCAAAATTCTGATTTTTTTACACTGTAGCAGGAAATGAAGATGCTGTAGCCGATAGTCATTGTTGACGCGTTAACATTAGAGGTATAATGAACAAAAGCCACTGCTTTTTGCTGCATTATTATCATAATGATAACAGAGGAAGCTGAGTGAATAAATGATAGGTTTGCACAAATGAATGCATGTGTGACTTCCTAAAAAGAGCCTGGTATTCATGAAGAACCTGCTGAGCTCTATGCATGGCATACATAAGGCATTTACAAGCATTTATGGCTCAGCTGTGTTATGGTTTCACAGCAAACAGCAGCATAATATGAAGGTGAAAATTAGAGGGAAATTTTACTGGTAGATTTAATCTTTCACTGTGGCCTGTTACCCCTTTTTCCAATACCATGTATAGATTCTTTCTATGTAATTCCTTCTGCAGGAACACATAAATACATACATATGTATATATGTACACAGTGCCACTCAAATCCTGTCATAAAAGAAAAACACACAAGTTAGCTCTACACAAGTTATGTACTGTATGTGATTTTGGGAGGAAAGGACTGTGTATAGCTCATAATTTGTGCATGCATATATTTTTAGATTTGAGACTGCACTAGATTTCCTGTATCACCCTGAAGCCTGCCAAAGGGAAACTAGCTGGTAAAACCAGATGAAGCTGGTGTTTCAGCAGGATTTGGCGCTACTCTATGCTTTGAAGGATGGTCTGCCATTTTGCGTTTGGCCTAGACCACATTACCTGCTATTCTTACAGCTGAAACCCACAATGGCTAAAACTCGGTCAAATGAACAGTGTGTAGGTCACAGAGGCAGTGGAAAAAGAAAAAAAAAGAGAAGGGAGAAATCCACAACAACAAAGGCCACAGCCGAATACTTGTTAACGAATGATGTGTAGGCGCTGCAGCTGCAGGCAGGTATGGAGGTCCATTGGGGACAAACAGTGCAGGCTGTTGAGATGGATTGCATGGGAGCGCTGGACCCCCTGCAGCCACACAAACACCATTCTGCGCTGAAATGCTCTAATTTACTCTATACATGCCTATTCTAAACTGCTGGGCTTTTTCTTGTTAGAAGGAAATAAAGGTCAAGTGACTCCACCCTGACTTTCCAAGACTCTTGTGCTCAATGAAAGTTGCTGCGCAAAAAAAAAAAAAAAAAAAAAAAATTACAGACAAGCAAAAACTCAGTAAAACGGGCAAAGATAAACTTTCGGGTGAGCAAAGAGGAGAGAAGAAACGAGGTGTGAATCTAACCGGAATCTCTTTCAGGTCTCAAAAGAGTGAGTGGCCTGAATGTAAAAAGTTAATTACGGGCACATGCCCGGCTTTTTTCGCTAGCCTCACTGTGGCATTGTCAGGCTGAGGTATGCGGCTCTATGGGGTCTGTGGTCCACACAAAGGAGCAGGGAAAGAGAGCGTTGTGGAGAGGCCCCTTGGCTGAGCTCACGGCATGGAACACTGTACAATTAGCCAGCCCCTGCGTTCTGCCGGCTTATAATTATCAGTGCTTGCCTTAATTGACTCCCTTAGCCTGCTGCAGAGGGACCCCCCCCGCCTTATACCCCCTTCCCCCCTGCTCGACGCAGGCCGCCGAGTGCCACGCCGGGCTCTCCAAAGTCATTTAGAAAAGCGCTCATATTTTCGACACAAAAAAGGGGGAACATTTGGTGAGAGAGAATTCATCATCAGGTGTCTAGAGGTTTTCCTTAATAGAAAAGCTGAGTCCCACTGAGTGCGCTCCGTGTAGCGGCCAGCCACGCATGCTCAGGACCAGCAAGCCGCCATTCGCAGCGGGCCACAAGACATTAGCATAATTTTATATAACACAGGCACCCGCACTGGAAATTTAATACATCTCAGCAAATACGAGACAGGCGTTTTGCATAATTTTTTCTCATTCTCCACCTAGCTTCCGCTCTCCCCTCTATCTCTCTGTCCTCACTCCATGTCTCTCTCCTGTCTCTTCTTCATCTTGCCTCTATCCTTTTCTCTCTCTCTCATGCTGCCACTCTCCTTTGCCCCCGCCCCTCTACACAACCACCCCTCTCTCCTCGCCCCATGGTGCTGCTCTCACTAGGAGAGGGGAAGTTCATTACCTCAGCTAAATCAGAATTAGTCCCTTCATTTTGACGGGGCGAACTTCATTAGAAAGGCCCTTCCTTAATCCAGCAGGGAGAACTGATGAATCTACATGGGGGCAATAATTTGCTTCACACAGCACATTCAGCCACTTCCTCCACACTGTCTCCCCCTTCCTTTTCTCCGTCTATCTGGCTTTATGTACTTATGGTTACATTTTTATTAGATCGACAAAAAAAAACAAAAAACTGAGAAAGGAAAACACCTGCATATAATTAACTAATGGCAGCAGAAAGGGTGTAAAGAATGAGTTATGCTGTTTGGAATGTCCCGTCTCCCCAGCAGGCTTCAGGGCCTCTGGAGCAGCCATAGCTAACTTGGCCGGCACTCAAACACAGGCTGAGTGAGCACGGCCGACAGGAGACTGGGTCTGAGGTAACTATTCTAGATGATTTTACAATGCTGTGATTATATCCTGGTGTTTCAAGATACCGAAATCTTTCCTGTGGATGTGGTTTCAACAGGTAAAATAGGAAAAACAGACACAAGGTAAATAAATTCCTATTATGAACGGAGGTATCGTTCATTCTTTGACTTGGTTTGCTTTTTCTAAAACCTACACAACGCACAGTTTTGCAAGCATCTCTAAAGGGACAGAGCTTCAGCAGTTGTCCAGATCTGTAGAACAAACTAGAGAGCGAAGAGATGTGAATCAGGACAGACAGCCCCTGACTGCCATACCACAGCGCCTGGTGTCAAACAGATGTGCAGCTTGGCAGCTACGCTCCCCAGAAAACAGAGAGCCCGTGGATTCCAGGGTGGCGTTGAGTCGTGCCGCCCTCCCTCCTCGCACCACTCCCCCGTCCCCCAACAGTCCCAACTCCCCCACACTGTGCCCCTGCAGTCTCCCTCCCTCATCACCTCCACACAGGGGTCCCCTGACTGGTAATCTCGTCCCTCGAATGTGAAATCTCCGACAGCGATGCCCCGCGCTTTTACCCCCTACCTCTGCGGCTGATGGGTAAATTGGAATGGCGCTCCCTGCTGGCGCCGAGAGCTCTGAACAGACAGCAGCACACACATGCTGAGGCACCCCTCACACGCCCTGTCTAATATAGTGGACATGCACACTCTCTCCAAGCTGCAATATCCATGCACAGACACATGTCCACGCACGGATGTACACATAGGAAACAGACACACATGTACACAGTCACACATTCACGAAAGCTTCAGGTAAATCGTGTACGCAGCCTCGTAAACACACACACATACAGATGCAAAGTGTTCCATGCATGATCTGTTCGTCCTCGTCTACATAAAGATTGAATGTATGATAAATAAACAGATACAAGGAACTGAGTCAATAAATGTTCAAATTTAAATTTGCATCATGTGAAATGGCTCAGCCTGGGTCCTTCTGCAAAAAATGCGCCTGACTTCTGTTGCCATAGTTTCTATTATATGTATGCACTAAGACAGAGCACACATAACAGAAAGACTGTGTAAACCACAGAGTAAAAGAGCACATAGCTAAGTCCACAGCATGTACAATAGGCACCGCCAACTGGGTGTTTTTCAGTAAGCATACTGTAAAACATTAATAAGAGACTATTTGGTTTTTTTTATGCGGCCAGGCATCAGGGTGGGGTTTCCCAGAGGGCTGGTTTAGTTGTATGAGGCTTCTACTCCATCTATCTGTCCATTTTTCTCCTCAGTCAATGCTCTGAAGCATGCGTGAACGGTTGAGTCCACCCTCAAATCGCAGGGACGTCCTGAAATAGTCAATGGGACCTGAAGGGGCTAAAGATCACTGCAGAAGAAGCCACAGAGGCCTCCCTGTCAAAGGCAGTGCTTTCAGGGGGCCAGGGGTGAGGGGAAGCCAGAGGGAGAGAGCCAGAGACATGACATACATTTCATTACACTTAAACCAACTGTGGGTTCAACTCCGAGCCCTGGATTTCCAATGGCGTCTCAAAGGATGGAGTAAGTGGAGGTATAAGAGAATGGTTTTTACAAAGAACACAATGGGTAGGTGGACAAAGGCAGGCAGCTGGACTAATTGCTTAGGGGCTTGTAGGAATATTTTCTAAGTACTTCTGTTTAAAGCTCAATTTAGTGTTGTACGTCATTCTGGTGAACACTAAATGCCCAAATGTTAATCTTCTCACTCCAGCAGCAATTACAATGTTATGTTTTATTTATTATTATGTTATGATTAACAGTTATATTTTTCCAACATTTACATACAATTATAAATATAGTTTTTTCCAAATATTTCCAAATTCCAAAATATATTTTTATGATTAATGGTGCTTTCATATCTTGACCATTTTTAATTAATTCTGCAGCTATTTTTTATTTATTTTAGGGTGAGTCCCGGATCGAAAGAATCTCCCCTCTTCCAAATTGTCTTCCGATGGCTCCGTTTAATTTCTTCCCACAAACACAACCTTAGATTAGCCTGAGACGAGAGAGGAGAAAACAGTACTTATCCCAGACATGCCCAGAGTGGTCTTTTCAGCGAGAGCTCTCCTGGCCTTGTAGAGAGACTACTTGTCCATTAAGACTGTCAGAGGATGCTCTCAGAAATGAGAGGCCATATCTCTGGAGAGGTCTGCAGGGAGCATGCACAGACGGGGGCTGGGGTTAAAGGAGAGTGCGCTGGATGGGTGTAGTCTAGTGGCCAATCTGTACAGGGTTAAAGGAATCTGCAGCCTGATGCTGCTGCACAGTTTCCTGACTTTTTAGATTCGGTTTCAGCAGCGCACTGTAAAGACACACTTCTCGTCATCACTGCCACATTATGGAAAATATAATTTGCAGTCTAACCTACTTTGCTTTACAAAGAAATGTCTATTTAAAATTCCTTGGGGTATTATTAAAAGGGCTATAGAATTACAAAACACTATTATTATTGCTCGCTTGGGGGGAGCCCTCGCTCATTAAGCTTCTAAGATGTCTTGGGTTTTGATTATTCTATCAGCTTCATTCTCTTATTATAGTGACAAACTCCTGCTATTTTGTTGCCAATCTCCTTCCAGCTGTCACATCTTTCGAAAGATCACAAAAAACCTTCAAACACACTTGTGATATGTCTTCAAATTCACCAGACATCGCTTGATTCCCCCATTGAATTTGTAGGATTAACTTGAGGAAGAAATGTCTCATATTTCTTAACTGGTTGCTATGTCTGACATCAGAGTGTATGAGATTCTAGCATACTGGTATTGTCCAGGGGAGGGAACCCTCACTCTAACCGTCAGCGCATCTCCAAGTGGGACAGAGATGATTAAAACACACCATGGCTGTGACTGACAGACTCCCCACCGCTTCTAGAAGATGACATGTCTCCAAGTCACACAGAAAAGCAACTCCTCTAATTTTAACTCTGACTACAACACCGACCCCCTCTGTCAAAACCCACAAAAAAACAGCCATGCTGAGATTCTTAACTACAATAAAAGTGATAACAACTAAACAGAGAAATAAGTTTAAAAACAACAATAGGGAGGGTGGAGACAAAAGGGGTGAGAAGGCGCCATTTCCCTCTGGTGCACACAAACAGCAGGAACCTGTGAGCTTGTGACAACACCTTCAAACATTTCTGTTACTTTCACAGAAATATCTGATGCTGATGCTCCAATGTGATGCTTCCGCAGCAGTCTTGTCCCAGCGCACATTCGACTTGGCAAGCTCTTGGTTACCAAAAAGAAAAAAACACCCTCCTAGCGGACTGTGTTTGACATTTGTCATGACAGGAATACAGTGAGAGGAGAAAAAGAAAAGAGGAGTGAGAGGTGGGAGGGGAAGAGGAAAATGGAGGAGTGGCAGAGGGTGATCGATGTGTGAAATTGTACGTGTGAAAGAAAATAATTCGGCATTTTCTGGGTTTGTTGCAATTTTCATTTTTTCACGATAAGGAGGACAGAGGGGGGTTTCCTGTTATTGTCACATTGCGTAGAGAGCTCAGGGTCGCGTACTAAATGATTCACAGAAAACGGAATCTTTTACATTGGCGTCAGCAATTCAGCCGGGCGCCCTTGTGGGGGAATTCTTTTTGTGTGTTTTTATTGAAGTCTGCACTGAGCGCGCCCAAAAGCTCTGACAGGGGGCCCCCGAGGGCGCTTGTCTTCACCTCCAAATCATAAGATGGAGAGACGAAGCTCCCTCTGTGCTCTCAATTATACCCCTCAACACCCCCTCTCGCACACACACTCGCAACCCTGCCCTCCCCACCCAAAAAATAAAACAGAGGCAGAGAAGAAAAGCCTTCAGTAATACAGTCCCAGCGGAGGGCTCCACGATCGCTCTGCGCTGCTGGAACAGCTGACAGGCTCAATGCGGCGGGTCCATTCCCTGCGGTCTGTCAGAGTTGGTGCTACAGCATGACGGTTAGTACTTCTCTGGGGATGTGCCTCCTTTGCTTGCCCCTACGTGCCCCTCACATGACAGGCCCCTCCTCTGACCCATGGAAGCACCGTGGCTTTGCCCCAATTACTGCTGAGGCTAGGTGGAACTCTGGGTTACGTGCCCTCTCATGTCTCTTTACCTCTCCCAATCTCCCCGGTGAGGTGGAGACCCATCTGAAGCTCCTGGCACAGACAGGGGAGGTTCAGCATAAGGGGTAGACGGAGGTGTGGGTGTTGCAAAAGGGTTGGTGTAATTTGATCAGAGGGCACAGCTGCATAAACAGGGGTATCGAGGAATTTCTGTCTGCTTGATGGAATTGACTTTGCATGAATGGCCCCTCTTTTCCCCCCAAAATGGGCCATTTTCCACATGTCTCAATGAATTTGACAACCTCTCCAGCAATATGAGCGTAATACTGGAACTGCAACACCAGCTAGGGGTAGCTTGAGTCTTTTCTCGAGCTGTAGAAATTCTCCCTCTCTGGCTGTCTTTGCTAAAGACCTCATCCAAGTCCTGCTGCCTGACCTGTCAAAAGCAGCCCCATCCTCTCTAAAATGCCCAAACAAAATAAACCAACAACCGCTGGCAGGGTCAGAGGGCAGCTGCTCTGGGTGCCTGGACTCTGGCGGGCCCTCTGATTGGTGGAAAGGGCAGTGAGTAAAAGGGAATCTTTTCAAAGTGAAATCTCCAGCTGATGGCTTAGAGCTCCACACCCCACCGTTTGTTTCTCTTGCTGCTGTCAGGAGTTTTGCCCGAGCCATTTGGAAGGATTAGAAAAAGTGGGGGAAGAAAAAACTCAACTGGGCAGATCGTGTGTACTGTAGGGTCTGAGTGATGGCTCCAGGACCCCTCGGAGAGTGATAAACCTTTGACCTTGACAGCCCCCTGTGGTGACCCCTGACCTCTGGCTTTGTGCCACAGACTTGGTGAGACAGGTGCAGGCAGGAGAGTGACCACACCCCCACTGTCCAGGCAAAATCTCCCTCATCTGACCTCCCTGTCCTGATGGTCTGGACGCTCAAACTATGCGAGGCAAAAATCTATCGACGGTGAGGTGATGCTACAGAGCAATTTTGTACTTATATGGAAAGCATGTAAGAACTACATAGTGACAAAAATTATGTATAACAGAATACAGTCATACTGCATTTAGTGAACCAATACTGCAAAATCAATATTAATAGATTATTATATGAAACAGCTTGCATGAAACAGCTAAAAGGGAAATAGGAGATGGAGGGAGAAACTCAGAGGCTGTAAATGGAAGCTGAGAGGGGCATCCAGCTTACAAATGGATTAAGTTCCATTTTAAAAAAGCACTTAGTGATATATAATGTTATGTAAGAAATACAAGTGTGGATATTATTAAAGTGGAGGTGTGCAGGGAGTGGAGGCACGGTGACACGTCACGCGGCCTCGTTTTCTGCTCCGCAGCGGGCACTAGCTCCAAGGTCGCGCCAGTCCGCGCCAGTCTTTCTGCAGATCCATTTCCTCTCCCTAGGCACTTCCCTCATGTTGTTGGCCCAGTGATTCAGTGCCTTGCATTAAGAGCAATTCACCTGCCTCCGGCGTCCCAGCGGCACAGGTCCCCTGGGGAAACCAGGTGGAGCATAAAAAAGTTCCACATATGGTAAAGTCAAGCTGCTCGGAGGCTGCCGAGTGTCTGCTGTGGGGATAGAGGCTCCTAAAAGGCCCAGCTGGTACTTGGAAAAGGGCTTCTGCATTACTACACCTCAGTGTCTGTTTGGGCTCCCCTTTGGAAAGTGTTGGCCGGCGCACATGACCAGCCATTTTAGATTTCTCCCTCTACCCTGCCTCATCCCTCGCTCCCTCCCGCCTTCCAACTGGTTCTGTATCCAATTGAACATTTGGTCCTCCACTGCTGGTTAATCAAATTCCTCCATCTGGCCCCCCTATCCCTGTGGAACACAAAAGGTGCAGCCTGAGCCCGGGTCCAAGTGCATATTGGGAGGGAGGAGGGGGATGGAGACAGGGACTGCCTACCTAACTTACACAGCCCAGTCAACTAGATCAGGTAGAGAGCACGAGGCCAGGCCTGATCGTTTTGGGCAAACAGGAACAGCTTGGGACTAAGTATCAGAGCCCTGCTGTTCATATAGAGCTCAGGGACGGCAGTGGGTTCATATGACAGTAGGAGGGTTTTATGAGCTAATACCTCCACATACACTGTAGAATACAGAATAGAGTGGAGCCTAAGTACTACTGGCTACAACAGAAGGGAAGCACTGCCCTGACACTGATGTTATTTAGTCTCCATGGCAGTAGAGGGCACTGCTCTCAGGAAACAATGCACAGGAACAAAGAAAAAAGAAAGAAAAAGGGAATGAAGACATTTAGGATAAAAACTGCAAATTTGCTTGTTGTCATCTTCCAATGCTTCCTTGAGTTCAAAGTAGCAGTGTGTCAGTAACTAAGCAGTGTCTAAGCCTGTGCTCTGATCAAAAAGAGCTATCTTAAGATATCACACAAAGCCAGCAGTGATCTTTATATCCCCTAGAGAGACTGTGTAGCCTTCACAAAATATCTCCTTAACTACATGTTTATTAGAAGAGACCTTTCAAAAAGCAGTCCTGCCGCACAAAGTTAAACAGGTTTAAAAGTGCAGTCACTTTGACAAAATGCTTCCTTTACATCTGCGTCATATCCAGCTGATCACGTCTGCTCTTTGCTCTGATTCAGCAGGAGAACCTGAGGCGAGGTGAAGACGGGGACATAAATTGAGTCACAGATAGGGAAACACATGGCATCTCAAGTGCTAGCTCTACCCGTCCATAATATCTATTGTATGATTTCTATTCATGTCCAACCATCCTTTCCCCTGCCAGGTGGCAAAACATGTGTCAATAATTAAACTGCTTTTACATAACAGGATACAGGAACACAATGCAATTTGCTCCCCATATTTCATTGGGCCTTTATGAAAGCACATGAGAGAGTGTAATTAATCAAACCACTGGAATATGTGAACGGCAATTTCCACTTAATGGCACTTACAGGGATTGGGTCCCTTAAGCACCACGTTCTGTCTACCAAACGAGCGGGATTCATTTTCATCTTCTTAGTTCAGACAATAAAACCTGGTGCGGATGTTAAACAACACCCATTTGACATTAGGAAATCTGAAAACAACATCAGATTGGGTCCATGTGGCCTCATGCCTTTGGACGCGCTGTAAAAGCGATATGCTTGGCTCAACTTGAGGATGAATTGTGCATGATTTTTGTGCTTGGACTTCAGAAATTATTACTCTTTTTAATGATCTTGCTTTGACCTCAAAACCTGAGTGTATGTTCTGTATTCACCTAACCACAGGAGGCTAACCGCCTCCCAGCCAGGGACAGGAAGAGGATCATTCACTGCTTTTAGTGGCTTTCTGAGAGAAGATGGCCCTAGTCTAAATGGCACCCATGTCCCTAAAAGTGTTTCTCTCTCACCCACCTCTCTTTCTCTCTCCCCGTGCCTCTCCAAAGACTCCTCTAAGTGCAGCATCTTGTTTCAGTAATTCAGCCAGGGCAGAGACAGTGGAGAGAGGGAAGTAATCGATTTCTCTCTCATTTGGTTCCTCCTAGACTTGCTGTAAAGCCTCTTGGGGAGTTCTGGACTATTGGACAGGACAATGTTATGGGAAAGAGTGTCATTGCGTTTAAGGTCATCGTTACACCAAGGTTTCATTTTGAGTGTATTTTTATTGGTGTATGGAACAAAGTAGACAAACAAACAATGCTGCCGCCATTTCCAGGATGGCAGACATCAAGATATGCCCCCCCGTTCATAAAGGCATTGCCATTGTGAATGATGGAGAGAAATATCATGCACTACAGCAATATGATCTACTGTTGAGATACACTCTGCAAACTGCGGCTAAGTACCAAGCTTTTAGTATGGGGTATAGGTAAACCCGGTGTCTATAAAAAGATACCATTACTAAATAATTTAGAGGAAAAGCCTTTACTGTATTATTACTATTTCTGCTTCATGCTTCATATCATCTTTCCAAAAGAAAGAATAAAGGAAAAAGGAGAGTGGAAAGAGAAACGGTAAAATGACCAGAAAGATCGCAGTGTGGAATAACACTGTGCTTTATACTGTAGATTTGAAGGGTTTCAATATTACCACCATTTTTCTCACACAATGAATAACTGAATATAGTTTCACCAAATCACACATTAGTATTTAAGTGGTTTGTACCACTGTAACACAGATACATATCATAATGGAAGAACTGAATGTTTTCCAAGTATTACCCAAGTATAACTTGTATTTCAGAATGACACCTTTACGTGTACATAATTTAATTAGACATCATCAACTGCTGAAAAAAGCAATAATCCAATCTATCTCATTAAGACATTACTTAGCAGTGCCGGTGATGTCTTTCCTCTGATTTTCAGCCTTCCAGCCAGGCCTTATCAACAGGTTTGAGTTTGGTTTAGCCCCCGTCTCCAGTTTGCATCTCCTGCGTTTGTGCCCTTTATGGTCTCTAATCATTCATTCTGTGTTTCAACTCCACGCCAGCCTGCTAAATTCTTAATAGCAGCCAGTAAGTCTCAGGTTGAGCTCACATTCATTTACATCTGATTGAGATATTCTTGCACAAACCAATTAAAAATGCAATACTTGCAAATCTTGGCATGCATTATTTTCAAAATAGAGACCAATCTCGTGTGTCATTAAGAGTGCGGCAGCTGCAATGCAAAAAAGACAAATCTATCTATTGTTTATTACCTCCTCAGGCTTTTTACCCAGAGGGCAGAATAAGAGAGGGAGGGGCAGAGGTCAGCGTAATTACCATTCACTCCCTCCTCGGAGTCAGACAGTGCTAAGACATGCATTGGCAAATTCCATGGCAGCATCGTATATCACATTACCATAAAGCCCCATAGAGCTAACCTTTGTTCAATTCCATTTGATTCTAAGAGAGGAAAACAGGCTCGCTGACAGCCTCATCCACCCTCAGTGTTTCATGAGTTCAGTTGTTTGTCTTTCAGTCTTGTGACTGCTCTTGCTAAAGATGTGCTATTCCAAAAATAAAGCGTCAGGGGACGTGGGGGATCATTGAATCATCCTGGGTAGAATATCACATCATCTGGAGAGCCTCAAGGTTCAGTCTCAAACTATGCCTGAGAAAAAAAAGACAGTTTGTCTTGGAAATAAAGCACCACTCTGTACGCACAGTCTAATTCAATAATCATGCATTTCTATGGTCGCTCACATTCTGATTAACAAGTACCTTGATTTATATTTTTTTAGAGACACCTAATAGTGAGCCCCTAGAATTCACCTGGAAGCATTCTCCATTTTGGCTTCAGCCAACAAACAACAAAGCGTTAGCATTTGCAGCATCAGTACACTCCAATATGCCTGTTGACTGAAAATGAGAGCACCAGTGCTGACAGAATGTGAACTACTGTTACTGAGCAGAGGAGGCTTAGTGGTGATATCTTCAGTCATGCTTAAAACCAATGGCTTTTGCTTTCGGTGGCAATCTTTAGGTGGCGTGGAAGGACAAATGCTGTTACAGAGGATGAAAGCAATGTAAAGATGAGAAGGGGTAAGTAGTGAACAGACAGGTAGAGAGAAATGTCGACAACATAAACCAAAGAAATAAAAACAGGAGTGGGCAAAGAGAGCAAAAGAGAGGGAAAGTGAAACGGTAGAAAAAGAAAGAAAGAAAAAGAGATCTGTGAATTTCCCCTTCCTCCCCTGAGACCTCCCTTGATGCCAAGCATTCATCATCCAGCCTCTAATATCAGTTATTCTGTGGCTCCTCTGCTTACAGCAGAATTAATTTCTGCTTTAATTACTCTCATCGGCGGAATGCTGATGAAGGAGAGGGACGAGGCATTCTGGGACTCGGGCCTCATTCCACCGCTTTAATTTGAATGAATTCCACCCGGAGACGCTGGCAAACAACTGGCAGCCGAGCCCCGGGAGCCACTCTGGGACTGCGCAGAAGAGCTGCAGCCATGGCCCCCACCAACCTAGCTACCTTGTGTGTGCTAGCTTGTGTGTGTTTCCTTGCTTGTGTGTGTTATGTGGAGCAAGTTGATTGTGCGTGGGGCTGTGAGCACAAGTGAAAAGCGCAGAGAGAAAGAACACGCAGGATGGGGAAAAGAGAAAAGAAAGGACAGATTGGATTGAGTGATGAGTGTCTGTACAGTATGTGAGCATGTTTACTGTGTTTGTGCGTGAGCGCGCAGTGTGTGCATTCACGTAAATGTACTCGGGGATATGGGGTGAGAAAGTAGAACGAATAGATACAAACTGTAAACGATTTCATACAGACAGACAGTGAGAACAGACCCATATGGACATGAAACATATGAAATATGAACAACATCACTGACTGAAGCCCACTGTGTAACACAAGTGTTAGTTTGAGAGAAAAAAATCATTAATAGTTAATTTGATTATTCCAGATATGGCACATCATACTCCCAACAAACCCTGAGCCCATGTATCATACAAGAACAAGCAGTATAAAAAGGAAAAATAGGAAAAGGAAAAGACTGTATGTGTGAGAGGCACACAGTCTATGTTTGCATAATGAAAACAACTGCAGAAACTGTATAATATCACAGCAACCCCAGCAGAAGAGCAGAGAGGCCATAATTGACTTTTCTCCAAGCCAGCTTGGTAGTTACAGAATGTAACATATTGGATAAGGATTGTGATTGATTATGTGGGTCTGCCATACCGATTCGTTTGATTAAATGTAACCATGGGTTTCTTTTCCAAGCCCTAATGAAGCAGCAATTTGAAACTGAGAGACTGGAGGAGGTTGAGCCAGGCTGCCTTCAACGCCATATCCTCTATCTGTGTGCATATGAAGCTTCAAAACAGGAGTCATCACATAACATTCAACTTTTTTATAATACACAAAACATACAGTATTTTCAGTTAAATCAATTAAGAAAACTTTGCAACTTATCCAGCAAACTCTCCTGTGCAAAGAAAAAGTCTAGTGCATTCTGTTGCTGGAGAGGTCTGAAATAATAACAGGATTGAAATTCAGTGCATAATTATGTGGCATGAATCTCTGCAGGGAAAACATACATTTCCCTTCACAGCAGAGTAACAAAACTGTAATTAATATGTATGCTGTTATTGTATATGAGGATAGTGCCTACAATCAGGGGTTGAGTTTTCAAAACCACTTGAATTCATTCACTCAAGCACTTTAAGTTTATTTCGCATAACACAATTTATCTCCTCCAATTTCATGTTTGGAGCCATCCCTCCTCCAGTTCAGCAGAGGGCAGGGAGGTAGGTAGGTGTGACCTCCACTAACCCTGAAACCTCTGGACAGGTGGGCGGTGGCCTACGTGCACTGTCCGTTTTGGCAGCAGCTCTCTTCCCCTCCCCGGCAGGGAGCTCAGGCCATGATGAGCAGCTGGGTCGCAAACACTAAGCACATTAATATCTTCTTAATGATAATAATCATTATGGCATAAGCACCTTCCCCAAAGTGGGAAGGCTTGCGGAATGTGCCAGAGTAGCATCGTCGTTAAGTAAAAAAAAAAAAAAGAAAAGAAAAGAAAAAAAAAACTGAGATGAAATGACTCTTTTAATGGGCAGCAACTTACAGCCACCAGGATAATGCAGACACTAATGTAATAATGTGATAATGAGATACACCGAAGACATTAGGGAGACCAAAAACTCAATGAAATCAATGTGAAAGAATAAATAAAATCTATATTTGAAAATCAGGTTCATGCAATTACCTCTGCAGACATACATCACAGGATATATACTGCATGTTAATATTGTTAATATAGACATAACTGCGTTACAGATATACGTTTTAATTAAAATACAAACTATCTGTAAGATTTCCTCCTACTTTAAGACCTTTTTGAAATTACTGGAGTCTTGTCTCCCTGTGCCTTTGAATCCATGAATTGCTACTTGCTCACAGCATTTCCCATATACTCGCCTCATTTAATATAACTGTCAGTATTCACCTATCACAGGCCATTATCCGTCTCATCCGCGTTCATTATTGAAGCTAATGATCTGTTGTCCTCTCTGCTCCCCATTGAAGGAGGACTACATTAAAAGTCTCTTACTAACTTAATTAGTAATTATAAATGTTAAAGATTAATCAGAGAGTGAGTGGCTTAAGGTTTACGTCTCTAGGCAGTGGTGGGACAAATGGAGAGACAAAGAGGCCATGTCGCTTCAGTGTTCACACTCCACTGTCATGCTGCAAATGGAACAAGACATGATGAAGAGAGTGCAAGTGTGACCATTTTACCTCTAATGAATGTCACGTGTTTGCATGTGAAAAGGACCTGCAACAAAATACTCTTCATAATTCAAAAAAAGTCCAAAAGACAGTGGGAACTTATGCACATAAAACTTCATCTTTAAGCTACAGTTCTTGCAGCCAAATATGCAATGCCGTTTCCTTTCTATAATCATCAAGCACTACTGTAGTCGATATAATGCTGTTACAGGAAGCAGCATTTAATATGGTAACCTATGATGCATGAAGTACTCACATTATCTCTTTCTAACAAGATGGAAATAGATCCCCTTAATTAAATCCTGGGTGTACACTAATTCCTTACTAAATCTGCACCTCTCTGACAATTCCACATCAGCAGCACCGTGCACTCCAGTAAACATATAAGCACTGATATCAACATTAAACCTTAATAACTAATAAAGCTTTCATCCAGGGAGTTCCTGTGTGATTTCCATTAATGTGGGGGGAATCGCCCAGGACCATCTCCCTGTTTTCCGGAGCACGTTGATGCTCAAGCCGGGGGGTCGGTGTTCTTGGTGTACAAGAAAAACAAGGAGGAACTTAAGCTGTGCTGAGTTGTGGGATGGTGGAGATGCAAATTGCATTGCTGCCTGAACTCCATCCTCACGAGTAAGAGAAACTGCTGCACTTTTATTTGACCTGCATTTAAATGTTACAATTTCTAGTTAGTGGATATGCACAGGGCTGAAAGTGAACCAAAGAAAAAGCAAACAACTGACCACTCTAAAGACGAGCAAAGATTCTGCAGGACACAATAGCGGGTATCCATTTCGTAGCTCTGCCCTCACTGTTTTAGAGGAGAAATGGCGGAGCCTTGACTGTTGAGCAGGGAGTCCTATCACACAAGACACACAGAGTGGGTTGATGGTGGGGGGCTGGCCGGTGGCCCGCAGCACCTGAAACCTATTAGAGAGCTTTGGAACATTCCACAGGGTTCTTCCACTTTGGCCAGAGGGCATCGTAAAGGTCCTTGCAGAGAGGGTCGATGCGACTGAGACGCCGACAAAAAGCCAGCAAGGTGAAACACTAAAACCAGAGTCTGATATGGGAGAGTGTATATAAAGAGCATATATAATGGCAGTGTTGTCTGTATTGTTGTTGGAAGGAAAACATGTTGCTTTCACCGAATCTGTAACTAGCTTGTGGTCCCTGCTGGCACGTAAAATGTGGTCTAAAGGCAATGATAACATTTTCTCCACCTAGATTCACAGGGAGTTTGTCTTCATAAAGGACCACTATGATTAAAACATTTACCGTTGGCAAGCCAAGCAAAACTTTTATCAACTTTTTATCAAATGGTTTGCCATCTGGACTTAAAACAGTAGGGGCCCAATAGTGCGCTGACACTAAAAACAAACATGCATAAACACACACAACCTGCTGCCAAATTTCTTGGAGATAGCCTTATCTTCTCCGCAATGTGTGTGTATATATGTGTTTTAGTGGTATCAAGGCCCATCTCTTTGGCTGGATCTGAGTCCATGCCTCAGTGTTATGCTCACTGGATTTAGCTCTATGGGTGTCTGTGGCCTCTCCTCTGGCCGCCCGTGTCCATTTGCTCTGCGGGTATGGCAGGCCTGAGCTGACAGATGGCCGCCCCTCTCCATTCCGCTCCAGAGTAACACAGTAACTGGTTTTTCCTCCGCCGTTGACCTTGCCACAGCCAGCCAGCAATCCAGGCTGGCACTCGGCCTGTCGAACAGGAGGGTAATGAAGTCCAGCGCTGCTCACATGATTATTAAGGCTTTGACGCTGGGGGGCCTTTCAGAACTCTATCCCCCTCCCTTCTCCTCCCCTGTCTGCCATTCACACAGCCAAAGTTCGATGAGGATAGTCATTCGTTACTTGGTACTTTAGAAAACCACCATTGTGTGCCATAAAGAGAGCTGAAACTTTTTGTTGTTCTCCATATTCTTAAACAAACCTCTCAACGCCTGTGAAGTGTACATAACAACATTTTTGAGAACATTATTGAAACTCTTCCCTATTCAGTAGCATAGGACAGCTACTGGTGTCCCAGCATGCATGTCATTACAAACGCACCAAGTAAGAGCCACTACAGAAAGTTAGATCAGATCTGTCACACTGCTATTGGTGCTGACAACCTCTAAAAGCAATGCAGCTCAGCAGTAGCGCAACACTTCACTATCGCTGTAATTCTCCCTTACCACAAGCATCTCTAGGCACGCCTGGAACCCTGGTCCCATCAGGGCCAGGCTGGGATTTGAGAGGTGTAGGTTGCAGCTCTGACCTTTACTAAGGCAGGACTGTCTGTTTGCACTTCTCCCATAAGCCCCCCTCCAGTCAGACTGCTAAGCAACCCCATCAGACCAGGGGTGCGCATGCACCTACGGCCTTGGTGACATCTCGGAGACCATGGGGAGGTAGAGTAATGCAGAGGTTAATTCTGATCATCCAGTATTTATGGGCTTCACTTCAGAACAAGGGTTGGCATTAACACTCTAAAGGAGACATCCCTCCTGTATATCAATAAAACATAGCCAGAAGCTCAGGAAGAGCCTACCTTTATTCAGGTCACCCAAGTACCCAACTAGGCTTGCATGGGAGGATTTTAAAAGTACACCAGTGAATCTATCATTAGATGATGCCTTGAAATTTACAGAGAAAATTTTTTTAGGCTTTATACAAATCTGGATTGTTGTATATTCGTAATTTCTGCTTATGTACAATTTACTCAACAAACAATCACAGTTCAACCATCAATGCAAAGAATTTGCCCCAAATCGCCATGGTGACATCAGCCTATCTATTGCAATGCAGTAAGGGGCAGCAAGTGTTCGCTCCGAGTTTGTACAAACAGGCTGTATGAACTGAGAGCATCAGATATTTTCTCACATGTTGGCCTAGTCTGTGAAGTGTGGGGAAATGTCAGGAAAATCAATAGATAAGGACCACATCAGACTGAGCTTGTCTGGCCTAGCAACAGAGCATCCCCATGGTGATGTCAATTACCTCTGCTTTACAACAAAAACACCGGGAAGAGCAAAACAGTCTCTGCAATGCTGTAAAACTTTTAATGCAGTCTCCTGGTTACATTGAGGAATTTGTAAGAAACTTCTTTTTTTGTTTTCCATCCAGACAGGTAGGTAACACAGTGAATGTGGGAATCTTATTGATAGGGTTTTTTTTTTTTTTTTTGCAGCTCACTCTGTTTTCTATTCTCCTCATGGACGCCACATTAGTCAGGGAGAGGTATAATGTAACGAGCAGTAAGGTGCGCATAATTGCATATTAGCAGCAACACACTTGGCTGCACGGGAGGTGACTGCGCTAACGAACAGAGAGGCGTTATTAATCACCAATTAATAAAAGCAGGCAGATATCACACTCTGTATAGGGCATGCATGGTTTCCTTTGTTTCCACTGGCTGGTCCAAGCCTGTTCTCTTATTTATTTCATAAGATTGATCCTGTTTCTGTGCCGTGTTGTCTATTGAGTTCTGACTCTGATCCAGCCCCCTAGGAGTCAAATGAGGAGTGTTTGGCTATGTTTGTTAGCAGATTACATGTGTATGTGCTCTATGAATGAGTCCCAGAAACTGAGGGAACACCAGACACATCAGACACACCTAATCAAAGAAGATTATAGGGAAAGAAACAAAGAATAAAAATACCATATTCTGTTTATGAACTAGAAAGAAATGAAGCACTTAGTGTAGTGGTAAATCTGTTACCACCAGGGCAGAGACAGTGATGGAGACCATGTAATCAGTATACACTGGCCAAGTTGCTCTTGGGTCCCGAGACAAGAGGATATGTGTCGAGGATAATTTGTGACCCTTAGCAAAAAACAAAAGGCTTTCAGCTTCAAATACTGTTACAGTGTGCCTCCTGTCTATTCCCCCAATAACAGCCAATGCAGTATGTTTTGCCAGGTTGGAGTGTGGTTACTATGAAAATGTGAGGGTTAGATAGTGAGACAGAGGAAAATGGAGAGATAGTGGACAGAGTGAGGGGGAAGGAGAAAGAGAGAACAGAGAGGAGGAGGAGAAACTAGAGGAGAGCTAAAGGCCTCTCACTTGCTCTCCAGCTCTGTAACGGCCCACAGTGCCTGCTTCACACAGAGCGGCCAGCTGTACAGCAAATGTGCCTTTCCCTCTCCGCCCCCGAACCTTTCCACCCCTCCAGTGCCCCCCTCTGCCTGGGCCGACCAGGCCACCGGCTCCTCTCTGTGCGAAAAGGCTCCTCCCTGACTTGGCTTCAAGCTCATTGCTGTCACCTACCCAAAAAATCTGTAGAGGTGACCCCAAAAACACTTTTCTGGGATGTGGTTTGGTTTGTTTGTTTACAATTGTCCTTCTGAGCACTGCCACCTTGGCAGTTGCTGCTTGGAATGGACAGGGGTGAGACGAGAATTGGATTGAAAGCAGATATAACAGAAAAGCAAAAACCCTTTTCACCTTTAAAACCCTTTAAGACAGAGCCCGTGCTTCAAAACATGTCAGGGCTCTGAAAATCCACACAGGGACATTTGAAACAGTACGATAAATGGGCCAAACGTGCCCCCCATGAGGCTCCAAATGTCATAGTTTATGGTAGGGTCAAAGTGAAGCAATGGGGTGGCATGATGGCATGCTGGTAAAACCAAACAAGCTTTTGTGTCAATGAAAGACCTTCAAAGGTCCTCTTAAAAAACAGATGACTTTGTGAAAGCACTGTGATTTTAAAAAATATTTTCCAATGCAATTACTGCAGATCAAGATGGCAAATTGAACTGATGGACAGATTTGTTTTCTAATCTAAATGACAAATAGAAATAAAATGTTTGATAGTGACTGCAGCAGCTGAAAGCTGTATAAATCTGTGTGTCTCTGGAGAAAAATCGGACACCCTCAATTCTGTAAGTGAGCCATGCCAAAAAAACTCTAAACTAAAGAGTGGCCAGCTGTCTTCTGGCCTGCTATTAAATTGCTCCTTGGATGGTGGCGATATCATTTTTTTCTCCATAGGAGTATCACACCAGGTCCCCAAACAGAGCGACCAGCTGTACAGCAAATGTGTACTGATCCATCTGGGCCCTAGCAGGCTGCGGCCTCCATCTTAAAACACGTGGGGCTGTTCACAGGCTTGGCTGGGGCTGGTCTACAACACACCCTTCTGCACCTATTGCCACCTCCTTCCTTTTAATTTACCTCTATTATCATAGTAAATGTTGAGTAGTGAGGCACCAGAACTGTGTTTCGTGTCTGTACAAGGACCGTCATCACCTGACTGTAATATCCATGCATCAAAATGTGTTGGCAGTCGTACAGAAGAGGCACGGACGAGCACTTCGAACTGATGGGAGGAGGTGAGGGTGGAGGCTGAGTGCACTTGGTTTAGGGAGACTATTGTATTACAAAGGCAGCTAATATGGACTCGTCTGGGTGAGACAGGCTCAGGTTTTGTTGTTCCATACACTTAGCACTATGGTTATGTCACGGCACATCACTATATATAGAGTTATCAGTGTGAACTGACACCATGGAGCGGGGCATGGATGAAAACAACACCCCTATGAATCCAGCGTCTGCTCCATTACCTACGCTAATAACGCTGACAGCTGAGCGGAGATGACCCCAGCCCCCTGTTTCCCCTCTCCTGTGCAGATGGCCATTAAAAGGAGAAAGTGTCCCTTTTTTCAGTAGAGAAGGTATTTAGAGCTTTTCCAAATTAGCATTTTTTTTCCTGTGATTTTGGCCCAAATTGGCTTTGCAGTGATTACGGGCTGGATTGAATTTAACACATTTCTACATTAAAATGGATCAATTCTTGAGAAACTATATAAAACCATAAGATAATCTAACCTGGTGCATATGTTGTTCTTCAAACCTCTTCTTGGTTTTGGTTTATATGTCTAAGTTTCCTTTTTGTTTGCTTACAAAAATACAGTCACCTCTGGACAACTTCATCTTTCTACTAAATTTTCATTACGATGAGTTTTGTTTTCTCCTTATTTTAGAGATCGCAAAACAAATGCATCTAACAGAAACCCTTTTGAGGAGTCTGATGAAACCCGTGATCATGGTGAATACAAAGCAACGGCATATCAGAGAAGTAAGACATCAGACAATAACCCAATCACCTATCCTCCTGTTATCTTAAGCTGTCTGAATTCCACTATTATGGGGGAACTGTGTGCTTGTGCCGCTGACAGACATAAAATAACCAGTAGGGGGGTTTGTTTTCTACCCTCCCAGTGTGCTCCGTGCCTGCCTTTGCGAGAGAAAGGACTAATGCTGGCATGGTACTGTATTAGGCACCCCCAGTAGAATAGTGGGTGAGCAGATCGCAAAGATGAATACAAAATACACACCTACACACTCTCAGCTCGTCTCTCTCCTTTGCAAATACACCGAAGCATCAAAATCACAAATCACATGCTTCTGATTGTTTATGCACAAACAGTGGGTCCCTGATAGAATTGCCTACCGGTCCTGATAGAATTGCCCACCGTGTTTAAATTCACCTGCGCCTAGAAGCGTGTCCCAAACAGAGAGGCGGTTTGGTTCCAGATCAATGAGTCTCTCTCCCACTGAAGACAACAGATAATGCAGTGTAATGAAAGAGCCGCCAAACGAGCTGAATAAATGAATGAATAAAGGAACGTGAGACCGGAATTCAGACGCCTACTTACTGCAGGCAAGAAAACCTGTTTTCCAATTGTCTGTTCTCTACAAATTATTCTGCCTGCATACAAATGACAACCAAAAGTAAAGACATTTTGTGGAGGTTAGTCTTACACCAGCACTCTTTGTTTAGGAATCTTGAGAGAGAAAATGAGAAATTTGGAATAATTTCATGATACACAACATAATAAAATCAAATATCCATTTTTTCAGTTGATTTGACGTCATTAAATGCAGAAAGCATGGAAGTATTTTTTAACAGTTGTTGTATTCAGATCTCAGTCATCTTAACAGACTATCTCAGTGAGGAGGCACGATAAACAAACAGACAAAAAATGTACATTAGCAATGTGGAGATCTTTCATTAACTGAAGAATATTTTGAATACATTTTGAATCATTAATTTTGTTTTGGTCTTAAATGTTTTTATAAATTGTATGTTTCCACTACTTCAAACTACCTTCATACAGAGTGGTTTGAAGTGGAGAGATTCTGCTCCACAAGCATGCACACGTACTATTATACCATTCACATGCATGGGGAAATGAAGATGATAGTTTATAAATGCACAACACTGGGGATGCAGTTGATGTCAAAATATTAAAATAATTCCACCTATTTGGTGATGTGATCCAGATACTTGTGAGCCTGAATGAGACAGGGTCAAATATTTTATTACATATATCACATCAATCCTTAGTATGTGATTCACGTTTAAAAGAATAGGAAAAATCTATGTCTGAAATTTATTTAAAATGATAAAATACTTGTTGTGAAATTTAGTGAACTGTCCTTAATGATTTCTATATTGTATTGATGATGGTAACACAAAATCATTCCCTCTAACACTGAAATCACAAACCTAAGAGCCACATTGATTAACGCCATGCCAGATTATAGAAATACTTTGGGAACTGTAGAAAAACATATTTACGTAGATATTACACAAGCACTGTTTTTTACGACTTTGTTCCAGGAATGCAACAGAGACCATAATGAATGGAACAAAAAGAGTTATCTCCTACCCAGCATGTGGTTGGCCACATGAACTTGGATGTCCCATTCACTGTAGAACACCATCTGACATTTGATACACTGGTATGTCTTTTTCTGTAAATAGGACCGACAGGAAAAAAATATTACAAAACTTGAAATCATTTTTGATTTTACCAATTTAAGACAGCAATACAGAACAATTTGTGAAGCTTGGCATATTCCATGAACTATTCATCCTCATTCAATAGAACACTAATTAACAATACCTCTTCAGTTTGTGAGGGACTGGCTCTGGGCATGGGGGACACCTGGGGGGTCTTGAGCTGCCCACTGCTGCTGTCCCCAGCCTGTTCCCGATGAACTGTCTGGACATGGTTTTGCAGCTCTGCTTCAGACTCAAACTTCACATTACAGCTGGAGCATCGTGTCTTGGCAGCGGATGATGAGGATGTGGAAGAAGATGAAGAGGATGAGGAGACGGCTTTGCCTTTCCCGTCACCTGGGCTGAGACTCTCCCCCTGGACCCAGGCTGCTGTAGTTGTAGCTGGAGTAGTGGCTCCACCCTGCTGATGCTGTTGCCTTCCTCCATTTACTGTTGGGCTGGAGCTCTTGGAGCCAGCTGCTGTCACGCAGGATGCACATAGTCCATAAGGCAGTCCATTGATGTCCAGTTTCACCAGATCTTGTCTGGACCGAAAATCTTTCAGACAAGAGGCACACTTGAAAGGTTTTTGACCATGATGTTGCTGCTGGTTCTGAGAGATGACATTGCTGCGGCCCATGGTTTGGTTGTTGGACATAGTTCCTGTCTTTTGCATGTGGAAGGTACCATGGATCTTGAGCTCCAATGTGGAGGTGACTGTCTGCATGCACACCACACAGCGGAAACCTGTCAGGGAGTTCCTCAGGTCAGGGTGCATCTGGCAATGCTCCAGAAAGTCTTCTTCACTCTGCAGTGGCATCTTACAAATACGGCAGCTGCCTGTGTCCAGACTCTTGCTATGGGTGACCTTGTGCTCAGTTAGGGTGAGCAAGGAAGGGAAGCGCTCCCCACAGATGGGACACATATAGTGTTTGACAGGCCCAAGGTGGGTCTGCATATGTTCCCTCAGCCCAGCCTCAGAGAAGAAGGTGCGAGAGCAGACATTGCACTTGTGGTTGCCCTTGATCATCTCAGCTTTTCTTTTCACCATGGCACTCTCCCCAGGGCGTATATTGTGGTCCCTTAACTGATGGTTAGAGAGGAGTGACTCCATGGTGTAAGATGCCCCACAGATATCACACCCATACATGGGCTCTGCAGTGTCCACCTCTTCCTCACTTCCATCATGACTGTTCTGGGACTCCACCGCAGATCCTCCTGCTGCCCCTGGACCATGGCTGTTAGTTATGAGACCTTGTAGCTCAGCATCCTCTTTTGGCTGGCCATCCCCACCACTTATAGAAGAACCATTAGCACCACAGTTCTGTGCCTTTCCATCAAATACACAGTGTTTCTCCCTCAGATGTTTCTCCAAAAGAACAATGGCATGGAAGGCCTTACTGCAAAAGCGACAGTTATACTTCTTGCTGTGGGTGGTGATGTGACATTGCAGCTCCACCTCTGTGCCAAAAGACTCACCACAAAATATGCAGCGATGAGCACGGCCCTGGTTTTCCAAATGGCTATGTTTGACATGCAGCTGCAGGTCAGTCTCATGTCTGAAGTCCCAGTTGCAGGAGGTGCAGCGATACACCTTCTTCTCATTGCTGTGCTTTACAGCCAGGTGGAGCTGGGTAGACACTTTTGAGTCAAAAACCTCCTGACACAGAGTGCAACGAAAGAATACAAAGGTATGCATGTCGAGTAGGTGCTTCTGCAGGTCATCCACTGAAGTGAACTGTTTGTCACAGCTCTCACAGATATAATAGGTGGAGGTAATAGTGAAGTGAATTGTCACATGCTTAAGCAGCGACTCTTGGTTGGGAAACTCTTTGTTGCACTGTGGGCAGGTGAGTTGAGGCTGCAGGCCATCAAGATGAGTTTTTAAGTGAGTCTGGAAAAGGTCTAAGCTGGTATACTTGGCACCACACTGGTTACATATGAACTCACTGGTATTGCGTGAGCTACCTTGTTTCAGCATGGCAGTTTGTTCCACAGATATTGGAGAAGAAGGGCTGAGAGCACGCAGGGACTTCTTTCCATTGTTGATGTAGTTTAGTGCCAGGGGAATGTTCTTGTGATTCTCCTTGATGTGCTTGTTGAGTTTCAAAACACTGTTGAATATGGGTGAATTGGTGCAGTACGAACAGGAGTACACCTCTACTATGGACTCCTTGGGAGTCACAGCCAAGGGGGAGTCAAAGCGCAGGCTTCCCCCATCACAGTGAGTCTGACGAACATGTTCCTCCAAAGTAGCCTCTGTCAAGAACCCCATGAAGCATTGTGGACAGAAGAAGGCATTGCTCTCCTTGGCCACTGGACTGGGAAAGCCATGGGAGCAGCGAATGTGTTCCTGGAGGGCATTGAGGTCACTCAGTACTTCAGGACAGAAGTTACACTGAAGGAGGGCATCTGGCAAGCTGGCTAACAGGGCAGCGTGGTCTTCTGCATTGTGGACCTGCTTAAGATGTTCATTCAGATTTAGTAAAGAGGGCAGAACCTCCAAACAAAACTGGCAGGTATGTGCCTGCTCTGGCTTGTCCAGATGCATGGTTCGCAGGTGAATTTGAAGCACAGCCAAACTGGAGAAAACCTGCTTGTTGCAATAAATGCAACTGTAGGAGACTTTTGGCTGTTTAGAGGAACGTCCTCCCATGTCTGATGTGTTCTGAGCAGCTCTCTTTCTCCTGCCCCTTGTCTTCGGCACAGGGGGTGCTGTCTCTACCATTGTGGAACTATCAACAGAGAGGTTGGAGTCAGGAGTGGTGCTGGAGACAGAGGTGTAGCCCACAGTCAGCAAGGAAGGGCTGTTGCTGTGGTTACTAGATTCCGGGAGCTGGTGGATGTCCATGTGAGCATACAGCTCCTCAACAGACAAAAAGTGCTCAGAGCAGATAGCACAGGTGTGACCCTTCCTGTCTCGGCTGTGGGCCTGGTCAATGTGAGTCAGCAGAGTGCCCTCATCACTAAAGGGCTCGTGGCAGTAGATGCACTGCAGGGTGGCACCCAGGCCTCCATCCTCAGATGGGGAGCACTCAGGATGGCACTCCGCAATGTGCCTCTGGAGGTCTTCTGGGACATCAAAGCCCTCTTCACAACGACTGCATTTGCGAGTTTCTTTCAGTTTCCATTCATCAGCTCTAGAAAGGCTTGAGCTGCTGCCATCTTTGCCCCTTTCGTGTACTTGCATGTGGCCGTGGAGAGAGCTGGAGGAAAGGAAGCCTCGGCGGCACACTGGGCACTTGTGGGGTTTGTTAGAGGCGTGAGTTTTCATGTGGATTTTGAGGTGATCACTGCGTGAGAAGGCAGAGTCACACTCACCACAGTGGTACTTTTTATCACCGGTGTGTAGCTTTACGTGTCGATCTCGGCTGCGCTTGTGCTTAAACAGGCGACTGCAAAAGGTACAGCTGAAAGGGAGTTTATCACCGTGGCTCTGTTCGTGACGCTTGAGGAAGCTTAAGCGGCTGAAGGACTTGTCACAAAACTGGCATGGGTACGGCAGGCCAGGGCCCCCTTCCTCCTCTCCAAAATCATAGTCCTCGCAGTGTCCTGGAGAAGTCTGATCTTTACTGGAGGGAGATGATGCTGGCCAAGAACATGATGGGTCATCCTCAAGATCAGCACCGTCTGGAAAGAAGACAGACAGAGGGAAAAAGAGAAACGAGGGTAGCAAGGGCAAGTCAGGGGAAAAGAAGGAGAGAGGAGAGAATGAGTGTGAGAAGTGCTTTGTAAGAGTGTATTAGTGACTAATTTGTCTCACTCTTTTGAATAAAAAAGGTGGGCCACAGTGGTGTTATTTGTCATCATAATTATAAGGTTGTGGTGTATGAATTTAGAATACTTTGCAACTTAGACATTTTTTTCTTCAGCAGAAACAATACCTCTCCTTAGGTGTTATCTAAAAAAGTTACATTTAAATATGCAATTTTAAGTATAATTAGGGAAGAGAATAAGTGGAAATACTTTTACTGCAATTAACCTTGTATGTGGCCATGTAATGGCTTAGCCCACTGTGACTTAAAACACAATCTCTCTGACATTTAAAGCCAACACAAGACAATTTGTGTACTTTAGGATGTAAGCTCGGCATGAGGTAAATTAGAACATTTCTATTATTCCTGAACAATTACTAGAATATTTTTGAAAAACAAGAGCCCTTGAAATGACCTTAAGACAAGAGAGAGGGAGAAAAAAAACAGGGTAAAGCTGCTCTCAAGAATGAAAGAGAAGATTAAATGTGCAGTTTAAACTATAGCTACGCATAGCCT
This sequence comes from Datnioides undecimradiatus, assembly GCA_008933995.1. Lineage (NCBI taxonomy): Eukaryota > Metazoa > Chordata > Actinopteri > Lobotiformes > Datnioididae > Datnioides > Datnioides undecimradiatus. Next base: position 2,877,654 of record WARS01000032.1, on the reverse strand, counting down.
TTAGAAATGCAGCAAAAAATCATGAAACATGGTCCTTTTGGAACATCATTCAGTAGATATCAGATTATAGAATATGCATTATTACCATATTTATCTGTGTGGTCTGCACCAAGCCGTAAGGCAAGTCATTCTGAATGGATGAATATGCCATGTACTGATGCGGCTGGAGGAGGGGGGCACAAGGGGACAAGGAAACGGATAGGGGAAGACAACCAAGTGGCTAACTACCTTGTTCAAGGACAAGCAGGTGCAGAGAATGACCAGGGAAAACCATTTGTTTTACAATAACTTTAATGTGTCCCTACTCAGATCACCTCTCTGCCGACATTCCAGTCCACTGGTTCACTGTACGGTGATATGAATGGAAAACACAGAGCACCACTTTCCACAAGTTCAAAAGGTTACAGACCACTTCTTCCCGCTGCTGAATTCTAAGTGCTGTGAACTTCCTTACCTAAATAAAACAACGTAATCCCAACCCCTTCAAAAAAAAAAAAAACTGTGTCAAAAGGCCAAAACTTGGAATGGGAAAAACAAGAGGAAACTGCTAAGATTTACGAGAGGGACGAAGGAAAAGCACAAGCTCTTTCCAGGATTCAACCTCTGTACTCCCCTTCAGCTGACAAATCTAAGTCTCTCTCTCTCTCGCTCCCTCTCTCCCCCTTTCTGTTGTTTTTGCTGGGAGATCTGCCCTTTGTCAGGATATCATGCCCTCTCTGAGCACTTACCCCCATCAGGCCTATCTTCAGGAAACAGATGGGGTCGGAGGCCATTCCCTTGCCCCTCCAAACTGCTGAAAGCGGCACATTGAGAGCCCACCTCCACACCGTGGCCCTCCCGGAAACCTCCCACCCCTGGCAAGGCGCCCACTCTACACACACATCTCACTCAAGGAGCAAACCTTGCTTGATTTACTTGCTTTATCTCTCATACATGTCTCGATGTTTTCTCTCTCTCTCTCTCTCTCTCTCTCTCTCTCTCTCTCTCTCTCTCTGGTTTGAGGGAGGATGGGTGACTCAGTGCTATGCCCTCCTCCACAGAGGGGGCGGATATGCCCTCTCTTATACTGCCTCCCAGGGTATAGGAGAAGAAGACAGTGCATGAAGAATGACCCCATCCAATGCCTTACAGTCAAACATATTGGCTTCGAGACAATAGTATAAAACAAACAAATAAATGGGCCTGTATACAAGGCTAAATTAAATTCTACTGTCTTAAATGAGGATGCCTTTGCCTTGAGACATTACTAAGCTGCCAGGACAACCTCACTTCATTTTTTTGGTTTGTTTACTTGTTGTCTATTATTTATTTAGTGCCTTCACTCCAATAGCATACATACATAATGTCGTATCTGTGGGGGACATGTGGGAATCGCAAACATTACTTGTGAGCAAAATGGATGATAATATTAGGTTTATATTTATATTAGGTAATATTATATTTATATCAGGTAAAATATTACAAATGCTGTCATACAATAAAAAATAGCACAACATTAATATTACAGTTAAATTTTGATTAATTTGCCTCTGAGTTACACCTGTTGAGGAATAAACTCAAGATCTAGTCATACCAAATTGACTCAAACATATTGCATGTTTGTTAGGGTTCTTGCTTTAAATCATCTGTTGTAGGTTAAAACTGAAATTTCAGGTACAATTTTCCCAAATAGTGAGATTTATGACAGTTTAACCCCCACACAAATACAATAACACACACACACACACACACACACACACAATAAAAACACAAGAGAGCACGAGTGCACACACTGCACTCTTACTCACAGTAACAAATATATACAATGTGCAGCCATACATGTACACATAGAATCCACAGATACAAGCGCAATGGCCGAAACAAGTGTGTGAACAACTGTAGATGAAAGAGCAATCTTTCTCAGGAGACCTCAAGAGGAAAGAGAGAGAGAGACTTGTTTTTTTCCTTCTTCACCCAGACAAGAAATGCCCAGGCCTCAGCAGCAGCCTGAGTAAATAAAAGAACGGGCCTTACTTCCCTGTCTCTCGGGCCGGGGGCCTGTGCACGCCAGCACTCTCTGTGCTGCTGCCAAAGGGGATGCTGGGGCCTGAAAAACTACACCCTGCAGCTGAAGGGCTGTCTTTGTTGGTCTGCCAAGGCCTTCCTGAGCATCCTCCAGCCAACAGCCTGTCACGTCCTGGGAGGAAGACCTCCATCTTAAGGCCTGTCCCTCTCTGGGAGTTCTGTCCCTACCCCCTCCCTCATTCTCTTTTAAATGTCTCCTATATAGAACAAAACAACCTTATTTGCAGTGCTTCTATATGGAATGGCGTAAAATTAACCATAACCATATTTAGCTTCTTACTAACATAAGCAACAGTACATGAAGACTATTTTGAGCATTAAACAAGTAGCTTATAGCCTGTCAGGTTTAAGGAATTTATATATGTACAGTGAATAAAGAAATTTGAACAGCTTTTTTCTTTTACAACAAGCTGCGCAGTAAAAATTCCCTCTTCACACGCAGGTCTCAGCTTCCTCTAAACCAGTCTGAACTACTCTTTGTGCACCACTTCCTCTACGTTCATTTATAGCACCCTTTCCCAGAGTAAATACTCCTGTTCAAATAAGATCCTTAATGTTGAGAACAGGTAAGTTTGCCGTTTCTGTACACAGTGGCATTGTGCTCAAAACCCCCAAAGAATGTTTTGATTTATGCAATTAATGTATCTGAGAATTAGCAAGATATATAAATATATTTTTAGAGAGCAAGTCATTAATTTTCCTGATGACATTGTTTCCCTTTGGACTACAATGCATATGGTGGCAAATATTGCCTCTAAATTTTAAATGCTAAATGATACGCATAATTTGAAAAGAATGATTACAACTGAATTCTTTGTGGACAGATACCAATCTGTCATAGTGTGAGCTGAGTGCATGATCAGAGGAAAGCAACATATGATTTTTGGATTGCTAATTCTTCAAATACATTTATGGCTGCCATGGAACATGCATCAAAAATATATTTATGTAGAGTTCAACTGATAGACTAATTTCTTTGATAATGATAATGGAGGAAACCTTAAGGCCTATCTGTATACCTGCCATAAATGAATGAAACAGACAAAGAGGTATAAATGAATCTCATGTGACATGTAAAAATGCATAGTGGCTAAAGCTAGGATGTTTGGTTTTACATTTGTCAGTATAAATACTGTAAGAGACCTTTACAACAGAAATGGCCTTTTGGCAAAATAACTAATAATAAAAATCTATGTGCACAGTGTGGAGCAAAGGTATTCTGTTACTCTCACACCCAGACACTAATCTGTCTTGCCAATTTTTACACTAAGATTGATACATATACAAAAATGCAGAACTGTCATTGTAGTAGATTTACTGTCAAACTATAGACACTAAAAATGTTCTGTAATGTTTTTATCTTGGCTGTCCCAAGACTGATCTAGACTAGACTGAATTTTGGTCACGTAGAGCACATTCTAAAGCCTGTACAATAACTACATAAATCATCATTATTAATGGACAATTTGACTAAGGTAACTCTTAAATACAGTGCTCGCTAAACAGACATTGGGGATTTCATAGTTTTTATCCACTAACACACCATCCCAAAAAGCTTTCAGGGTCCATGGTTTGGGAAAAAGTCACTGCTGGCACCCGGGGCTTCGTGTCTGAGGTCCTGGAAGCAGTTCAAGATGGCTTATCACTGCCTGACAGCGACAGAGTACATCTCTTCTATGTAGGTAGCCAAACTCTTATCCAGGTCCAGGACCTTATCTTATCAGAAAAGTGTTTTTGCTATCAGTCATCTGCTGCTTCTATAGCAAGCTCGACTTTGTTCAGAAGCCATTCTTGTGAAGCAAAGCATGGCCATGCTTTCAGCCGCCAAACCTTATCTTCCTGTGTGTTGTACCAGAGATCTGTACGTAGTGGTTGTCATAAGAGATGTGTTTGTGTGAGTGTATTTGTGGCACATTGGGGATTGGGGATTCAATGAATAAACAAAAAGCTGACAACTTGTCTGATGTAACACCATGACCCCACTTCATATTCAGAGAGGGGATCTTTTTACAGTTACTGGGAAAAGTAGTGAGCCTCTCCCATGAGACAATGCATGTGTCATCTCAACGCTTTTCCTGTTCTGATGCCCAAATAGCAATGTGTGTCTGAACAACACACTATCATGTACGGCCCTGTTTGTGACACAACCACTTAAGATCTAATAGAGGAGGTGGTGAGAGAAATTCTTACATTAGCTAAGACTCCAATCTCCCTGACTGAGAGTGAGAGAGAGCGAGAGAGAGACGAAGAGAGAAAGAGGGGTGGTTGATTTTTTTGGGACTAATTCCAGTCAGATGAACAAATCACTCAGTTGATTCAGGACCGAGAGCTCAGAGGACACAGAGCTATTGGAAGAGGCCCAGTACTGGGCTTTACTCACAGTAGTCCTGCTACATCCCTGTTTTAAGACATCAAATCCAGTCAAAATGAAACACTGATAATTCCCAGTTGCTGTCAGCAAAAGTGCCAGGTGGCTAGATGTGGCTTTTTGCACTGTGCAGCTGATTAACACACACACACACACACACACACACACACACACACACACACACACAAGCGCAAGTAGAGGCATTTAAAGGAGCTGCTATTTACTATTAGATACTCAACCTCACATATTGTCTATGTGTGTGTGGGTGTGCGTTGTGTGTATACTCAGCCTGTCTCTCTCTTTTCTTTTTTTTCTTAGCAAACACAATATGTTTTTTACACATCACTGAGAAATGTCAGGTCCCTGCCCCCCCTCGCTACAGATCAATCAAATCCACTATGCTACAGGATGAGAAGGAGGGGCTGTGTGAGACGACTAGAGCAGCAGCAGTAAGTACGCTATCTTTTACTGAACGAGGTAGAAAAACAGGAGATGAAATAAGGATTCACTTCCCGGGGTTTCATCAGTGCCATAGCAATGAGTTACTCTGGCCAAACAACATGTACACAGCACATTTACACACACAGACTTGGAGGAGAAATGCCCCCCCCCCCAACTCCTCCCCCATCACCACCACAAACTGCAGTCAATGGGGATTTTTTCACACAGGGCCTGACACAAAGAGCTGGAACATCAAGCGCTGTCCTGACTCTGTGGTCTGGGTGTCCATTATTCTGGCCCTCATGGCTCTGTCTCTCAACCATGGGGAAGCGGCAAACTGTCAACTACTTTGTCCACATTACCCACGTCCCCCAGCTCAGACAGGAGCACTTGGTCACTGTCCCAGAAATCACAGTGCCCCAGTGGCGTCCCAGGAAAGTTAGACAAATGGAAGGCCAGAGGAGGAAAAGTAGGGCGGCCAGTCATCCTTTACTAGGCTTTTTCTTTCCATGATAGTGAGACACAATGAGAAGTGGAATTCCATTACATATTGCAGGGATTTATCACTGCTACCGTGAAGCCTTTCCATCAACATGAAAAGACTGAAACATATACTAATTCTGACATTGAGAATGATGCTTCTTACAATGATGCCAGGCGTTTAAAATGCAGGAGGATGTTTGTGCTTTTTACAAGATGTACCTCATTTTTCCTGTGAAAATGACCATCATGTAACAATCCATAACAGCAGTGTTTGAACTCTGAATGCATGCCAGAGAAGACTAACAATCGTTAGCAGTGCATTTCAACAGAAGTGCACTAAAATCGAAATAGGAAAGAGTAGGCCTTAAAAAATGCTGTTACTGTTTTAGAAAATGTAATTTATTTGGACAAAGGTGCAAACAAAAACTGTCATTCATAAAATGTGTAGGGAGGTTATCTTGGATTTTTAGGCTCAGCCCTGCTGTACTTTATTTTCTGTGGGAGAAGCAAGTGTTAATTCGGTGGAATTCAGAGTCACAGAGGCAGGGTTAACAAGAAATTAAATTGTCATGAGTGTTTCATTTTGCTGCTTTTAAAATTAAGTCATTTTATCAACAGAGAAAAAAGAAATTATGAAGAGAACAAGAAAAGGGAGACAGTTAATTACACCATTATTCAGAAAAGGTGAATATGCAGTCCATAATAGGTTACTATTCAGAGTGCGGTGGGTGGGCTAATGTTGATGTTGTATTGTTTCAGCTGAATATTACTTGATTTCAAGTGTTTTAATTATTAAAACTGAATCACATTGGAGCCAAAATGTGCTTCACAGCTTATTTATTACTTCTATGAAACCAGATACAGTGAACAGTGTACACTATAAATTAATTTACCTTAATTTAATTGATAGTATAACTACTGCAAAACTAAATTTTATTAAAGTTGAACATTTCAAATGGTCAGTATGTCATTCAGAATTTATTTTTGGCTTTGCAACAGGGCGCCATGTAAGGGTTGGCAGTGACAGGCTGCAGCATTGCAAGGTGGTCATAACTGTGTTTAGGATGTAGTTGGAGCTGTTTGTGTGTGGGAGAGTGGTGGAGGTGGTGTCATCTCCTGTAGAACAGAGAGGCTGGTGGTGTGGAGAGGAAGGACAGTTGACCACTTCAGGTAGACTACAGCACAAACAGGAAGGAGGCTGTTCCCCAGGTCTTGGCTGGACCAGCAGCCACAGTGAGCCTCCCAGGGGGAGAAAGGAGGATGACAATCTGTCCCCCAGCATGCCCCTTCACCGCCTGCCTCACTGCACTGGCTCTAGGGGAGTGCTGGGCCAGGCGGGACTGGGCTGGGCAGGGCTTCAATAGGCAGGGGAGCCTCTGTGTATGTGTGTGTGCGCGTGTGTGTGTACGCTGTTCCCTCAACACTGCGGCAGACCAGGCGCAGGACCCAGTGGACAGTCAGCCAGTCAGTCAGTCAGGCAGCCACTGTGAGAGATGCTGCAGCATGGTGCTGTACAATACTGTGACTCTACTAATATTTCCTCACTGCACAAGAGTTTATGTGGATGCTCTATTGTTTTTTTCCACTCTTAGTTACTCACGGAAAGTTGATTTATGTGATCAGCTTGGAGAAGAAAAAAATTGTTGCATGCACAGAAATATGCTGAGTTACTGTATGGTTGCTTCATTAAAATAGGGTTTGCTCTGCAAGTTTCAAGAGGCGCAATCCATTACTTAAAACCAAGCACAGCACACAGTGAATTCAGAAAATAGGGTCTAATTCTTTTTAATCAAACTACCTCATAGTGACCCATAAAACTTGGGCAAGACTTCAACTAAAAATTATTTCACTTTTTAAGGATAACTTCAGACACTTGGATCTATGTTTCAGTACACTGGGAATTTGTTTTGAAAAAGGGCATCTAGTCAGCCAAATGCCCATAAAAAAGTCTTATATCAACACCTCTTTTTTCCTTTCTGCAAGGGACGATGAAAACCACATGCATATGTGGACAAACAATCCAAGACTTGTGTGTTAGCTTTAGGATTAGCATTTATCAGAAAAGTCTGACCCTGCCTCTTGACCCATGACCTTCAGTTCCCCTGATTAATACACTGTGGCTCTATTTGATATCTCCTCAACGCCATCCCAGCTTGTCAGTGGTAAAACAACTGGAGACAGCCCAGGAGGGAGAAGAAAACATGCATCTTGGAGAGGAGAGCGGGAGGGGAAGAAAAACAAGCATCAACTCAAGCAAGACGATGTATTTTCATGCATCCCTGTCTTAAATGTCAAGATTTCTTAACCCTCAGTGACTGCAGTGCTGACACCTCTCCAAGGTTCAACAGAAACCGCATTCATTAATAATTAGCTTAGCTGTGAGGACAAGGAGTGAGACTCAGAATGGGAGAGCGAGCGAGACGGCTAAAATTTAAACTTCTGTCCTTTCCTGAGAGAATCGAATTTCACTACTAAGTTTTTTCATTCTTCTTCATTTCTTGTTTTCCTGGTGTGTTGGCCAGAATCCCGCAGGCGGCCCACGAACGAGCGATGCAGACGTCGCATCAGCCTTACTACTCCCTCCTCTCCTTAATCATGGCTCTAATACCCTCCAGATGAATAAACATCTTCATCCCCTCTCTGTTAAAGCCAGAAGGCTCCTCCACTCTTGAATCCAAGAAAGGGAGAAAAGAAGAGAGAAAGAAATGGAGGGTTGAAGAAGGAGCACAGGAAAAGGATGACAGATGGAAGGGTGGATCAATGTTGAAATGAACCAACAGCAAAGTAACAAAGCCACGGCAAGATTTTCTGGTTCTTCCCATAATTCGTCTGATCTATTTCCCCCTTGACACAATTATCACAGTCCTCCTAATTATTTTTCCTACTTAAACCGATTTCTAATGGCAGGCTGTGTTTTTTATGATCATGTTTGTAAAGTGGAGGTTTTGCGAGCTGTTGTGCAACCTTGTCGCCTCAGACTGTGTCCACAGACTGCACAGGAAGGGGGAAGGGGGCGGAGAGGGAGGAGGCGGGGAGGGGGGGGTTGTCTCTGGAGAATGGGCCAGGCCCCAGACCAGCACTTCCCTGGCCCAGTAACTGTGCCAGAATACTCATGACATGTGTGTACAGTATGTGAGCGCAAATGGCAGACAGATTTAGGGGTTTGCTTTGTTTTCCCTTCTATTGTTTTCTGCTGGTATCCAGGCAGCTCATCATCATATCTTAATACTACTAAGCATTATGAGAGCACACACTGACACACGCACACGCCTCACCGAATGAAGCAGTTCCTTCGCTGCCCTCACCCTCATCTTCATTTGCAGAACAGGCTGGAATATGAGGCCTGAATACATCCAGACAAATGACTACAGGGCATTTTACTTATTCATTCATCACTTCACATTGATTTATTCCTGTTTATCTATTTATCAGCTGAATGAAAAAAAAAGTTTCCCTTGGATTGTTTTGCTAAAAGTTTGCATGCTGACGTACTCAGTGAAAAACTTTCAGGGTCACAGTAGAAAAATCCCTAAAAGAGATTATTGAGGTTCATCTTACCCTTGAATGCCCTCCTCTCACTGCAGCACCTCAATGGATACTTCTCCACTTCCTATTTACATAGGCCCAGCACTGCTTGGCTTAGTAACCATTTACTTAGTTACACACCCCCACCTGGGAGGCTATTTATGTTTCTCCCAGGAGAGGAACTCAGTACTGACTGCCAGCCAACACCCCCATATGAATTATCATCCATTCAATACAACTGTAGGAAAGAGCTCAGATGCTCCATATGACTTTACATTTATAATCTGCATGACAATATTAAGTGAATACATCAAATATTAGAGAGAAGACTGCAGTATATTCAGTCTTTTTTTCTTATGGATATAATGACCATTTCTTAGGAGTATCTTCATATCTCTAGTTTCTCCTGCATTAATAAGGAGTTTTTCTCCATATATGTGGTAATCTGAAGTCTATCTGAATGTGCAGCTCACTGTGATTAACCCATTTCAAGGATCATCATGTGAGTGAGTGAATGTAATAGTCCCCCAATATCAGTTATCACTGACAGCACCATCCATATCAGCTAATTACTTTTCATTGGGCTGTTGTAGACGAGAGGACATCAGCCTTTATCTGTATATGAAAGTAGGAGACATTACTATTATGCTATTACTGGGAAAGCGCTATAGTGTTACTGTACCACTAATATAGAAACAGCATACAATGAGATGGTAATAAAACCTCTGTCACTTCTCCAGTGCCTATCTCACTTGGCTACATTAAATATCAAGAGAATATTACCTAGGAGGTGACCTTTAATTACATTTGGCATGCAAATAAGTTGACGAGTCAGGAGAAGAGTGAGAAAAAGAGACGTTCTCGTTTTACCATTGGAGTCCTGATGACACACACATTACACATAGAGCCCTAGCTGCCTGGTAACAGGATCCATGCTGTTTTTTTTCTGAAACCAGCCTACATCCAGCACAAACAGAGGAAGCCAATAGGTCAGAGCAGTGCATTCTCCCTTCCTTAATTTGTATTTTCCTTGGCGTTCGTAGGTTAGTGAGGTGACTGTCATCTCTGTGACTGTTCATTGTCTGAAGGAGGAGCTGAAGTTGGGGAATATAATCCCACGCACTATGCATACAGCAGGGAGAAAATATGGGCGCAGAGTTGGTGCACGAACCCCTGGGTAATTTGTAAAACATGAGCCATGGCACCTGAGCGCCATGCTGAAGCTGGGGTCAGGTGACTCAGTCACAGGTGCACCATGGGAGGATCTCTGGTGAGGAGGCACACCTCCCACCACAGAGCATGGTGGGCAACACAATGTTTTCTAAACACGGAAATCCCTAGCTAGTTCCTCCGATTTTATTTTTAGGAATTTGTAGAAGAGTGAAAATGTAGCAGAGGTAGTAGCTAGACTGTTCTTCATTTTTCTTGTGAACGATTAAGTTGGATTATCAGCTTGCACTTGTAACTGAGAGTGGGAGGTCAAAGATGTTTGCACCTTTCTTCTGTTGGATTCTTCCTCTGTTACATCAATAGATCCCTGAGACACACAGATGTTGGAACACAATGGTACAAACATACCACACAAATTATACATGCCTGAGTTCACACATGTCGCTTTAATAAGAAGTCTTGATTAGGATTCGGCAGACATAACATCCCTGCATGCACGGTCTCTGCTTTGCTAGGCCTCAGATAACCTTTATCCTATAGGGTTTAATTAATGTCAGCCAGTCTACTCTGCCTTTCAGAAGGAAACGACTTATTCCTCTGCCCTCATGAAGCCCAAATCCCTCTGTTTCACTGCTGAGGCCAGCTGCCTTGTTTATCCCAACTACAGGTACAGCTCCCTATTAAGGCCAGCACTTGTTACAGGGAAAAGGTTGAATTATTTACCAACAGTAGAGGGGGAGGAAGAGAGAGGGAAAGAAACTGAGAGAGAGGCATCTCATACATGGGATGAGATTTTTATGCTGTTGTTACTTTTTTTTGATGTTATGAGCAAGGTAGGATTAATGATCCATGGACATAAGATACAGGTGTTGATTACAGAGTAAAATGCCACCCTGGCATACAGTAAGTGGAAAATAAGGCCATACAAAGGGATCAGTAAATTGCCCCCAAAACATTATGCATTAAATTCCTTTAAAGAAAAACACCTTATACCCTGTGCTTAAACAGCAGGTAGTTTTATTCACTTGATCATGTGTAAATAGATGAATGTGTTTTGTTAAAGAGATACCAAGGGTGTTTGTGCGCACTCTTCACCCAGGGCAAACTGTCTGCATTCTATCTGCATCTCTGCTTCTCTGCACAATACAACAAAACATACAGAAAACAAAAGGGAGCACAGAGGGGGAGAACGAAGAGACAGACCAAACAATAAACTCAACCACAAGAGACAGAGTTTGACTTGCTGTGTGTGTATGTAGTGTGTGTGTGTGTGTGTGTGTGTGTGTGTGTGTGTGTGTGTGTGTGTCGGGGAGGGAGACAGAAAGCAAGAGGAGGACGAGGGAGATGAAGACAAATGCAGAAAGGGAGAGAGACAGAGGGCGGCAGAGAAAACGAAAGACAGAGGGAGAAATCAAATTTGCAAGAACATAACAAAAAGCTGTATCTCCGACAAAAGAGAACACACAAGGGTATTTGTCTAGCTGTCTGCACCAGCAGGATCCTCTGAAAGTTTATTAAACTAGAACCCTTCAAGAGAAGGCAGAGAGTAGTAAACTATACTACTGGGGAGGAAAGGAGAGAGGGAGAGGGAATGGGAGAGAGGGGGGTTTAAAAAGGAAAAAAAAGCTAGCTTTTCAGCCTCTGTCTCTCAGAAATTCTTTTATTTCAGCCATGCATTAAGTAACCTCCCCACTGAGTTCTGCTCCCCTTCCTGGTGTGGATAAAGCCGTCCCTCGGGGGAGCCGCTGGTAATTTCCAGCTTCGCCAGAAACTCAGGTATTAGAAAAGACCGCTTGGGGACCTGCCACAATATACCTTCACAATTTCATACGCTCTGAAAAAGAGGGAGCCCCTCCCTCCCAGCCTACCCCCACCCTCCCAGTAAACCCCCTCGAGGGTCCCCAGTTCAAATTTCTGAAGTGCAGACAACGGGTGTATGTGTGGGGGAGGGGAGGGTGGTGTTGGGGGGCCCGTGGGACTGAGCACCAGCAATAGAAAATCCACTGCATAGAGGAGAAAAAAGCATTTCCTCTCTGGTCTGGCAGGAGTGCCTTTTTTCCCCTGGCTCCCACCAGAGGCTTTTTACAAAACATGTGTTGCTGACATGTTGACAGATTGCTCAGTGAAGTGTTAGGCGCATGCACACGGCTGGCCATTTAGGGGGACATGGCTTCCTACCCAACATCCTCTACCTGAGGCACCATGTTTTATACATCATCCCCCAAAGAAAAAAGGAAACAATAAAAGGTAAGGGAGTTGCTTCCTTTGTGAGGAAAGCAGAATATCAGAGAGCAGAGAGAGAGACTGCGTATAATGCTGCCTTAGCTGAACTGCGGTGATGGGGAGGAGCAACGGAAGTGAGAATAAGGGAGGGAAATGGTTTCAGGCAGGAAAGACAGAGATAAAGCAGAGAGGTGGGAAAAAGAGCTTGAGGATGCATGGTATGCTTATGTACAGCAGGTGAGCTTGTCAAACCAATAAAAAAGCCAAAAGATCTCTTTGTCTTCCTGCATTGAAGCCACCAATAGCAGGCGGTAGGATGGAATCTGATCAAAGGCCAGCTTCCAGATCCAACTTTTGCTCCTATCAGGGTATCGACAGCACACGTCTTAATCGCCCTGCGGCTCCAAAAGTGCTGCCGTGGCAACAGGATGGAAATGGGGATCATAATGTATTCATGGTGCCGGCGACCTGGGGGCTGCGGAGCGTGCTCTCTGGGGACCGCACTTTACCCAGAGCCAGACGTGTCTGGGCAAAATCACTCCACACAAGACAGCAGCAGAATACTGAGGAGCCATGACAGGATGGAGGGAGGGAGGGAGGAAAGGAGGGAGAAAGAAAGAGAAAGATGGGGAGGCAACAGAGAGAGCCACAGAGAGAAATGGAAGATGATAATAGAAAATAAAGACCGGTTAGGACATCACAAGTAAACAATGGCAGCTGAGTGGTGACAGAGTTTAGAGTAAAGAGAGGAGGAAAGGATGCATTACTCCAGTGCTGAACGGAAACTTCAAAAGACAAAAGACAAAAGATCTGAGGCATGAGAAGGAAAAAAAACAGGATGTGATTGGTGGAAAGGGGCTTGCTGGGATGAGTGGCTCTACCTTGAGAAGCCTGATGCTGCTTGACCAGGTGGGTGGTTGGCTGGAAAATAAATTGCAGAGGAAATTGGTCCAGATTATCAGGGCCACAAAGAGACATGGCCCTTTGGCCACGGGCAAGGATGGATAAATGGCTGGATGAGTAAATGAACAGAGGGATAGAGAGAGGGAAGATTGATGGCTGAGCAGATTGATGGTTCAGTTGGATTGAGAGTCCAGTAACCCACCACTCACTATCCTGCAACCCCCCTACCAACCCATTCTATCTGCTCCAGAAAAAAATTAAGGCTTACATTGGAGATACATGTCGCCTTTTTTTCTGGCTGAATGTAATGCGCTCTCTGACGCTTTCCATCCTAATGATTTCCCCTCCTCCTCATACACACACACACAAACACACACACACTCATGCACGTACAGTATATGCTGATATATATACACATATACACAGTTGTTACACACCTCTTATACACCTTCAAAAACGCTCACATGCACAAACAAACAAACAAACAAACACAAAGCTATAGCCTGACCTGCTTTTCCTCAACAGGAGGGCAGCTACAACAGGCACCATGCCAGGTAAACATCCTCAAGCCTTGTGCACTCACTGCAGAGGGTAAAGCTCAACGCTGGAAACACACTCTAAAATACAAGGAATAGTCAATTATGTTTAGGACTGGGAAGACATTCTTAGAATATATATTCCTCTTACATGGCCCTCCTGCTGTATTTAGAAATAAAAAAATAAAAAAAGACAACTTTTGCTGCATTTTTTATCAAGGTTCCTTCTGTAACAGAAAGTCATAACACTCCCCCCTAGAGGTGATGATTCAAATGCATTAAGTCTCTCAAAATGAGAGGATTCACCTGCAGACTGCGGTGCGTCCTTCTACACTAACTATCCTCCACACGTAGTACACCCTCAGGCATTCAACCTAGGGCCACAGACAACTCCCCTGTCTGTCTTTCCTCTTTCCCTGTAGCTGACAGGTTCTTCGACTGCTAAGCTCCAACACGGACCTCTGTGTTTGAGATGACTGTGCAGAACAATCAAGGGAGAGAAAGAAAGCAGGAGGAGGAATGATGAAGCGGGGGCGAGAGGAGGAGTGCGGGTGAAGAAGAGGTAGAGAGAAACAAGGACATCAACAACGTGTTCTCTCAGAGAGATGACCCCTGGCCATCCCGAGGCATCTGGTTTATCTGGCTGTCTGGGTAAGCCACGCACACACCTAATGACTCCAGCCTGGTCCATGTCCCATAGGTTTTTTTATCCCGGATTACGGATGGGGAATGACAATGGGCTGGTAAACTACTGTGCCTCACGTCTAAGAGCTCATATCAGACAAGGAGTTCTCCATGATGAAAAGACTGGGGTGAGTTCAGAACAAGGTTCAAAGTTACTGAGAAGTTATGGTATTAGTCTCTGAATTGTATTTATAGTATGATGAAGACACCCTCTCAAAGTATTTTCAGTATATGTCTAAGATACCTATGTTTTTAATGAATCTGAACTGCTGATTTGTATGCATCATAAATTGCATATATCATCTCAATCTGAAGGTCAAGTATACCCATAACTCTGGGATGTGCATGATGTTAGGGGCCAATATGTTGATGTAGTTTGGACTCTAGCTTCCCTCTTTTTTTCCTCATGTTGCATGGCACTGCTGAACAGACTTCAATCTACTTCTGTGGTGGAGATTAGTAATCATCTAGGGTCTTCATATTGATGGCCAGGCTCAGCTTGTTTGCATATTTACTGGCCTCAGAGCCCAGTCGCCTGAGGTGAGAAGCAAATTACATTTCTGCTTACCCCCACGCGCACAACTCTCTCACACTCTTTCGATTTCTATCCCTCGTTTTCTCCTCCTTCTTTTCCAACCTTGTTTCTCTTAACATGCTGATCAGTCATCTTGCGGTAAGCATCCTTGCCTGCCCTGGTTGCATCCGAATAGCGGTCTCATTTGGCTAACATCATCACAGCGTAATCTTGTTGGAGAGAGCAATCAGTTTACTTTGGAATTAGGTATTCCGTTGGCGGGCCCGGAGAGAGGGAAGGCTCACAGGGTTTAAAGGATGCAAACGAAAGCATGCTCTCCAGAATACAGTCTTGAGCCTGATTGGGTGATAACAACCCACACAGGCTCCATGTGAGAGTAATGAATGGCCAATGGGAGGCCTGAATAATAATGCAATTGGATTAAAATCCAATCACACGATGGTTTTGTCTGTTGACTTTGTTTGTGGGGTATGTTCTACAAACCAAGTTCATGATGAGAAAGATGCATCATGCTTTGACTGGGGGCACATAATGTCCTAATATAAAGATTACCACTCTGTTTACTACAGCCCAATCTCTTTTGACTGTCAGTCAGTCCTGCAGGATTTTGTTGATCTGATTTTAGTGTACATGCATCGCATATACAATGAGCCCGATAACATGATGAAGTGATGGTAACGGTTACATGTTCTTTGCTGTCTTACATCAGCCGCTTATTTAGAGAATGGATACCACAGGTGGCGAGTTACTATTTAATCAGGGATTTTAATGTCTTGGTTTATCACAGAGACATGTACCAAGCTGGCACACTCAGCAGCCATCAGCAGAATCCCAGCCACTCGTTGGGAGGCCATCTCTTAGGAGAGACTCTCTGATCAAATCGATTGACTCCTCCAGGATGATCGATCAGCCAAGCAGGTTGGAGGTGGAATAGATTAAATGACCTTTACATTCTCAGCGGTGTTGGACCCCCCCACTGTCCACTGCTCTTAACATTAAGAGGACATCTCTGTATTACCTGACAGCATGGCTTTACTGTCAAACCATAACATTCTGCACCGACACACAATGTTCCCTCTGCCAAAGCAGAGTCCAGCTGGTGGCCTTGGAGGCCTTAAACGACACCCATCCTGCCCATAAAACTAAATTTATGAACCCACCTTCCAGCCCGAAAATGGCAATTAGCACTAAGGAACAAATGTGTTACTTCATATGATATTTGAGAATCCCTGTCCTTGTGGGTGGCTGTACTCCCCATATCCTGGAGTATAGGAGTGGCTGTTCCACAGAGCCCTATAGCAGCCCCCACCCAAACACTACCCCCTGGCCAACAAAAACAACCCCTGGGAGGGGTAGAGGAGAGGGGGGGAAATGTTGAGTCGGTGATAGCGTAGCCCCAAAGTTCCTAAAACCACAGTGGCTAGCAGGATGCCGTCACAGCTGGCTCCGCTCCTTCCTGTGGGCCCGCTCCACGGAGCTCAGCCTGCTGGGAGACATAAACCTGTCGGACTGGTCACTCTTTCCACCGCCCTCCATCTCCCTCCTTCCTTTCCTCCCATTACTGGTGAATTTGGCAAAAGCCATCTAAGGAAAAAGCCCTTTGGGGATCAATGTGCAGTACATTTCCACACAGACATAAGCAGAATCCTTTGACCTTTCATTAGGGAGCGTTAACATGATTCAAAAGCCTGTAGATGTTTCTTTTAGGTGTCTGTGAATGAGGTACATGTTGATTGGTTGAACTTTTCTGTGTCTCAATGCCACGTTACATCCTGCCGACTCCTGGTGTAAATTACCGGAGAGAAACATGCCACTGAAAAGCTCTGTGGCATTTGATATGCTAATACAGAGTGTTAATTACAAAGCAAGTGTTTCTTTGTGTTACACACTTCACACGATTCTTTATAAAATCAAACCAGAGTGAGTGAACCCTGAATTGGCACACCAGACACATATTAACAATCCATCTGATCAAATTGGATTACTGCAGACAAAAGTAATAAAGATGTGTTTAGATGTTTGCACTTTTAGCACAAGATTGTATTTTATCTATAAATTCAAATGGTTAGATTAAACCAAAACGTTCCACTACTGATTATACTATGCAGATTCAGGGAGGAGAGAAAAAAAAAACACTCGCTCACACATTTCACCAAGCATTTGTTAGAAAACCGAGCCCAGAATGTCCAAAAAGTTTTTAAAATACATTTTTGCCTTTTCTTTGTGCCTAGTTATGTTTCTCTGTATCTGCTTCATCATTATTCTGGTGAGCAGTCCCACGTTTGAAAGAGAAAAAAGAAAATCATTTGAATTCTGGGGACCCAGAGGAGAGTGAGCAAAACCCAGAGGTAAGATCCAAGCTCGCTCTCCGTGCCCTTCCGTTGGCTGCCTACCTGGTAAACATCTCCACAAGCTCCTTGCTTTCAAAACACGTCAACCGGTGCCTATGTACTTTAGACTGGCCGGCCAAGCAGGAATTGAGACTTTATTTGTTTTTTACTTTTTCCTGTCTCTCTTCCGAGCCACCGCACATAACCTGTCTGGCATTAATGATGTTGTTAATAAAATGCGCCTGGTCTGTGGGTGGATTTGCCTGGCAGGCCTGGTGCCTGTCCTTCTCAAAGATAAGCCCGCTGCTGGCCTTATCTACCTCCCACAGCCCCACCCAGCAGTGCCGTGCACTGGACACACAACCAGTCAACTCATCACTGGCTAATTACCACCTCTGACTGCCTTACAAAGCAGGCCTGGACTCACATCGCTGCTGCAGCTAAGATTGACTCTCCCCTACCTTTACTGTGTCTCTCTCCACATCTTTGTCTTACCGAACCTCTTTTTTTCCTTAAACTTTCCTTTTTTTTCTTTCTTTCTCTGTCCTTTTTTTTGCCCTAATACATTAATTGTTTACTCCCAGCTAGTTTTGCCTTCTTTATTTTATTTGCCTCTGCCAACAGGCTACTTTGTAGAATATCCACTGAGCACCGAGAGTTTTATGGCACTGAATATACAACAGTGCCATAGAGGAAATTGTGGGTGGTCAGGTAAATCCAGTGTCTACCTCCCATTGTATGTCTATGTATTTTGAACAGGACTAATGTCATTTATGTTACAGTTTCTTAGTAAGGGCTTATGCCATTTGTGAGCCGGAGTCAGTTCAGTCTCATAGCTTCAGCAGGGCAGCCGAAGTCACTTGTGTTACAGAGGGAGGGAGCGGTTTCTTTTATTCAATTGTTTTCCACTTCCACGAGCGTGTGCCAAGGGGGAGGAAAGCGCCGGCTTAACACGCTCTGCAATTCAACACGGCCAGACGCAGTCCTATTAAGATTTAATGTGCCATTCTTCTGCTTGTGCCGCTGAAAAAGACTTGCAGGCTGAGGAAGAGAGTGAACAAAGAGCAGGCAGAGCCAGGGCCAGGGAGAGATGAAGAGAGCAAGAGAAACCGAGACAACCGCTCCATGGCCAGGTCTTTGTCACACGACTGAAGTCAGTAGTTTCAAAGGGATGCTACATAGTGGAGGGGGAAATAACAACAGTGTCGTTGATATAGTGTTTTCACTCAGTGCGTGTAGTTCTAGGTGAGTACATGAGATTATCTCTGTTTTGTCCACATGTCATCCCTGCTATTGTGGCTACCTACTTAAGAAAGAGGTCAACTGGATGAAGTCACAGCATGTGTTTAGCCTCTTGGGCGATGAATTATGTGTTGTCTAAAATGCAAAGTGCAAGCACGCAGGTGCTGCGAGGGAGCATGTGTGCGCGCGTGCACGTTAATACGTGTCTGGATTTGTGTGTCTGTGTATGTGTGTGTTTGCATGCCTAAGCGGATGACTGATTGAGCAAACAAATACATGAGAGACTGAGTGCGTTAGACAGAGGGGGATGTGAATATGAGGGTTGCAGCGCTGGCCATTGTCATTTCTGTCTTGAACACACAAACACAAGCATAAAACACAGACTCCTCTATTCTTATTTTGATTGTTTTTCCGCATAAAATGCAGTCCTAGTCTGACAAAGACCAATAAATACTTTATACAGTGCATAATGTGTGCTGTGTGAAGCACAGGGGAGGGAGAAAGAGGGCGTCCTCACGAGGGCATATGCTTTGAATTCCTAATGACACTCCTGTTAACGTTACTGGCACTGTCGCACAGAGAGGAAACACAGAGGGATGCTACGCCATGGAGTCAAACATCTACTTTAATGCTCCCTTTCTCTTCCTTTCTTTCTCTGCCTCTCTTTCTTTCCCTACCTATTTCTCTCTCTGCCATAGACACTCACATAGCATATTGCCCCCCACACAAACACACAGACACAGGAAAGACTCAAGCCCAATTCTGAGAGCTCACTCTAGCATGAGGTCTCTTTTCAGTGGCTGCGTTGTGCCAGAAGTAGCTATTCTCCCCTGACCGCCTCTCCTCCTTTCAAAGCCTTGTAATCAGTGTGCTGCTCTTTGTACCAGGATGTCGCAAGACGCCCCGGCAAAAACACAGCAGAATTTCTGATGAACGGCAGTGGCTCAGAGTTCGGCTAATCAGGTCTTGCTCATGTCGCTTTCCTCTTATGTGAGCCCTTTTGAAGCAAATAAAGTCTTTGCAGTTTGGCACATTCTTCTTGGCAGCCACAAAGCAGCTGTTGGATCAATACACAAAGTTAGTTGAAAAAAAAAACAGTACGACCAATAGGAGCCTGTTGGAAACAGTTAGTAGAAAACATGGACTGCCAGGAGCCTGTTCATAGTTGAGGGTATTACTGAATGTTTCCATGCTGCTGACCCAAAGACTTGATGTTAATGAATTCAAACACTTCAAACAAACATGTCGTGGTTGGGAGTGGAAGGGGGAAAACATATATCAGTGGGTTTAAAAAATTTGTCTGGTTCCCCGTCACAAGCAGAGACTTCATATTAGAAATTTGTCTAAACTATTTCTATCGTATTACCATCCACTGCATTGTGGGGGGGGACTTATTGTTTTTCACAGAGTATTAATATTTCATTTGTATTTTTCTCATAAATCTGAAATGTATTTTATTGAAGCTGAGTGCATTTTGCAATGTCTACAGGGAAGAAGAAAGGGGAAATCTACATAATATAAATCCATATATGGCCCAGTTATCTCTCTCTCTTTCTGTTGCACCCTCTCTGATTGATTCCTTTATCTGAGGGAAGCAGAAGACATGCTCTGTTTGCTCGCACAGTGGCCGGCAGGAAAACAGAGAAAGACACTTATTAAAAAGGTCATCTCACAGAGGGTTAAAATAGCAGGGCACAGATCTCTCTAAGGGGAGCAGCCATGCCCCTCCTCTAGTGAAGGACACAAGAAAAGGTGTTGCTCAAGGGAGCTAGACCCGTAATGAAAGAATGGCCACCAGGCTGACAGCCCATGTGTGCACTAGGCTATTCAAATACCTTCAGAGACAAGGAATTGGAGAAGTGACAGTGAAAGGCTTTGTGAAAATGCAATCTTCTGAATTAAACCCTGAGCTAGATGTGTTATTTTTATTTACAGTGTGGGCTAGCTAGTAAACATGGCTTGAAATGAGCCGAGGAGCAAGGTATTTCTTTGGCGAGTAGGGTCTGATGGCATGTTTCCTTGCCTACCACTGCAATCTCATATCTAGCATGTGAACATGTTTTGTGCCAACTGAGAACAAAAGTCAAACTGCACACACTGTTTCTCTTTCTCCATGAAGTATTACTAACAATACAAGGCTTCACAGACAATGCAGGGAGACAGAGAGACAAAGCATTTGTGAAGTGTTTTTGGAAAGGCCTATGGAATAGCAGTGCCTTCAGCCTCCTGTCTCCTCCCCAGGGCAGCCTAAAGCCCTGTCGGCAGGATGCTGATCCCCACACGGAAACCTGATCCGCAGCCATCCTGGAGCCGGAGGGGGGACGGGGGAGCGCTCTCCCCCCGTGGAGCCCCTCCACTGCTGCTCCAGAGTTAAAGGGGTGCTCTGGGGGAACATTCCTCCAGCCCTGCCCCAGCCAGCCTCCACTCTCAACTCTCTAGAGGAGCATTCTTCCAGCCCTGCCCTAGCCTTCACTGGGATCTCCTGGGGAGCATTCCTGAAGCCCTGCCCCAGCCCAAGACGGGCTCCCTGGGGATGCATTCCTTCAGCACTCTCTCTCTCTCTCCCTCTCTCTGTCTCTTTCTCTTTCCTCATCTCCCTCATTCTCCCTCGCTCCCTCTCTCAGACTCTCGCCTTCCTCCGCAGTCCAGCATTAGCGCGATCAATAGCACCGATCGCATCAGGGACACGAGGCAATCCATACCCATGCGCTCCCTTAGCGCACTGCAGTGGTCACGGCTTAAGTGCATGGAAAGGTGTTATACCTCTGCCAGACGGGGGGAAACAATGGCCACCATTGATCGCAGTGACATGTAACATCTTTCTCTTTCTCACTGTCCATCGGGCGTGGTCGACTTTGCTGCTCGAATCTGTTTGGACTTTATTTATTCTGTTTTGTCTTACTCTCGTTGTGAAACCCGTTTTTTTTTTGTTTTTTTTTTTACTGCAAAATATAGACACAAAGTATAATGAGGCCCAGAATAAACAGGTGAGCTGGTGGGTGTGTATGGGCATGTCTGGTTCTGGTAATACACTGTGTACGCTTATGGGACATCAGCTGGGGGAAAAAGAGCTGAGCTCTGTCAGGGAACAGCAAGCAAATCTCCATATGTGGATTGGTTCCAGTCAAGCTCTGCAATTTGTTTACCAAAAATAAAACATTTGAAATTGTAAAAATGGAGGGTTTAGCAGGTGCTGGTGGTTGATTAGAAAATGCTTCTAATAAAGGATCCATCTGTGAGTAGAGACTTGATGTAAGGCAGATTAATTGGTCATGGATGTCTACATAATGCCACATAGGAAATCTCCTCCCATATTCCAGCGAATGCACAAACACACACGCATACACACACACATTCAAAGTACTTAGTATGCCATCTAGAAGTTTCTTTTCTCCTACTGTGTTTGAATACTAATAAGAGTGTTTCTGCACAATCACAATACCCTAATGGCAATTAGATTCTTTTGTTTGGTTTCCATGGGGGCTCTTATCCAAACTGTGTTTTTTTTTTCATCATTGAGCAATTAAGAGTTATTTGTCCGTAAGATTGACATTTATAAAAGCCAGCCTTAATTATAGAAAGAATATGGCTGAGTCAGTCATGACCACATTATAATAATGCTGAGCATAAAAGGCCTGCTCCTGAATCAAATACATAGCTCTTATAACATTATAACTGACTATTTCTGCATATTAGACCACCAAATATGTATAATTAAAAGATCATTTTAATTCATGCAGCCCCCCATGTTTAAAATAACACCCTTTGTGTTTTTATTTCCTAGGTTCTTAAAACAGACTGTCTAGAAATCTGTGCCGGCTTGATGGAATTAGGTGCTATATAGAAAAATTGGTGACGGGGGTTCTGCACTTGGTATCCCTCAAACCACTGAATGCTTTTGTTGGATGACAGTGATGCAAAAGTGAACAGTACATTGATTTTCACACCTTTTGTCGGCTGAGCGTCACTTTGAGTTTGCACACACATGAGCACACCAGAGGCACACACGTACATGTAAGCAGACACAACTGCACGTGCAAAGCCACTTTAAGGATGAACATGCATGCATTTCTGCTTAAATTAACACCAATGGGGGCATGACAGAATGCACATATACGCACGCATATACAAAGACACACTAACAAACACAAGACCTGGTTTGGGAGACTGGTTTACAGTTAATGGAAAATCTTTGTAAAACTCGTGGGACATCTACCCTATAATTTGTGGTTTGCTGATTGTGGGTTGCAACATATGAAATCAAACTGTGCTTGAATGTAAACAGAATGGAGGCTATGCTGGCTTTCTCCTTAACAGTGCTATGAATTTGCTTTGAGATGATAAACGGGAGCTTCTGTACTACATCAGCAATACTGTTGTCACATTTTAGCCTGCTCATGTTCTGTTTCTGAACACGATAAGAAGAGACAAGGTCTGTGCCCAAACATTGGGAAATGTGTGTCAGATGGTGTTTCTCAATGCAGGCCCACCAGGACGTTTAAAGGAGGACAGCAACTCCAAGAGAAGCACATGGAAACCTTCAGTTCACATCATTAGTTCTGTCTGCCACCTTGTCAGGGTATTTATAGCCCTATTCATCCATCAACAGGTCAATGACACAGTCTGCCAATGGCATCCTTCTCTTTCAGTCCCGCTACGTATTACTCCTGCAGCTAGCTAGCATTGGGACCAGCTGAGGGACTTTCCTGGAGCAAGGATCTGTTTCCAGTTGGTGGTCTTGTTACTGTGGGACCTCATAGCTGCATGTTACACTCTGGTGAAATGTTAGAATTAGTATAGGGCTGTTTAAATGTTACACTGAAACAGGCAAGGACACAATGCACACACTATAAATACACGCACTGTAGCCTAGAGTGATCTATTATAGGGACACATGAAGGCCTATTTGTATGTCACGTCTGTAGATATTGATGCACAGCACATATAAATAATGTGCTGTGTGTGTGAGAGAGAGAGGTTTGTGTGTGTCTGCGTTGTTGGATATCTACCAAGGAAAGTGGTAGTCTGGTGTTGAGCTCCCCTTGGTGCAGTGCACTAACACACATAGTGTGGCATATTCTCTGGTGAAGGCATAGAGCGAGAGTGGGAGTGGGAGAAGAGCTGAGTGGCAGAGTGGAGGGGAGGCTCGGTGGGCTGAACGTTGTTTACCTGTCAGCTGGCATTGATTAATCTTGTGTTCGGTGAGATCGCTCAGCGACTCGAACACCTGCCGGCAGCTGTCGCAGCTGTGCAGCGCAGGCTCCTCGTCCTCCTCCTCTCCCTCCTCTCCTTCCTCTGGAGAGAGCAGCCTCTTCCTCAGACGCCCGGTCTCACCATCCTCCGCCGCCCTCTCGGGGGCGCACTCTGGATCTGCCGAGCCACAGGAAATGACAGCACCACATAGTCAGAGGGGTGACCCGCACAGTGAGGTACTACAGCTTCCTCTGGGTGACAATAAAATGGATTTCTAGACTCTGGATTTAATAAAAACAATAATAAAAGCTGTAATAAAAATGCAGGTTCAATTTGGGCCTCTGTAACTCAACCACTCATGCCATAACAGAACTGTTGGGCAGGTGAGGGTGAGAGATATACAGGCACACACAGACAGGGTGGCACAATGCTCACACACACAAATCTAACACACACACATACACACACACCTCTGTTATTAGAAATGGTTTTACGTTGTGTTTGCCCTGCTTCACCCAAGCAAAACTTCAGTATATGAAACTAGACTGATGGGAATATGTGTAGTTAATAAATCCTGGATTGCAGTTTTGGCTCGACCAAAGAAATATGAAATTCCACCAGTGAGTGCTGAATTGCGTCAGTCAGCGTCTATCCAAGGAGACGGATCTTGCCATATTATCCAGACATCTAGGCCAGAGCTGTGGATGTATAGACCGTAGCACAGTAAGACACACAAAACTGAGATTGGTGTGTGTTAGGCTGTCGTCACGACACACTTCCCTAAATTATTCAGCCTTGCTCGCAGGCAGCCGCGGGTCGCGCACATCAATATTCTTCAATCCATCTGCAGTTTTGTCTCTTGTTGGCTTTGTGCTGCAGCAGTGCCAGGGGTGGGCGACTGACTACCCTGAAACCTGGACTAGGAAGCATCTTTCAAAAAACCAGGCTAATCTCATGTTCTGCACGTGATGCTGAAATGGTTCGGACAACAAATCAAACATTTCATTGTTCACTCACAGTGAACCATAAACATCTTCGCTCAGAAGCATAGTAAGGCGAATATGGCTTGCGACTGCATCTTATAAATGGGGAGCATGGCCTGCAGCCCTCTTTCTCCCCTGCTGTGACCATTACACTTCACAATAAGACTGATTAAAAAGCCATACTTACAATCAAACAATCATGTCACCCTGGTTAAGGCTTTGTGGGGAAGAAGAGCCCTTGCACTTCAGTGGCAGCCATTTTAAGCCCCACCGATGCAAGTGTTCCTCAGCCTGTCCTGAAACTCCAGAGGGGAACGTTAGGAGGAAGGCTGTTTTTTTCGCCTAGCACACAGTTAACAGTGCCTGAGGACAAAGGAGTGTGTGGCATCGATGTGTGCAGGTGTGGGTGTACATATACCGGGTGTATATACACGCACGGGCGGCCATTTTAAGTCCTGCTTCTGTAGGGTGCTCTGTGTTATTCCTTGAGGAAAGGCGTTCCAGAACTCATCAAGGCCACCCAGGATTTTTCCTTTCCCCCACTTGCGCCAAGTATTGATGTAACATCACACCCTCCATTGTCCTTCCCTCTTGGCGACTGAGGCTCTCGGAACATGCCCTCTAAAAATATCAGCACTGTGGTCCCTGGTGGGACCATGCAGAACAGAACAGAAGGTGTTTCAAGAAAATGAAAATCCCAACCCAATCCTCACAGATGCAGGCCTTTCTTGCTCTGGGGGAAACACTTCTGACTGAGGCCAAAAGCCACACAATATAGACTTATGATTCATCCACACACACAGACACAGAATTCACAATATGCACTGAAATGTGAACACTTCATGGCTTTTTTTACAAGGTGCCTGTGGAGGAGGTTAAGACTTTGATTTTTTTTTTCCGAAGGCCTTTATGAATCATTAATTTCTCTAATATTACAGCTCAGTCCTGTCAGAGAAAACAACTGATGGCTACATTTAAGCATTTTATGTTTAACTGAAATAAAGAAAATATATTTCTCAGTGCAGAATGCTGATGCATTTTATTACGCTGTTCATAGTACGTTCATATTCTCACATTGTTTGGAGGGTAATAGATCTATGATAATGACCAAAAGAAATAAGAATTCACAGTAACTGAGAGATCCAAAGAGTTTCATGTATGTCTGAGTTTGATTTTCACTCGCTTGTTTTCTCTTGTTTCGAGTGACAAGTTTCAGCTGCAACTTCAGCTGGGTCAGTGCTCATGGTCAAGCTGAGTGACCTCCGGTCCACCGCTGTGATGTGGTGCTGGAAGTGTAAACTGCTACATGTTTGGAGGGTGGTTGAGGGAGTGGGGGGGTATGGGGTGTGTTGGGTGTGAGGGGGCTGCTTGACACGGCAAGGTCACATCCAACCATGGGATTAAAGAGCCACGTCAATACTGAGGTTCCTGTGCCTCTGGGCCTCATACAGTAATCCATCAGATCAGGACATCCTCTTCTACCAGTCTCTACAGGCTGGACAGCAGATCAATACCAGCATGCTTGGAAATCCTGACAAACACATGTGGAATATGGGGAAAAAGATGTGTGGCATATTGAGAATTTTTCATCGTGCCTTAACGCACTTGTTAATTTTGTTAATCAGCCTGACAATGTTGGTGTAGAAGGTGAAGGCAAGAGGGAAGTGACACTGACTGCTGATCCATATTCTGATAAGGTCAGCTCGAAGTGCGATGATCGTAGTTCGGACTGAGAAATTATTCATGCGGGGAATATAATGAGGATCTGACTGAAAGATTTTTAAGGATGAATTTTCAACCTTTATGGTACTTGAAGCACATTAGTACTGTGCTAATAAAAAGTGGAAATCTGAATGGTGATTGACATCTTTAGAGTCATGTAATATCTGTCTGAGTTCGAGTCCATCCATCATACACGCTCTTGTCTCTTATGGTGCCTGGTGACATTTATCATGCCACAACTTTCATCTTGTGAGTTGAAGAGTCCCCTGGACCCCCCACCCTTATATTATTGAATATTTCTGCTCTTAAATATTTATAACCTTTTAATTGATATTCTTTTCTCTGCTCCATTAGGCCCACTGGGGACCTGTGGTCCCTAGCAGCGAAGCCTAGGCTCGTTCCCCCACTGTCTGGCCCACACACTGAGACAGGTAGAGACATTGACCATGGGGAGAGGAGGAAGGGCATGAATGTACAGAAATACTCAAAGAAAATTTTTTAAAAAATCACACAGCTATAAAGTGAAGAGCCTGGACAAGCAGCAAAGATAGAACTCAAATTTTGACCTAAAAAGTTAACTCTCACCATGAACCCTGATTTTAACCTCACTGGAGATTTTATGTCTAACCCTAGCTTAAAGATTAAATAAAATATTGAGCGCCTAGAACAATAAAAGTTGTTGTTGGGTACAAAGCAATTTTTGGAATGCAACATGTGATGGATGTCAGCGTTTTATACTGAGATTCATTCAAATACAGCCCCAAAACACTGAGCACGAACAGTCTGTGAAATCACTAAGGGCTATGTTCTTACTTGCCTGTAGATACAGTATGTCTAGCTCCATCAGGGTTTTTTAGCCTGAGTCTTTCTTTGTGCAATGAAAGACCTTGGTGTCGAAAACATCATTACCAGCTCACCCATCTCCTCATTTCCCCATCATTTCCCAGAGATCCTGATCCTATGATGCCCCCTCCCCTGCAACCCACCCTACAACCACCCACCCCCAAGTTCGAATTAAGAATTTATTTTAACCAGCGAGCAGCTTCTGTCGACACATGTCGGCGGGCCTGATCAAAGGTGAGTACGCTCCTTTATCAGAGTGAGGGAGGCTGTCAGAAATAGGAGGACATTAAGATTGAATAACCTTCACACGGTTGCCGGCACCTCATTATTTAAAAATCTAAAACTTTTGCCGAGCACCCGCCATATATAGGTCACACTACATTCTAATGCCACATGTGCCTCCGAGTGTATCCTCCTCTGTGTGGATGGGATTTGGGGCTCTCCACTTAGACCGTCACATCCACTGATCCCCCATCATTAAAGAATGTCATGAGCCGACGACAAGACTGTGAGCTTGACACTTGCCAGATTGTTAACGATCGTCAAGAATTTGCATGGGTGGGGTGGGGGGGTTTGAGGGGGATGACTCTGTGTTCGTATGGTCGGTGCATGCAATTTGATTTATCTGCTTCAAGTCCCCCAGATTCATATTAAGGACTAATTGCTGTTTAATATTTTGATGCATGATGCATTGAAATTTGAAAGTAGATTAGCAGAGGTGTTTGTCAAAAGCCATTTCTCTTAAAACGCTAAACACATTACAAGCTCAAAGTAATGCGCCGACAGAAACTGTTTCCCCGCCTTGTTACATGTTACGAAAAAACAAGCTGTATATTTATGAAAATTTTATGATGCGTTCTGAGATAAAGAAAAGAGTAGCAGAGAGAGAGAAAAGGTGGCAAACAATTATAGGAGTGCTAAGGACAAAGATTGAAGACAACACAGAGAGCACTACATGAAGGCAGCAGCACATATAATCACAGGTATAGAGACGGCATCATCCGCCATTAAAATCTCGGCACCAAAAAAGATATGAGCACACAAAGAAGAATGGAAATCAAAGCAGTTGAATGAGGAACAACATTTGAACATACCAAATGCTCCCTTTCTCTCTCTCTCACCCTGTCTCACTCGCTCTCTCACAGGGAGTGATAATATTGAACGGAGCGCCTTGCTATGCCATTAGTGCAGTAAAACATCAAAGGAAATGAATAATAGAGAATATGATTTTCTGAAGTGGTGGAGTGAAAGAGTCCTTTCCTCTTCCTGCTGTAGTGAGCCCCTGCAGTACATTGATCCGTGGGCAGCCTCAACCTCAGCCAGAGCTGAGTCGCAGACACCGCACCACTACGCTACACTACTCTACACTACGGCACCTTGCCACCCAGACACCCCTTCAGATCTCTATAACACTTGTATTTGCCTCAGTCCACTCCACTTTGACGGAGCTGACACCCTCCTCCAAAAAAACAGGCTCAATATGACATAGCTGAGAGCAAAAAAAAGAAAGAAAGAAAAAAGAAAGGGATGTATATATAAGAGAGAAGAAAAAGCACAGAGCATGTGGTTATAATTACACACAGGCAGCGCAGTGGTAAAGCCAAGCTGCAGATCTTAAGCCTGCTCGACACTCTCTGTGTAAAAAAGCGCACTGCCTCATTAAATCTCAGATATCATACTGTTCCTGCCCCTCTATACTATGCATAATACTGTCTATCTTTTAGAGGGCCTCTTTTGTTAGCATTTCTCCTTTGCCTTTGCCACATATCAAACATGAATGAGAAACAGGATGCAGGGTCTGCAGACTGCTTGCAGAGTCACAGAACAGCACGACTGGGGGTCTACTTATGAGGCAGATCTTGACACCATGTCTGATTAAGCCCTTAGCTTGTCAGGAGCCTAATGGCTATTGTGGCCATGTCCGTCAAAGTGGCAAATGCATGAAAAGCAGGTAAGCTTTTCCACTGCTTTTCCAATTTGACGTTATAAAAAAGTGCTTGTTTGGGCCATAACAAACTATAAGGATGAATTACTGCTGTCATGATAAAGTCCTCATGACAGTGAGACCTTTTAAAAGTTAGAGGCAACAGAAAGTGAAATCTCCCAGCATCCGAAAAGTTTACTGCCGCAAACAACGCTTTTCCCATTGACCATTCGTCAGAACTGCATCCTGCGAGGGGGTTAAAAAATAAATCAGTCAGACGAAGTCAAATGAGGAAAGTGAGAAATTAATTTGTGCGCCCTCCTGATTTCTCCACAGGCAGACATCGATCATGTGGCGGCTGTCTCCCCTCACTCTGGAGATAGAGGTGGTGGAGGGACGGGGAGAGGGGAGATTCGTGTGTCTGAGGGGGTCGTTGTAATCAGGCACACTCATTAGCTCTACTTTGGCGCTGGATGACAGGAGGTCTCCGAGGCAAGTCTGCCTTTTATGCCCAGTCCTTCATCCCTTGAGCTGGGGTTAGAGGGGCTAAGGAGGCAGTTTCTTTCCACAGAACCACCCACCAATACCCATCGATACACATTAACACAGCAGCAGATAAATATTGCTCCGCTTTTTCCTGGGATGAACAGAAACGTTACAAAAATGTTTACCGGCATATCTGATCCATTACACTCTAAGGGGTCAAGAGGGGGCATGATGGATAGCACCAATGGTAAGAAACGACGCTCTGTGTGCTCCTGGATGACTGAGGTATTGGCCTACATCTGTTTAAATGTGCTGCAAGTCAAGTGTTGCAAATCTACCTCTGAACACCTGCTAGATGTGAAAGGTTTGCAGAGCAATCACAAACAAAAATAAGAAAGAAACTAACGCTGTAGTCAGAAGCAGCTGAGAAAAGCCGGGATCTATTGCATCTGTATTTTACACTGTAGCACTCGGAAAGCTATGCGTAAATGCTGGACTAATGTGGCAGCATAGGAGTACCCAGGGTCCCCAGCCTGCTGGGCAAAACCATCCATATCGGGTTTAAAATAACCACGCCTGAGACTTAACCTTTACCAGAGACAAATGAAATGAAAATATACAGTGTGGTGCATCAGGAGCAGGCTTCATTCATAGGGGGCTTTCTGCTAGCCTGACCTGAATTACCGCTCTGTTCCTGGAGGGCCACTGTGAATGGCACGCGTGGAGACAGGACACATTCATCTGGGTAGCTCTATTCTACATCATACAGAGGGTTGGGAAACAAAGAGTCTAAAAAACGGGCAGGAACACACAGAAACACAAGGACAGCTATAAGCACACCTGCATGTACGCATGCACACAAACACGCAAACAAAGGAAAAGAACTGCGCTGCTGTGCCCGTCTTTTATAAAAACACATGCGACCATGCAGTTTACAGTATAAAAACCTCAAAAACAGGAAATACATACTTCATATCATTCTGAACCCAACAACGATTTTACAGACAGACACACACATGCACACACACACGCACACACACAGAGACACATGATCCACTTTCCAGCCGAAAATGATGAAATATGAAATGGAGCATTACCGCTTGGAATGGCAGTCTGCCCAGGACTGTGCTGGTCCTCTGTCACATTGTCTTCTACTGCCAGAAAAAGAGAAGGGGGAGAAAAAGAGGGAAAGAAACAGTTAACGGTGAAAAACAAGTTAGACACATTGAGATTTCCTTCTTTTTTATTATTTACTATTGAGATTTTCTGTATGGAAACTCCAAGAGATTTCAACAGCTTTCGACAGCTCAACCTGTGGTTTGGGAATCCACACAAGCCTTTCATATGTATGAGGTTTGGCAACAAGGCAAACAACCACCCACGTAAATAACATATTGGACTGGGTAATGACTTGATGAATTATGAAGGTCTCCCATGAAACGTGCTCCCAACATCAACAGTGACCAAGTAAAAAACACCTTGATGACTGCATTAGTGAGAGGGTTGTGTGGTGCCTTGGTTTGCTAAATTAGACGGATATCAAGAAGACGATTTGTAGATTCCAGTATAAATAATGACCTTCCTAAAGCTGACTGCGATCCAAACTTAAATGCAAAGGAAACTTACATTTCTGATGTATACATAAATATATTCACATGATGTGCCATTACAGCCAAAGCGGCTGCAAAGTGCTTTTGCTCTTTAACAGGATGGCTGACAAAATAGTGACGGCTTGATCGGCACTCAAATGCGCTCATTAGACGCATGGCAACTAAACCACTTTTGACTTTTTGACAACAGCACTGGCCTTGAAAAAACACGACTTCTGTTTATTAAAAGGTAGGAACCTTTTACATTGGAGCCTTTTTGGAACTGGTGAGAGTTCCTTGTGGCATGTCAAGTACAAGAAATGAAATGGATTTTAACAGCGGGAAGAGAACAAAAGAGTCTCCCACCTGTTCCATGTAAAATGAGGGTCTCACTGAGGACTTCTTACGCCTCTGCGTTCCACCCCTGCAGTTGAAATGCATTCTCCATTATGTCTTTTCTTTCTAGCCTTTCATTTTCCTGGGCAAAGAGGAAGGGGGAGTCTGACAGGACCTCCCAGTAGGGGAGTGTGGCAGTGACTGCCAAAGCAGAAACTGGCGCACTTTTAAAATCGCACAAAATATCCTGTACTTTGCATAATTAAGGCAGGATCCTATGGTGGCAGAAGCCTTTCCCTCAGGGGAGCACGAGTCAGTGTCAAGCAGGGTGTCAAACCTCAGTGAAAAATGAAGAGGAAAAGTGTCGAGCTGTTTCTTATGAAGATGGCAAACGACGGAGCAACTATGTTTCGCCGTCAGGCCTTGTCCAGCCAATACTGAACCTCAGGAAGTCCTATGAGAAGCCTTTATTCAAAATAACCTTTGTAGAGAAATGCCACTATTCACTCAAATACATATATGAGAATGTCTCTGATCGGAAATATTTCCCTCAGTAACAATTTCAATTGATGTGCACAGAAAATATGCTAAACCAATGGTCATGGGTCTGGCAATTAATTAGGAAAATCAATTAAAAGTGATGGAATGGAGATAGTTGGACACCATGGAGGTATATCCCTCAGAGCCACCAAAGAGGACTGCATGAGCCAACACAGAAACCTTGTCCTGTTAAAGGAGGCCTTAGTGACTGACGCCCTGAGAGTTTAATGAGTTTCTCCAGCACTGTTGAGCGCCTTGCATCTCGGATCATTTAAATGGGCTAGGGATAGGGGGTCCTAATAAATCCCCCATGGTTCTATCAGAGATAGGTGGTGGGAGCTGGAGTTTTTGTTTTGATTACCGTCCCTGTTGGTGAGATGGGGGAGATCAGGCAGAAAATTCTATTTTACAATGCCATAAGAATTTAAACATTGCGGCAGTTTGCGATGATTTGTCACCACTGTGAACTTATTAAAAGTTTTGTCATTTAAAGTAAACAACTTCCATCACAGTGCAAATTCTTTTCTCATTTGCACCTGTCTGCTAGATAATTAATACCTCGCTAGGAGCGATCATAGAGGGTGAGCCGTCAAGTAAGGGCAAACTCCTGTGATGTTTCACCCTGGCTGGACGTTTGATCAACAATCATAACACAGTACAAATACAAATAGCTGTACTGCTTTAATTAATACACTCTAAAGCTCTGGATCACCTCATAATGGGTAGAACTTCAACTGAATAAAACTCGGCCCGCATTGTTGTTAATTCATCACTGCTATCAGTTAATTAATGTTTGACAAGGTACAGTGTATCACTCAGTCAGTGACAAACTGTAATCATGCTGCTAGGTTTTGTTGATACAACACCAAACACACATGGGACCATTTCAGCGCTGCTCCTTTGATTTTCAAAACGTGGAGCAGGAAAAACATAATCCCACAACAAGTGGCACCGCATTAAAGGCCACTAATTAACACACTGGCCACACACAAAACTGAACGCAGAGTAACTGTCATTGTATTCCGAGTGACAATCCCCAAGACAGGACATTTCCTTTTTAGGGGTGAATTAATTTTCTACAGATTGCAGGATGCAAAACAAGACACAAAGTCAAAAACAAAAATACAAAATAGAAAAAAAAAAAAAAAAATGTGATTGATCACCACATGCACAGCCATGATGCATCACATGCACTTAAAACTAATGATTTAACAGACATGGATAAGCAAAACATGACAAACTCTCAGCAGCTTGGACCTTTCCTAATCCATCAAATGAATTCCTGTTGTGTAAGATAGTGTGTGTGTTCGCACACAAACGTGCATGTAAATACTGTACATTTTTGTGCTTTTGCTTGAAGATTGCCACATACTTGTGTGTGCGCATGCTTGTGTGTATGGGCATCTCACAGCATTTCTCAGACATGAAAAAAGCCCTGAGTGTGTTCCTGGATATGCGTGACTCATCTGCTTGGTTACAGCCAGCTTGGACGATACAGTGCCGAACACAATGGCTGTGTAATCCGCCCTGACTGACCGGGAAGGAGACGCTCGCCACAGGGACTACAACTCAATTTAGCTCGGGTCAAGAGGTCAACCCTCCTCAATTAGGGCTGGGAAGGGAGGGAGGAGGACACACACTGCACATGAATAACTTTCTTAATGAGCATTATTTGAACTGGTGATTAGTGTCATAAATAATTTGCAATAGAGGAGCATGTTAATCACGTTGCATAATATTTGTAATCCTTCATATATTGCCATGTACCGTGTCATGAGCGCAGTTGTTTTAAAAAAATGCATCCCACTAATAGCAATAAAAAAAATGTTATGAATCAATAATCTCCTTGTGCAATTAGTGCAAATTTAGATTTTAAAAAATATTAACGCTGTTCACACAGGAAGATGAGCTGGATGCAAATAAGACGAACAACGTATCATTTCATTTGCAGCAGAGGTGGAAATCAATCATTGTCTCTGAATCAGAACTCTTTCTCCATGTGGCAGACAATCCATGACAACAAGAGAGACACATGCCATGGAGTAAGAAGAGATATCGGCCAGCTCCCGCGACACCCAGTCCAACACACTGAGCCGCATGTCAAGAGCACTGACAGCCGTGCTAATGGGATTTTTCCACGGCTCCATCATAATTTCCTTAATGATAATACTAACCATATTTTTGTGTCACATTAGAAAAGTGTTAATGGGTGTTATGCCACAGATCATTAATTGCGAACAGACTGGAATACTGCAGCTTCCTATAAACTAAGAATGACGCAACTGTTAAAAGACGTTTTAACAGGGCAGAAAAAAATAGAGCAGAATAGAGTGTCTCTGCATTTTTAATCGTTCAAATTAAGCAGAAGCCTTTCTGACATTTAACGTTAAACACACTGAATGCAGCGTGTAACTCAAAAAAAAGGGTCAAATTAGTTTTTAAGTAGTTCCTCTGCCAGAAATACTTTAACAGTGCCATCACAGTTTTTTGATTACGCAGGCCTATGCTTATAAGGAGTTAAAGGGGGAGTGGTTATCCCGCTCTGGGCTGAACGGTCAAGTTTCTTTTCTTTAGAAGGAAACACTTCAAATGATAGAAATATGATTTTTTTTTTAAATTACAAAACTATTTTAGTTTTTCTTGGTTGGTCAAATTGCAATGGTAGTTTTGTTCACAGTCTCCTGCCATGAAGGGAAATAAAAAGTATGTAATAATCTCAGAGAGACTGTTACTCATGTCTGCGCAGAGGAATTTT
Organism: Datnioides undecimradiatus; assembly: GCA_008933995.1. Classification (NCBI taxonomy): domain Eukaryota; kingdom Metazoa; phylum Chordata; class Actinopteri; order Lobotiformes; family Datnioididae; genus Datnioides; species Datnioides undecimradiatus. The sequence continues at coordinate 2,842,779 of WARS01000032.1, read as the reverse complement.
AACTTGAAACGGGCTTTTATACTAACCTTAAACATATTTCACAAATCAATCCGTTCTGTTAGCTTTATATTTAAAGTGTAAAATAATATTTCCTTTCATGTACAGCCAGGCACAGCTCCAGAGTTCACTCATGTGGCGGCAAATTTCAGCTCCTCACAAGCATCAAATATTTAAGGTGTACATGACACAGCGCTGATTTCATGACAACCGCTATACTTGAAGTAAATGGTGCAGAAAATATATTTATATATGCGGATGACAGACCTGGAAACTTCCAGCTCAGCCAATAAACACATCGGGACTGAGGCTTGAGAGTGTCATTTGTGCTCCAAATGAAAATATCAACCCAGCCTCACATTATTCAGGAAGTGCTGTAGGACAGGCAACGTGGCAGTCATCACACACTACATGCAGGATTTGGAGCGAGATCCTCCTTCCTCGCTGCTCACCACTGACTGAGGCAATGTGACCCAAAGCCTCTGCACATCAAAACAAAATTACAATGTGCCTACAGTCGAGAAATGTAGAAGGCTCAGGATTGAGTAAATGTCAGTGGCTAGGGTGAAGTGTTTGCATATAAGCGAATGATGTATGGTCTCGTCCTGTGCCATTTATTCCCCCAAGCAATAACGTAGCCGGATCTGTCTCTCAGACTTAATTGAAACGGGACTTGTAATGTTGCCCTTTTCCTCGATGGGACCAAAAACATAACCTCTGACTCCCACAAGCAGCCAATACTGAGGAAGTGGGTGTGTGTGTTGGGGTACACAAGGGAAAAAAAGAGTGCCAACTGTCACAGCATTATTTTCTCATCTCCTCTAACATACACTGTATGTCCACACTATTCATACCAGTCCCTAAAACGCCACACATGATGCCCGTTCCACCTTCCCTCCATGTACCATCGGTGCCTCTGTTTATTTTCCCTTCCGCAGAACAAAGTGTTCTTTCTGTGCAAAAAAAGCACCGTCCACATTGACCACTGCCTCAAGTCAGCAGAAGACAACCTATAAAAGTGAAATCTGAACTCTGCAACCGCACTCCGCTCATGAAAACATACAGCACATGCAGACGCAGGCTCACACACACGCATGCACGTTAAGACACTTTTTTTTTTTTTTTAACAAACGTGGTGACGGAAATTAAGGAACGACACTTTCTGTGGATATAAAAACAGGTGGAAAATAAAATGAAAATTCCTGTCTTGCACAAACAATAGTGGAGAGTGCAGTGTCAAGCAACCATTTTAAAAAATGACAAGGAAAGTTATTGTGGACATCTGTATAAGTGTATCTCTGTCCCTGAGGAAAGAGATAGACAAAGAACAATAAATAACATCTGCCTGGCCTTCCTTGGGTCCGATCCAAAACAGGGAAATATCTATGACGTATCTGCATTTCTGCTCCGCTTCAGCAGTCGGAATGAAGACATAAAAGTCGGGATGTTTTGTGCGCCACATTTTTCCAATTTAAATTTTAGTGACAATAACAAAACAAACAATGTCATCACTCTGACTTCATTTGCATACTGATTTGCTCACTCTCTATCCCTCTCTCACAAACCCATAGATGTACACAAATCTTGACAGATGTTCCTCTGAATGCACACACACACACACACACACACACACACACTTGTAGCATGTAGGCATGCTGGCAGGAGACGATTATATATAAGTGATGTGTCTTTTGAGAATAGCAAATGTCACATCAACTAACAAAAAAACAGTCAATGCCAATCTGGTCTGAGAAAATAGGAAATCTATGTATAGAGCTGTTTACTGTGAATGGAGCAGTGCAGGTCTGGAAACAGAATGTGACAATTTTAAGATGTGCATGCACTCACATTTCCACCCTCTCCTGGGTATTGATTTAAAATGGTGGCTGCATGAATGTACTACCGCAGACCATGTAATCTTCCTTTGAGATGAAGACTTCCGAGAATGAAAGGGGAGAGAGAAAGGGGTCCACAGACCACAAGCTGGGAATGTGAAATTGTGGACAATTATTTGCTGAGCAAAATACAATGCCTGCCAGATGAACTGGAGCTCAACCTCCAAAACCCAGCAGCTCCCCCACCAAAATGCTACAGAGAAAAGTAGTGTGTGAATATGTCTGTGTGTGTGTAAGTGTGTGTTCGAGCATGTTGCTCTGTCTCTATTTCTCCCTCCCTCCCCCTCCCTCCCCCTCTCTCACACACATGTACACTCAGACAAACGGAGGATGGAATTACGACCACTTTTTTCAAAAGAGGGAAAAGTAATAAAAAATTAGAAACAACAGCAACAAAAATCATATACCTTATCTGCTGTGTCATATCCTAACATGCTGGGCTTGGATTATATATGAAATAAAAACATCACAAAGTTGAATTGTTTTCAAGGTTTTGGTCAGCCTGACTGACAAATCCAGATGTTTACAACTTTTTAATGAACGTGTCCAATTAGCACGCGGGACTAAGCTCACCCTTAATTTCTCTTTTAACTGCTGTGTACACATATGCACACACACACACACACACACACACACACGCACACATCACAGCCCTCCCTTTCCCCAACATATAAAATGTTTCCTCCTTAGTTTCTCAGACGGGGGGGTCACGTGACTCTGCACCCCATTCCATCAGACGGCTTAAGTTCCGACCAGGAGCGTCTTTAATGCATCCAGATGTTTGCCAGCGTCGCGCTGCACTGTTGCTCTCTAAATTACTCATGCCCTGCCCTTGCACTTTAACTACCATTACAATAGAGTCTGAACCGAAGCCGATCAGCTTTTTCCCGATGCCAAGTGCGTATATGCAGTCGGTTTCATGCGCAACATAACAGGAAGAACACTCCGAAATGCGTTAAAAAAGGGGGGGAAGACAGTTACATTTCAGTGAGCGATAACTTAAGTTCATGCTCGCCTGGACTTGTCATCACCTTAAAATCAAAATGTTCAGAGAGCCATCCAAAATAGGCTTATCACTTACCTTTCAGTGATCTTGGTTTCGCTTGCTTGCGGCGCGACATCCTATAGAAAACGCTGAAGTTGCTCAGTTTCTGTCTGATAATTTGTGTATGACGGGATAGTCTAAAGGTACAGTCTCTCTAAATTTCACTGACCAAAATCGCGGCTGCCTATTTACCATTACAGAAAGATGCAACTTAGCCCGTTGCCGCGCGGTCTAAACACGAGTTTGCTGTTATTTTGTGATGAGTAGGTGGATGTTATAAAATCCAATTAGCCCGATCGGTATAGGCGACTCTGTTTAGTTGAGCTGGGTATCGGGAAAAGTGTGAGAATATAGTAATCCCGTCATGCGCTTCCATTCTCCGGGAAAACACACACGCGTGCAGGCATGATGTTCGTTTAGAAATAAAAGCGGTATATTTGCTTTTCGCCTCTCATCTCAAACGCATCCGCGGGAGAAAGACATCAGCAAAACGCCTCCTGTGAGAGTGCAAAAAATGCAACAAAACCAAAAAAAGGAGGAAAAATGATAATAACACTTTTCACTTCATATCCACCTAACAGCATCAAAACTATTATAGACTCTTCCTTTTCTCACTCCAGTCAGCTAATCATGAATTAGGTTCGGAATCTGATCTAAGTCTACGTCTAAATTGCCCTTAAAAGAGGATGAAGAAGCAGAGAGAAGATGGAAGCTCCCTCCTCATCACAAACCTGCAAGGTCTTGGACTGCGCTGTCGCTCCGGTAGTCCACATAATAATGGAAAATGGAAGCAAGGCCCCCAAAGCCATCAGGATGGCTCCAGAGGGGGCCCCTACCCCGCAGGGACTCGCTCTGTACGTAATCACTGAGGAAATCATTGTCAGCCTGCCTGCACTCACACACAGACAGAGAGGCATGATTAAAATCCTAGGGATCATGGCAAGATGCGGAATGCTGGATCTGCTGGTCCCCGGATCCGGAGTCGAACTCTAAACCCAAAGTCGGCTTGCTCACCCTGGCGTCTCCTCTGCCTCAGCTCGCCGTCGGCCACTCTCCGTCTACGGCAGACGGACTGGTCCCCCTTCTGGTAGAAATGGTTAAGCAGAGAGACATTTTCTGTGTGGCTGTTGACATTATATGACATGTAATGGCACGCAAAGAATTTGGGGATGATCGGTTAATTTACGGATGGATGTCTTTTTTTAATCCTCATTATTATTGTTTCCCACGGATACATCAATATACTCCACCCAGTTATTCACATAATGAATATCAAGTTATTCACAAGAATGATATAAAGAAAAATCAAAATTTCTCAGATTAAATGTTATATGTCAGTTTTTTTTCTGGTCAGATTAAACAATGTTGTCTTTCTTTCTTATATTTTTACAGGATGTGATACCTTGACGTTCTCTTTCTTTTCTTCTCTCATTATTATTTATTTTTTCCGGTGTAGTTTCAGTAGTAAAATACATCTCAACTAATTTTTAACCTTCAAACTTTGATGTTATTTATTGGAAGGCCTACTATTGTATACAAACCATACCACGGGCTATTTCTTTCTTTCTTTCTTTCTTTCTTTCTTTCTTTCTTTCTTTCTATTGCTCTCTCACAATGGTGCATCGGAGTACACCCTCACCTGCATGTGGATGTCCAGGCCCCATACTACCCCTGCTATGTGAAAATGAGATCCAGAGAGGAGTCCTGCAGTGGGCTTCTCACTCTGCACTCTGCCCCTCTGCAGCCTGGAGGTAGTCTCTGCCAGGGGCCCCATCTAAAAATCACAGTCACGCAAATACTTTTCCCACTTTTGGTGAATTTCTACTCTGACTGATTCGCAGAGACAAATGCAAAAGGAAACCGAGGTGGGTTTTTTTTTTCTCCCATTGCACACCTTGAGCAAGGGAGGGAAACAGTCGATAGGGCAACTCCCAAATACGGGCTGGTGTAGAGGAAGAAAATTAACAACAACCTTTGATAGCCTTTACGGTGCTGGAATCTAACTTTGTTTAAGAAAATTCCCTATAAAAGTTAACTGTAACTATAAAAGTTAATGATGTGAGTACATAATAAGGCTGCTCTTATTCTATAGGGTATTCCAATCTTTTACTTTGGAGTTCATAATGAGGCCATATACTGTTACAGACATCTAAGGTAACTACCTCGCACAAAGTCATGTGAATGTAAGAGAAAATTCAGAGCTACAGAAGAAATATCTATTAGCTGTCATTATTGGCCTCTCATGTTAAAGAGGCCTTATTCTTTGCATCTTCTGTCTCTAATCAGTGGTAGATGAGAGTCTTAAATATAATAAGTGGGGACTTATGACCTACATATGATGCCAAGGCTTTTGATTCGGTTTGCTCAATTTGTATCTTGTAATCTTTTTTTCATCTGCACCCTTTGCTTTTCAAATAATTTCCACACCCACGTGCTGCCATAAAATGTGTGCAAAAGATCAATGAAACAAAGTATGACACAGATTGACGTGATGTGCTTTGGTAAATTCAAAGCCCTCACAAACTACAGTAAAGTTGGTAAACACACACATATGAAACATCTATTTGTAGGTGCTTGGAATCTGTCAGGAGGTCTCAGCTGCCTTAAAACTTCAATCTTAACAATGCTCCAAAGTTCTCTCTCTCTGTCTCAGCGCTCTGTCAGGCGGCTCTCCCAAAGTTTTACCACCTTGCCTCCCCCCCTGTACCTCTCGAATGCACTCTCAAACACAAACAAACAGTGCTCTTCAGTCCTCCAGGGCTCTTTGCTACTTTCATTAGTGACAAAGTAACTGGGAAAAGGCTCGACTTGACTCAGTGCTTGCACAGTTCAGTCTCTAAGTTACAGTACACTATTGCTCAGAAGTTGTTTTTTTTTTCTTCAAGTGGAAGAAACCTCATGTGAGAAATGTTGCTCATGATGCTCCAAAAACTGTCTGACACAGCCCGTCCCTCAGGGATAACATTATAAATATGGAAAGGAGAATCAAATGTACATTTTTGGGAGCAAATAGGCACAATGAAAACGAATAAAAAAAATGTTTTTGTTTCAAGTCTCACCTCTGAGCGCAAGGGAAAAGGGAATCAAACAAAGATAAATAAAAATAAAAAAACATGACATGTTTGTCATAAAAACAATCCCAGCCAAGGAATTTCTATTCAGTGTGTACTGATATGATTCTACAAAATTAAGCCATTGATTTGTCTGCGTTGGCCTATATGGTGTGTGTTTGTATTTAGTTATTCACATCAACAATTTAATCGACTCTCTAATTGCGTTGTCCTTCAGAAATGCTGTGTGCAGACTACAAGCCTTTGAAATTCTATCAACTGCACAAAGGCACAGTCTGTTTTCAGATCACCTAAGCTTCTTAACACGGTATTTGTAGCAAAACTGAGCAGTTATGTGGAGATTTTTTTCACCACCCATAGCTTTTAGTTAGACATTGAAACGCCACAGCAAGTGTGTGTGCCGTGGCATCAGAGATTTCACTCTGCCTCTCAGCAGGGTGAAATGTTCCCCAGTGGAATCCATGGACCTTGGGTGGTGGGACCCTTCAGCAGTTCTTGCTGACCTGTGGCCCTGCTCACCCTCTGTCCATTTGGCTCTGACTGCATGTTGTCAAAAAAACCCCCAAAAAACCAACATTACAAAAAAAAAACGAGTATAAACTGAACTTTCAAACTCAGAGAAAGTTTTAATCCCAATGAAGTGTCTCCTGTAGAAATAATAATCACTGAAGGCGATTTAGTAGAATACTCTCGCAAATGGTGAAAAACGGCGGCTTAAAAGCACAGTCGGTCAATTACGCTCGTTAGAGGAGGGCAGATACACAGACATGCATGTACACTAACCACACACACAGACACACACACTCTTGACTTGCCTCATTAAAACCCATCCAGCTACTAGAACTCAGAGATGTGAATGTTTCCCTTGAGGAGAGGGGCACGTTCATTTTGAGAAAGGCAGAAGATTCAACTTTTTTCTTACTTGCTTATAATTACAGAGATTGCTGGAATGCATGACCCTGAGAATAAGGCTGAGTCCTGGGAGAGTCCACCAGAAGCATCACCATCTTCTGTCTTGCTCTCCATTGTGTGTCTCCCTAGTTGGATGCCACCCACACCAGGCATGAGTGAGGTCGAGGCAGTGCCCCCATCACCAGAGGAGCGCTCCCCAGGGACTTTAACTCTGCTCCACCAAGCCAAACTCCCGAGGCTGAGAAAAAAACGTCAAGATAGCGAGTTTACAGAAAACACTGCCCTCTCTGAGCACTGACACATACTTCCACAGTAAACTGATTAAAAAAAGAACAAAAACAACACGGAGAGCTAACAATCAGAGGGCTTCACAGTTGGCAAGCAAGGGTGAGTGCAGCTTTCCAACTTCACTGTTATCCAAATTGTTGGGCAATTAAACATTGGAGCAAAAACCTATCATATGTATGCTGTTCACATAAACACTGAGTCTTTCTCAAGCATGAACCAACGCATATAATGACAAAAACAGTGTGGAAATCTCATAAGAGTATTCCACCCAGTAAATGGCCTTGTCAGTCTCAAGAACGTGTCAGTGACAGACTCCATGTCTCAACATCCTTGCAAACTGAAGGATGTCAACAAAGTAGAGGGAATGTAGAGTGAGTGGTCCTCGTCAACGGTGACCTTCCAGCTGGATATCCACAACTTCCATCTTCCCAAGCCAAGGAACCCCGTGGAGCAACTCCCAAACCAGGTCATTAGCGCAGTGGTGTCACCAGACAGCAGATCACGGGCCAGAGAGGGAGCAAGAGGGGGACTCCTGGCACTGCAGTGGCTGCTGTGCGGTTTGACATTCAGGGCTGGCTGATCTATGGGGCTGGGGAGACAGTGCCCTTGCTCTGGGTCTTCATGAGGAGAAGGTCCTGGCAGTTTTCCCCTCACTTACTCCATCATAAAACTGAGGTCACAAGATGTGAGACTCACGTCGCCCTTACTTGTGACATCACGACCCAGGCTGCAGGGTGTTATTGGTGCATTAGTGAGGTTATATCACAGGCACCACTGGAACCAACACTGAAAAACGTTTGACATCATTAGCTAGATGACTGGTAGCTTGATTGTATTCCTTGACGAACTAACACATCTGCACTCACTAACCAGCTGGCTGCAATACTATAATGTCCAGAATATACAGGACTGTGCTAGACTGTACATTTATTCTTTCAAACCAACTTTAAATTGCTTCTTATGACAATAACCTCTACAAAGATGTGTTATTGGCATGAGGAATACCATTTAACCACAATGGGACGGTTTCATAGTGTGATCAAAAATCATTCTAGGGGTTTTATGTCCTTCTCAAATGGCTTTGACCTCCACAGCCCATCTCCAGCAAATGGTGACCACTATGAACATGCCAAGAAAGAGGATCCCCTGGGGGCATTACCATGAGCCAAGACGAACATAAAAATCTCCCGGTGAAAGATGGACATTTTCCACTTGGCACCGCCACAGAAGATGAAAGGAAAAGATAGCAAACCTTTCAACACTTTTTTTTTTTTTTTACTGAAATGAGAGTGATTTTTTTTCTTGCTCATTACCACTCTCTCATTAGGAGATCTTCAGTCTAAGATGAGATCAAGCCTACTCACCTCTCTATGTGCTGATAGTTAACTAAGCTGCAGCATGTAAGTGTGCTACAGAGCCCCTTATCATACAGGACAATTTACACAATCAGCCAGACTCACCTTGGAGTGGTACTAATGTCTGATTACCAGGTTCACTGAATCTCACACTACATTTAAAACATTTTTCAAGCACCTTTTTCAGATGTAAACATATGTCATGGCTAAAGAACACAGCTAAAGCTAAGTGACTACCCATTTTGGTTCTGTTGACAATTAAACTTCATGAAAACAGAATATGTACACTTCGTAACCTGGGGGACAAACAAAACTTGCATTGCCCTTAACTAAACTTATCCCTGTAAACTAGCCCTTTGTGAGCTTTTACAAATGTGAACAACTGCATAGTCAATGAGCAGAGCACAAATGAAAGCTTTTCGAATCTCTTGCAGAGTAACGAGCTGTAGTGCAAATTAAGAGCAGCCATCTTCTCATCAGCATGTCCAATTTACCTCGGGATCGTCCCTGGGAAGTAGGCAGCTGTGTAAGATGACTGGTGCGTTGTAGTTGTGTGAAGGCATGTGGATAAAAAAAGGCTCTGAAGGATTAGAAGAACCCTCACTCCCAGGCCATGCACGCATTATTCATCCCTCCTCCTCCTCCTCACCCCTCTCACCTTCATCACTTCCACCCGCCCACCACCTTTCTTGCTCCCCCATGACTCCCCCACTTCCCTGACAGTTGCATAAGCCCCAAGAACCTCTCTCCGGACCACGGTGGCGGGAGTTGGGAGTTGGGACGGTGTTAATTAAAAGAAAAGGTTAACCCACACGGGGATGGCAGAAGGCACGTTCAGGAGGCTCCCTTGGTATAGCAGCTGCTCACTGTTTCCTCCCACAAAGGTCCCCAGGAAAGGACTGGCAACCAGGGATGGCAGCCAGGTGATTGGGGACACCAAGATGAAGGAGTGACTGGGCCATAAAGGATGGAGCTGATTTGACCCTCACACTAAGGAGCAGCCAAGGGGTGTAGCGAGTGGTTCCACTCACCTGTCCAGTGCCTCCCTGCCTGGGCCTTGGTTTGGAGCTGATTAGTGTGTCCCAGAGAAGGTCTCACCTCCCTAAACACCGCCCACACACACATACCTTCGTTAGACAGTGGGATGCATGCCAGGCCCATTTAGAGGAGTATGTCAGAGAGGTAAGGAGAAACAGACTACAGTGTGGGATGAAAGGAGACAAGGAGAGGTACTGAAATGGCCTTTTAGAGAGAAAAAGCCATGCTGGACATCAAAGAGGAGGTCAGAGGGTTATATGAGACTGAACTTGCGCAGAAGTTGAGTCTTAGAGAATTCACCCATCAAGATCCTGCACAGCTGTTGTCGCTGACTGCACTATGTGTGATGTACTGTCTGTGGGAGATCATTAAATAATGATAAATTATCACTTCATATTGTTCAAATATGTAGCATTATTTTTTTAAAAAAAGACTATTCATTTGGGAAAAAGTTGGCCTAGTTTAGGAGAGCTAACATCGAAATAGGTGTTTTGCATCAACTGGGAGTAAATGATAAATGGATCACACTTAACAGCAATATTCTTAAGATTAATTCATTAGAGTAAATTAGTAACACTAAATAAGTTTAATATTCCAAAAATAAGACTGTGTGTTTTAAAACCACAATTTAATCTTCGATTCTTTCTTTTCACTGTGAACACAACACACAGTTACCTCTCTTGGTAAATTCTCACTTACAGGCTTCCCCATATTCTCTATCTTAGGTCAATACATTGTGATGATCAAACGTAGCACACTGATTGCCACTTAAATTAATTCCAATAAATACTCATGAGCTTTTAAGACAAACAAGAGGGAGTGAAACAGTTTTTCCTTCCTTTCCCCCCCAAACAAGCAGAGATAATTAAACATCTATCCTCAGAGAAGAAGTGTTCCCACTGGAAGGTTGTTTGGTTTAAGGATTTGCTCAGTGGTTTGACTCGCCGGGGACTCTCCATTTGAGTCTCAAGGTTTTATATCTCTAACAAGGCTTTAATTGCCAAGGTAACAGACCACCTGATTAAGCCTAACAATAAGTCTGTTTTATCTGTAGGAGCGAGCAGAATAGACTGCAGGGATGAAGAGGAATATTCATATACGGCTATCACAGAGTCATGTATTCATGCTCAATAAGGCTGTTATTTTTATACTGCCAACAAACAGAGAAACATATTGTATGGTCATGCACCTCAGCAGTATGAACTTGCCTCAAAAATTCTATTTACTGCACGTCAACTTTGGAAATGCACAGTACTTGCAGCAAAGATCCTAATTCTACTGAGAGTGTGGAGGAGGCGGCACTCAAAGCCTCAGGTCCCATGCCATGTGCCCTCCTTATTGTAACGAGTGCATTTCTCTCCTCAAACTCTGACTGGTGAGTGCGTCGAGGAGGAGGGGTATTCTTCAGAGGAGACGGGGAGCGTCTGGTGGTGAAAAACTCTGTGTTAAAGTCCCATCTCTCCTGTCAGAGGGCTGACACGGGGCATCCAGGGACACAGGGCCTTTGGTGCTCTGAGTCTGGACACTGGCCTAGTTTTCCCCCTCTATTCCCCTCCACAATCCACCAATTCCCCCCCCCCCCCCCCCCTCCTCAGCCACCCAATCTCATCTGTTCTTTACTGTCATCCTGACCTCAATGAACTGCCCCCCTCTTCTCATCCACACACTGCGTCCTGCACTGCTTTCTTTCTTGCTTTCTGATTTTCTTGGCAATTCTGTTCATATTAGAAATATCAAAAGAAAACAGTAACAAAAATATATAGATATATTTTACATACCAAATCCAAGTAGTTCTGTGGATGTAGTGTGTTAACACTAGTGAAGGAAAGTATACTCAATACAGTCACTAAGCATACTAAAAAACCCTTGATTTTTTTTGAGTGGGCTGTTGATGGACACTATTCTCTGACAGTGCAATGCACCAAGGAAAGGGAGGAACCACTCACAGCTGAAAAAAAATTGAAACTGATTGTGAGTGGTAGTGAAACAGCTTCAGGAACATGCTCACTGCAATTATTAGATTGCATTGTGAGAATATTGTACTGTCCCTTTGCTTATTGGTATGTAATTTTCTGTTAATGTAACACACTCATACATATTAATCTCTGATATGCCAACCAAATCAAACAGTATGTGATGAAGATTCATATAGAGCCTATGTATTGTATAGAGTTACAAACATAGCTTGCCATGAAGATCCATAAGATTTCTTTGGATAAGGTATATAACTTTTTTATTTGTTTATTTATTTTTACCTTAAATTTTGTCCTTCTTTTTTGCCCCCAAAAAGTTGCCAAAATAATCTTAAAGGGTAACTAAAATCATATCTAGTAATGCCTTTATTCAGATTTTTCATCAATTTGTTATTAAAAAGAAGTAAAAAGTATTTTTATGAATATCAGAAATACTCCCTTAAACTCCTTTACTCAGTCAACTGAAGGGGCATCTGGGTGTCTATGTTTGATTGACAACAGCTGGCAGGCTGAGCCCCTGTAGGGGAATGCAGAGTCAAAGTAAACAAACTTGCCCTGTAGTTTATAAGCCATGGGCAGACAATGTGTTGTTAGCAGTGGTGTTGAAGACTAAAGACCATACCAGCATCTAAACAGACCAAAGTAGTGTTTGCAGTAATAACTTTACATGCTGTTTTATGAAGCAGAAAACAAACAACAACAACAACAAAAAACGAGACTTTAAATTTCACTTTTTTTGTATCCAATTTCTTTTCTTGGCATGTTTTTTATTGAGGCTTCAACTGCATATCACAATCCCTCAGTGAGGACTGTAAGGTTAAAGGCTAGAAAGTAAAATCTTTGCTTCATAATTTTGCAGATGTGATTTACCTTTCAAAAACAGGTCTTTTAGTGTTTTGAAATTGTTGTGAATGGATGTTTACCAATCAGTGCCGTATGTCTGCAGATACATTATATCCCAGGTGGGACCTGGGACAATTTTCCACTATTGTGAGTAAAGTCTCATTATGCTGTAACATTGCTCTTGGCACTGTTGGTATTCATTGTCAAATATACTGAGCAGAGCTTGATAATATCTTGCACTATTGACTATTTTGTCAAATTGTTGATGTACTCAAATTTTTATGTCCCAGATCATAGGATTCTCTTTTCAAAGCGTTGCCTGTGTGACATTATAAAACTGCTACTGTATACAAATAACTCATCTTACCAACCCAAAAACAACATTCAAAGCACCCCTGTCATGTGAACATGTTGTACGTGTCACTTCATGAAATTCAGTCTGACATGAAGCGTCAACTCTTGCACCTCACATCATGTGGCTATGGAAATTTTCCATGTCAGGATGGCTCGCTCTCTCTCTCTCTCCCCCTCTCTCTCTCTGGCAGGTGTAAATGGTGCAAGTTTCTGTCTTGTTCAACACCCATGCTATTTTGATGTGTTGGCAATCCCTTTGCCAGACCAATAACTCCCTCACACCAACACTACTCTTTCATGCTGCCTGCTTTATTCTCATTCTTGGGGGAATCCTCATGAGATACATAGTGTGCCTCTTAATTTCCCCAGGGATGCATGCAGGAAACATACACTAGTGATTTTCCAGGGATGAAACACAGGGAAAACATTCAAACAGGATATATCATGACATCGACTGCTGCTGGGTCAGATAACCAGTTAAATGGGTGCCATAACTTGTCAGTCCATGTTTTGCATTTCTCCTCTTTGTTTGTCTCCCATTTTAGTTTGCTCTTTTGTTTTCCAGGCTGAAGGTGGAATTATTCTGAACAGTGTAGCACTGAGCAACATGCAGCCAGTCGGTGCAGCATAGTAAGGGAGAATCCCAGGAGACGATGTGGCCCGGTGGGTTTGGTTTGTACACCCGTCACACACTTCTGAGGGGTGACGTGCATCGCTGCTCCACTGAGGGAGAGCCTCTGCCATGTTTACTGTCATGTTCCAAGGTATGCTACGTGGCTTCAAACACATCAAACACATCTACAGGAATACTGATATTGGGAATGCCACGGGGAGCCCCATGAAAACAGACATACTCCTGAAAACACACATGGCCACGACTGTGCCACAAGCTTACACAAGCCACACAAAAATAAACCCATATTGTCAAAATGCTGTTTTTATTATCAATTTGCCAATGATTTTAAAACATAGAGCACATAGATATATGGTTGCAGAGGCCGGTCAAATGACTCTGTCTCTGGAAGACAGGAGTGCACTGGATAGTGTCTCATTCATGCTTGCACTACTGTATCTAAATTTGCCAATATGCCATTTTCTCTGTACACTTGTTTCCATAGTAACAATGCCAACAGTAACACCTATGATGTAAAAAGGAGACAGTAGCCAGGGGATTCGTTGTTCAGATTGAGAGTGCTGATTGGGAACACAAATTATTAAACTGTCTGCAGGGCTTTAGTAGTTTTACTACAAACAACACCATATCATTAATTATCGCCCCCCCCCATAAATAAATAAATAAAAAATATAGTTTCTGATATATGACATATGATTGAATGCATTTTAGCACAAAGTCAACATAATGTCAATATCCTGTTGTCTTTTATACATAATGAATTGACTTTTGGGGTGTGCCGTCACATGGCTGTACTTGATTTATGAAGAATGGTCAAGACTGATTTGACTAGCAAAGTGCCCCCCTCCCGGCCTGCCGTTTGTAGTGTTGACGAGGGCTGAGTTGTTTGCTGTGCCTCTAGGCGTGAGGATGAGGGGGAGCAGCCTGGAGTTCCTGCCTGGCTCAGGGGGAGGTTGGACTGGATTAGACGGCTGACAGCTGGGCCACATCTCTGGAGGCGCAGGGCGGAGAGGCCCCCTGTCTGCCTGCCTCTGCACCAAGTGTCAATTTGAGCATGAAGGAAGGATGGAGTGAGCCAAAGAGTAAGTAAGTGAGCGAAGTGGGGCCACTGGTAGTCCTGGGTGGATTGACATCAGCAGTGCATGGGCCATGCACAACGTTAGGCATCAGGAAACACACTGTTTATTTAGCGGGTTTTGACTTGGGGGCACAAACGTGTGCACACTTGGACAGACACACCGACACAGGACAAAACACTCTTACAAGGTTGTAGCTCTTGACCTCTCAAGTTTGAGTAGTGATGTTCATAGTCAGCACTACATGGAATCAGGGCAGCATGTAAAACAAGCTTAGCTATTTGACTTCAAAATGCAAGTGTTGCTAATAATTGCATTTGTTTCATAATCAAAGCCAATCTTTTCTTCACAGAATCAAAGCTTTTCAATAATGCAGAAATGGCAGTGAAACTAGCTCGCCTCAGGTGGTATCCTGTACAATTATGTGCAATCAAGATTACAAACTCCTTCAAAATCAAACACACACGTATTTTACTTCCATTTTCAGTGATGGAATATGTAATTAAATCTGACTTCTCTAAGTGGTTGCATTATTTGATAGGCTGACTTTCAACATTTGTTTTAACTTCCAGAGAAGATTTCTTGATAAAGTATTTGATTGTAGCATGCACAACAACTGGCATAATTTGCTTCAGCAGTGCGGTGTTAATATGAAGAATGTTACCATATGAGAATTTTCTATAATAGGTTTTCTCTAATCCTGAGAGACGGCTTTGTGTATTTCCTGCACTGAGACTTGGCTATCACTGGGATGTGGGATGTGGGCCGGAGTCGACTTTATTAGCTGGTGATGTTCTAATGTGATTTATTTTTATAAATGAGAGTGGGGTGGGAATGCAAGTGGGGGTGGAGGCCAGTATGCAAATATGGCCCCTCATTAAACACCACCACCACACAACATTATCTGCTGCTCCTCAGATTGCTTGTGTGCATTAACGAGGTGCAACCATGTCTGCTAACTAATGACAATGTAATGATCAGAGCGTTCATGATAAAGTCATCAGAAGGCATGACATTTATTCATTCGATGTATTAGGAGGGTCCCTACCACCCATACAGTCAGGTGAACTGCGGGTTCCTCCTCATGAATTTGTCCATTTGGGAAAATCACAAGTGATTAAAGATTCGAATTTAGAGTTTGTTACAGCGACCCTCAGTGACAACAAACAACTTATCACATCATCACTTCAAGACAAAAACTTTGTTTCTGCAGTTTTAGTGAGTGTTGAGTTTAGCTCCCCTAAAGGTGATAAATAATTATCTGACCCTTGTGCTGTTGAAATCCTTTGAAAATATACAAAACAACCCCAAAAGGTGCATTAAACCTAATTACAAATAGAAAGTCTACTTTTAATAGCTCTATTGCAATATAATAGAAGTTCTACTTATACTATGTAAATACCTAAAAACTGGTTCTGAAAGCAGTTATGAAGGTTTGATGTTGTCTTTGTTTTAACCACTCTATTCTTGACTACATACAACAGACATTCATTATGTTTAGACTAACTTTGCACACTATAGATATTTATTTTTGTTATGTATTTGTCCACAGATTATGTATGATAAAAAAGCTAAGATTCAGTATGAATTATTTGTTTTGACTGACAATGATTAGGTTGCTTAGCTTTGTTTCAACTTTTTGCAAAAATGACAGTGCAAGTGTAGCAGTTTTATTTTTGGTCTTTCAAACTTTCTTATGAAGTTGGGATGCAGTTCTCTGGGGATTTTCACAAGCCCATTTCTGTGCAAAGATGTTTATCTTTATGGCTTTTGCGAGAATGAGGAGATTAACCCCATAACAAGCAGACATCTTATAGCTGATCTGAGCATCATTAGTCCACATTAATAACCCATGGAAGTGCAAATAGCTTTTTTTTTATCATCTTAATTACATGACATCTGAGGTCTCTATCTAAAGATGACTCTCTTTAGGGATGAGACGGGCTCTGTGACTTCGAGGTACTTGCTTTTCTGTGCACATCTGACAAAAAAAATCCTGGTGCTAAAGAATGCGCGCACACACACACACACACACACACACACACACACACACACACACACACACCAGCCATCTAAACTAAAAAGGATGCCATTGCCCATTAGAGAGATGGATTGACAGGAGAGCAGAATAAATCTTTGTGGCAGTGAGTCAGAAATATAAATAGAGCACCTAAGATAGATTTGTCTCTGGTGTTGATGAAGTTACCTTTGGGGGTAGAGCTCTATCTTTTTAGTAATGAGGACAACCACAAACAGTTTGGTCTCCTAATGAGAAATGATAGTTTTGGAGGTGCCATACAAAAATGCCACAGAATAACACCTCACTTAAGCATTTTCTGCTGTGATTCTCAACAAAACTGCCAAAAGTGGGATTCATTTGTGAAAGAATCAGCCCCACCTGGTGGCTTTGATGTACACCATAAGCTTCTATACATGGAATGAAAAACTGTTCAACATTACTATCTGTAACAGCACACAGCACTCCTGTGTTACTGCAATGTCTTCATTGAGAGATTTATTTTTAGCTGTCTGGGTGTTTTGATCATTTATGTCAGTCTGGGAGTAGCTTTAGTAGCCCCAAGTCTACACATTAAAAGCTGATAGCATTAATATAACAAATTCTTAACAGATACAAGAAATCTACCTTTAAATGAAATGTCTGTGTGTGTCTGCGTTAATATCATCAGACGTAATCTTTTTAAGTGTCTGTAATCAAAACCCCCTTTCCATAACAAAAAAACACACCATTAACAGCAGAATTATTTTAATTAGATCAATAAACGGTGAAATCAGGTAGGCAGGGGAGGGAATGAATGCTCTATTACCCATTTTATCATCAAAGTGAGTGCTGTGCTAATTATGCTAGCAGCACCCAGTCAGAGCAGCCCACCAGAGACTGATAACAGAGGACTGCCCAGGGTTACAGTGATTGCACACCACAAACTTCCTCTACGCCATCTCATTGGACTGGTTGGATTACTGATATTCATGCAAAAATAGGATGCGTGATGATATAGAACAGCACAGAGAAGGTGTGGCATTGTAATGTTTTTTTTTAAACTTCTTTTTAGCCTTAGTTTGAGAGCTGGCATCCCATTAGAGCTCTATTGCTAATCAATGTGAGGCATTATAGGTTGTATAAATCACACTCTGACACCTGCTGTATGGGTCGTTAACAGAGAACTCACCAGGGAGGAATAGACAGAGCAAACATGCAGACACACTGAACAAAAATGTCTGAAGCTCAGGCTGAGGCATTGATACCAAAACACTATTATCGTGATCAGGGAACTGATCAATGGAAAGATTTGGTACAACTTAGAGAGGTCATGCACTAAACGACTATAGGCATTTGTCAGTTAGAGAAGCAAATATTGGTTTGGCTTTGCTAAAAAGGTGCACTCATTGTCTCACTGCTTTCTAATAATGCTATGTAATCTAGGGCTCAAATGATTATTTGCAATTTGCAGTTACCAAACAACCACAGACCACCGGAGGTGTTTCTCAAATATTAGAAGGCAAGAAAAAAAGGGTTTCCTGTGAAAATTTTTAATGGAGGATGTAGTTATTCTGCCCGAAAAGGCATGCAGGAAAGTGCACACGCAGGCATTTGTAACCTGAGTGTGGTACAGAGGGGGACCATCTGAAGACTCGCAGGCCCTTTGATGTCTTCTGAATACGGGCATAATGCATGTGTAATTAATAAGCCATTTGCATATGATGAACTAGGGCACTTAGTCAATGTTCTTGGGATACAAATACCTGAGGAAAACAATAACAACGGAGAACATTAAAAAAAAGGAGTCTACGCAAAAAAAGACAAATCTATGGCCCGCTTCGGATTAGAAATACATTAGCAGCTAATTATGTCCTAATTGCCAATATTTTAGCAGGTGTTTGTACTTAACCAGTGGTAATGCCCTCCTGGAACAAGCTCATCAGGGCAATTCTCAGGTGAATCTGTGCAGCCCTGTATGATTATGATGCGACAAGATGGACCTGTGGTCAAAAAATGTGGATAATAATAAGGCTGCTGAGTAGGACAACAGCAACAACAACAAAAAACAGCAGCATCAGTATTAATGATGATAATTCCAACAATACTAATCTGAGGAGAAGAAGAAAACAAAGCAAAAGAAGCAGAGGAGGAGGAAAAATAGTGATTCACTGCCATCTCCAGCAGAATACAAATGTAACCGTGACAATTATAAACTGTTACTGGTGCTGGGATATTAGTGCTGAGAGCACACAGTTCAAAGAGGAGTATTAATTTTTCGGCCAAATATTTTCAAAGCAATCAAAGACTCTGGGAGGTGGAATTCTCTTACCTAATCAAACAGCAAATGTAACCCAGCGCTTGATTAAATATTGAGCTTAGAAGTTTCAGATATCTTTTTTCATTGGCCTGCTGGCATTTGGCAGCAAGGGAGCATCAAACTCCCATAAGTCCCTGGAGTTAGTCCACTCTGGAAAAGTGCTGAGCCAGCATATCAAACTGTAGAAATGCCATGGAGTGAAAGGAAGTGAACCACAAGCATACATCAACTGTAGGTCTTCCACACAAGTGACATTTTACTTCTTCATAAGGTCCAGATGAGAGATACTGTGGAAAGTAAACTTGGGACATTCCTCTTGAGTCACAGTATTGTAATGTCTTTTGTGCTGCATGTTATCATTGTAGAAGACGATAATAGGATTTCATTGGAGGACTTTTTGACGTGCCACAGAAAAAGCACAAGTGTCAATTATACAATTTACTGATGGCTGTACTCCATTTAGCGGCTTCATTTTCAAGGTCTTTTTATTGTGAATGCTCACTCACTTTCACACTGCCATCACTTACTGGGACACTATTGGAACGCAAAGCCGTTTTTATGCGTTGGTGACAGCCGTGTCCGGAGGCATTATGTTTTACGAGTTTTCTGTCCATACATTGTACAATATCGCAGGTACGCCTTGAGGGAACTTTTTTAAATTTGGCACAAAAGTCAACTTGGATTTTTAAACTTTGGAGGTCAAAGGTCAAGGCCACTCTAACCTCACATAACATGCTTTTGGCCATATGAGCTCAATAACATCTCAAGGGAATCCCTTCAAATTTGGCACAAATGTATAGTTAGACTCAGTGACGATCTGATTAGATTTTGTAATGTTTTCATCTCCCGATGGGTGTTAACTGCAACTTGACTGGCTGGCAAAGGCATACAACAACCAGGCGGTAATTGTAGTTAAAGCTGTCATAATAGAAATAATAAGTTGAAATCAATCAATACAAGAAACATTATTAGTAGTATTTTTCCGACTATGTCAAGACAAATGTGTGTTGTGAAAAAGGCCTGTGTTGTGTTTGTAGATTTGATTGCACAGATTCACCCTGTTTATCACTAGCTCAGCTTGTGGTTCATAAAAATGAAGATTTACGCTGAGGTCTTCTGAGAGTTATAATTCCGCATATCCTTGTGTGTTATTGAAACTACCCAAAACAATTCTACAGGTCCTTTGATAGTTGCCTCTTATTTTCACAAGTCTTAAATACCATTTTCCCAGTTCCTGACCAATACCCAGTGTTGCATCAAATATCTGTTCAACTTTTTCCTCCATCTTTTTTTTGTTCTACTCCCCACACTTACCATTGTATTGTTCGACCTTGAGTGAGATGCTGTCAGGCGCTTTTTAGAACATAAGCGTTGCAGTTTCCCATAATCCACTGGGAGTGTTGAGGTGAGAGCTGTGGCCCAGTAGCACTCTGAGTGGCTGGCAGCGGATCAAAAGCAAACGAGGTTCCTGAGCTCATTCCAATTATAACAGCACACACTATCAACTACAAATACAAACAGCACGTAAGTGATAGCGCTGGTGGCCTGGAGGACTGCTGCCAGAGAGCAGGCAGCATGCTAATCAGGATACCTCTTGCCATGGGCTATTTAGGGAATAGCCTCTTATCCCACCAATTCCCCATGCCTTAGCCAGGGAAACGAAAGAGAAAAAGGGGAGTGAATTCCCCGAGTGCGCAATCCAAGGACAAAATATTAGAAAATGGATCTTTATCTTTGCTCTCGGCCAATATCCATATTAATTACAAAAAAACATTGCATATGTACTGAATAAAATATAAAGAGATTTGTCAGACACATACAGCTACAAATTATGACCACCCTCTATAATTGCCTTTTCTTCTGATGTTAATTTAATCATCAAATAAAATTAAAATAATGTTGGAAAAGGGAAATATAAGTATGTCCAAGAATTTATATTTTTTTTCAAATTTTAAGCAAATCTCTGACACAGGCATTTGTTGTTTGCTGTTGAGTTTAGTAAGCTGGCATCACACACTCTACCCTATGGTTTAACCTTTGCTAAAACAGGATGTGGAAAAACAAGATCCTCAGTCATTTGCACATCACTTCACACTGTTTATTGCATTTAGACTGATTATTCATAACAACATCTTCCCAAGCATCGCATTGTAGTCGGCCAATCCAGGAAAGTGATTTATATCCGGTTGACTGTCATGGGGGAAGGAAGTGAGATGTTTGGAGCAGTTCTGCGGTAACATGCATGCTCCCCCACTCGCATGGACAACCCCTCAGAGTTTGGCAACTCTCCAGAGCCATGCAGGGGCGGCGGAGTACAGCGGGAGCCTGAGTGAGAAGCACACATTGTGCACCGCGGGACCCCACCAGCCCCGGCCCGAAGGCACAACTCTCAAGGACATGGAGAACTGGGGCAGAGAACTTCCAGGCTTCCCACTGGTAGGGCAGGCTGAGAAAAAAGAGGCAAAGTTTCCAAAGTGTCTGTATGTGAGCGTAGCTGGTGAAACGTGTTGTTAGGAGAGATACATAGAGTCTCTTGATCAGTAAACACTAATCATGCAAATGTTTGTGAAGCATAGAGTGACTCCTCTGTATTCTGTGAGTGTGTGACTTTTAAACATGAAGTAGAAGTGAAGCAAAACTTGAAAATTCATACTTGAATTTTGTGTCAGATGAAAACGCAGGGAGGTCAGGCAGGGGTCACACATCATACAGGTGTGTTGTAGTCAGGAAGATCTGGTTAAAAAAAGAAACAGCAAACAAGAAGGTCTTCTAAAACTAAAACTATGGCTGCGCACGTAGATGCGCATAACTGTGTTTGTGTTTCTATCTCAGTGTATCCAGACTCTGATCTCCTAGTCAAATATAATTACAGACTTGTATAACACCCCAGCAAGTGATACATTTGAATCAATGGCTCAGATAGCCTCATGGTGCCATGTAGGGAAGTGTAATTCTAGAAGATATAAAAATGTAATCTGAAAATTGAAATCACAGCTTACTGTTGTGCCAAATCCAAGAGTTCTGTTATGTAGCATTTCAAATAAGGTGATTGCAGTATGCTTTGGTGTGGAAATCTATAGTTTGAATAGTTCCTCTGGATATCTCTGTGAAATATGACAAATACTATGTATATTTTGGTTTTTGATACAAAATTGTACAAAAGAGGCAAAGTCTTTGACACTGCTGGAACAAGCATTGGAAGCAGCAGCCCTTTCCCTCATTGTCCTTCCAGTCAGGAGCTCAGGTTTACTGTGGGTCAGCCCCCTCTCTCTCTACATCAGGGGGAAGGAACCACACTGATCGGAGATGGAGTACCCCCAACCAAACCTTACCACATCGACCCATGCCACCATCCTGGGCCTCTAATGGAAGTCCTGGGCATCCAGACGCCTCCCCCGCTCCGACATGGACGTCAAGTAGTGCTCTACTCATCATTGCAAGCAGCAGGCCACACAGCCCTCCTTTTCTCTCCCTGGGACTGGCTTTTTGGGAACATTGCAGGCAGATGTGTCCAGATGAGCACGTTCTAATTTGTGGGCCCAGGTTAATGCTCCGCCAGAGGCCCCGGAGGATCAATAGCTTTATTTCCCTAAAACGCCAGCATGGTGAGAACCAGCTCACGGGGTGCTTTTAATACCGCCACAGTTCCAGTGATGACTGGGTTGTATTGATTGTGCCCATGTGGAACTACGTGCGCCTTCTGGGGAAGGATCTATTTGTGTCACCCTGGGCTGGGATGGGGGCTCCACTGGAGGAGTAGAGAGCTCAGCCAATGGAGGATGCCAAAAACATCAAAACAGCCATGTTTACAGATTACCCAAAGGGAAAGCAAATTACAGCAATTATGCAGGCTGTGGGAATACTGATATCAGCATACCTGCTATTTCACCCAGAGACTACTTTTATGAGGCTAGAACACATACAAAACAGCACACTCAATTTGATTTGATGGCTAAACCCTCAACAAACGATGGGATTTAAACAAAGCACAGCACATCAGATGCATGCAAAACAATGTCTTTCTAGGGGATCACCCTGTTTGTGTATGTCAGGTCCAAAAAATCTTTTCAGTTGTTTTGAAACTAGATATAATAGCTAACACAAATATCTGTGAGGCAAAGATGTATCTGGCAAGCATAGTGATGAACATGTAATATTGAACATTGTCTCTATGATAGCTTTTTTTTTTAACAAACAATGGCAATTAATCATTCTTTGTAAACACTGCAAATTGCTTTACAGAAAACTCATTTACCCTTGCAGCATTTATCTCATATATCAGCGCAGAGACAACATACAGAGGAGTCTTATCCAAATCACAGGCCTTTGTTTGCAGCTGTCGTGACATATTCATGACTGGGGCCATAATAGTCAGATTCCTGTTATATTCCCCAGGGAGAGCAGAGAGAATGGTGTCACATCCAATTACTGCGGCACACTGTAGAGGTAAATCAAAACTCGTGCCATGAACTCTGGATTCCAAGGTGCATACACACACACACACTGCATGAGCAAAGCGAGACTACAGTTATATCAACATTGATAGAATATTGGAAAACACATTCTCCTGGTAACTTGGAGGTCATGTATGGATTACACAGGGAAATAGGATTGGCTGGAGGCTGTTGGCTGCCGTCTCCTCAAAACATAAATTGACATACATAAGATCTAGGAGCAAGTGAGGCAGACAGAGCTTGCTTGAGATTTTACAATTATGGATTTGTTTGCCAGTGTGAAGAAATTGAAATTGCAGATGAGGACAATGATATGCCCATTAATGGCAGAGGAACAATCGGGTCACCAAGTTCACCCACACCTTCTCCTCAGCACCAATAAGATGCGTTTTTGGCAGAGTGAAATTAATGCCTTTGTCTTCTCCTCCACAGTAGTCTTTGGGAGGCCTGGTGGTTTGGTGGTTGGAGGGTATCTCAGCAGTGCATAGCCCAGTTTCACCCTGGAGCGGTGCAAAGCTCCTGCCCAATAAAACAGGCTGCATCCCCAGGGCCCCTCCCTCAAGCCTCCAGTCAGCGCTTGTTTTTGCACCATTTATTTAGTGTGACACATCTCCAATTAAACTGTGGAGGCTGCTGCATTCCCCCCATAACTACCTCTTATACCTCCCCATAGACTTTCTGTCACACTGAGAGTGTGGGTATGAGAGAGTGAAAGGGAGAGTTAGTGGAAGAGAGAGAGACAGAGAGAGAGAGAGAGAGAGATCACATCTTGCCTGCCAGCTATGATCACAATGTCATTTTCCCCTCAGTGGATAGGAGCCTCCTCTGAAAGGTGCCCTGAATTATAATTATCAAAATATTGAACAAGATAATCATCCTCTTAAACGATGCTGCCACTTCACTATTTGCCTTACCATCACAGAACATGCATGGACTAATGTTCTTCTGTAAGCTTTCCTAATAACTCATTTAGAACTACACAGTGGAACACATCTTTGTGCAAGACTGCACCTTGTAATATTGAGTTATGTTGGTCATTAATAAAACTACCAAAGAAATTCGCACTCATAGCAGAATTCCTCCAATGCCTCACTTTTAGTCATGTGCCCATCAATTTAAATTCATGAGCGTTTAAAGGAGATCATTCATAGGAGGTAAAAGTCTCCTTGCCACCTCTTCATCCTCCCCCAACGGCCCCAGACACAGTCACAGGAGGAGTGACTTTGTCCGACCCCAATACCGTCTGCGAGAGCGCAGCTGAGGGCAGCAGCTGCCAGGGAGGACTGGTGGGGGAGCGCCCAAAACGCCAGCTCTGCCAAGCGGAGGGGCCGGGGGGAGCCCCAGTGGCAGCTGGGAAGGGTGGGGCGGCCAGCTGTGGAGCAGCAGGATGGTGGGGTGACTAGGAGATGCCACTAAACCTGAGCAGGGATACACACAAATTTTATACACAGGCACACTCAAAAAGTTCACACTTACCTCTTTTTCTTAAAGCACTTCAGCTGCACTCGCCCACATTCACACACACAAACACTCATCATCGGCACCGAGGCAACCCAGGCAGTCTGTGGCCCTCTTAACACCAACACCACTCTCCCATCACGTGCTTCGGCCACACATCTGGTGTACCATCTGCATCACTCCCCCCAATGTGACAGGTAGTCCCTCTCCCTCTCTGGAGGGAGCAGAAGGGGTAAGAGGGACACGGAAGGTAATTTTGGGTGTAAATGTGCTCTGGACCTCTCTGGATGCATCTGGACAAAGCAGACATGCTGCTGAGCGGTGCAGGGTCATTATCAGTTGGAAACTGATTACCAGATAGCAGATGAAGACAAAACAATTATATCATACTGTCACATTATGACAGCACCAATAGTGCACATCTTGTTTATGTTGTTGTCAGGATGAATGATTTTGTGCTTCTGTATTAACAGCGAATCAATACGGTCAAATGCTATAAATGACACAAGTCAAAATATATTAAAGATTCTTCCAATTTATTGTAATGTACAGTTATACATTGCCATGACACAAATGTGACCACTTGGATGGGGTGCAGAATGCAAAATATTAAAACAGCCATATAAACAATATCCGAGGACAATGAATTCCTCTTCTTTATGCCGCTGTACATATGGGATCAATAAAGTATGCACCATAAAACAGATATCAAGCCAGTGATATAAAACTGCACAACCAGTCTTTACTGTGAAATTAAAGAATCCATTTCAGAACATTATTTTCACATCTTATGTTACATATTTGACAGTAACTTTATTATTCACACACAACACTAATTGAATGACATCAACTTAGACGTTTATTCAAAGGGAAAAGGGGATTCCAGCATCGTCAAGACAAACAAAACAAAGTATTTGTCAGAAATATGTATTATACCAAGTTTGATCTTTCCCATTCACCGTTTTGCAGTCAATGGACAAGACTGAGGTGCTTTTCCATGGAAAAAAAAAGTTCCAGAGAGCATAAACTTGAAAGTTGCAGTGGTATCTGCTACATTTCCCCTCTTTGGGCACATGCGTCAAAACAGGCCTATGACAATTATTAACGGACTTAAAATACACAGTAATGCAGAGAACAGCAATTGTTTATGTATTTTCAGTCATTAAACATTCTCTAATTCCAGGTATGGTGTTTGATGTTATCCTTTGAGGAAGTTCTTGTGCATGTCAATTTCATTATTAATTTTTAGACAAATAATGCATATCATGTCCATGTTACTGATTCAACAGATCCAATTCATTACTTTTACAATTCAACACAAAAAAAAAAACAACAACAAAATGTGCTGGATGGGATCATCATTAAAGATCATTTAAAAAACAAACAAACATTGACACGTACACTTCATGAAATAAACAACACAGCTTTAGTACTAGTTTCCAATGTCTTATACAAAGTTAGCTTGATCTAAAAAGCATAAAATATATTTTTACATCATCACATACATCAAGACATGTACCATGGCCTAGCTGGAAGTTCGTCTGGTGCATTATTTCAAGCCCCCACACATTTCCCTACTGCTGGCATTATTGCTTCTTATGAACAAGGAGCTGAGGGATAGAGAAACAATGCACCACAGTAGACTGAAACTGTACATTTAAATCGTCTCTGATATCCAAAATTTTGTTAGCCTGGTTCACAATCTGCAATGCTAAAGGATAAGGCAGTTCCATTTTTAAGGCATTGCTGCTTTGAGACATACTGGACCAGAGGCTGAGTCATGGACTTTGACCTGATCAAGTCAATGTACATGATACAGAATACATTTTATAGGCAAGGACGAGAGCCCAAACAGAGGGGAATCATATCTTGTATTTTTGAGTGTTGTATGTTCATGTCTGAGAGAATCTCAGAGAGCTACAACCAACATTAATGTCTGATAAGCAGTTGACCAAAGGTCAAAGCTCAGACAGATCAGAGCAGAGCAGTGTGGGTTGCTGTGACCATCTTTCATTGCTGGTAATTTCCATACTGGCCCTGTGGAGAGAAATGTGACAGATTTGTATTACTGACCTTCTTAAAAAAACACAGTAAAAGTTACTATTTCACAAATCTCTACAGGGTGCAAACAAACATCAGAGTTTTCAACCATATCCTACTGCAAACCATGATTTATGGCTGCATTTGCCAGTATTGACCAGCAGGTGGCAGCATGGCCTCACAACTTGTGAGCTCCAAAGTCTAACTTGATACCTCAGGTTTCGGCAGCAGCATGGCTGAGGACGATATTCCTTATTAAATAGTGGACACTAGTTTCAGGTGAGACAAATTAAGTGCAAGAACAGTAGTAGTTGATGCATTTCTAAACAGGGGTCGAAGTATGTGTTTGACATTAATGGAAAATACAATAGTAACAAATTTGGAAAACTATTTTTTGACACTCAAATATATATATATATATATATAACATTGTAATTCAAACATACACTCAACGGCCACTTTATCATCAGGTTGACATTGCTAATAGTTGCACTCATTCTGCCTTTAGAACTGACCCAATTCTTCACATGGGTCACATGGCTTAACATGGTTCTGGATTATTGACATAAAAGCATCATGTTGTTGTTGTCTACTGCATGCCCATGGTGCAAATCTCCCATTGCAAAACACCCCAAAGCTGCTCTACTGAATTGAGATCTGGTGACTGTGGAGACCATTTGAATAAAGTGAACTCATTTTCATGTCGAAGAGAGCAGCTGTATGATCTGTGCTTTGTGTCATGGCACGTTATCCTGCTGGAGGTAGCCATTAGAAGATGTGGTCAAAAAGAGATGGACAACGATACTCAGGAAGGCTTGGCTGTGATCCTTGTTTTTATTTTTTTTTTTTTTACCTAATTCTGACCCCACCATCTGAATAACAGCTGAAATTGAGACTCAACAAACCAGGCAAAGTTTTTCCAACCATCCATTGTCAAAATTCAGTGACCCTGTGCCAATTGTAGCCAGTTTCCTGTTCTTAGATGACAGGGGTGACACCTTTTTTCCCCTGAGGTGGCGCATCTAAGTCAGGGTTTGACGAGCTCTCAGTGATGTTTTTAGGATAGCTCAGTTGTATTTGAGTCAAAGTTGCATTTTGATTCCTCAAAAAAGTCTAACTATTCTTCTCTGACCTCTGCCATCAACAAGAATTTTCCCCCAGACAACAACTGCTTGATTTTTCCTGTAAAGCCTAGAGATGGTTACGCATGAAAATCCCAGATCATCAGAATTTTCAGAAATAGTCCAACTAGCCCATCTGGCACCAACAATCATGTCAAGTTCAAAGTCACTTTAGTCATTCTTGACCATCTCTACATTCTTTAATAAATTGAGTTGTTGAGATGTGACTGGCTGATCAGATACTTGCATTAATACGTAGTTGAACAGATCTACCTAATAAAGTGGCCAGTGAGTGTTTGAGTGTTATCATGAGCACAATAGTCATCCAGGTGTTGTGTACTGTAGAGATTATAGACAAAGCCAAAGCACTAAGCTTTTGGCTGTCTTACTGTAGACTAGGCATGCTGTGTTTCTGGACCTCATGACTTACAATTCGACCCCTGGTTAATAACAAAATAAAAATACAAAAAAAGAAAAAGAAAAGCTTAGGAAAGAAAAATAGAAAGATGGGAGAAAGATAAAGACAAAAGAGAGACAGAAGAAACATAACAAATGCAAATTAAGGCTAGGTGGTCAAACGTCTAGATTGGACGTTGAGGTCTTCACAGCAACCATTACCTTTGCTTCTTACAGAGCTAGTCAGGGGGTTCAAATCCCCGGGTCTTTATTTCCTCATGTGCCCCTGAATATTCAAAGATAAAGATATCAAAGTGTAGCTGTGGTCCCCACATAAGACCACAGGAAATACAGGGCAACAAATAGATCTCCCTTTAAACACTAGAGCAGTCTGCATCAAGTTTAAGGAAGAATCCTCTTAAAGCCCTCATATTTCACTGAATTGGTATACCATATTAGCCAGGATACATAAGTCAAGCTAACAAGTGAAAGACAATAGTAACACATACACTCTTTTGGATTTGATTTTACCCCCAGTATGATGACAGCATGCACAACATACTACCTTTTAATGTTTACGTTGTAATTTCACTCACATTAGTCTCTGGTCTCACTACACAAAATACACAACTAATTCTGGCAATAAACATAATTAGGGACAAACTATGACGAATGTATAAACAAGTCTCTCTGACTATCTGGTGTCGTGGGTATACTCACCTGGTCATAGCCGTAGGGGCGTTGCTGCTGGCCCTGTGGGGGTCCAGGCTGAGGAGGGCGATAGGCCCCATACTGCTGCCCCTGCCCCTGAGGATAGTTAGGATACTGTCCTGGGGCACTTTGGGAGGGCCCTGTGACAAAAGTTGAGAAGTAAAATGATGCATGCTTGACAGAGTACATTTGAAACTATTAAATCATGAGTGCTGAATAACATTCAAGCCCAACTTGATGACACATAATTTAAAGACTAGCGCTTGCACATTTTTTGGTCTTACCACTGGCTTAGAAAGAGTTGTGACAATCGAACTCAGGTTTGGAGCCAAACAAAGGAACCCAGTGTGAAAACGACACAAAGTTTCGCTCATTAACTGTTTCCATTTCCTACTTGTTACTCTGAGAACTCTAGGGAATCAGTGTTGGTTTACTATCACTAATGGGCTGCAATAAAAAAAGCTGATGGATGACAAAGAGAGGATGGTGGGTCTGTCAGACCCATTTGTTTAGGCTGCCTCCACAAAGCCTGACTCAGTAATGAATGAGAATGAGCGAGTCAGGCTGGAGCCAGGCGGTGGTTCCCTAATGCAGGGAGACATCAAGGATTCTGTTGGTCTTCATTAGAGGAGCTTGCTTCATTAAAAAAAAAGGGAAAAAAAAAAAAATCACTTCATCAGCCCCCGTACACTGAAGTTATCTATGCAGGTGCTGCGAAGGACCGCATAAAGCTTGACTGGGGCTGAAGTCAAATGAGGCCCACGCAGCATCGTTAGGCGCTCATAATGCCTTATGCTGTTGAGCATAACCTTGTGGGGGCCTGCGAGAGAAAGCATGTGTGTGTGCCAGATGGATCTCACCTCACAGCCTCTGCCTCTCTGCTAGCTCATTACTAACACAAGCCCTGGTTCTGACGGAGGGTGAGTGATGGAAAGTTCCAATGAAAAATGGATTGTGGAAAAAGACCAAAGAGCTGCAGGAGCTTAAATACATGCATTGCGCTTGGAACATTTTTTTAAACATTCTGTAATCATTTTGCTTAAATGGTTAAATCCCAGAGCCACACACTAATACCCTGAAGAAAAGTACAGAATATGTGTTAAGCCAATTAAGCATCCTAACTTTTTAGAATTCATGTTTTTAAAAGTGTACATTAACTTGCCTTTTCTGTCATCAGATCCAAATTTTAACAACTGCTGATTATTTTACAACGTTTCAGCAAAAGTCAAAAACCATTTATCTAAAATGTTATAATACAAAAAATGCAAAATGTTTGGCTGGTGCTCTACACACACACTTAAACCAGCGCTCCTCTCTCCCCAGAACAGTGTCAAATCAAACTGAAGCACCAGGAGAAATGCTAATATGGTGCCAGCCACCACTACTGATTAAATTTCTCTTCCACCAACCTCCAATCCCCCAACCAATCATTAAGGTGGTCCTTTAATTCCTTGCTCTTGATGATGTCTTGACATGCATCTGGCACTGTTACATTTCCAAGGGGCAGTAACCACCAACTCACTCAGGAGGAATTATTATTCACCAGTCAAAGAGGGATAGCCAAAGAGAGCCAACAGCGCCTCCTACAGGACAAATATGTGCCCTAATTCGAGAGAAGGTAACTTACCGTAACCCTGCTGCTGTGGTGGGTAGCCCTGTTGACCTGGGTACTGCTGTTGAGGAGGATAGCCCTGCTGCTGTGGAGGGCCTTGCTGGTATGCTTCCTGCTGTTGGCCATACTGGGCGTTACCTTCAGGGGGCAACAGCAGGCAATATGAACATGTTGACAACTCCAGCCTAACGGCAAAGCTGGCAGGTAGACATTGAATAAGGATTTATGCTTTTAGGTAGATGCAACACATCGGCTGGAAAATACATTAAAAACACAAGAACATTTGTAAAAAAGATGCTATTATCGGAGGTAACGTTTACTATTAGATAGTTACAATCTAATAGTAAATGACACATACTGTAGCAGTGAAGACATTCAAGTAAGAGTAAAGAAAAGATCAAGTATCAAGTATTGTATGAGTCTAAGTCAGATGGGATATTGAGTGTTAAGTTATTACATTTTTTTTTTTTTTTAAACATACTACTTAGTTTTGAACAAAGATGGTAGCTTAGAAGGCAACCATATTGATAAAAACAAAACGAAACAAAAACAAAAACAAAAAAGGCTCAAACAAACCCATGTCAACATTGTCAGGGCACATAAGAGGGGAAGTTATGAAGATCCCTTCCATGACAGCAGTACTGTGAGGGATCCTCATAAGATCCACAAATGTTTTGATCAGGATATGATGGAGGAGAAGTAATCACTGTGACACACGTCAACTCACAATATGAAGTTAAGAGAACCTAATACCTTCCAATTTATGGAGATAATACCTGGCTTATAAAAAAGCTAAGATAATCTCTGAGATCGTAAGCAACTGAGCACGTTATTGAAGAGTTCAGGGAGTTCAGTGTCTTGATGGCAGTCATGTTTTAAAAACTTGTTTTGCAAAAAAAAAGGAATAAATAAACTGAAGGAAAATATGTTTGAAAGGTCAAAAGGAAAATAGTGTGGTCAGTAGAGAAAAACAAAAACAAACAACAAATAAGTAAATGTTAATTTGACAAAGAAAGAGAAGGAGCTGTTTATTATGAGTCTGTCATCTTACAGTGTGGCTGTTAATGTAATAAAACCACCCCTTGACACATGAACAGGGACAAAATCGACAGTGTTATACTTGGATACTGCCGTGATAATGCATTTCTCAAAAATAATTGGGAGCTTAGGAAGTTACTGGCACTGTTCTTCTGCGAATCATCAGCTGTCTGTTACCGTCTGTGCACTAAATCTGTATTTTTACAAAGATGCTTAATGTCAGTGGAAACTGGCACTTCATGAAGCACTACATATACTGTAGATACTCTACAATGCTGAACACCCAAACAAGTAGCATGCCTTGGACAACTTTGATACAGAGTGAGTTTTCTGTCACACCAACAGGTGGAGGGGGTTGAAGAATGGCAGACTGGGGAGGTGCTAACTTATCCCTGGACTGCAGCACAGTTTGCAACAGGATGCACTTTGCTGCAGGCTTGTAAAAACTGGCGATCGGGTCATATATGATCAATTGGTTTTCCCGCTGAGCCCTGTTAAACAGTGAGGAGTGAATTTTAAATCCTTGAAGTACATGGATGTCTGTTTTCCATGGATGTGACACCCATCTCTGTCCATCTGTGCTCCATATGAGTAGTTAACATATAAATATGATCTGGATTGTAAATAATGTTATAATATGATGCTGTGACTTTGTTGCACCAAGCACAGACACACAGACTTTTAAAAGAGAGCCACTGTAAGTTTTTTAATTTAATTATATTAAAATGATTACATTATTATTATTTAAGTTGAATTTTCTTGCTCCTTTCTGAACATTGGTTAACATAACTGAGATGCCCATGCTGGCTCCCCCCACCCCTCCAGATGACTGGATAATATGAAAATACAAGCAAACTCCCAACACTACTCTGGCATGTGAACGTTTCCTCAAAATAAGCTGCCATATTGTTTTCTTTGTTAGAGCCCAAATTCACTTTGATTTCCCAGAAAACAATGAAGAAACTGAAATATTGGTTTCATAACAGTCTCTTTGCATCATCTGTGTTTTAACACAACTCCTGGGGTCATTTTTTGTTGGTTTTCTCCAAGTGCCTGGAGGGTTCTCCTACCTTCTGAGGCTCCCTGTCCTGCGTGACTGTACTGGTCCCCATAGTAGTCTTCCTGCCCTGGGTACTGCTGAGGGGGTCCTACATACACATACACACAACATACACACAAGTAGATTCAAGGTGTTGTTGGATTGGTTTTGTGAGGGGAAGAGTAGAGAGGATGGATTCCTTGCCACTAGTTCTTGTTAGAAAGCTTTCTTTTGGTCACTTGACTAATTTTATGATTGGAGGCTTTAGGTTACATGTTTTGTCATCAAGATGTCTGTGATCTAGAGAAGCGGAAAAAGAGGAAATTGAGATAAAGATGAGTAAGAAATGCAGGAGGGTGTGTTAGGAAGAAGGAAGACCAACACTCACAACTTGCACCCTTAACAGACACACTCTGAGGGGAATACCTTGCTGGGGGGGTCTGTAAGGTGGCATTGGCCTCTGCCCCATGACATGATTTCCTTGGTTGACCTGACCCATCATGCCCATTGGGTTTTGTTGTCCTTGGTAGTGCTGTCCAGCACCACCAGGAGGCATGTTATACTGCTGGGAGGGAGGCTGCTGGTGCATCATGGGTCCTGTGGTACATCAACAAAGAGTAAACTCACAACATGAGATATGCCAGTGGTAACTGATACTTAAAAACTAACAAATGAGCTTTTTTTTTTTTTTTTTTTTTACCTTGATTGGGCTGCATGTTCATGTTTGGCCGAGGCCCATAGTTTCCCATGGGCTGGCCCTGGGTCATGTTCATTTGGCTCTGAGCTGGCATACCCTGGGAAGATGGGACAGTGTGATTGTAACCACCCATCGAGCCATGGCTGCTAGGGGGCATATTCATAGAGCCACTGGGCATGTTTGGGGGCTGGTTGGGGCCTGGACCGGGACCTTGCATGGGCATGTGATTAGGCCCTGAAAAACAAACACAGAGTTGATTCATTACTCTCTTTAAAAAACTACATAAATATTTAGCATACACACATATGTGTAATTTCATGCCGTGTGTTGTGCATTGTGTTGCTCTGTGAACAACTGTAATCTGAGGCTGTGTAAGGCTGTCATACAACGGGAAGGGCAAGTGATAAATAATATTACCTTGATGATGTATCAGAGGTTTGGGGTTCACCCAAATTGGAAGAAACTCCTGTTCAAACACCCTCTCTTCATCCTAACCAGTCAATTTGTGTTTGTATCCTTTCTAAAGCTGATCCTTTTACAAAAAACTACTGAAGTGTTTAAATTTAAACATGAACAGAGTTCAACCCTTTGTATACAACACATTATATCAACACTCTAATTGAATTACAGTTCAAATAATTTGACAAAAAGGCTAATTGGAAAACATTTAGGTCCTAATCTGCTAAATTAAGAATGTGTAGTTACAAAGTTATAAGGAAAACAATGGACAGCATCTCTTCTGTTGTGCATCAACTACAAAAGTACTCAGAAATGACCATGATCTTAAAGATGGTGCTTACTCTCTAGTCTGAAATGAACAATACCATACAAGTGGACAAAACTCTATTCATTCATTTCCTGGTCTCAAATACCATGTCCTTGATGTTTAAACTTTAGATTTTGCAATCACTGCCAGTTAAAAAATAATATTTCCAGCTATCTCTGTGTTGTTGTCTTTGATAAAAAACAATATTGAAATATATTTGTAGACAAAAAACAAACAAGGCCCACAGTAAAAAAAAAAAACATGATAGGAGAGGATAACCATAATTAAACGAAGTACAAGTCCAAGACCACCAGAGCTGGCAAATGGGTGACATCATCCTTCAGCAGAGCGACCTCCCTCACAGTTCTGTGCTGTTGCTAGGCAACCCAAGTGAGACAGAGACTGAGGGAAAAGAAGGGGAAAGAAAAGAGAGCGAAAGACAAGGCAGGGAACTTGAAGGGGGCGGTCCGCTTACCAGGCATCTGTCCATTCATCTGGTTCTGCATGTGTGGGGCTGGAGGGCCACCACTGACCATACCCTCAGAAGGCATGTTGTGACCGTGAGGAGGCTGAGGGGGGGGTCCACTTTGGTTCATCCCACCAGGGCCCATGGGCATGTTTTGAGTGGGCGGCTGCAGGCACACAACATAGCCATGAAAACACACATCAGCTGGCGAGATACACATCTGAGTCTGAGCCACTCAAAAGAAGGGAAAAAAAACTCCAAGCCAAGCTCTATGTACTAAATATTCTGATTAATTATAACTGTGATGTGTCTTAATCAATAAAGGATGGCATATTTTTTTAGAAAATAATGCAAATTTAAAATAGGAAATAGATAATCCTCCCAAATGATAGATTCACATTCTAAGTGAATAAACTGTCCTCAATAAAGTCATTACCATGCTGCAAAAAGATTTGGATAATTGTGCATTGAGAGACTATAATGAAAAAGATGTAATGAAATGATACATATAACTTTTTCTTAATTAATAGTAACTTCAAACAAGATCTACAGCAGCTATACATATGTTATGATCTAGTGAGCTATCTAAAAACAAATCTCTGCTAGGCAAACTTACATATGGACCTCTTACAAACTTAAAACAGAGTCCAAGTTCAGACTGGTGTTACCTTCATGAAGTACATCAACAAAAAGACATTAAGTCACACTGATGCTTTTAAGGAGTACTCTACTGTATTTGCACTTAAAGGCCATTTGGTTTTTGGACTTGCTAGGCACAGATTAACTAAAGATTGCTTAGATTTGACATAAATACATGAAATAAAATAATCAGGGCATATACATTTGCAAGGTAACTGCTCAGTTTTAATAAATTTGTCACAAGGCCTATTAATTTAACATGACCATTTAAACTGCACTGATATGCTTGTTTGTATCTTAAGTATTGTTTCAAATGATTTACCTGAACTACTACTTAAGTGACTTTTAATGAACGTGGGCTAACACAAGATCTCACCACTGCCAGTTGGCCTTAATATAATTCACACTGTTACACACACACAATCTAGTCATTGAAAACAAAGCAACAAGGCTCAATACTCACAGCAGGGAGGAGAGACTGCATGTTTTGATTGGAGTCTGCTATCGTCGCCAGGTACACTAAATTTCTGTGTAGCATCTGTTGATACCTGGGCAGGTGGAGGGTCATCAATACAGGTTTTTAGTTCATTTGAACTTAAACGTTGTGTGACGCTAAGACAAAATGGGATTATCACAACTTACTGTGAACATTCTGCCGTTTTTCCTTTACTCTGGAAGT
Organism: Datnioides undecimradiatus; assembly: GCA_008933995.1. Lineage (NCBI taxonomy): Eukaryota > Metazoa > Chordata > Actinopteri > Lobotiformes > Datnioididae > Datnioides > Datnioides undecimradiatus. Next base: position 2,806,866 of record WARS01000032.1, on the reverse strand, counting down.
CCATTATACACTGGATCAGCTGGTTGTTTTCATCAAGTAACTGCGAAAATAAATGCAGAGATTTACATCACCAGATTAACATCAGACTGTGTTATGTACGCTAAGACAAAATTTAAAAATAGTGATGCGACGTAATTTGATGTGTTAAGACTTTTGCTTGATAATGGCTATAGTGCCGTTATTTGAATGTGAACGTGCGTTTCAGGCTAACAAAAGACGCGTCTTGCTAGCTAGCTGTCCTTGGCTAACAAAACGGCAGGCCTCCATTCAAATGAAATACAATTTTACATTAGTTCGGTGAATCGACCTAAGAGCCATCGTCTACACGTGGCGTCCCGACTCTAGGGAGGTTCATATTCACCGCGCTTTGACCCTGCTAAATAGTTCCCGATCTATTCACAGCGAGGCTTGGATGGGCACAGCTACATTGATTAGCTCAAAGGCTAGCAGTGTCTGATGCCATAGCCTCCATTCTGAGACGCGCTAAAAAGATGAATTACCTTTTGTATTCCAGCGGGGGTTATATCGCCCTTCCCACGCTGCCTGTGAGGTGCAAACGCCACCGACATGGTGATACTCAATGGAAATAAAGTCTACTAGAGCATAAAAGTGAAAAGTAGCCAACACACTTAACAAATCGGTAGAACTCAGATCAAACAGTTTAGAATAGGATGCAATTTCATAATGCGGTGGTCCGTTTTTTGGGGGGATACAGCACATTTGAAAACATAAAATGTGATTATTATTCATTCATATTACGCGAGGTTGTACAATGTTTAAACTTATATTAAATAAAATGTGAAATTTCAATACATTAAATTATATAGCTAAAAAGCGTACATATTTAGGCTTAATGAATTTACAATCTCACCTATTTGGCACGTAATGGTACAGTCTAGCTCTAGTCCAAAAGGCCACGGGAAATGGACCGTTCAACAAAAAGGGGAAACGCAGTCAGAGCTTTAATATATTTCGAAAAATATTACCAGTAAAATTGCAGGACGTTTAAACAATGATAGCTAATAACAGTGCTTATTATGAATACATTTTAGATCAAGTTCACATGCACTACAACCTCTTTCCGCATTGCCCGTCTAAATGAAATGAAAAAAGTAAATTAAATGAGATATTGAAATTATTAAGTTGGGTCTTCTTTATATCAAATCATATTGTAGGCTATTTCTTTCGTCGATGCCTTACTCAAACAAAGTAGTGAGTATTCGGCTCAGTTTTTAATTACAACTTTCATCCGGTGGACCCTAGTTTTGGTATAGTCCCAGTTCAGAGGTCATGCGCAAGCGCTGTTTTCAACACACGGCAGATTCACAGACCGAGCTTATACGTGCTAACTAGCTGAATCATTTGGTTGGAGTCCCCCTAATTCTTGTGATTGTACTTGTACTGCAGCGCAAATGGCGGCAAGATACGACAGAGCTATTACTGTCTTTTCTCCTGACGGTCATCTTTTTCAAGTGGAGTATGCACAAGAAGCTGTAAAGAAAGGTTCTACGGCGGTAAGTCCTGAAATGTAACTAATGCTTAAGCTAACATTAGCAAACGACAGTTAGCCAACCAGCTAAGCTAGCGAGTAGCAGGCACTCATTTCATTCATGTATTTTGTTACATTTTAGACACAATAGTTTACTTTCAGGCGTTGTGATTCTTTGCCGCGTTGCAGAAATGCTAATCTGAATCTTCAATAAGGAATGAAGGTTAAATAAATGTTAGGTTAGAAACATAATAAGAGGGTATTACTAGCCAGCACTTTGTCGCTGTGTCACTCTCAGATCAGTTTCAGTTTCTATGTGATAATGTCTAACTCACGTCAGTTCACAGAAACAGTGTCTGCAAAGGGATTTGCAAAGTTGCAGTTTGTTTCGCCAGTAGTGCAAACTATAAATTTATGGTAAAGACGTTACTGTTTATATAACAATTCACATATATTTCCTTGGCAGCATCACAAATGCCCCGAAGGTGAAGTATATGCTAGGTCTGGTAACTAACTTAAAGTCAACCGTGTACTTTAAGCAACTGTGGTTGTTACCTATGTTGCAGATAACGTTTATAGGATTAATTGTAAATAGGTGGCAGAAAGAGAAAGATGGTAAAGAATTAAATAAGTAACTACATTTAACTTAAACGAAACTTTTCATTTTAAAGAAACTGTTTGGCATTAATCTGATTAATGGAGGGTACATTTTGCTGCAATAACTTAGATGTAAGGTTATGACTTGACTGCAAGAGTGTTGGACGTATTACAGAGTGGATTTTCAAATACAAGGGTCTCGCCATGGCATGTTGGTGCATAACAGTGAATTTATAGAGGGGAAAAAAGCAAAATAAAAACAGGCATTGACAGTAAATGGGCATGAATAGCAAATAGGGCATTTGCTTAAACATCAAAAGTATTATAAACCCAATAGAAAACCACCAATAGGTGGTAATATATATATATATGTATAATATCACTGTTACTTACATGATAGACAAAACACTGCCTTTAAAATACCCCCCTTTTAATTCTAAACCTGAATACTTTTGTGTGCCTTAATTACATGTTTTAAATTGATTAACCTCAGAAAATGAGGATATCATTTCAACACCCCTCTCTTCTGAGTAGAAGGAGTTTGATATGGCCCTTGTACTGCTCAGTTTTGTGTATAAATTGCTGTGTACATTTTCTATTCAATTCACTTACTCTCCGTCATTATTTCAAAGTTGTCTCATATGGTCATCGCAAAAGGCGTCTTTGAGGCTGTTAGAGTTTCTGCAATCTCCTCTGGAAAGTTTTTCTTTTGAGTTGGTGCACGGGAATTTTTGCTGAGGCACCCAGAACCCCATCAGACACCAAAGAAGAACTTTAATAAAAAGACCTGTACTGAACCACAGTCCATAAAGTTATCTGGAGCCCTAAGTCTGTTGGTCAGTCAGTTCATGTAAAGATATGGATATGTGCTCCTTATAATTCAGTATGTAATACTAACAATTGTCAGTGTCACCAGTGTTCAAAAATATATATATTTTTCTTTGCAGGTGGGAATCAGGGGTAAAGACATCGTTGTCCTTGGTGTTGAGAAGAAGTCTGTAGCAAAGTTGCAGGAGGAAAGGACTGTCCGTAAGATATGTGCCCTGGATGAGCATGTCTGCATGGCATTTGCAGGTAACACTATCTGAGTAATACATTCATTATCTGACATTGAATAGTGGGCTAACAAAGACTGCATCATTGCAGATACCATATATTAGGTTCTTGTTGCTTCACTTTTATTTCATTTATATCTTTTTGTTTTACTTTTATGTTTCATAGCCGCCTAACCTCTTTCATTGTTTTTAAGGTCTGACAGCAGATGCCAGAATTGTGATAAATAGAGCACGAGTTGAGTGCCAGAGCCACAGGCTAACTGTTGAGGACCCAGTCACAGTGGAATACATCACACGCTACATAGCTACACTGAAACAGGTACTTGACTTTCTTACGCTGAATTTAATGAAAGGTATCTATAAGGTTCCACATTAATTGGACAAGAATGCTAGACAGCATATAGCCTCAGCTTTTGAGCTCAAATAATAGCTAATCACTGATTAAAGGGTGTGCTTTTTTGTGAGAAAGATTTCTAAGAATGACTAGTCACGTTAGTCTGTGTATGTGTCATATTTATAGCGCTACACTCAAAGCAATGGGCGCAGGCCATTTGGCATCTCTGCGTTAATTGTTGGCTTTGACTATGATGGGACTCCCAGGCTGTATCAGACAGATCCATCGGGAACGTACCACGCCTGGAAGGTCAGTCAGTTTTGTCTTGAATAGTCTTTTGGTGCTGCACTTGTACAGCAAGTACCTTGTTGGCATGAAATTGATTCCATAATTGAATTTTTTGTTATACTTGAAAAAAAAATTAGGCAAATGCAATCGGCCGCAGTGCAAAAACTGTGAGGGAGTTCCTGGAGAAGAATTACACAGATGAAGCCATTGCTGGGGACAATGAGGCAATCAAGCTGGCCATCAAAGCTTTGCTTGAGGTAAGATCATATTTAGTTTTTGCATTGACCTATTGGAATTTACATTTGTTGTCATAAGTTACCTATATTGATTTTTAACAATAGCTTGAAACTGCTTCACAAAAGAACAACGTTGCCATACAAATGTTTTAAATCCCCTTTACCTTGAGCATGTCACAAATAGTAAAAATAAAATGGTAAAATGTTAAAAATTAGTGGGAGAATTTGTCGTCAGTAGCATTTACATCGACCACAGCTTAAAGTAATATAGTCCCAATTTTATTAAATAGCAGATGTAAATTATTAAGCAATCTGAAATAATTTTCATACATCACCTTGTTTATGTTTTGTGGATCGTCCCTTAGTGCTGGCAAAAACAGAAAATAAATGCAGCATTTCAGCAGACTAAAATTTCATTTCACATTGTTACATTCAGTGATTTTTTTTATTTTTATTTATTTATTTTTTTAAATATATATTTTATTTTTAAATGGCTTCTTAAAGTGTTTGTTTCATTTCAGGTTGTCCAGTCAGGAGGAAAAAATATTGAACTTGCTGTTATCAGACGGAATCAGCCACTGAAGGTGATTTACAGCAGGCTATATTTAACTCTGTGCCATTCGTTTACTTTTTTATACAAACGCTAAAAGTTGCTTTTCTTGGCCATTAACAGATTTTGGAATCCAAGGAAATCGAGACCCTGGTGGCAGAGATTGAGAAAGAAAAAGAGGAAGAGGCAGAGAAGAAGAAACAGAAAAAGTCAACTTGAATTAGTTAACGGAATGTTTTTCTTTATTGCACTTGGATGACAATAGCATATTTGGGTTGAAAATATAAGACCATTTTAGAGGGCTTACTCATCATTTATTTCATTGTAAAGACATAAATCGTAACTTGAGATCACATGTTATGAAAATGCTTAAGAGATACTGTACCATTCTAAAAATAAGATCTAGTTCTTATTGAGTTGACTGATATTTAAAAGCGCATACATAGATCTCAAGTTTGGGTTTAGATCTTTAAAATGTGCTTACAGGATATTTTTTATATCATTCAGCAAACGGCTCTGGTGGTGATGAATCTCAAATATTAAAATAGATCAACACACCAAAACAAAATGAAACGAAATACTCAATAAAAGGTGACTTGTTTGTAACACAGTTCTACATTATTTATAAAATTGGAATTAAGTAGTCTTCTGTTATGACAATTAGCTTTACTAGATGGTGCTTGTGTAGAAGTATTGAGTAGTACTGTCCTCTCCACTGGTGGTTGCACTGATCGCTTTCTTAAAGATGAGAGAAAAGGGACTTAAAAACACCAGAGGAATGGGTTCACACCTGTTTTTTTCCTCCCCTCTTTATTGATTATCCTACTGCAAAGCAAGTACTGCAGTAAAGATAACTACAGTTTAAAACACCACTAGCGGCAGTGTAGTGTGTGGCCATAAAGTGCAATGGTTTTCATTTATCAGCATTCTGTCGCACAAACCTGGAATTGGGGAGGGTGTGGGGTGGGGATGAAGGTATCTCCGATTGCTTTATAAAGTGCTCACCTCTCCCTCAGTCATTTAAAACAAATTAGTGATGAGCGAATGAAGTGTCTAATGGTGGCCCAGCGAGACCCCTTTTTGCCTCTCCTTTTTTATTTCACCCTAAATTCGCTTATCAAGCAACCGCTGCTCTGAATTCTCAACGACACAATTATGGCCGGCGGTGTGGTAGGGCTGCTTAATGGGATCCTGGCCTCAGACCCCAGTGGGAACTTTCAGTGACTTTAATCTGGAGCCCTTTGAAAAGTTGTGCCGTGCTGTGCTGAAGAGCCCCGGGGGTTCCCTCTGACTCTCACCAAAGACATAATGGTGAATGGTAAAGTCCTTCATTTAGAGTCATCTCCCCAAGCCAGGATTTCCTGAGTGGGTGCCCTGGCTGCCTTGACTAGAGCAATTGCACTTTGTCTGCAATTTGTCTTGTTTGTGAGTCTTCTAAGTTGGTGTTTTGGCTGATGTCAGAGGATCAATTAAGCCTCTGATATTACTTCCCATGCATAATGTCATTAAGTCCTAGGAGAGCAATAAAAAATGGGGTTTGTATGTTTCACTGTCAGCCATTTCATCCATACACTAATTGCCACATAGTAAAGCATTTCAAGTCAGTTTGAGATTACTAGATTACTATGCAGTCACGGCCACTCGTTTGTTGATGCTCACTTGGTAACAGAGGTGTTGAATCCTCCTGATTACAAAACAGGCTCCTGGTAAACTTTTGTTAAAGTGAATTCTGGGTAATCCTCTAGCTACAAAGGTTATCTGATCCATCTTGTCAATAGAGCTAGAGCAGCTTATTTGGTGCTGCTGCTAAAACTCCCAGTCTTTTGAACTGCTTGTGGGAAGAGTTTTCTTTTTCTTTCTTTTTTTTTTTTTTTTTTGCCGGCATTGTTGTTGCCCATAATCAGCGGTACTGCGCCCCAGGACAAAGTCCATCTCTCTCATCGCTGGCTGCTGCTCATCATTAATGCAGAAAATAATGGCTTCACCAGAGGTCATCGACGGAGGAACGAGGCCTGAGGACATGTACTCTCCAAGCAAGAATGCACACTGCTGCGGGCTGTCGACTGAGTGCATTGTTTGTATGCACACACACACACACACACACAGCTTACAGGCCAATTGCGCATACACACAGCCAGCACTGTATTAATGCGAACACACAACAGATTTTTTTAAAAACAGTGCCCACATCTCTTTCTCTTGATCTGCCATGCACATACAGTACACTTTAGGCAAAGTGTGTTCTCATGTTGTAGTTAATATGGAACAAAGTATCTGGTTTGTAACACCAATAGTCTGACCCTCTTCTTCTAACAATATCCATTACTCCTCTCTCTAGCTGATTTTCAAGTCACAGGCAGATTTCACTTTGAGGATCTACATTTTTGTCATTCTAATGTGCCACCCTGTGGCCATATTTCAAAGTGTGCTCCTCCTGGGATGTTTAAAATTTGTCAGTGCAGAATGTCCTTAGGTCCAAATAAGGCAACTGCTTCAAGGGTAAAAGCACACAGACATTTGCATCCCTGGGGAACTAAGGTTACATTACTCTTCTGGTAAGACTGTCTCACTACTGCTGCCAAATTACTCAAGGTGTTATCACCTTCAGCCAGCAGAGCGCAGTGTTGCATAAAAGCAGCGCCCCCATCATATCGCTTACACTTTCATCTCACTTTTTGTCCTACAGATTGACAGTATGACTCCTCCAGCTAACAGCGAGCAGAATCTACGGGCCACTGACATGTTTTTGTCTCCATGCTTTAACACACAGCCACAAAGGCTCTCTGAACAATTGAATCCATCGAGGGAGAGTTGTTTTGCTTAAAATTGTCAGATGAAAAAGCAACATAGCTTGTGTCCTGAAGCCATGGCCAAGCTGTCAAAGTGTGTTGGGTCATAAAAGGCTACGCTCTCAACACTGTCCCTTTTCTGCTTGTCACATGTCGACAGTTACACACATACACTATTTGTGTATAACGGATTGGCCCGCCTCCACTTATGCCCTTTAGGGCTTTGCAGCAGTATGAAGTAAAGTTTGGGCATATTGGTGTGCAGGCTTACATATCCATAAGCGATCAAAATATGTTCTCTTTTAATGTTCTCTTTTAACTTCTAGCTCCAGGGATACATTTTGAATATCATTCTATTATCTCATATCACACATCTCATCTTCTCTGTCCTTAAATCTCTTTCCTCTCTCTCTCTTTCTCCCTCACACTCATGCACAGCACACAGCAAATCTTGATTTTCAACTTTTTTCTGAACACACCCTCCACTCTTATCATCATCACACACAGCAACATATACAGCTGAGTAACAGATACCACTGACTGCTTCAGTTGTTTTTTTTTTTACCTTTGTGTCCCGTGAAAGGTGCTGGAATACTAACAGTTTGTGTGAAGAGACTAAAGGCATGGTTTTGAGTTACCCCTCAAGAGTCACCTGTCAGGGGTTTTGTCTCACAGAAGAATACAAGTGCATCCTCCTCTAATTGAAAGTAGACACCAGTGGCCAGAAAGAGAGGAAGAAGAGACAGAGAGAACAGGAGAGGGGAGAAAGGAGAAAGGAGACAGCAAAGTGAGAGGGAGAGGCAAAAAGGAGCAGACAGAGCTAAAATAAACAATTCCCAGGATGCTGCAGGCCAAAAGCAAATGGCCCCGGGGCTCCATGGCCTCTCAGGGCCGTGGCAGAAGCCAGTCACACACATCACATAGCATTACTCGGGATGGGGTTACAGGAAAATGTCAGCCGACGCATAAGGAGGAACCATCAGCCCATAGGATAATTCGATTGCCTGAGGGAGGTGCAATCTTGCATTCCCACGATTCCTCTCTTTCCACCCACACCCTCTTTTCATTGTATTTTTGAATCCATTTTTCTTTCTCAGTTATTTCATGTTTTCAATTCTGTTGTTTGCTCTGGTAGCCACGCATATGTACGAATGCACTGTATCATTGTAAATGAAGACTACTGGGTTCCTGCAGTAGGTTAGCCACAGTGCATTTTCTGTGCAGCCTCTACACCCATGGGAGTTTTATGGGACATTGGTTTGTGGTGTAGCCTCTGATATCTTGATTTACAACCTGATTGTTGTAAAAAAAAAAAAAAAAAATCTCCCCACTTTTGCACCCTTACAGTGTTTTGAGTTACATGTTTTCATCACTTGCCACAGAACAAATTATGTCCCTCCCAGTCCTGCTTTTGTGGCTGATGTGGTCAAGATGCAATCATTTCAAAATATAAAATGAGTCACTATGTGTCATTTATCCAAAGCAGATCTTTATAGCGCTAAAAAGAACTGTTTTACATTACCTCTACTCTCCAAATGTTGTTCTACCGTGTTACTGCATGCTACTTAGGGCACACAAGTGCTGGTGCACGGACATGCAGCTGCAAATGCGCGTGTGCATTTGATAAAGACAGGGAGAAAGATGGAGAGAGCAAAAGAAAAAGAGACAGCGAGAGAGTTCAGCGCAGATATCTGAGTACGTCTGACAGAGAGGACAGCCCTCAAGGCAGGTCCCAGCCCTTCAGCACCGAAAATGACACATGACTGCTTTGACTTTTGTCATCCCCTGTCTCCCTCCGCCCCCAAACCCAAGCCTGCAACAAACACTGAGGCAAGCATAGATACACAGACTCACACACACTCAAAGACACACAGTCACACACTGTATACTGCTTAGATTACATTATCTTTATCCCCAGGACATGAGCCCTCCTTGTTGGATGACATTTGGGCTTGTGCAGCACTAAGGTTACCTTTCTTTGCCCCTGAGTTAAAGATGCCTGTCTGCAGCATGCATTTGAAATGAAGGGCAGGGGGAAAAAAATCAGATGAGAAAGATTTCCAAAAGCACTTTGATCAGAGGCATCAACAGTCACGCACAAACTTGTTAAGCAGTATGTAAATTTGGGCTGATACTGAATAAAGTTGCCAGAATGGCATGAATCCATTGTGCTGCGATGATCAAAATAAAAGAGGGCTTCATACGCTGGAGGGCAAGAAAGTCACAGACATGAAGGTTTTTTTTTCCTTCCTCTTTTTTTCTACAAAGGGGCTGATGGGATGCAGAGAGGAGAGAAGGAGGGGAGGGAAATGAAAGATAGGGGAAAGCCTGGAAGGATCTCAATCTAAATTAGCCGAGTAGAAGGAAGACTGTGCTGAGTGAGACATATAATTAAAACCAAAGTGATGAAAACATCAGTACTCATTCAGTCACTCGCCAGATGAATTTCTGAAATTGCTAACATGATGATCTGAAGATGTTTCAATGCTAAAGGTAAATCCAGTCTATTGTTAAAGTGCACCAGTCTCCCATTTAGTCTTTCCCGGGCTTCCTTCTCTCACAATCTCTCTCAATCCACCTCCTCTCTCCATTTCTCTCTGTTTCTTTATCTCTTCCCCATTCCCTCTTTTTCTCTCTCTGACACCCAGAGATGAATAGATGCTGTCACGGAGACTCTTGTAGCCTGTCAGCTTTTAAACAAACAGTTAAAAGGATCACCTCCACAGAAAACCTCCAAGTCTGAGGTGAGGTTCTCAACGTTAGCTTGTTGTGTCCTGTCGGTACGGGAACAGGACCCACCCTGCGATTGAAGTAAGGAATATGACCTCATACATGTACTGGTCTAATGCGTCATCATACCGCAGTACACATTCAAACTAAGTTGCTGCTTTGAATCTTTGAATTCATAAAATTGTTTTGGTAGCAGTGACAGCCCTGTCCTGTATTTTGTCCTCAGTGCTGAAAATGTTATTCATTCTGGCAGCCCGCGTCTGTAACCAAATGTCTCTGGCAGTTAGAGAGGGTGCTTTCTAACTGAGGGCCCTTTCCCTCCCTCCAGTAGAGTGTACCTCCAGTAAACCTGTCCTCCCGACAACAAATGTCCCTGCACCTAAAAGGCCCCTCAAAAAAACAAGCCTGACTTTTGTGAGAAAAAAAAATCAGCCCCCTCAGGTGTGTTCCCTCTCACTCTTCCTCTCTGCACCTGCACTGAGTCTCTCAAGTCCTCCATGTGTCTCTCCACACAATGGAGACAGTGCATAGCCTCTGGCGCCTCTCTCCAGCTGAGAGCCACCTCTCTCCAGAGGACAGGAGAGGAAAACTGCCAGCACTAACAACTGATCCTGGCAGATAAAGGTGCAGATAGGCGAGGAGAGACTGCGTTGGACAATACTTGCCTCGCCCTGGTCTTCAGTGCTGCTTCCTTTGGCTCTGAGACAATGATGATAACAACAGTTAGGGGCACAAGACTGCTGATGAGGAAGAGGTTGAGTTTGAGTTTACAAAAGACAATGTTTGACCAGCATATATTTTTTTGCAAAGATAATAAAACTTTTCCACAACATGCTTATACTCAATATAGAGATGTTTAACACTGCACAGTACTTGGAAACCCCCCTCACATTGATTCAATTTGTAAGCTAAACTGTATCCATCACCATCAATCGTGTCAGCTCAACCACAAACAATGGGCTGTTTGGGCCTTTTTTTTTAATGTGCTGTAATGTAGTAGTGCCAGGCTGGATGACCCAGCACCAGATCAGTGTACCACTCACACTCCTGAGGGCAGCTGACTGGAACAGCAGTTAGGCGAGACGACGGTCGCAGGTCGCCCAGGCCACAGCTGGGAAGCCCCAGGCCGAAGTGTTGACCTGATGTGATTAAGTGTACATCCAGCTGCACAGAGGGAGAATACATGGAAATAGTGTTACACCTGGAGAATTTTTTTTTTTTTTACTAATGTAAACCATGTTTACTGTCATAATCCACAGAGAAAATTGGATGTTTTCCTGTTTTATAAGACCTGGCTTGGATGTATTTGGATGTCTTTTTCTCCCCTAATTTCTCTTACTGATCCAGTCCAGTGTGTGTGGTCTATAAGAGCCAAGCTCCCGGTATTTGTCCTGAGAAAGACCTTGATAGGAATGGGGTCTGAGTGCTTATTTTATTCTCTTCCATGCTGCTGCAGGCTATGGCTGTATTAATGCAATGGCAGGGATCTTTGAAGTTGTGACTTTATGAGACAAAAGCTAATTTCCTTTCCTTTGTTCATTATCGAGAGAGACTTCCAGCCGGGCGGAAAGCATGCTGTGCTAATTATTCCATTCATGAGTCGTCTCTAAAGTATGTAATGGATTTCACTGGGCTTTTTACAGGTAAGCAGGGTGATATGGCATACACACTTCTGTCAACACGCTGGTTTACAGCAATTATGCGTTATATTTATTTGATCTTCACGCAATAAAGATGAACAAATTGTCACATCTTCAAAGAAAACAGAAAATATCAAATAACTTTGAGTAGAGGAGTATCTTAAGGTTGCCAGATTGGTGTTTTTTTTTATAAAGTTAAACTAAAATTAGGACTGATACTTAGCTCAAATTTGCTTATGTGTCAACAAATATATCCTCTGCAGACTTACAAGACCAAAACCACTTTGCAACTCATTAAGACCCTGAACCCAATTTCATAAATGAATTTCAGAGTTTGAAGGGCCAAGTTAGGCATGTGACATAATGGGATTTCCATCTTTCCCTAAAACATAACTTGGCAGACCATGAAGGGAAATGCAACATTTCACATTCCATCTTTGCCGCGTACCAGGATGCCACCCACAACACCTGAGCACTCCCAATCACAGAGATGTGTGTTTCCTGCTGTGGATGTACAGTGTGTATCCTGCCACTCAGAGTCAGATCAGACAACAAACAAAAAAAGGGGGTGTAGTGGTGATACAAGTAAAGCCATATACCTCCTCCTCTGCTGCCTGACACCCCTCCTCCTCCTCCTCCTCCTCCTCCTCCTCCTCCTCCTCCTCTCTCTCCCCCGCTTTGTTTGTGCTCATTTCATTCCGTGTGCAGCCTCCTGGCAGGCAGGTCAAGGTTTACCCTCGCACCACACACCATTTCCCTCACATGCCGCCTGGGGGAGGAACACTCGAGGCCTGAGGCAAGGGCAAGCCCAAACAGCTCACACAACATTGCCGCCATCACCACCTCTAACCATACTGATAGGAGGACAGAAATACTGAGCTCAGATTCACACAGTTTGATCTTTGTCTTTCTTTTCCCCCTTTCTTTCATCAATTATGACTTTCTTCTTTCTGCCTTTCTTTATTTCATTCTTTCTTTCTTTCTTACTTTCTTTCTTTCTTCTTTGCCCTTTATCTTATTGTACATTATTGATTTCTGTCAGTAGTAAGGTATATGTCTATTAACCGACAGATTTAATAGAGCGACAATAGAAAGCTACTCATTTGTTCCCCCCGTAGTGTAAGTGTTCATTTTGAGAGTCTGATACTAACCCTGGCTAGGAGCTAGTGCTGGATTTTTAGCTGTAAATGGAAAATGCCTGTGGGCTTTTCATTTTCTGGGCCCAGACGTTCCCTTCATGGTGTCGGAGCCCTTGTGTTCACAGAGTTCATGTTTTGCTGCGGGGCTTTTTTTTATTTTGTTTTATCTCATAGCTTAGACTAGCCAGGGCTTTAACTCCCAGAGGACTCCTGCGTAGCAACAGCAGAGATCAACAAAGTAAGTTTGTTTATGTTGGCTGTGTCCGCATGTTGTCGACTTATACATTTCTCAGTCTCCATTTCCTGCCTCTCCTTGCCCCAGGGGAAAGGAGCCCTCTAATTGGATCTTGTTCTAATTGAGCCTAATACTGGAGCTAACCGGAGTTGGGCCCTGTGGCTAATGAAGAGCTGAATCAAAACTAGGCACTAAAACTTTGACTGTGTATGTGTGTATCTGCGTGTGTGAGTATGTGTGTGTGTGAATCCAAGCATTTTTTTTGCTCTACATTCTCTACATCATGGATGCATCATTACCCATTTTGGTTTAGTCTTTGCTTTTTACCTTGTATTTCAAATACTTATTTTCAAACAGGAAATAATTGTTTGTGAGTGCCACAGAGAGACCAACACTAGTTTATTGTTTGTGTCACCCCAAATCAAGTCACGCAATTAAAATCACAATTTTACTCACGAGCTCACACTCACGTTTGGCAGAGATTCTCCACAAGAGGGAGCTGTTCAGTTCCCATCAAGCTAATTGTAGTATAGTTTAGGTTTAGCAATTTAAAGTCAGAGCAGGGTGAGTCTTTGGGGAATGAGGGCACACAAAAAAACAGGCATACCATCCTGTGCCAGTTACACCCATGTTGCCACCTACAGGCACAGAATATTATACATTTTTAACACTGGCACTGCATACACCGTTTCTTCTTCTTCTTTGATTTATCACTTTTTAGTTAAAATAAAATAATAAGATGATAAACTGCGTCACTGGTCACATTAGCTAAATATCTAAATAGTAACATAATTCTGTTTGTAGCTTTTGAAGATTATGTCATTTATTTCCTTTCAGTGATTTTGGTTTAATAGGTTTTTTGCAACGAGTGAGCCCAAGTCCAGGCCTCACACACACAAACCTATACTCACACTCAAAAGCAGAATAAAGGAAAATCGTATATTAAATAATATTATAGGATAAATAAACAGGAGAGTAAATAAATGTTGTAGCACTCATTGCCTGTAGGTGGTACTAATGTCAAAATTGAAAAGGGTATTACTTTCTTTGCCTGCAGGTGGACCTTTATCATTAAAAACTTTGTGATATGTCACAGTTTGAAAAAACAGGTGTTAATGTATGTTACTAACTGCAATTCAAGATGCCTGCTGTGCACACCATCTACATCTGCAGGTCAAAAAATGATGCTAATAGGTTGCACAGGTTGGGCTGGCTCTGCAAGTCTGTAACTGTTGTCACTGCAGCTCAGTGGCTGGATGATATCATCTGGCCCTGGTTTCTGGTGCTTTGCATCAGTGTCACTGTCTGCCATTGTTCTTCAACTTAGCACAACATCAGACAGTGTAGCCCTGATGAAAACCCATTTTCAAAGGATTGATTTTTTCACTTATTCTCTTTGCCTCCGTTGCACTAAATGCCAGTCCATTGGACATAAAATGAAACAAGCCAAGCACATGCTGCAGTTTCAACAGTTGCGTAGGCAACAGAGAAATGGAAATGAATGATGCCAGGTTTGCTGCCAGAGGGCTGGAAAAGAAATGACTTCTCTCTTGCCTCTGGCTAAAAGACTGGCGTTTTTGTATTTTTATCTCCCTGCAAATCATCTCCCCTGTTTTCATAAGAACAGACACATGTATACGCTGAGTGTAAAGCCACAATAATTATCATACATATGTGTCCACAATGTGTTATTTAATCACATTCTTCCGCATGCAACATGCATATCTATTTTCCCAGAGGTTTTGATTTAGTTTGCAGCCATATGTCACAATTCAAGTCTTACCTAAGGTCAAGATGGCTGTTCTTGCTTTTCTAATAGCTCACTGCCTTGACAACACCACAGACCCCCACAAAAGTATTTATATTGGTAGATTTTTATATATTTATATTTAAAATCAGGGTCAAACCAATTTACACATATGAAGTACAAGCCATAGCATATTTATTGGACACACTGATAGATAAAAGGGAGTTACATCCAATAATTTAAATATTTTCCTAAATAGTTGAAAAAGGAGTGGTTTAAAATAATAAAAACCTATTTAAAGTTTGCTTTTTTTTTTTTTTGATGGAACATAAGTCGTTTTTTAGCCTCTACAGTATTTGGCAATAACAGGCAGCCTAACTACATATGGCTCAACTTAAGTCTTACTTTTTAATTAGGAATCTACTTAGCTGTCGTAGTTATTATGAATACAAGTCCATGTTACACCGTCTTTGCATGGATCTTGAAGGTTATTTTAAGGAATATTAGCTGGCAAGAGGTGTTTGCTCCAGGTGTTGCTGCTGTGAAGCTAACTGTTAGCCAGTTGGTACCAGAAATAAATGTGGGAGTAGTACAGTGTGCACTTAGAGTATACAGTTCAACTTTCTTTTTTCACTCAGCATCTCATCTCTGCTTTTAAAAATCTGGCTTGTAAATGGGCAGTGTACCATAACATAATTGTGGTCAAGCTTTCAGTTGGCCACATATGTTACAAATCAATTGCTTTGTAGCATACAAAATAGCGTTTGGAAGTTGGCATTATCAATCTTGATCTCCAGATTGTGACGTCTTTGCAAGCAGTTCCTGTCACTGGAGGCCTGCGAGGCACCAATGCTGTACAATGTTGGCGACTACCACCAGAGGGGGGTTGGGTGGAGACACAGCACTCCAGGTGGGCCGTGTTGCAACGCCCTCCAGCGCTATGCTAGTCTCGAGAAGTAGGAGGGCACAGTAAATGGTTCCAGAGCAAACATAGCCTTCCAAGCCTCATGCCCTGAGGATGTAGCCCAAGGGCCAATAGGAAGATTGGAAACAGATGAAAGAAAGAAACTTTGCAGGGGCTCTCAGTTGATCTTATGAAACTGCTGGATGAAAGTGTTTTCTTTAGAATGTAAGATATATTTTTGTTGAAAGAAATGTTTTGGGTAAAATAGAGAAAAGCTTTCTTTTTTGGCAGTATGAGCTCTTGGACATGTATAGACCTGAGAGTAAACATGTGTGTGCAACTCAATGTGCTCATACTCATTCAAGAGTGGGATTGCATTGCCTGAGTAGCCCTCCAGCTCTTGTCTTGTTTGTTGACAGTATTAAACAAATGGTCAGAAAGCCCATTACTCAGGGGGGGATGAAGTGAAACCGTGTCTGCATGTGTATGGATATATGTGTGTGTTCTCTTGTGTGCACAGCCCCTCCCTGGCCCTGCAGGTTTCTCTGGGGTTTCTTGTCACCCTATGTCTTGGAGGTGAGAGGGCGGGTGATAATTGAACACTCCCTGGCACTTTTAACAAATGTATTGAAAGGAAGAATCGAAAAACCTGTTAATGAGATTTCCCTCCCCAGGCAGTGCTCAGGGTTATTATTCTTATAATTTTCTTAATCTAATGAGTTACTCAAAGTTTATTTTCAAATGTATTTCTCCCTCTCGCCCTATAGGCCTCTCGTTTTATTAGCCTCTGTTCCTCAGCAGCACACAAACTTTATTAATAAATCAATTCACAATGCTTTGGAGGAGGCACCTATTGAGACTTGAGCAGTCAAGATCTTTCAAACCAAACAAATGCAAAGACAAGGACTCATAGAGCACAGTGTGACTGATGGAACAGCTCTGGCCCTGCACTAAGGTGCACATCTTTGTATTTGGGTTTGTTTACCTCACAAGATGGCTCCTGGCTTAGGGAATGGACCATGAAAATGGCTGCTCTCTTGTGCCTACAGCACTCTATATAGATTGGACTTTTTCATGTGGCAGTTAGGCTGCTGGGATATACACCTCAGGGGATGTGCTCTCATTAAGGACAGTAGCTCTAGGCACTTTTGCATTGCTTCCTGTGGCCACTGACCTCCTTTTCACCCGTGGGCTCGCAGCTACACCACAGCTCTGCTTTTCGGTCTCCCTGTCACTCTCAACAACACCCTGCGGGTCGTCACATGACTTGAGTGACTCCTGACCTGCCCGGCCCCCTGAGACCCCTCCTCTCCTGTCGGCGAGTCGGTTAGAATGATCACAGACTGTGTAAGGGTCACATTTGCCCCCCCAAAATGGCGGTTATGTCCTTGGGCTTTTGAAGGAAGACTTTTCCGAGTTGACAGTGTCAAAACATCATGTCAGAGATGGCCAACCTCATGTGTCATCTTAAAGCAGTACAGCTGCAATATTATTCATGTGGAAAAACTTGGAGCACTACAGTAAAACTAAGCAATTCATCTATAATTTCTACAATAGTCACTGAGAGCGAATTAGTGATAGAAAGCACCTGTCTCATCAGACATTTACCTTGAACTCAGGCAAATACTTGAGTCGTGCTGCTTGAAAGGACACATGCAGGATAATAACATTGCTTCGTCACCGTCCTCCCTGAGCCATTTCTGCAGCCATTTCCTCTGTGTTGTGGTTCATTTTAGCCACAAGCCACAAACTAGCTTGTGAGGAGCACCTAAAGGTGATCTAAGATCCCGACTAAGGTACTTAATCATTGATCAAAAAAACATTACAGTGGACTTGAGGCATTATAGGTCTGTGCCTGAAGTGTGCAGAGAAATATCAATAAAAATCCCCCTGATCTTTTTTTAATTAAAGGCCAAAAGCCTGATGCTCTCAGTTGCTGTTGTATTTGAACACAGACTTTAAACCATCCTAATTCTCATCGTCTGTTTTAGGGAAGAAATTAACAACAAATGATGAAATTATATGAGCAAAAAATTTCTTGTCACAGACACGATATTAGTACATGAAAGACATTGTTTTTTTGCTGTGGGCTGGCCCCGCATAGCTGATTGGTGGATTGAGATATCAGACCAGTTCTCATCAGCACCACCCATACTTATACCTGCGGGCAAAACAATTTTGTCCTCCACTAGTAAGCAATTAGATTATATTCAAACACACATACACACATACACAGAGAGCCACCACAAAGTGTATTCCCCCTATGCAGCTCTCAGTGTGACACTTGCTTCCTCCATATGTGTGTTTGTGTTAACGCAAGGATGCAAGCAGGCACACATACACACACACACACACACACACACACACCCTGTAGGTATAAGGTTCCAGTTGGTATATCTCTGTTTCTAAGCCCCAGTTTGATGCCCTAGTCTCATGGTATCCAACCCCCACTCTTTCTGCATCCCCCCAGGCTTCTGTGTGTGTGTAAGATGGCTACTGAACCAAGAGGGCATTGTTTCTCTCCAGCGGGGTTTCATAATTGAACGTTCACATTTATGCACTCATTCAAATGGATACTAAAAGTAGAAGTGAAGCACGTAACCATGTTCTACACTCGAATTACCCATGGCAAAAGTGAACCTCAAGATTAAACTCATGATTACTCTTGGTTAAGAATCGTGCTCAACCCGTACACACTGAGCACATTTTGGTGAATGCACATGCAGCAGATATTTACACCTGCACCGACTGGAGGCTTTCCACAGGACGTGCAAAACCCAGTCAGCCTGCATCAGGTTGTGTGTTTCTTAGGCACATGTGTGAGTGAAGCAGGGAGGAGAAAAGACAGCGGGCAGCAGGGACAAACCCGTCAGCCACTCAGATCACATCAGGTCTGTCGGGACACATTGGAGCACAGCGAGCCTGATGGGATATGCCCTCCAGGGGTGCGAAGCAGGCCAGATGACATACAGACACTGGGGCAGGCAAAGAAGGAAGGAAGAATAAAGGATGGCACATCCTGCCTTTAATGCACAATATGTTCAAATAACAGGCATGCAATTATAAATGGTAACCCTGACTACATTATGTACCAATTATACAGTAACACCATACCACCACAGACGCACACTTACATACACATACTGCTAGCCCCCAACGTACTCTGACAAACACACGTACATGCATGCATGCTCAGTGATGTAGCCATAAACATGTAGCCTCGATCTCACACCAGATAACCTACATCTTGAACAACACGACACATATGCTAATGTGAAACGTGAAGGCATGATGTTTATGAGCTGCACACGATGCATATGCTTCTGCGTGTGGGTAAATGCACAGACACGCTTGGGTACATATGTCCGCGGGGGCAAAATGGGAAATAGACACTTCTCTTCATGCCTGTTCTTTAATTGGGGCATTTATTGTTTTGCAGTGCTGTTTACTTCATTAAATTAAGGCACATTTAAAAAATGCAGCATGTTTCAAGGTTTATATAAGCAAAATTATGCTTTCAGCCATTAAGTTGCAAATTAACATATCTTTATGACTGTGGGATATGCCAGTTGAAGATGCTTTTACATTTTCACACTAATCAACTTGACTTTAACATGTTGGATTTCAGTTTGATTTGCTTTCATCGCAAATATTGTTTCCCCCCTCGGCAGTGTGTGCCTGCACGTGTATCTGAGTGGAGCCGTGTTAGCGTATGTGTGCATCTGAGTGTGTGTATGTGTGTGCGCTTCTGTTAGTTGTCCATGGCACCTTCATGTCAGCCCAACTGTTCTCTTTCTTAGTAAATCACAAGATGTGTGTGTGTGTGTGTGTGTGTGTGTGTGTATAGGGAGGGGGGTGTTGCAAGGACAAAATGAACTAATGTTGAATATTCCGTATTGGTTTTACTGTAATTCTTTTCTAATTCTTAGTTTATTCAATTTCATCTCCTTGAGGCTGGTAGGTATGGAAATGAGGTCTGTTCTTTTTTTCTTCTTCTTTTTTTTGCCTGTGTAAATTGCAGCTATCACCTCAAGCCTTTTGAACAAGATTACCCAGATGGCCTTGCGTGGTGTGCCTGAAGTTTTATTTTCCTCCTTTGCCTGCTTTTCCTTCTTGGCTGCAGGGGAAAGAAGAGGGAGCTGGGAAGCCTCCTGAAGGCTTTGGGCAAGGCCAGGAGGCAGCAGCTGTGGCAAAGAGAGATCTGGGGGAAGAAGAAGAAGAAGAAGAAGAAGAGTGAGTTGGGGAGGGAGCGCTGGGGGGTGGATGAGACTGGTGCGAGGGGCGTTGTTGTGTGCATGTGTGTGTGAAGGGAGGGGGGCACTAAAATCTAAAAGCTGAGAACACCAGCCATTATGAACACTACCCCCTACCTGGCTTGGCTGTCAAGGGGACCGGAATAACCCTTGGAGTACTCAAAGAGGGGGATGGTGGAGTGGGACCGGTCTGGATGGGAACAGGAAGAACTGCATATGTGCACATGTGTTTGGAGTAAGGTGTTGTTTGCAGATACAGCAAAGTGTGTCCCAGTGTAAACAAGGCATTACCACATCACCAGTCACATTAGCAATACTTACAATTCAAACAGCTAAAATCACAGCCTTAAATGCCAGGATTTGGTGAAGAGCATGATAAATAGCAGCCTCCTGTCCAGGTGATCATTGTTGTGCAAGTGCTGAGATTTGTCATTGGGTTTCCACTCACCGTGCCCTGGACATAATCTGCTGCTGGTTTTCTGCCCCGAGGAAGAATATGATTTTAATACATTAAGGTGGCACAGAGATAGAGAATTATGCAGAGTTAAAGTGTTCACCTGTTTATTATTCTAACATGCAATAGCCTCCATCCACACTAATCTCCAAAAGAACACACCCAGGTCCCAGATTGCTGATCTTGGCTCGGAGGCAAGAGTGAAAGGAGATTCTCACCTGAGATAAGGTGAGGAGAGGAGCGGCAGGGGGAGGAGGAGGAGCTGTGTATATCATTTAAAATATACCTAACAAAAACAAAATATTGCAGGAAAAGCAGATGGGAGAGAGAAATCTTCCTCTAGAATGACGCTCATCCAATGAACATGCCTTTTATTTATCACACACACACACACATATGCATGAGCGGTGTTGCTTGTCAGTGTTCTGAATATAGTTGTTCATAGGAAGGAAATGACAAAACGAATGTCTTAGCGTCCAACCCTTGTGGTCAGCCTGTTCTTATATTGAAGTGTGTTGCTGGATCAAAATCTCCCCCATGTTATTTCAG
Organism: Datnioides undecimradiatus; assembly: GCA_008933995.1. Classification (NCBI taxonomy): domain Eukaryota; kingdom Metazoa; phylum Chordata; class Actinopteri; order Lobotiformes; family Datnioididae; genus Datnioides; species Datnioides undecimradiatus. The sequence goes on along the minus strand of WARS01000032.1, from coordinate 2,785,877 downwards.
CAACGGCTTTTCAGATGCTGCTGCCAAAGAGTCAATAGTAAGCTATCACTGTTTGTTTTCACTCCCTCCATTTGTTTGTTTTGTTAAGGTTTTGCTCTCCATCATAATGAATCACTTTTTTTTTTCATCTTGTTCTTATTTATTCTCATGGCTAGAGGTAGAATGTGGTGGTTGATGAGGGGCTGAAATGAACTGAGCCTTAGCCTTAGCCCGGGGGCTGGCGCATATCTTAGCATAAGTGATGGCCAACCGGAGGGCTAGAGCCGAGCTGAGAGCGCCCTCAGGACAGCAACTCTGACAGATCATGTATTTATAGGTCTGTTGAAAGACCTCTATTGTGTCCCACATAGCCTCAGAGCATGTCTGTCCTCTGTATTATAATAAAGCCGCTGGCCTTACCACTATGATGGATGGGTGGCCCTCGAATGGCAAGCACCAGAATCATTAGAGTACTCCTAACATGCAGGTCTACCCATGTGAAAGGCTGGTGCAGGGAGGGGTGCTACCGGTGAGCAGTACAGTACAGTTGAGACCTTTTAATCAACGATAGGTAGCCCTTATTAATTCTCTACCATGAGAGGGAGGGACTAACAGAAAAAAAGAGCTGAAGAGAGGGAGGGGGTGTATTTGCTGATGTTTTTGCCAAAGGATACATTTGCAATTATCTCAGTGGCTTAAAACACCCTCCAGGCTTTTTCAATACAGGTTTGAATGTGGCACCTATAGCATTTACAGGCAGCATCACTGGTCAGATTTCATTGCTGCTGAAAAAAAATGACCAAAGCCAGCATTCCATCACACCTGCACCAAGCTATATAGTGTCAGGGTAAAATGTGTGAGCGTGAAGGTATAACTGAGCACAGCATATTTATTAGGAGATTTTTTTGAGAAACTATTTAAAAAAAATAGAAAAGAAAAACAGAACTTGCTTGAATATGCTCTGCAGCCCAAAAAAAAAAAAAAAAAAAACAGCTTGACTTTTCTGCGCCTAAAGCCTCACAAGCAGAGTGGTGTTTGAGCTGTTTCCCAATCTCATGTTCTTCTGTTACCTCTGGAGTAGAATATAAATGATTCCCTCTCAGTGTACAGTGTATGCCAAGGGGCCTGCAGCGACCATAGTCCGGTCTAAAATTCCTCACTGCAAGCGCACCATAACTCAAGGCCTGACTGATAAATAAACAATGGAGAGCGCAGCATGTTGTGGAGCACTACCCCAAATCCTCCACTTGGAGCACTGTCACATATTGCAGCCCAATCTCCATGAGGTGAGTCGAGGGTCTGATGGCGGTTGATGCATAAAATCTACTGTTTTTGACAAGGAGGGCAAGCCATGTGTTACCCCTCTGTGGCATGCTGCAGGATACTTATACTACATGTAACAATGCACAAAACTGGGTAACGTGTACAAGGATTGAGGGTCTTTCCAGAATGCTCATAAATAAAAGTAAACATTTAAAGAGTTAAAAGTGTATTCTTTAAGCAACTTAGTTGATTGCCTGTTTAATTGTCTTTCACTCTTTTTTAGTCAAGGGGTACTCTACTGATTTTACATCTAAGTCAATTTAGTAGTCACAGAGACTTCATAGCAGTTGAATAATGTTTACCGTGTCTCCGGAGAAGCGTTGTCAAGTCTGACAAGGTCCACCACTGTGGACTGGATTAGTAGGGTGGACTGAAATTAAATTTTGTACAGACAATGAGTCAGTCCTGTCATTATCAAGTGGTATGACATCAAGGCGCTGGATTGGCGCAAAGTTTTTTTTCATGGTTCACAGATCCTAAAGTTAAATCTGAATAACTTAAGTGATCATGACTTTTGATTAAGTGCCATCAGTGGGAAACATCTCACCTCCAGTACTTTGTTATATGACCAAATGCCTGCAAAAATAATGACAATCCCATCAGCATCATGAATATGCTAAGTTGCTAAGATAAGCAGAAAACATTTCACTTGCTAAACACCAACATAGGTACAGTATGAGAGAGCCACTGGAATGACTGTAGATTTACAGCTTTGTTAACATTATGGGAAGTAAAAGATTTACTGTTTTTGAAGTTTGACCTCTACAAGTGTGAGGTGAGGGTTAAATGTTGAGGTTCAGTCACCCTTAGTAGGAAGAAACAGCAGGGCTGAATGGGATAACTCTTAGTGCTGTACATCACACTTGGCCGGCCTCACAACAACAACACTTCCTCGTTCTGAGTCATGTGTTACTGAACTAACCAATCACAGGGAAGAATGGGCTTAGACACTGGCAAATGTCAGGGGACTGAATAGGTATATGCAACAGATTATTGTAACCATTTTAAAGATGCAGATGTAAATATTTAAAGATATTAATAAGTAGATATTAAGGGTGAAAGTATACATATGTTAATGTTGAATATATGAATTAACTTTAATTAATTTATCAGCATATCCCACAATTTACTGCATTGATTTGGCAGCAACTTTATTCATTAATCACAAAGATCTTAGATAAAAGTTCAATATTAAAATCACTCGGGTACTCCTTTAAAAACACAAATAACCCAAAACACAAATATAAAAACAAATTTCTTAAACGATGCAGAGTAGATTACTACTATTGTCTAACTATTGTTAGAAGTCTTAAAAATGTATGCTCTCTTGAATGAAAAATGTTATTGTTGGCTTTTGTCACCAGCCATCCATCTCCATTGTTGCTTCATATCCAAGAAACTGTGCCGCTGCCAAAACATCTTGTATGCCTGCGCTGACAAAACCACCATGGTGGTTATCAAAGCTTACTGGGTTAAAATCTGTTATACATTGAAAGTGGATTATTACAAGTTGCCTTGGGCTTCTACAAAATAGAAAACTTGGGGGACGTTAAGGATTATGTGTTAATATGGTACTGCAGGAACAAAATTGACAAGGATTTCTCTTCCCAATGCAACTTTCATCTCCTATCAGAACAGGTGTAGGGCTCCACTTCTTGTATTTAAACTGGCTCTATTTTACACCAACAATTTCTATGACTAAAGCAAAGCCACTGTGACATATTATTCTACTAGCGACTGTCCATTTGAGATATTATCCTACCAGCGATTGTCCATCTAAGAACATTTAAAGCCCCAAAGACTGTGCAGGCATTCATCACACAGATGAACTAATTTTTCCACTGGAAATAATTGCTAGAAATATGTGGCCATTATATTATAATAAAGGTATTTATGAGCCTTCAATCTCACAGCCTCACTATGAGATATCTTTGAAAATTTGAAATCAGCTCCTGAGGCTTAGGGAGGGGGAGGAGGGAGAGAGGGAGAGAGAGAGAGAGAGAGAGAGAGAGAGAGAGAGAGAAGGAGAGAGTTAAAGAGAGAGAAAGAGAGAGAAATGCCAAGGGAGAGATGTGGGAGTTGTGTTTTGCTTTTTTGCCACGGGTTACATTTATAATTATCTTGCTGGCATAAAATGGCTAAAAGGCTTTTTCAATGAAGGTAGGAGGCACCTACAGTACAGAATATTACCTACAGATCAACACAGAACAAGAGAGACAACTGCAAACAGAACAAGTCCAGTATAAGTATATCATCTAATAAGTGTATTTAGTCAGGACATTCATTAGGAGCAGTAGACACTGCTTGCACTGTGCTGTAGAACTGAACACTGTGAGGGCTGATGATCTGAAGATGAGGTGAATGAGTCCATCCACTGACCTTCACTGGTGGTGAGTAAGCAGAGCCTGGGGAGCGAGGGAAAGATGGCCACAGCCACTTTCTCCAGGCCTTACTCTGCCTTTTGATGACTGGAAATAATCACTAGAGAGAAAGCGAGTGAGAGAGACATGATCACAGACACACCACAGAAGAGAGGAGGATCTCAAATTGCTTTATTCTCCTCAAAACCCCTGTCCTCTAAAGCACTGGAAGTCAGTTTCTTAATACCATTCATCTTTTCTTCAACAGGCTGTGTCCGGAGAGGAGGATATCTCTAATTCCTTTTCAAGTCAGTGTGAATCCAGGAAGTGAGAAGAGATAGGGCTGGACAGGGTCTCATTATACTCAGGCTGCCCCACAGGTAACAAACTTAAAAATCTCATAGAGTGCAAAAAAGTCCCACTGAATTTAAAACTAAACACACGATCATCTCTGTCTTTTACGTACTATTAAACTACTACAATATTTTATTTTAAGAAAACAATGTTAATATTTTTTAGAGCCATCCATTTGAGTCATATAGCTTGACAAATTTGCTACTGAAATGTATGTCTTTATATAAGTATGTAAGTCTTTTTTATTAAAAAAAATACTCTACTAAACATATTATAGGAGTAGTTTGACATTTCATGAAATACTGTTATTTGATTTCTTGCAGAAAGTTAAATGATAAAAGTGATACCACTCTCGTGTGTACAATTAATATAAAGCCATTCAGCTTAGCTCAGCACAAAGCATGGACACTGCTGTGAACCACAATCCTGTCTTCACCGACACATAACAAACTCACAAGACTTGTAAAGCTCAATATTTATATTGTATTAGTTAAATCTGTAGTAAAATCAAGGTTTCAAAATGACTGTGTTTTTTCATCTTCTTTGCTAAGCTAAGCTACCTGGATGCTGGCTTTAACAGCTGGCATGTACAAACATAAGAGTTGTATCAGTCTTGAGTGAGAGTGGTTTAAGAGTATTTTATGAATCTTTGGGATCAGGTAAATTAAGCACTTTAATTGAAGGATTAATTACAATAAATGAAAAAAATAGCTGATGATATGGGCTGAATATTACATACACATTACATATTTTAATTTGCCTAACAATATGATCCATCTGTGATACACTGCATCCAACACATGAATGCTGAATTTGACATATTTTCAGTCTGTACACTCTAATAGATTTAACTGAGTGTTACTTCTGTAGATACCTGCTCCAGACTACTCTGCAATTACACGTGGACTGATATTTTGACTGGATGATCGAGAGCAAAGCATTGCTGTGTACCACTCACAGTTGCACCTCTAGCCTATGAGAATAAGAGTCAGTCAAACAGGAATCTAGGGCAGAGAGGCCTGAAAGGGAGACATATAGCATAAACCGTAGATAGCCAAAGAAAGTGGAGATTCTGCCAAAAGGGATGAAGACAAGACGACAAGGCTCCGTGTGGGATTTCACTTTGGATTTTGGCCCTGCAGGGATATGTGGAAGCACAGCTGACAGGACTTGCGTGGAGAAGTCGGCTCTATTCAATATAACTAAGTAAAGAATGCCCCATGTAGTCACTGATGCACCAGCATGAATCCTCCGAGGTACAATATTGCTTTGGTAAAGTTAGCTTTACTTCTCTGGTTGTAAAGAGCCATAAAACACTACATAATGTAAAAGCATCTTGTTTGCAAACTGAACACATTCAGGATGTTAAAAAAAATCTTCAGAGGTAGGGTAGATTTAAATTCAAGGAATTACTTTTTAACCACAGTGAAATGCTACGCCGGGAAGACATGTGAGGGCAGTCCCTACAGCAATGTGAAAGCAGCGAACAGACACCATGACAACTTTAGTTGAGATTTATTTCACATTTTTGCTACATTCCTCTTTACTCAAATCTAGGGAGCGTAGGTGGGTCAGTCATCTTAGAAATACTTTATATCCAACTTCATATCAATATTTGCTACAAGTAAAAGTGATCTTGGAGTGGGTGTTACAATAAGATTTAATCTGTTCAGTCATGTCTGAGGCAACGAATTTGCTTTAAAAAGATTCAATGTAAAAAAACACAAACACGTATACAATGAAAAAATCTACAGGTTGTGACCCAGAGGAATATTATGATCCAATTAAATGATTCCCAAGGTAGCACATGGAGGTTAGTAGTTCATACTCCCCAATGAAGCAAATGGTGTGATTTTATAAGTTACTAAATTATTTTCTTTACTGTGTATAGAATGATCTTTGATGTTTAATTTTGATGATACTAATGTCAACTATATTTTATGCCATAATCCAAAAAAATAACTTCCATTAAAATAAAAAAAAAACACTTCATTGGTATCACAATATTCACCATCATGTTAACTGTGAAAAAAGATGCTTTGTTGAAACTAATTGTTTATGACAACTGAGACATTCTGTACTGTAAGCAACACATTAGTGACCTTTTTACAGCGAGGGATAAAAACAGACTTAGCCAATTTGCCAGTGAGACAGCAAAATCAAGTCACTGGTGACAAGCTATGCAACATACTACATCAGCAATAAAAGCCTTTTTTTTAATTTATATGGGTATAATACAAATCATATTCAACCTAATGTAGGCTCTAAGTTTTAAAACAAACTTTGTTTGGGGATCCAGCGTATATAAATCCTTTTTAAATTGGCTTATGGGGGCTAGACAATCACAAATGTCCTTGCAATCTCAAACTTATCAAATGTCTTGTATCTTCTTATGGCAAAAAATCTCCTGTTGCACCTCATTTTTATTCTCTAGATGGTTCTCAAGTTTAAGAAAACAAAAACATCAACAAGGAAACAAAGAAAAACAGAGTCCACAGAGCTCTGCAGCATCGAGTGTTTGGCTGCCACAGAAAAGTCTAGCACCTCCTACTGCTCAGGAGGTTTCTAGTCCAGCTGCTCCTGCTTTATCCTGTTTGAATTGGATCCTCGCTGACTTGTCCTCCTCAGTTCCCTCCTCAGGACGTACTCACTGAATTGGGATGAGTCAACGCCTCCGCCACAGGAGCCGGCGATCTCAAAGCCACGCTGTTGCAGACGCTCTAGAACCTGGGAAAGTAAAATGGGACAGAAGGAGGAAGATGTTAGAGGCAATACAGGACATCAGTCACTAAGGAAAAAGCATCATTAGGGTGACCATAGCAGCGATAACTTATATATATGTTTGACCTGGTAGTCACGATGCCCAATAAATCATGCATGGAGGTCTGGTGCCCATGCATTGTGTTGCTAAAACATTAATGTGACCTCTAACCTTTTACTTCCAAAACTGAAAAACACAGAATCACAGAAACTCTTCTTGTTACATGGTGCAGAGTCAGTGCTAAGTCTAGCATTGGAAACAGCTTTGGGAGTAAGCTGCAGCAACATACGGCCTGTGACGGGAATTTGGATGAGACTTTCACAAGACTTTCACAAAACCAAGAGCCTCTCATTTTGCCTCATGCCTCATTTTCATTGTTTTCTGTTGTGTGTGTGTGTAGCTGTTCCTGATCTCGTAGCCTTGCAGACATCTACAGACGTGTCTGGGGGGGCTGTAGGATCACATTCCATCGAAGAGGCCCCAGGGAGCAGTGAGGCTTTCTCTCTGCCACTTGGCTCAGTGTGGACTGCTCAGCAAAACCCCCTCTCCCCATTTCTCCCCCAGCCCCCAGGCCCAAGCCTCCGCCAAAACTACAAAGGTCCCCCTACTGCTGGCAGCTCTCTCTGCGCCCCCCTTCCTTCTCTCAAAACCCCCGCCCTGCCTCCATTAGCCGCAGATACAGCATCCACCGCCGGCGTGCTTTAATAACCAAACAGGATTATGGGCCCTGCCTGGGGACAACCTGCCAGGGAGCATGCTCACTCTCTTGCTTGCTCTCCACGACTCACACACTTCAGAGACGGGTTTGTTTGTGTGTTTTTGGGGAGGGAGATGGAGATTTGACTTCCTCAGATGGAGACTCAGTCCAAATCATTGTGAAATCTTCATCTTCTCCATTATTTATTAATGTGTATCTGAGGACTTTTGCCATCAATGAATTAGTGGAATGTCAATATATAATCAGGGAAATATAATATTGCCAAATACATGCTTAATATAAAAGATGAAGTTGAGCTTTGTTGTTTCAGTCTTGTTATGTCTGCAGCCCTGTTACACCCAAGAAAGGATGATATTAAGTCCTCTCTACAACAGTGTCAAAGGTACGCCTGACCTTTAGTTCTTAAAAGATACATAATTATACATCCCTCTCTGGATAATAACAGGAAATTACAACTTTCCCAGCACCTTAAAAGTGTTAATTAAGATAACAGTAAAGGATGTCTTTGATCAACTAAAATAGCCACATATGGCAAGACTATTTTTCTTACTTGCCTCATGTAAGTGTAGCTCAACCAGAACAGCCTGTGCATCCTGAAACAGTCACTGGTATCTGGACTTTTAAAGATATGCAGAGCTCTTTCTTTGAACTACTATTTGGTAAGAAATCTTACAAAATATTGTATTGCATTAATGTGTTTTCTGTATATTACAAACTAAACTATGTGGCATAAAAACCTGGCAATGATTCAACAACCCTGTTAAATATTGAGGGGAATCCTGTTGTGTTTACTTTTGTGTGCATCCTGAATTGCCCCCTCTCAAATTCAAGTGTGTCTCCACGATGACTCAAGGTGTCAGCCATTCCTTCAATTAATGGGTTGATATCTGCTATTAACCCATTTACTGTCCATTTTCTGGAGGTTCACACAATTAAAACAACTTATGTATTTTTTTTCCATCTATTCACTGTGAACCATGCTATGTGAGGAACATATTATGAGCCTTGCAAAGGGATGCGTGATATTAAAGCTGACCCTTCACCAGTCGAAGTTGGAATCATTATTCTGGTCAGATCACAGAAAAGTAAAGATGGTGGTAGACTTGAGTAATGACGGCTTGTTAAACTGATACTTTGATGAACCCATCAAAGGATTCATTTTTCTGCAAGGCTCTTCTTGTGATTCGATTAGATTAAAAAGATAAGCTTTTGCAGTTAGACATCAGTAAAGTTCTAAGAGTATACAGTATAAGAGCACATGAAAAGAGGCTGAATGAACAGATCATCACCTCAGACACTTCCTCAGGCCCACAATTGAATGGAAAAATATAGACAAGCATGACTTTATCTAACCTTTGAGTGTTTAAAGTGTTGACTATAAATGACAATACACCGAAAGCAGTCAGCAGTTTCCATTACCTGGACAGAATTGAGGTGGCAGTACCCATTAAGTGGGAAGCGGATGACATGCGTGGAGTCATGATTCCAGCCGGCATTCACAGAGTTGCACATGACGTCACCGATTTCTGGAAACACGTCCTCAATCAGGGCCTTGTCACCACTGAGCGTGATTCTCTCGCCCAGGTCAGGTGCAACACGCACCACCAAACACTCACAGGGGCGTGACACCCGGCCCAGCTCCTGGTCCTGGCGCCAGCGCTCCAGCTCAGCAAGCATGGGCTGCAGCTGGAAGTATCGCGCCTCTTCATACAGCAGACTGTAGTCCTGCAGGAGAGGTGATTAGAGGACATTGATGTCTTGGAATTCAGCAAAATGAAATGTGTGATCATTGGCTTTAACAAATTAAAGTTTGAATTTAAGTAACAACTAATGATACCAGCCTCTTTAAGGAACAAGCTTGGGGCGTCCGGGTGTAATCTCTTATTTCCCGTTAGCCCTTTATTGTCTCACATTTAGTAAAGCCAAATATGCCTAAATAATATTTAAAAATGGTCAAGTATAATTTCAATTTAGTTTCATATTAATCTTGTGAAATTTTTGATACTTGACCAAGTTTGTGGAGAAAAGATCAACACAGTGAATACGGGGATATATTTATCACATGAAATACTGCAAGGGCTTACAGGTTTGCACGCTGTTAAATGTTGCATGCTGTATAAAATTACAAAATAGCAATAATAAGAACAGTTTGTGACTAATGCTGTGGACGATGGAAACGATGGAAAAATTGTCCAACAAGTTAGCCTAGTGTGTAAAATGAGCATCCTAGTTTGAATGTTCTTATTCACAAATACTTAAATGAAAAAAAAACCCCATAATCTTTCCTCTTTTAAGTAAAGCAAAAGAAATCCCTCAAGCAGTCATACAAAGAATGATATATACTGCAGTTACACTGAACTGAACTGGAGGAAGTTGGCAACCAAAATGTAGCATACAATAAATAATGCAATGCTACAGAACAAAATAACCGAAAACAAGATAAGCTTATCAGTTTAAGGTAATGTTTTTATTTCTAATGTGGATCCAAACGAAAAAAGAAACAACAAAGAAGTTTGAAAACCACTGTTCTACATGAACGAGCAATAAACCACAGCGCAGTGGAGGAGATGTAGTGCGACGTGTAACACAGGGTTGCGTGGGGTAGAGGAGCAGATCCTTTACTTGCAGGACTGCAGGGCCTAAAATGCGCCACAATCAAGTTTTCTCATGCTTCTCTCAAAATCGACTCAATGTGAACGTGGCCTCAGCCTGAACTTGAGCCTGTCTTTTGTCTTTGCTTATTTTAGCTGACATACTTTCCACTGATTGAGTCACACTGTGGACAGTCCATCAGATAATGTGGTTATTTGTTTTCTCCCAGGGCAAGTCAAGTAATTACTGACTAAATGACACATAAGAGTAAAAAGGAATGCTAATGTGTCACATACAGTGAGACTCACCCTGGATGGACACTTGGCACGGGAACATAGAGCGCTGAAGAAATCTAGCACATGCAACTCCATCATTGGCGCCAGAGCATTTATTTATTTGTCTTTATACAAGCCTATTGTTTTCCTTACATATCTCCAAAGAATCTGTGGACGCTCATAGCTCGAGGCAACTAAACTGCATCTTATGATGACTAAATGCATTATGATTGGGCTTTGTTTGCCCCAATATTTTGTATCCAACATGGGAACCGTTTTCAGCAATTCAAGGAGGACCAGTGACCAAAGGCATTCCATGGCCTTAGCATTCATTGTGTGTGCTAAGTTGTAGGACTGCTGACTGGCTGATGGGACTTTACAGTTTCTAGGATGGACATCCACTCACTTTGAAGTCGTCTGGGATGAGAAGCTTGGACGTCCTGAGGAAGTTGAGGATGTAGCGGAACATGTGTCCATCCCTGTCAATGAAGTAGTGCTGCTTCAGGCTGTCCAGGACTATAGGCTCTGTGCCATCAAAGAGACGACCAATTCTACCCACAGAGAGAGGAGGGGTGGTGGGTGAGGCAGAAATGGAGGGAAGGAGGGAGGGATAACATGTCAACATCAACAATCTTTTTTTGATTTCTGCATGTGAAAGTTCAAATTCAGTTTATTATTTCTATACTACTCTTGAGCTTATGTCTTTGTTTCCTGCACCTTGAGTAGCAGAAGGCAAGGGACAGAAAATAGAGAGAGAGCGAGGCAAAAATTTTACAGTGAAGCAACAGCATGTTGAAAGGGATGTGACTCACTCATTTTCTGAAGCTCTGAAATGTTTTTCACACCTTTGTACAGACATGCACACATTACCAAGCTCAGTACACACATCAACCATGGAGGAAGACAGGAAGAAAGAAAACGATTAAAAACAGAGGTAGTCAGAAAAGGTCAGGGCCAGCTGGTAGATGCCTGAGGCTGGGTGCCAGTCACCCTCGGGCCAGGGCTTGGAGCGACAGTGCAGCCTCCCAGCCTCCAGATGGCCCCATGCCCTTTGGCCCTTTACTGCTGCTGTGACATCTGTCAGAATAACCAAGTTGCTTTTGTCTGCGCACTACATTCGGCACTTAAAGCTTGTGCAAATTGTTTACCGCCAAAAATAACTGTAGGCTTTACCTAACAAAGAAACATTTTGTGATACTACCTGATAAATCCAAAAGCAATACTCCCCCAAAATCTGGTATTAGAGGAGCAAACATTTCATATATGCACAGTTTTCCTACACCAAATGCATCCATGAGATATTTTTGTGATTTGAGGAGATGTGACATTTGACTGTTTAATGTCACAGGATGACATTAAACATTAAACTGAATGACATTCTGATGCTGATAACCACATCTGACTTGACCAGAAACTATAAGATGCTGAATCTTCTACAATCTCCTTACTTGTTTTAAGCAAAATGCATGACACAAGCGTTTGCTAATTGCAATAGACAACAACAACAACAACAACAACAACAACACACAAACTTAATCTCCATCTCACTCTTACAATACAAATGCATGGTGGAGAAGACTCACCGGGATTCTGGGAATTTTGTTAAGGTGGCCAGACTGCTGGTGTACATGTGTCCTCCCACATCAATGTGCACAGGGGCATTGGACTTGGTGAGCTGCGCAGGTGTTGGGATGCCCTGGTTACTCAAGGGAGACACTGGTGACCGTGTGATCATGGGCCTGGACATGCTGGAGCGATTATCCTGTAAAACACAGCGACACACTATAAGACATGTAGGAGAGGTTTTTCTACTGCTGATCAAAATGTGCTATTAAAGATGAAAAATGCACCATTGCAACCACAGGGGATACGATTATTGAGATTTCAGCATTTTAATTATCAAATGCAACAATGGTAATATATCTGTAACATAACATGCTCCACAGTCAGGAGTGAAAGGGAAGATTTTCCTCTCTGCAAGTTAGATCAGCCTGACCTTGACCTGAATGTTGCCACAATCCACAAGCATCCACTCCTGTGGGCCATAATCTCCAAAACCAAATTAATTTGGAGCATCAATCTCATAGTCTTGGAAAATGAGCAATAATGACTCTTGATTTGAATACTGTAATAGGATTTGGAGAAATTGTCTCCTGTTAACCTACAAACACCATTAGCAAGACAATTTCTGTTGAGCTCTCAGAAGAAAATTACTTTACCCCCGAAAAAAGTTTCAGACCCCGAGTGCAGATGAGAGGAAACACTGACGTTCCTTACATATCAATAACTGAATGTTATTAGCCAGTTACATATATCAAACCTTTTCTGAACATGACATAAACTGGTTTAATAGTGCGCTGAAGCGGCAAACAGAGTGCGTGCGTGATATTCAAATAACGTGACAATAGTGCGCACTCTACATTTATGGACAGCAGGAAGACAAATCTATTCGCACACTGCATTCAGTAAAACCTAAGTCTCTGACACTTGGCTCCTCCAGCATAAACTGACAGTTCGACCTCAGTCTTACAGTCATTTCGCTTTTTTCCTTTCCAGACAAAATCAGACTTTACGCGTTTACCTGCGCCGGCATCACTGTGGTTGGAGAGGAAGTCACCGAATGGTCATTTTGCTTGAGAGACGCTGCGGGAACAGGCTCTCCTCTGACTGCGAACATCAGTGAGGGCTCCCTGCACTCCGCCGCTCGGATCGGGAGCCGTTTGAGGGAAGCATGCACGGACTCATCCACGGAACTGATTGGACGCGGTCGCTTTCTCGCTTTCTGATGCGTTAAGTCCATGATGTCCGTCTCGTCCATGACAACGCCGACTTTCAGGTTAACAGATAGGACGCGGCCGGCTTTTTTCCCCCAGCACACTTGTGCCAAATGTGGAGAGGCGTGAAAAGCGGGATAGCGAACACCGGGGGAAGAGCGGCGCCGTGGCTGTCACACAGAGCAGCTTCTTTGCAATGGCTGGGAGAAGTCAAAGCCCCCGACAACATTAGCATTGTAGCGCCTGCGGCTCTTTTGGGCTGTCGCTGTTTCAGTGGCAGGTAGTGTGTGTGTCGCATTTTCAGAATAAAGCAAATCGTGCCGAGTAAAAAAATGATCGTCTGGTTATGCGAGTCGGGTCAACGCACACATCTGGACCTGTCACAGCTGGCCTTTGCCCTTTTGGAGCAGTGTTTGCGCCCGAGGTCACTCTCCTCCTGATGTCGCTGCCCATTGTTCAACTGCAGGTTTGATCAGAGGGTCAAAGCCTCCTTCAACAACACAGACCCATAAAGTTCAGTGAAAGAACCCTCAAACGGTGACCAACCCACTCAAAAAATGGCCCTTTAACACCCTCCACCCACACATACACTCACTCACACACATCACTCATAAGCACCTGACTGATGATGATCTTTCCAAGCACACAATAGCAACCAGTAAAACATTTTGAGTCGCCCTAATGCAATGTTGAAATGCACAACACTCTAGTCATCATTTGTGCATAATATTAATGTTAACGTCAGTGCCCTTTATTTGCATAAGGAGACACATCTCTCCAAAACAGCAGGCTGTCCCTCATAGAAGACAAGATGCACCATTCTGACCAGCTGTTCATTGCCTGTATTGCTAACAACTATCATAGTTACTGTGTGATGTCTGCAGTGTGTAAACACCACCTCCAATGACCACATCAGCAATGCAAAACCACTGCACTAATGACTTCATGGAGTATAGAACCAGACCACAACATGTCCAATTGCTCTTAAAAGTACTGCCACAGCACTCTCCTGGGCTGTTTTTTTTTCATAGAAAATGCAGGGAATCCACAAATTTTAATAACATTCAGATTAAAATTAATTAGTTCAACCACTGGCCTTAAAACATCCACATCCCTGCTTCTCATTGGCAGTGTGAGTTTCACACCTAGATACCCAATTAGCAATTAAGCTTGCCTTTGAGTGTAGGCCTCCAATGCGGTGTGTGATCCTGGTCTGATTTGCATGCCGCTTGTGCACGCGCTGATAAGCACAGGCAGCAGCCATACATAGTTTTAAAATTCAACTCCAGAATCCCTCGCAGAAGGCAAAGGGGCCTGCAGGGCAAAAGAGAGAGAAATCACATGGCTGCTCTTCAAAAGGGGACCTGTGTAAGGCAGCCGGCAAAGTGCGTGGGATCACACTCAGAATGCAGGTAATTTGTTCCCTGACTAATTTGTGGAGATGGTGGTGTGTGTGTGAGTGTGAGAGCGACTGTGTGCCTGTGGAGAGTAAGTTCTGAAAACAGCTTGGTGGAATTGGATTTCCTCAAAGCCTTGTCATCGCAAAGGTGGATTGAGTGTAAAATCTGTAAGGCATTATGGAAAATTGCAGGGGAGAGAGAAGAGAGAGTGAAAGAGAACGGGTGGTTGGGTGGGTGGGAGGTGGAAGGGGGTAGCGGGTTGTGGGAATGAGCTCTTATATCACAAAAATCACTCCAAGTTGTTAAAAGTAAAGATACATATGTGCACACACGGGCCTTTTCTCATTTCAACATCCCATTTCTGCTTTCATGCCTTTATCTCAAGACAGTTCAGAGGTCAACGCATCCTCTCAATCCATTAGTCAGCATGCTATTGAGGACTGCTCACTGATTCATGTATCAGCCATCAGCTCCAGATGTGCACAGCAGATCTTAAACACAACCCTTTTCCTACCTGTTGCCATTTTGAATCTGGCACAGCGCTACAAAAGTCTCCCATGCGGCTGTGTTTGTAGATGTGCTCCACAAAGTTTCCAGATTTCGTGAAACAAGTTGAAACGTATGTGTTTAGGGAATTTGCTCGTTTACCCAGCTTGTGTAATTTTGTTGCACCACAGTATGCACAAACAAATCCAAAACAGGCACAGTGCATCAAAGCCCGGAGTACTTTGGCTGCTCCAGTTACTCCTCTTGTTTTCCATCGCTGGTCTCAAGTCTTGTAAGCCTTTTATGCAAAATCATCATTTTAACATCTTCTTTACAATTCAGTGAACAAACATTACAACTCTGTTTAGATCTTTTTAGTTTGGCTAATGCAGGGTATTACACATAAATGCTCCTGGAACTTAGCAAGCAAGTACCTGTCTGCTATTGCTATAATCAAAGGGCCTGTTGGGATCAACACTAGCAACTAGCTTTCAATTTTCCATCCCACAATGCAGCTCTTCACTGTTTCGACATATCGCACAAGACACAATTAGCATTTCAGATCAGAGCATTAACATTCAGTTCGAGGCAGGCAGACTAGTATTTACATAATCTGGATGGGTTGTCTCTGCTTTGTTGCCCATGGCCATTTGTTTCAAATGTCCACACACAGGCAACTACAGACTTTGGGTGAACTTCAGTCACTGCCGGCTGTACAGACGGAAAAACATCAGGTAGTGAGACTGTTGTAACCGAATGGCCTGAGTAAATGCTGTAGGCTGGTTGTCTGGGCAGGTGTGTATCACTTTGGTTTTAAGAAATGGACGTTAGGCAATATAAGGTAACGACTCACAGCTCTAAAGCCTGTGCTACTGCATCAATAGCAGTTTGCTATGGTAACACTTTAATAAAGCTTCAAACGTGGTCATCAGTGTGTTCTTTTTTCTCCCTTTTATTTAATGTTGACATAAGTCCTGAACTGTGTTTGTGTTTGCTTGATGAGCACAGAGATATCTACAGTATTGTCTGTGATTTGCATCATGTCAACTTCATGTGTCACAGCTTCCAGCCAACTGCATTTCTTAGAAGCATACTTCCCATTAACAGCACAAGCTCTCTAAGTTTGTGGTAACAAATGCAGAAAAGTGTTCAGTGTCAAAAAAATATAGTTTGGCATTTAGTGAAAGGATGAAGAGGTTGCCTAGCAGAAAAAAAGTTATCAGAGCAAAGAGACCTCGCTGACCTGCTCCTGAGCTAAGAGAAATGTGATTTTCTGGATGAACTACTTTTTAACCTCTGGATCATGGTTATCCAATCTCTGTTTGAGAATCCACAGAATCAACAATGTCCTAGAACTCAAGCCTCTCTGTTAACAATGACCAAAAGGCAATCTGAACTGATAGAAAGTTTCAGATTTTACATCGAAGCCAGTCACACATCATGGTGGCACTTCAGTGTATGTTAGAAACATACCATAATTCCCTTGATTTTATTACATGTGGGGCTACTTGTCGGCTTCAGCGTTACTGTTTGTGGAGTTACTGTAGCAGCACATTAGCATGACATCACAGATGAGGAAGTGTGATCAGTGCCCAGTTGCTGCAGGCTGTTGGGAAACAGTAGTGAATGTTCACTGGCACAGACCAAACTGTCCCAGGGCACAGGAGTGGCAGAGGCGTACTATGAAATATAATAACAGTATTTTACTCCAAGGAGTTTTAATTTAGCAAGTAAACCACATCTAGCTTTGTAATGGTGATGTAGTCTGACAAATGTAATATGGAATTACTGATTTGCCTTTAAAACATCTGACTTCAAACAGATCAGAGTCAGTTTGTTATGTGTAATTTGACTGGGACACAGATGCACAGATGCTGTACATACAGTAAGTAGGATGGTTTTGTTAACACAGCGCCATCAAGTGATCAGTTTTGACAGCTCAACATCTCAATCTCATTCTGTTTATTCCTGCGCCCTCTGAAACTGGTGAAACCGGGTAATGGTTTTTATTACAGTTGACCTAAACTTATAATGGTGTTGTTTATAATGTAACCTTTGGTAGATGTCTTTTAAAAACTCCCTTCTTTCTGAATTGCGGTGAGAAATATTTCAATGAGCAAGTATACGTTCTGTTTTTGTTCAGGATCTAAAATACAGTTTAAAAGACTTTAACTTTATGAGCCCTCGTGTATGTTTTTTCACACTACAGATTGTTCCACGGGCGAAACATGTCCAGATTATCACTTGGTAACTATGTTTGCCGAATCGCATTCGGACCTTGGAGTTGATTACGCACGGCGCGGTCAAAGAGCCAAGAGAGGAAGAGGAGGACAAATTTCGCTCCTATCTTTGCCCCCGTTTTAATAAATATGTTTTTCTTAACGCGGCCACTGCTTGTGTTAACGGATGATTCACAGATTCTGCATTGACGTGTGTAAAAGGTACATCCTGTTTAACAGAATACGAAAAACGCCTGCGGCGAAATTACTCCACAATGGCGTCTTTCATTAGAGGATCTGGGGCAGCCAGGAAATAGAACAGTTTCACGACAAAACTGGCTTCAAAAAATCTTGATTGGTACGACAAAGGCAGGTTTGAGTAAGTTATGACCAACTTATACAGCAACAGCGACACGGACACGGTGGTGTGTTCGGAGCTGAAACGCGCCAGGAGCGAATTCACACGGTGGACAAGTAGAGTGTTTGCTCGACAAGATCGCAGTCTAATCCGCTGTTCGTTTAGACCCGACGTATCAAAGCCTCGTATACTGTAGCCACGCGCATACATTTGTACAGTAACTGTGAAACAATAGCCAGGAAGTGGTTAAATATTTTTAAGAACTGTACCGCTCGAATCGTTTGGCACATGCGTAAAAGCTGCTGCGCCTCAATGTCCCAGTCCATCCAGCCACGGAAATAATAGCAAACCAAATAAATCTCCGCTTACCTGAAACATAGAGCGGCATAAAGTATCTTTTTGTGCACCTTTTCCCTCCGATTTGGCCCACGATCTGCTTCTCTTCCTACACCAGTGAGAAATGCAATAGCTTGGCTAAGGTAGACAGAACAAAATACAGAGAATACTTGCTCCAGGGCTCCGAAACCCCTCAAGGCAAAGATCAGGATACAATTAGCTCATGTCTCTGCCCCAGTCTAAACCAATCTGCAGAATAAAACTCCGAGCAAAGGAAGAGATCACAGCGGCAGTGCCTGAGTCTTTGTTGAGTTTATGTTTTTATAAAATCAAATAAAGAAATCTTTTTTTTTCTGCATTTACAACACCCTCACTCCCCCTGCCTCCAACTTGCCTATTGCCTCCCTCTCGCAGAGAAGCTGATTTTAATCGTTATGATTAGTTTTGATGTAACGTTCCCCGGGGCGATTGCTACAAATGGATGGAGTGTTTCTTTGCCAGGGAGGAAAAGCAGCAGATGATGATAATTATATAGATTGTTGGTGGAGTCCTTTGATTTTTTCCCCCCTTACCTCTCAAACATCTAACCTATCTGCTCTGCTTCTTTAACACATGCCATACACACTGTATGTACATCAGACAACTTGTTGATTAGCCTGGAATCAACTTATTAAATTAATGGAAATGTGGTTAATGAAATTCTCACTCTGTAGTTTCTCCTTTGTAATCTCTCCAGTCTCTTTCCTCCCTTTGGACAAACTCCAAATGACGTAGTTGTATAAATAAGCACTTGCAGCTTGCCTTGCCCCAATCAAGTCTGAATCAGTGCCTGGGGGTGATGTGCGAGCTCATTTCAAATGTTCAACCATGCATGATTTCAGGAAGATTGAGGCACTTCTGAGGCTTTTAGATTTACTTGGGGGATGCAGTCAGTAAAGGAATTACATGTTTAAAGGGTTTCCTTTTGTAAAATCCCTTCATGTGAACATGCATAGTTATTCTGTCTGAGTCAAGAGTGCTATTCTGTGCACATCTGGACATGGAACTGAAAGAGTTATATCTTTACTTTCTCAGCAGTTATCGTCACGGCATAGTCATTGGAAAAAGGCTGCTGTGGCCGCTCTTGCGCCCCCTACTGTTGAGACCTTCAACTTTTCCAACATCAGTTATGAAAGCAAATCAATTTGTCCATGGCATTGTAATATTACCCAACTTGAAAAAGCAGAAAGAAACATAAGACAAAACACGAATAACAGAAATATTTACAACCAGGCTGTGTAACATAATGAGCATCCAGGGAGAAAACTGAAACCAAGTTTGTCCAAAAGTTGGATTAAGAATGCCTCGTCAAGAGACCAGTGACTGATGGATGCAAACGTACAAAAGCACTTTCCAGTTCTGTTCATCAAAACAGTTCCCCCTCTCTCAACTTCTGTGGATGTTAAACAGATCTGCTTTTGAGAAAAGGCCAGCAATTCCTTGTCCATCTGATCCAGAAACCATTAAACTTTCCACTTTTTGACCAGCATGTCCCACGGGAAAAACAAACACAGGATTAAAGTGTTACGATGAAGACATTTGCCCCAGAGGTTACTGGATGGCGCACGATACACCAAGTGTCAGCTATCACCCTACACTTACTCACACACACATTTTTATGCTATTAGTCTGACAAACTATAGTGAACAAAGAACACCCCGGGCATTAAATTCCCATACGTTATCCATTTTCCACACAAATGGATCCCATTCATAATGGGATCCTCTCACTTCACTATTCAAAATATGCATCAGATGTTGGTGAAACTAACCAGTGTCAATCTTTGAATGCATGTGTGGTGTGATACCAAAACTCAAAGCTGTGCAAAACAAAGGCTTGTATTTTCCTTGGATCGAGTGCTGACTGCTACAGCAGCAACGGCAGGCAAGCACTGGTTGGTTGCACCATATTTTTGGTGGACAAATTATCCAGATTGGTTGCAGATGTGAGTTTGCCCTAAACAGAAACTGCTTTTGCCTGAATGACATCATAGGGTTATAAATGCATACGTGAGAGAGGAGAGAGGAATCCTGGAAAACCTCTTCTGCTTGTTGGAATTTTGAAAAACTTCACACACACGAAATCCTTATTGGGTTGGTTATGAATCTATGGAACTATGTAACACACACTTCCTCTTGAAAAGTAAAATTCATAAACAATAAAACACTCTAGATTATACTACATTCAGGGCTTTTCCAGCTACAATCTAACCTTGTCTAGTGTAAACAGGAGCATAGTTTGGCTAATGCTAGCAAACATTAAATAAACAGATATCACTGACTGACAGATACCACTCAGGCCACATGATATTTCTTTACTTGTGCTACAGCCTTTTCAGCTCTTAGTACGAGCTGGTCTTTGTTACTTATGGTTCTGGATATGTTACATTAATTCACAATGAATTTCAAAACGGACTCAGTTTAAACACTGAAATAATGAAGGCTCTGATGAATTTAACAATTACAATGTCTAGATTGTTTGGCGACTGAATGTGTTTTTTAATATCTAGGAGCAAAAGATAATGCACTTTTATGACATTCAGTTCTGGTGTCAGATAATATTTTAAGTGGATAAACCATGTGAATAAATGGTGCACCTACTGATTGACGTTGGCATTCCTGGCCCTCGCAAGCCAGTCAGTGTGGACTAAGAGAGATGTTGGTTTAGCCTCAGACCATGTTAATAACTGCCGCTGTACTCACCACACCCCTCTAATGGCCTGTGGTTATGTAAGGGAGTGGGATGGATAAGGGAAAGTGCTGAAGCTGCTCCAGAGCCTGACTCAGTTTGCCCTGCAGGGTTGTTCAGTTTTAGGCCAGAACTGTTCATCAAATATTATCTTTGGCACAATGAAATTTAGCTCCAGAGAAATGACTCCAGTGCTACAACGTAGTCCAAGTCCTACCATTAGGTATGGCTCTGGGAGGCCAAACATTTAGAACGGTAATTATATGATAGAGGAACTTCTTTGTTCAGTTTGTAAAAGCAAACAGTAAAGCCAGCTAACAAACCTGCACACTTTTATGCCTTTGTTCATGCTCTGCTCCACAGACTTGTAGTATGCATACTCCATGTGGTTTGCATGTACATGTCCCTGCCTCACTGTTACAATGAGCTTATTACAGCTTACACAGCAAGCAGGCCACAGATGGCCAACTCTGTTCTGCTCATAAAATGTCTTTCTATTTGACAAAAGTCATCAGAATTCCAAATTTTATACTGATGAGTCACTCTTTTTGTATTTAGAAAATATGAGAATCCCCATTTTATGGGATCACTTGCAGCCCTGTTTGTTGGCTTCCCTTTCAGCCCCAAATCTACCCATCCCACCCACAGTGGACAGAGGAGTCAGTGACACTACTATGAGGGGAAGAGAGACAAGAGGAGGGGGCTGCTTGGGTAATGCTGGGAGGCTCTAATAAAATGTAATCCTATTATATGGTTCCCACTAGAGGGCAACAATAATAAAGGTTTCCCTAATAACACAAGCAGACCAAACCCAAATGGAAAACAGCTCCTCCGGTCAAGTCCCACACTTGTACATATATCCTCTCATTAACCCAATTGCTGTTGGGCCACATTACACCGACAGGCCTTCGAGATTTAAGCCGTGATGGCGAGGCAAGAGTTAAGTCAAACAAATGTGTTTCATCAAACTGCAGTTTGGGCTGCTCTGCATAAAGGAATTGAAGGGGGGAGGAGGAGTGAGGGAATGTGTGCGGGTGGGAAGTTGGAAGCTGAGCCCTGAGGAAACCAATCAGAACTTCTCCACCCTCCCTTCCTGTGTCAAAGCCACCGGGGTCTCAGGTGTGTGTTACATGAGCTAATACCTCCCAAACTTGATTGTTTGTGTTCAAGTAATCAGAGTTTTGTAAATTATCATTTTGGAAATGATAGTCCTATCATTGGTAAACAAAATCACAGTATAGTAGTATCAAAATGATTATGAAGTTTTAATTCTTCCTCGTGGGCCGATTGAAATGAAATATTTCTAAGTAGTAAAGTTACAGAAAGCTGGAATTTCTTCAGATCAGCTTCTTTACGGAAAAAAAAACTCTTTGCACAGAAACAGTGGAAGTGACTTTCTTTGACTAATATTAACGAGAAATGGCAATCTCTGCTGGAAAAAGACATAAACACAAACTCTCATATTTATATGATTTGATAATGTAATGAATGAGTTATTCTGCTTCCTAGCTGTCTCACACAAAATGCAGTGAAGTATTTATCACAAGTGACAAGGTGAGTGAGAATATCAATCATATTCTCAAGACAGCTTGAGTTATTAAGTGAGCCAATGTAACAGTATTACAAAACCCAGAATAACAAAGTTATTTATCTCTCTCTCTGTGCATGTGTGTATGTATGTGTACGCAGAGCTGCTGTGTGTGTCTGTGTTTATGTGTCTGACAGCATCAGACAGAGAGAGAGAGAGAGAGAGAGAGTGTCGCATGCCTTCCTGTTCCTGTACCACCCTCCAACCCCAGAGCCGCAGACTCAAGGCAGTTTCCAGAATCAAACAATTTCACGCAGCTACTGGAGGAGGAAATGAACTGAGCCCAGAGCAATAATAAAATTATACAAATGTTATTACAGACTCGCCTGCTACTGTCCTACTTTAATTCAAATTTGGGCACTCCAGGCGGTGCTGGTGGCAGAGACCTTCCTGAATAAATCAACATTAGCTTACGTCTAAATTATTAAGGAAGTGGGAGACTTTCTTGTTTATAGTATGAATTATTAAACAAGTGTTTAACGCTGTTTTTCTTCATGAATCCCCAAAATATTATTTGCTAATGATCTTTAAGGTGTGTGTTTTATCTTTTGCCCCTTCTGTTGTATGCTGGGAATTGAAAATCTGAATTTTCAAGTCGCAAGAAATCTGTCTGTTCTCAGTTAGATAAGCATGAGATGCACTTTGAGATATACTTTGCTGGCTTCTGTATGATGTGCAAATGAGGCTCTAGTTATAACAATATTCCCATCATATAGCCATTGTTGGTACTTGCAATGAATGTGAATGTAAATGAATGAATTATGGAGGCAGCCACTGTGAAGGCTATCCATGCATTATCAGTTTTCTGCTCAACATCTTGCTGATAAGCCGTGATGTTAACAAACAGACAGCTGAAAAAGCATTGGTCTATTATTTGCCGTCACTTTTTATTTGCCTTTTCCTAATTGAGGAGTTTGCAGCAAGCCTTTGGAAGTTTGTCAACACAGAGAGAGGACATTTTTCTAATAAAACCTCAGGATTTCTTCGACTCGTTGTAGCATCTGCTCATTTATGTAAGAGTATGAAAATGCATCACAAAGAATTTCAGCCATATCTCACATGCGCACACAAGCCACTTATAAATACTTTTTAATCTTTTATTCTCTCTCTCACGAATATGAAATTCATAACAAACCCAAATCTCCAATCCAACAGGGACTGCTCTCCTCACCTGTCTTCCTCTATTTAATCTTCAGATGGGCAAGCTGATAAATCAAAACTGAGTGAGCCCGTTCCCCATCGTCTGTCCCAAGAGGAAATAGTCAATGCATGAAACATCAGATTTATGTACTCATTTATTTAGGCTATAAAGATGATTAAGGGGAGCTGAGAGGGTGCTGGCCTCGAGCCACTGAAGCCTTAAGGGATACAGGCAGCATGCCTGCAGGTAAAGGATAGCAGCGCTGAGAAATTTAATGCTCAGCTGCAGCAGGCCTTGAAGAACAACATTCATTACCACCAACAGTCTCACACTACTAGTTTTTAAACAGTGGCAACTGTCTGCAACCTTTTAACACAGAAATGTATTGATAATGCATTTCAGTTCAGGTAGCTTTGGTTAAAATAAGATTGTTGTTAAGAAAAAATTAAAATACTAAGAATAGCAAGGTTCAGAAAAACGGTACTTTAGTGGTAACTCATTTAGACTCCTATTTGAGTTCTGGGTCCCAGTAAAAGGGCCCTGCAACACTTAATCCACTTGTGTAGCTGCCTGGACCAATTTCAAGGGAAATGTGGCTCAGACTTATGAATAAAACTGACTTGTGTCAACCCGCGTTTGCAGTGCAACTTGTACATCCAAGGCTCATGGCTGCCCTCCCCTGGAGAAATACAAACAAGACTGCACATGAGGTTCCCACTGTGGCCAGTAGGTGATGCTGGTGTCACACATAAAAAGCTGCAATTACTTAAGGAAGATGTTGAAATTGGGGGAGTTGGGTCGATGAAAGAGCAAGAACAATTTTGATTTAGTGTCTGAATTGTTCCGGCATTCTTGTCTTGCAAACGCAGTATAGCTGCACCATGTAGACAAGTTCAGGGTCAGTGGGGCTGATCATTTCCTCCACATTACAGAGAGAGATTGAATTGCACAAGTTCCTTTAGCAAAGGAAATAAAGTGTAGACATAACAGATCACCTCTATTTCGTATCACAAAGTGGTATCATTTCCTGTGCTCTCTGTTGATGGGAGGAGATTACATGAAGCTATTCTCTGAGACTTAACTCACAAGGAACACACAGCGTAGACATTTATCTGGCCACTGGGAGACATAATCTAAAGGTAGATGAGCCAATCCATCATTGATCTGAACCTTTCCTCTCCCCAATGCCAAGCTCCTACCACCAGAAACAAGTGATACTAGTGAAAAGCCGTACACTGTGGGTCACTAGATTTATGTAGGTACTGTATCCTTTTTGAACATCCTACAACATTTTGAAAAGTCAAAGAGAAATCATTAGTGATGACTTAGAAATTAAAAAACTTTATTATTATAATGTAATATGTTTTTCATCTTGTAGAACTTGCAATTTGTGAGCATGAAACAAGAACTGAGAAACATTTGAACACAAAATCAGTATGACAGTTCAATCCAAATATCTTATCAATAAGTTAAACACTTAAGTATGAAATACAGCAGATCATACAGAGAACAGGAAATGTGTTACAAGAACTAAATCTATATTTGTAGAATAAAAACAGGTATCACAGTTTAATGAAGTAGAAAACCTCAATGAAACCATTATCTGTTATGATAGAGATAATAAACAGTACGCACAGAAACACCGCGCCTCCATAACGGTGAGCTGGTTGTTTTCCCTGACTAATGCACTGAAAATAGAGAACACTGTAATACAGCTCTGATAATAAAGCTTGTCAGAGCTGTCTTACATTGCTGGGGACCTGTAATGTGCTTAATGATCACAAGGCAAATCTTGCCTGTTATTACATATACAATACATGGACCAAATGTGACACTAATCCAAAAATAACAAGGCTGCATTTTCTTCTTCAGTCCTCCAGTTCAGTGTGATGACCCCACATAATTGGTCGACCCTACACATATTTCCACAGCACAATGTATTGCGGGCTGTCATTCTGTGACATGCATGCCAACACTGCCACTAAATCGTTCAAGGAGGGCCTCGGGAGTAGTATTGAACAGGTTGTAGATGTTTGTGGGATTGAGCCATAGCATCATATTAGCTTTATGACAATGAGAATAATTCAACCTCACAGAGGCGCCTCGTGGGCAGAAATTATATTCTGCTCTGAGGATAACGTCTTTGGAGGGGGACAGGCTCAAGATGGATTCTCCAAAGTTTGACTGTCATGCTGCTCTACAGATTAGTCTCCATTTCCAGTGCGTGTGATAGTCATACTGAAGACAGCACTTCTCCTGTCGCGTCATTAAAAGGATCTTTTTTCTCATTTTTTTCCAGCTCAGTGATGGTGTGGATGGAGCCAGGCTTGATGGCAATGTCCTCTGTCTCCACCTCTCTGTATTTCCCTGACGGGTCCTTCTGAAAGACCTGCTTCAGCCTCTTCTTTACCTCCGGGTCAGGGCAGTACAGGTACTCATACAGACCAGCAGCCAGGATGCCTCCTAGAACAGGTCCCAGCCAGTACACCTAACATAAACAGCAAGACAAACACCTTAATTGGCCAGCTGGTTAATCAGTGCCCATGAGAGATGTTTTATTAACGACAGCCCAACCAACACTGTCAAACTGTCTTACTCTGTTAGGCTGCAGATTAGGAAACGATTGTTCACCTTCATCACAGACAGACCCAGGTAGATCAGTATCTGCGGCATCAAGCGCTTGCCTCAGAGTGAAGACACTTCTAAATATGATACCAGCCACAGTGACAGTCACTCATAGTATTATAATCAACACACACACACACACACACACACACACACACACACACACACACACACACACACACAAAACATGATACCACAGTGTCTGCAAATAGCTCAGTGGAAGTAATTGCCTGGCTAAAGCTCTTTTACACCTTGTTCAGTGACATCTCATTATGTAGCTAGAGGTAAAATGCTGTAAATATGTGATTCCCTTGCACTGCTTTTTGTTGAATGAAGTTATAAACTCAATGGGTTTTGTGTATGATTCTCAATAAGCATTTAAAGCATCTCATCGAGGTTTTCTCCTTGCATTTGCTGATATAAGTGAAGGAAGATTCTTTGATTATATCTTTAGGTCACAGCAGTTTTTACTGTTCTGGCAATGGTACTGAAAATGTGACCTTACTAGGTTTCAACATGCCATTCTCACCTACTGTGGTAGAGCTTGTCCTCTTTGGGACAAATGAAATCTTTATTAGCTACCGCTAATTATCTTAAAGGTTTCTGACAAGGTACCAACCATAACATGTGAACAGATTGTTTTTTATGCTAGCATGCAAATATTTGGCCATACAGAAATGGCACATGTTCAATCAAAACTAGCTCAGCCACTATCAGGAATACCCATATTTTAGTCATGCAAACTCCTAAAAGAAAGATCCTCTTAGGCAAGTATCTCTTACCCAGTGGTCCTCAAAGTTAAGTGTGACTATTGCAGGCCCGAAGGATCGTGCAGGGTTCATGCTGGCTCCTGTATAGGGGATCTGCAGGACACATAAAAACATTATCATAAAACATCATAGTTTTAAATGAAGTAATCATGAGCTGTGATTTCAGATGTAATATTACTCTGACTTATCGAATATGTCTGTTCCTACATGATTTTTCAAATGCAAGTCATAAAATACAATATGTACATATATGCATTTGCTAAACAGACCCAGGGAAAAATCAGTTGAGCAGTGCAAGAGATAACATCTATTTCCCTGTGCATTCATTTGCTCTGCAGGGTTCAGGGAGCCCCCAGAGATTGGTTGCTATGCGATGGCAGCCTCCAATAAAGATGTGCACGTGGGTGTGAATCAGTGAGAAGCGTACAATATCACACATTGTAGAGTAGATGCTTTAATGCACCTGCTCTTTCTCAAGAAGCAGCGGTGCTCTGGCTTTCAGTACATGCTAAAGAGGCTTGTACTTGGAACTTGGTTTTGTTCTGCAATTCTTTTATGTGCTGTGTTGAATCTAGTAAGTATTTGAGATGAATCTTTAAATCAGCTCTTTGCCTTTGAGGCTGGGAGCAGAGGAGGTGTCAGCTGATATCTAGATGGGAATGCATAACATTTATAAATTTGACATATTGTAGTTTGAATATACATAAATTGTAAATAGCTAATTGTTTCTTTACAATCTAGTTGGTCACCCTCCTGATGGAGTAATGAGAATTTAGGGTGAGATGCCAAAGTTATTTGTGCACTGAGCTGCTATAAATATTCTCAAAGGCTTCTTACCTTAACTACCATTTCATATCAATTTCTTATCTAAGTTACAGGAAAGTAAAGTAAAAGTAAAGTAAAGTACTTACTGCAAATAAGTGGCCAATGACTACAGCAAAGCCAATGGCAAGACCAGCAGAGCCTCCTAGGTCTGTGCGTTTAGGATCACAGGTTGCGAAGACAGTGAAGACCAGTTCGAATGTGATAAGGAGCTCCACAAGAAGGCCATGTCCTACTGAGATGTTGGAGTTCACCTTGGAAACACAGGATGTAAGTGTAAGAACACTTATTCTACTCACAAGTACAAATGAATATGGTCATATTCTTACCGTGGTGACACCAAAGGAGCCTCTAACAGCAGCAGGTGTGACGAGGTAGAGGATCCCAGCTCCTGTAATAGCTCCTAGGCACTGAGCCACAACATAGAACAACGCCTTTGCTAAGCTCAGCTTTCTCGTCACCACCATAGCCACAGTGACCGCTGGGTTAATGTGTCCACCGCTGATGTGGCCAAAACATTGAACCATTGTGGCGATGCTCAGGCCAAAGCACAGTGAGATGAGGACTAGGTCAGCTGGTGGAGGTTTCTCCTGCCCTGCAGCCCAGTTGATGGTGGAACCCAGACCGAGAAGGACAAAGATGAGAGTGGCGAGGTATTCTCCAGACACAGCCCTCCAGAAGTCCTTGGTCCAGATCCCTTTAAAAGCCACCATTATGCTCTGACAGTTACACCAGGACAGGAACCTCCTGGCGAAAAGAATAATGAGCAAAATGATTAGCCTACTTATGTATTCCTGGTGTGTTCATGTGGCTGGAAATGTACTGAACCCTATCAGGATGGCTGCCTCTGGGCACAACATTTATAACTCCACTAGGGATTTAAGCCAGTGACTTTCCATCACAAAATGCCATACAGAGCATTCTTTAAACATTGTGTACAGGGGCAAATGATCACACTTACAGTCAAAGCATACAATGTTGAATTGCTGTCACTCACTGAACTCTAACCAGGGTGGAAGACAGATGTGTATCTTCTGACTATTACTGTCAAACAGCAAATGAGGTACAGTCATTAACATGTCTCCAAGTCACTATACACATAAAAAATGTTGACAACTAAGATCACATTACATTACAGTACATTTTGTTCAGCAAGCCTTCAAGGCAACAAAGTTGCATTGATATCTTCCATTCATTTCTTTTCATAGTGTAAAAAGCTAAAACTTACCAAATGCAAAAACATGCTCTCCCTCTCTGTGTCCTGGTTGTGTGTGATGTGTTTTTATTCATAGGTCCTCCTAGAGTTATTCAACCAAGCAGAGACATCTGTCTCTTCATCACATGTAAAAGTTGAAATGGCTGTGACCTGTGGTACTTACAGGAATGCAGGAGGCTGTGTGAGCGCAGGAGTGGAGCAGAGAGCAGGTCTGTCAGACGAACATGATCCACACATTGTGCCCCGGGATTGCATCCAGCAGCTTTATTAAGTTACTAACTGGGCATCACCTCATGGGAATTAAACAGCCTGCTTAGGGGGAGGAGTCATGAGAGTTGCTTGCTGTGCAAACAGTAGCACAGTTGCACAAAGTGCCACACAGTAACTGAGTCAGTCTCAGCATCTTAGTCATATCAGAGCTTTGAAAACAGGCTGCAGTGAGCCCAATATTAAAAAAAAGACAGCAGAATTAAACATTAAGCCACAATTTTGTCAATGTAAAAACTTATTTGACCCTACCATTTTCCCAAATCTTTAAATCCCAATCAATGGTCATCCTAAAGTAATTTTAGAATGACAATGTACAGATATTATAACTATAACTATATTAATTATAATGTTGTGATATCATGTGGTAAAAACCTGTAATTAAAAGTCAAAATGCATTAAATAAAATAGTAAACTGCTTTTGTAATTTCCATTTTATGCTACTTTATCCTCCTAACAGTGAAATAACATTGAAATGCTACTTGTATTAAGCTATTAATACCAATGCCATAGTATATTCTTTATCATAACATATATCTCAGGGTGGGAGCATGCAAAATAACAAGTTCTTTAATGTGTGACACTTAAAGGGCATTTGATTCTTTAAGTATCCTTTACCTAAAAGTATAAAGCATGTGGAATGTTTGCTTGAATTGAGTGTGTATAATATGCTTTTAATGTGCTTTTACAATGTATTATTGCTACTTACTTTAGTCAACATTTTTCTTCACACAAGTTAAAATATACTCAAGTGTATAACTCTCTCTCTCACACACACACACACACACACACCAAACACCAAAGTGACTTGATAAGTGACGATATTGAGCTAAGAACCTTGTTATTGTGTAGTGTTCATGTTTGCAGGATCTTATATAAAATGTGATAACAGATATAAAATCCGTAAACTGTAGATTTACATCTGTGTTACGAATGAGACAAAAAAAAATCACATTTCTTTTTATCTGGATCAAGTACTTGGGTGTTTGCACTTCAGCAAGCACACACACACACACACACACGCGCACACACACACACACACACACACACACACACACACACACACACACACACACACACACACACACTTTTTTTGTTATCATTTGTTCCAAGATAAGCCTCCAGGAAGAAACATGGCCTTTTTGGTGCGAATGGAAAGATAAACATGTAATCTTTATGGTGATCAAACTGAATACTTGTAGATTGAATACAGAGATGAGAGAAGCTCCTCATTTTTTCATTTACATCCTTTTGTTGCTGTGACCTGTACATAAATACATAAATAAGTAAATAAATAAATACAAGTTAAATGTCATGGTGTGAATTACAGTTGTCATTGGGAGGTTCTAACCCCTAATTAATCCTTAAATCCCCCTAATTCAGAGTTTCTGAATTAAGTTGAATAAATTGAATTACCTAGTTTCTAAATTTTACCTCAAGTTGCAGACATTCCATTAAACATGAAAGATAGTATTTATTGTAAGACTACTGAAGCGCATGCCTGCATTATGCACTGAAGAAAGACAGCACAACTTTACTTTAATATATTAAGAAAGTTTTGAAATCTTTTAAGTAACTTAAACATAAATGATGTCCCACACAGGTGCTTTTCTGCCGTTAATCAAGGCTTCTTCGACACTTTTACATGAAGGAGCTCAAAGTACTTTGGATGACTAAAAATAAAAGTACAGTGCTCTTATTAGTTGTCAGATTGAGTGCCAGAGAGGGAAACTGCAGCTTTTTATTTTTGGTGCTGTTCTGCTATTGATCTTAAAAAAATAAGACTGCAAACATACAGAAAGCTACATTACTGTAAGCAATGCCCAGTGTTTTCATTGTTCTGCAGTGAGCGTTTGATGCCATGCCTGCCACAAAATCACAGTACACATTCTTCCCTCTTGTGTCTGAGGATAAAAATGTATGCAGTTCTTACAAAAAAAGTACGACCGCTGCCAAACAGAACTATTTTGGTTGTGAGCACCTTATGTTTTTCTGTTCTTCTTTTACACTTGCATCTGTTTCACATCACTAACTACATCACAAGTTTTGCTCTAAGACAGTTCACTTTTAGAAACCTGGTCCAGGTTCACCTGGAAACTTCCAGTCTCCAGAGGAGTTATGCACTGAAATTTAACAGTATAATAAACAAAAATGGGCACAATGTTGAAATGGATTACATGCATCCTTATAGCATCATCCCCCTTTTAGACAGTATACATGCCGATGCGGTGTGTTAGATATGAACGTGCATGATCATGTATCTTCCAAAGTTTATGAAAAAGTGCTTTGTTTGGCATCACTGCTTTATTAAACATAATAAAACAACAAAGATCATTTTCCAGTTTTGTTGACAGTCCTCACCGCTTCATTCGACCTGATGAATTGTTTTTGTGAAAACTGATCAGCACATGGTATCAGTCTTTCTCAGGCATACTGAAAACTACATTCAACTTTCAAATATCATCATTTCTAATGTCAACATTTCCTTTCTAGTTATAATCCTTGTTTCATTTTCTTTTATTGTAGATGTTTGTCATTTTGGTGATTCCATGAGCAACAAACGAGCAGCACAGAGGAGATGTTGTCAGGACAAATCTACACTGTCACAGAAATGGAACAGCCATCATTTCTCAAACACATTTACACCAAGACTTGTCTAAAAACATTGTGGCATTGTGTTTTAGCTTCCTCATATCAGCAATCTGCAAAAACACATATTCTTGGAGCGATAACTGCAGGATCATTTAAAAAATATACACTTTGTACAGCTTTGGGCATTGTGGTGAAAAACACACCACATATCTGTTGAACTGATTTCACACATTTCATGTGTTAATATTTGACTGAAAGATTCGTCATGCTCCTTTAGGCCAACACAATAGTCATGCTCACCATTAAGAAACGGGGAGGTCAAGAAGAAAGTGAAGGTGATTTTAGATTTTGAGATAACATCAGGGCCACTGGATTGAAAAATATTGCAAAATATACAGCAGATTGTATCGTAAAAGTTAAAAAAAATGTGTTTTTTTCTTGGGTAAACATAATTTTCTTAAACAAAAATAAGTAAGATTGTACTTTATGGCACTTAGACTAATTTTCTTTCTGTAGTTCTTTCCACCCCTCTTATCTGTGTTAATTTGGCATTGAGTACTCTAGTTTAATGTCAGAGGTTGAATACAATGACGCAAATAAAATATGGTTACCTGTGTTTGTCTTAGATGTGAGGACAAGTATGTTCCATTACACATGCACACACTCAACGTGTGTGCAACTAAATGAAATAGAATTAAACTTTATTTTATGTCTGTTGTTATTCTGCAACACCAGAAGTTGTCTGAAACTTAACCCTTGCTCTGGAAACTTCGCCTGCTCTCCTCGGGGTGGGCAGGAAAGTGGCAGACTTTAACGTTTAGAAATTCAACATGTAGAGGTGCTGTGAGGATATGGTGCATGCATACTGCAAGCAACTGCACATTGGTGTGAGAGCAACATGATCCAGTCGGTGATACCATCAGTTACAGGAGTGAAATGTTTTGGGAATTCAAAGAGGAGAGCAGTCTCAGTTTGAATTGGATGAGGAGGAAGATTTATTGTCATCACTCGTCACTCTTCGCCAATGCCAACTTGTATCCTCTTGTACCTACAGTCGAAAACAAGAGCACAGAGGGGCACTGATTTGGTCTTTTTTGTTTTACTAAAGTAAAACAAGCATCTTCAGTAATCTCATCTGTTTTATGCAGCAACTTAAGGTTATTTCTAAATAAATAAGTAAATAAAGTCAAATTCAGGGTCAAAAATTCTCTTCGGCAGTGTCATTGCTTCCAAGTGTAGGCTTTCAATTAAGGAAAGCAAACAAAATAAGTCGACACCGTGGATTGAGCAGCAAACAGTAACACCTTGTATTTACCATACAATGAAGTACAACCTGCACCATATGCATAATTTGACAATTATGTATGTGATACAGTTTTATTTACAATGGTAAATATGGCCAGTAGGCTCTTTTACACAGAAATTTAAATCTGCGCACTATACAAACTCAAATATTAATGAGCTACATAAATTGTCATAAAATAATTTCATGTGGAGGATCCTGTTTCTATAGTTCCTCCAGGCGTCACACACACATCAGAGGAGTCCCTTCTTTACTAATTAAAAGCTTGCCTTAATTCTTCAGATTT
Source organism: Datnioides undecimradiatus (assembly GCA_008933995.1). Classification (NCBI taxonomy): domain Eukaryota; kingdom Metazoa; phylum Chordata; class Actinopteri; order Lobotiformes; family Datnioididae; genus Datnioides; species Datnioides undecimradiatus. The sequence goes on along the minus strand of WARS01000032.1, from coordinate 2,752,605 downwards.
GCATGTGTTTAAATTACAGTTGAGTCAATTAATGTTTGTTGATACAGTGTGAGTTCTGTTTGATTAGAGAGCTGTCCTGGATGTTTGGTTTCAGGTAAAGCAATTAATAAAAGGCAATTCATCATGTCCATTGAAGAGTATGTTATTCATGTGGCGCTGTTCACATTTTAAGGTCGTTTTGGGAACTTCTCAAAATAATGGACTTACAGATGTTTTGGAAACATTGGAAATTATAGATAACACCAAGAATGGCTGCTGCTGCAGAGCACATTTTGAGTTATGTTTTAAAGAAAGTACAGATCAATTAAAGTGGAGAACAGCATCAATGGGCCTCTGCCCATGACACCAGTGCATTTGGGTTTTTCAGTAATACATACAAAAGCAGACCCCTGCTTTAGCTATCCTAACATCAAACCACTCAAATACAAGAAAACTTACCATGAAACAAACAATACAGAGGAGACCCACACCCAGACTGTGAATTATTTTTTTAATAATCACTTTGGGCTGTAACCTGGGGATTTACCAAAGGCAGCCTAAGCAGACTGTCTCTGGAAACAAACATGTTTTCCTTGCTGAGTAACACTGCCATGCTTCGTTAGACACAAGCTACGGCCTTTGTTAGTGCTGCACCATGCCAAGTTTTCTACATGCCACAGAGAAGAGAATCCCAACACTGTTATATAATCTATAGGCCTGACAGGGAGCCAAATCAGTGGCCTCTTCTTGAAAGACAGGACTTGTTAATGGGTTGATTTTTATTGAACTAAATGAAGCAAATGGTAACAATCTGTCCGTGAAAGCTCGTTTAACCTTTGACACAGAGAGAAAAACAAGCCGCTAGTTCTGGTGATCATGCAGTCATGCAAGAGGATGTCACAGCAGGTACATGCATCCAACATGCATGCAAGTGTAATGGTTTTTCAGGAATGATGACAAGTTGTAATGGTGGAACTGCTTTCATTTAACAATGTCTACATCCCATCTTAGCCTTTGCTGGATTCTTTTAACATTATGTTATAATGTTCATTGCCAGCCATGTACATCAGATTGTAAATGTTGGATTTTGACTAGATCCGTCTTTGGAGCCTGTTTTCAGCAAATTTACAGTATGCAGGACATGATTTATGACATTAGATCATTCCATGTTTTTCTCATTTTGACAAATGCTGTTTGTCTCTAATGCAGCTTGCAACCTATGCACAAGCATGCGAGAACCTTATAGAGTTCATGGTATTAGTTGCCGCTTGCATGCTTTTGTGAACCTGTCCCCAGGTTTGTAAAGGCACAACAGGCCTGTAAGTGAAAGCAGTAGTTACATGTTGTTACTCAGGTTCTATGATCATCAACAGAGCTATTTAATGATTTACTCTGCCGTTATATCTCTCCAGATTTGATGGATGTAAAGTATGGTTGTGGGTCCGCTTTTATCATGCAAAAGTGGTCTGAATAGGATGATACTGTATGAGCACATGGAATGTATTGGGTTATTGTTTCAAAGCCTATATGGTCCCTTTCTACTCTGATCATAAAACCAGCGTTGCTATATTTATCATTCTGTTTGTGCCCTGATCTGACATGAGACAATAATTGAACTCAGGGGGAACGTTTATTTTTCTGATTCAGGATTTCTGACTGCAAAATTTGTTTAGTTTAAGAAAATATATACTTTTCATGTCCCTTCTGCAGGCTGAGTCGAAGCTTCAATATCACTGCTAGGCTCGTTTTTATATCTCACAACTAATTGAAGTTTATTTGTAAATGTCAGAGCTTGGACACTTCTCCTTTGGTGTCATTGGGTCATTTGTTATGATAGATACAAAATGGGGAGAGGTAACATTTCATTAACTGACCAAACCACGATTTTGCATTTTTGGATTTTGGATTTTGATTTTCCTCTTTCATTTTATTGTAACTGTTTTTGCCCAAATTTATTTTTAGTTGTTTTTTGAGAAAAGATTTTGATGCAATTTGTGACCTTTTGTGTAACTCAGCATGCATGCAAGGTACTCTGTTATAATTGGCTTTGTTTTGAGATGTCATGTATCCTTATCCTGTGCTTTTCCACTGAAACTATGTTCCTGTTTTACTCTTATCCACGGAGCTCATATTACACAGTGAATATCCTTATAAGTTCCAGAACTATAAGATAGACATGACTAGATAGGACTGTTTGCAGAGCATGAGACAGATGGAACTTCTCTAGCTTGTTAGTCAGGTCTGTTGCATTAGATACATGCCCATGAAACAACAGTCACACACATTGCTTATCACAGTTCAGTTGCGTGAAAGTCCAACCTCTGTGCGGGGCAAGCCCAGCCCAAGAAGATAAATGTGAAACATTCCCAGAGATCAGGGCGCAGATTGACTGAGATCCTGGGAGAGCTCTGTCATTCTGTGCCCAGCGCTGCCTTACTTTACCTGTGACCAGAATAAATACTTCAGCTGTAACCTGAAGGTCTCTCCGGTTCGTTCTTGGGCTTCCAATAAAAGAATCGGGCTAACAGCTCTGCTAAGTTTATTTCACTGCCTATACACTTCACACTGCAGGCATCACTGCATTGTACTGCATCATGCTGCTTCTACTTAATCAGCTCCACCTCAAGGCCCTGACTCGTGTTTTCCTGAGGGAGAAGAGTTTGTTATAGCCAGATGCTGATATGCCTCCTTGTCTGCAGCCCATGGTGTGTGGCTTGGAGGGCATGATGACGTCAGAGCTTAAACTGCATACACTATGTTTTCATATATCAATAAAACTTCTTCCCTGTGAGTCAGCTGACCAAAATGTAATTAGTTCCAGTTGCTGGCAGCCTGTGCAAATCCTATGGTTGGATAAACACAGATACACACACACACACACACACACACACACACACACACACACACACACACACACACACACAAACACATACACACATTCTCCTCCTTGCACTCTCCCTTTCTCCCTGTCTGTCTTTCAGAAGCGCTCAAAAGACCTTGAGATTATAGTGCTGTTGGACAAAAACAACTCGACAAGATCCCAATGTTTTCTGCTGTGGGGAGAGGGCACATTCCATGTAAGCTTCATTACTCCTATTCAATCATCCACAGAGCATTCTGAGATTTTCTACTCGGGCTAACTTGAGCAAAAGGCATCATGACTGTGGTAGAAATGTTGAGTTGTAAAAACGAATGTATCTTCTATATTCAAGTCATATTTTTTACCTTAAAAAAATGTTTTTTAACATATGTAAACATCATCTGTAAAAAACAAACAAACAAAAAACAGGCAGTTTCTTCAAGCATCAGCAACATAACAAACAACGTAGTGCATTGATAAAAATGCTATCTGAGCTGGCAGTGTGTGGTGACAGGGGGCTGCTTCTTTGAGTGAGGGCACCCAAGTTTGCCATCACCACAAGACCAGGGAGTCCCCACTAGCGGAGAATCCTGGTGTCAAATCATTGTGCTATTGACTGAGTTCCCATGGGGAACAGTGTGACCAGTGTACCCTTTGATAGCAACAGCCGCCATAGGTTTGGGGAGGCTAAACCTAATGACTTCACATGCAAAGATGCAACTATGGATGGCTTAGGGGGATTTGCCTGTAATCACGGGACTGCATAGAACAGATAATATTGTCTTTTGTCCTGCGTCTTACTGGACTGTGGTCTTGCAGTCTCCTCTGTGTTCCTGATATGCAGCACAGGAAATGTTTTAACTTGAAACAGAATTACAGAAAATGTCCCTGTTGGAATTTAGCTGAAGTATAATCTTAACTGCAGCGTAAAGGCAAGCAGAACCAATTGCATCTTAGGAAAAATTAATTTCAAAGTATCAAATATTATTTGGATTCTCAGTACTCACCTGATAAATTACCCAGCCTGGATAACACTTCACACTCATGGCATGTGACAGTACCTCATGTCATGTGGGGCCTTTATGGGAAAATCGCATCATCTTCAGCGTAAGTTATCATCACCTGCTGGGGATTTAATTTTAAGACCCCATTTTTCTCCCTCTCCCCCTCTCTCTCTGTCTTAGTTTCTGTCTCACTCATTCAGTTTGACTTCAAAGAGATTCAGTGGCCTGATAAGATTTTTTCCATTGCTAATTCTGTTACAGATCTACAGAAAAATATCAAAAAATACATATGACCATTAAGGCAACAAATGGTGCTTCCAGATATACAAAACCCATCAGCAGGACTCCAGCCACTCGGAACACAGCCACATTTCAGTGTGATCACTCAGTTGGAAAATAGCAAACAAGCAAGTGGACTCGCTCTCGAACACGTGCACGTGCACACACAAACACACACAGACACACACACATTTTTGCGTTGAGTGTCACCCCTGTGTTGCATATTTTACAAGATGTGACAAACATGCACAGTGGCATTTCAAGTTTTGTAATACCCTGTCAGACAGGTCATTTTAAACTGAGGGATGACCTGTCTATCTCAGTATGTCATGTCTTCATTTGCAGTGCATGTGGCTCCTTCCTGGAAAAACCAGTCTCACCAAGCATGTCCCTCTTCTCTCAGTTTGTGATCTACCGCCCAGTGCGCAAAGATCATAAATATCTTGGTTTCACAGCAACTAAACACTGCTGAGTGATTCTGTCGACATCGTACCCTTTTTGACTTCAGAGGAGTGTAAGCATATTAGAGGGGAATAAATTGTCCGGTGTTGTGGCAGTTAGTAAATACTGTAGTTTCCAGGGCTTTTAGACAGTCTCATAGACAGTATCATAGAACATCCATCCTCTTGTTACATCCCACCAAGGAATATGAGCCTCTAACCTTCCAGTTTGACATGCTGTCATGTGATTGATGTTTATTTCTAAAATAGTACATGTCACAAGTGGTGGCTCTAAGTCCATGTTTTTGCTCAGTAACCAATACACATTTGGAGCAGTGTGATCGGTGATGGGCAAGGGTCTGGCTTTCTTAAATTTAGATAAACATGCTATCTGAGGAGCAGTGCCAAAAGAAACATTCTGATCGTTCAAGTAAAAGTACTGATAACACAATTTAAAAATCCTACATTACAGGTAAAGGTTTTGTTAGACACAGTTTGATGGCTTCCTTAGTGGTTCTCAATGAGTCAAGATAAGCCTGGGTGAGATCATTCTGTAGCAGGGCAAAGACAAAACAAAGTTCTGCTTCTTGGATTTATTTTTCAGACTTTTGTATAATTATTGGGTTTTTTTTGTGGAGGAATATTAAAAAGTTTTCTTAACAGTTATTTAAATTATACCATGTGAAGAGTTTAGAGGAAAAATGCCCAACAACTTGTAAACATACGTAACTTGACAAGGAGATCCAACTAACTTTTATGGAAACAAATCACCGTGTTTGATTTTTAATAATGTATTTTGTTAACTGTGCACATGGTTATTTAAATTTAATCTGTAAAGTAACAAGCTACTTAATCCTTTAAATACATACAGTGAAAAATACGATCTTTCCTTCTCTGCTGTGGAGTAAAAGAAAAAGTAGCAATCCTCAAGAAAAGAACCCCTACCTTTAAACCTGCACTTAAGCATAACATTCAAGTAGGCATTAATAGTTTCTTTACACCACTGCTTTGTCACATAACCTCTAGAGCTCTGACAATTATTATTTATTATGCATCATATTGAAGTCTTTAATAATAAAGCTGAACCTTTAGTAGGAATAGTGCTGAACAGAAACAAAAATCACAAGTTACTTGAGTTGCTTGTTCCTGTACTTCACTGATGTTATGTGGTATGCAGGAATATAAAAAACAAAGACTGGTTTGTTTTTTCACTACATCATTAAATTGAAATATTCAAGGTCTCTTGTGTAACCATTAATACATGCTTCTTGACAGTTCCTCATGAAAATTTACAATAAATCTCTGAGGAATAGCACGTTGCTTTGGCACTCCCACGATGGATTCACTGCTAGGTCAAGCAGGCTCCAAGAGGCTGAAGTATAATATTGAGCAACAACCTGCTCTCTTTGAGAGTGCTGACTTGTTAAAAGGCTTTCTGCCTGTTAGGCCAACGTAGGACACAGATCAGCCACAGAGTGAACACTGCCACACAGTCTCAGCCTTTATTGCAAAGCAGCCTCAAGGCCATACACATTCTGAGATCCATGCCGAAATGCAGAGAAAATAAAAGGCACTTTTCTTGCTTTTTTATTTCTTGCAGCCCATCAGGTTTTAAATGACGTATTAATAATGGTTGGAAGGGGGTGGAAAAACACATGAAGTAATGTTTTCACTGTCTTTGTGTGCCCAGTGTCTTTAAATAGCTTGGATTTTCATCAACAGCACTGCTGGATTCAAACTGATATTCATGCCCAGGTTTGAATTTGCAGGTGTCACAATTAGACAACTTAAATTGCTCAAAATGCAAGGATGCTTCCCCCACATATATATATACCAACATCCTGTTGTTCATGGCTTAGCTCTCAAATGATTTTCCTTATGACATTTTGTCAGACAGATGTTGGTCTCACTTAAAAAAAAGAGTTATGATTAACAAACTGATGTCAAATTTGGTGAATGCGGTGTCCCAGATAATTACAAAATCCTTCTCTGTCATTAGATAATAATTAAAGAGTTTCATAAAGGCTACACTTATTGTTATGTTTATATGGCTAGATATAATGTGTAGACAGGGGAGGGATGATGACTCCACAGAAAATTAACACCAGTTCCCCTCAGCTGTGCAAATATTTTAAATATCTTTGACCTCAATGTTTTAGTTTAACAGCCTCTTTACAAATGCTTTTCTTATTATTCAGTGGGTTTTATTTCACATCTTATGTTATCCAACATCTGTCTGTTTCTGTTTTGTATCCTAAATCACTATTTATACATTTTTCATCTTATTTTACACAAATGATGTCACTTTATTCCTTTTTTTATTCATCTTTAATTTCATATTACAATTATTAATTGGGTTTATTTTTCATCATATTTTATATTTTTATTGTTTTAGCATATTATTATTATTATTATAATTATTATTACTAGTCAGCTGACTAGTCGTGGTAGTAGTATTGCTGTGCTGCCTTGTCAACTTTGTTAAAAACTCCAACAGCAATAAATGGCAATGACAAAAAAGGCAAAAATAACTGATTGCAGCATTTAGCTGCTAAAGCTACAGATATTTCATTCCCTCAGAAGTTGGTTGAGACCAAAACTGAGCTAAAAGGAGAGTGAATACTGTACAGAAATGGACAGAAATATTAATATTAGATATTATATTAATATTGCTCCATGTCTACTGGATGAGCAAATACTATAGGCAACTGTATGTCATATGAACTTTATAAGGTGATATTGTGTTTACAGCTTCTTGTGCTGCCCCCAAGTGGCCTAATTAATCAATGCTTTTATGCACAAACAAAATTAGCCTTTAAAATGTTTTGGATCTCTCTTTGCATAGCTCTAAGAATACATTTACCATCACTATAATTGTTTCCATTACCTTTAACATAAAGCCAGTTTTGTCTCTGCACCACTGGGACTGTCAAAACAGCACCCAAAGGAATTGCTGCTTGGCATTTTTGCTACACATGCTGTCACGTGCATGCCATAAACTTACACAGAGAGGCTTAAAAAGGTGCCTATCATAACTTCAAACTTAGACAAAATGGTGGTGTAGATAAATGGCTAAATGTTGTTACTGGTGTTTGGGTGCTATACTTGTCAAGTGATGCCTACGGAAAACCACAGTGTACACAAGCTCCAAAAACACTTGTGTGTGTGTCATTCTGACATATGTAGACAGAATGAACACAGTCTTTCTCATTACGAAGCCTTCATGGAGACAAGCTGTCAGGTTGAAACCCACAGGAGCCTACTGCAGATGCTGCAAACCATCAGCCTCAACTCCCAAAGCCAAGGATATGGGATGTCTTCTAGCATCAGCATTAGAGGGAAAGGAAAATATTTACGGGGAAAGCATTCAAACTGAATTTTTGATTATAGACCAACTCTTCCACAAGGTGTTAGTCCATTGGGGTCAGTTTGAGTTTACAATCTGTTCTCAGCGCTGTCAGTGGAGAGATTTAGGACTAACTATCCCAGTAATATGGCTGAAATCAGAGCAAGGTATCTGGATGTCTCAATAGCAGAACTATCAGTTTGCAATGATGCTATTCATTGCTGAGTTTTAAAAAAACAACACTGGCGCTACACTTATTGTAGAAGGGAGAGAAATCTACCAAGTCCTCCACTGACAACTTCTGTATTGACCAGTATAATCAATATGTTATTATTATGAGCCATAGAGCTTGCCTCATCATGAATATTGATCCAGATGTCAAGATGTTCTTGTTTAGGCCAAGGTCAGCCAATGAATCATGTACAAATAACTGTGAATAATGTGCAGATGTGACAATACATAATCAAGAGTGCTGTGGCTAAATCAAGATGATGATCTTTCAGAAGTATGAATCATAATAAATCACCCGAAAATCAACATATTTAATGTCAACTGACTGGATATGAATAATATTTATAGGGCAGAATATTCACAACATATGTCAAAGGTAAATCACACTTTACATCATTGTTGCCCTTTTATGTTATGAAAACTTTATGCTTGTTATTGTGCAAAATATCTTGAAGGCATGAAGGCTAAAAGGGAATATAATCCTTATTTACACCAGAAGTGTTGAGAGGTAGCCCTCCACCAAAGCCCCAAACACTCACTTTATTCCTCTGCCTTCGCCGGCTTTGAGTCTGAAATGTCACACTAGCTCTCAAATTACCAAGGCCAGCAGACAGAGGAAACACCAAACACCCCTTAGTGTTATCCACACTCTCTGCTCCATCCTGCTGGGCTGGTCACTGGGGTCAAGGGAACCCTTTTAAGAAAACATCAGCTTCTTGTTTGAGAGCACAATAACACACCTCAGACATAATGATGTTGTCAATTGATTTTGGTTAAGATAAGAAAAAAGGCAGGGGAAACTGAAGCACCTTTTACACAGAGCAAGCTTTTGCTTTTTTTAGCAATAGGTGCTTTCATCTGACTTTTGGTGCTTTTGCCTTTTATGTGCATCCCCTCTTTTTGTGTTTTAATATAAAGTCTCCTACTGGGTCTCCCTAAAAAGACTTATCTGGCAGCTCCTGTTCCCACCAATTAAATTAAAGAATTTGATTCACTGTGCATAGAATTCATTGATGCAGCCCTTTGTTAGTGTACTTCCACTAATAAATTAGCCTCTGGTAGAGAGCCATTGAACATTGCTTCTTTTGCCTCAATGCCAAGCAAATTCTTTTTCACTGCACTCCACATGGCCATCCACTCCTAGATGGACACTGGCTCACGCTCTCAGTCCTGGTTACATTTTATTCCTTTTCATTTTCCAAAAATAGACCAATGTTGGATTATGGCCCACAAGAAGAACCATATCACTTGCTCATTTCATCCATCCCCTTGTTGACAGAACGTAGAGCCGCCTGGTGGTCTAAAAGAGCAGCGAGGTCAGGAACAGACTAAGGGCTGTGCACGAGCTGCCCATGGGCCAACAGATGTCCTAGGCCCCAGACAATCAAGCCGATGATGAAAGAACAGAAACCACCAAAGGCCAATCTGAAGAGGAAGGAAACTGAATGCTGAGAATGTGGTTGTTAAAGGGGCATTCCACCAATTTTCTACACACAGAATAAAGTCACTCCTCATGTGTGGAAGACTGAGTCTATGAAAACAGTAATATAAAGGCTTTCATGGCTGCCTGCCTGGAAGTGTTACATTTGAAAGGCATTTACCAAGTAGGGCGATGCATTATGGGAAGTGTAAGTGCTGGATAGTTCAGCCTCTGCTATATTAATTTTGGCGATTTTTCTCTCCCAAGAAAGTCCCCAAATAACATGGAAGCGCAGCACTAAATCAGTGAAATGTACAATAAAATCAAACAATGAGTGCATAGTTGAACTGAAATAATATATTAAGGTGTATGAACTGAAAAAAAATATAGATCAACATTACATAGAAACTATAAGATAGCGTAGTTTAAAATAACCATGTAGCATAGCAGTATCTATCTCTCACTGGAAACAATCTCGAGCTCCCTCCAGAGAAGGACACGCATCATCACCAGAGTCGTCTTTGACCTGGTGTTTGGCTCACCTAAATTTTTAACTCAACATAACTCTAAGCATGTTCTTCAAGATGCTTGTTGTATAGTATGTGTGAAGTGCATATCTTATGTCATGCAGTTTTCAAACACGTCAGTTTATGTGTAGTACACAGAGTGCATTTTTTTGCAGTAGGGATTGAACTGGAGACCCAGTTCAACAATACAAGCCCTGGAACCCGCCTCCGTGTATTGTAATATTTAGTATTTGTTTATTCATTATTCTTGCCTTCATGATAATAACCAGGATTAAAGACTTAATCAACATGAGAGAGAAAAACATAATTTATCCTAAAACATGATACAGTTTTGAAATGATATACTGTGTATATTATGATACTTCGGCGTAGGCTGCAGATTTGTTTTTATCTTTTAAACATCATCACTTAAATTTGAATAACAGAGTACTATGTTCAAACAACAACATAATCAATGGGTTTAACACAAATTAGGTCTTTTTAATAAGTTTCCTTTTACATATTTGAATATTTTCTTCTCTTGCCCACAACATGATGCCTGAGGAACAACCCTGCTGTTGCCATAAAACAATGCAGGTACACCATGGTGCCTCAGGATGGTGCCAGTGTGCTTTAAAACACAAAGACCTCTGCCGCCCACAGATTCCACACAAACCCACAGCTTTACATTCTGAGTGACAGCTCTAGTAGCATTATATAATATTAACTTAATGGTGGATGTACTGTCACAGTATGAGCTCCCTTCAAGCTTTTTGAAGCTATTCATACCAGTCTTATCCCTCCATTAACAGGATGATGGCTTAGTAAAAAAAAAAAAAAGAAAAAGAAAAAAGAAAAGCATGCTTATAAAATTACTATGGTTGTGTCAAAATCTCAGCTTCTGCCATTTTAGACGACCACTGTCTGTACACAAATATTTTAATGGCTTATTGCAAAATAATGGCTTGGGGAGTATTATGGGATTGTATCCTTGTGGTGTAAATACTAGGATAGCACAGTAAGTTTTGACTCTACTGTACATTCAACTCCAAACACTGCATTTAAAAAGTCAGTTCAGCTGTTGGGTTGGAGTATTGTTAGGTAGCTGAGACACATTAAAATTTAATATAGCACCTTTTGCCATTGCGATCCAGATACATTCAAGAACATTCAAGGCCACCACTGTCTCTTACAAGCCAATTAATGTCACCACAAGGGAAAACCACCATCACACTATGGCCAATAGGATACAGTCTACATTCACTGAATAGTTTGACATTTCAGGAATCCGCCTATCCACTTTCTTTCCAAGAGTTGGATCAGAAGATCGATGCGGCACTAATGTCTGTAAGCTAAATATAAGGTTACAGCCAGTAGCTTGGTAGTTTAGCTTAGCACAAAGACTGGACACATGGGGAAACAGCAAGCCTGGCTCTACCCAAAGGTAACAGAATCCACCTACAACAACACCTTGTGGTGTCACGGGGGAGTACTCAAGTAATTTCCTACAGTTTTGTCATTGTCTGAAGTTGCTGCAGCCAGCCAAGAAATAGCCTGGCATGTAAAGGCCCAGGTTATTTTTGCACTTTCGTTTTCATGTAAGGATGAAACAAGCAAAATGTTATGTCTTCATTGCTCGAGAAATGTTGTTATCAGTGGACAGAGGCAGGTTAGCTTTGTGCTAAGCTAAGAGGCCACTGGCATTGTCTTCATATATAGTGTCCAATCTGTACATGAAAATTGTATCAATCATCTAATCTACCTCTCTGCAAACTGTTCCTTTAAATGAATCTAATCAGTACTAAAAATATATAATCACAGAAAAAAAAAATACATGATGTCTGCTGCACAGTAGAAGAGGTTGACCAAGCCATGATTTAGCTATATAGGCACATGACATGAGAACCTTGAATATTGCTTTATTTCAGAAAACATGGTACCCAACCTGGTATATTTTTAGTTTGACAAAAAAAAATTCTTTTGTTTAACCATATAACATATTATCAGCCTGCAGTTACTCATAAATTCAGATGCCTCTTTTCTCCTTTATGCCTGAGTTCAAACTGCATAATTGGTAGCCTACAGTGAGCATGCATAGGAGGAATATTTCCCTATGGTGACATATAGTTGATGCAGAACAAAAATGACATTTTCTTCCCCACGTGGTTCAGCTGCCAAGTATAAAGCACAGAAAATAACTTTACCCTGCTGAGAGAGCTCTCGCAGAATAGACCTTAATACAGAAAGGTCTTCACACTGTTCTCTGCAACATATAGTGCATTGTAGGCTGCTTGTTTTGTGCGTGTGTGTTTATGTGTTCATGGTCAAAATACCCTACAGGCACCAGCGTGGAGACGTGCAGCAAATTTCAACACTCTGCAGTAGAAGACTCCCCAATAAACTTTACAGGGTATTGATATTTTGTTGGGGATATTTGTGCACACAGTAGGACATGCAGTGTGTACTTGCATGCTGCTAAGAGAGGGGGTTTGAATTGTGAATTTGAAATGGTGGAACTGTAAAAGTGACCTGTTTTTGGAAGAAGGTGGAAGGTAGTTGTGTTTAAAGAAAGGGGGACTGAGAAATTGTTCCCCTGTGTAAGTGGATGTGACAGCTTCTCACCCAGGAGAGCACTTGTACTGAGCACACACTAGAGGCCAGCAGGGCCACCTGTCACACAGATCTGTGACTAAAGAACTCTATTAGCGAACAAGCACCCCGGGGTAACACACGCACTCACACACAAACACAAGCCTGTACACATACACGCACGCACAAACACAAACACACAAAATCAATATGCGAATGAATGAAAGCAGCCATAAATGTAAAGTGATTAGGTAAGGAGACAATAAATACGGTGAAGGATAAGACAGGACTAGATTGACAGTCACTTTCAATATTAATGCACATTTTAATGATCCCATTCTCTAGATTATATCCTGCTTGTCACTACGGTCGGCAATACCATTGCTCAAAAGAGCACATTTTCACTTTACAAGATTTACAGCACATGGATGGTGTGAATACCAATGAAACCAAATTTTCTTCTTAAAACATGTTAGGTGGTGCATGACCATGTTTCACTCTGTCCACACTCCACTCGGCTTATGACAATAATCAAGATGGATTTGTACTAAACCATGTATACTGCCACTATTGCAGCGCGGGGGCTCAGTATTAAAATAAAAATGATCTATATTTCAGATGAGTGTCAAACAGGGGTGAAAGGCACACAGCTTGACTCTGCCTTTTTGCGCTTGCATGCATGCAACTATTCCTTTCCATTTTATTGTCTGAAAAAAATTTCCCGTCAAACACTGTTTATGCATAATATAGGTTACTTAATGTGCAGAGATACCCCTCTGGAATAGAATAGCCAGAGGAATTTTCCACACTGTCACTCTGTTGTGGTCAAAAAAAATAATCATATTTGACACTGCCGCATCCTCTGGAAAACCACGACAAGTTGGGCTGTCAGGGCTCTTTTGCTTGGTTCTTGTCCTTGAAGCCTTTTGTCATTTTTCAACTTCTTGCCTCCTCCCCCCCGGATAGAGTAGTGGTGATGTTTGATTTTTAAATGGCTGCTAGAATAATATCCGTGAAATCAGGGATGATCGTTGCTGTCTCTCAAACCACTACCTCCCCATTACCTCCCTATTGCAGGCTCTCACGTGATGCTGTCTAGCTGATCCAAGGAGAGAAATTCATTGGAACAGGTGGAGCTGTGGACCATATCCCATTAGCGAGCCTGCCAAAGGCCGGTCCCTGTAGGAGTAAACCCTCCTCTTCATGCACCATAGGCACAAGCTACTGTATATAGAATCAAATTTATGGGCCTAAAACCTGCTTCTCAGGCAAAAATAGGGATGGAATGATGAGCATATAGATCACAGCTTTCATTACTTTTAATAAATCTGCAAATATATGGCATAAAATCCCTTTTCTGTGAGGAATGTACTTAGCCTGAAAACATTCAGAGAACAGTCATTTGCAATGAAAGTCAGTGGCTGAAAATGTACTGTAGGCTTGTTGATGTGTGTATTGAGGGTGCATGTGAAGGGCGCACATGGCTCTGACTTTTGCTTTGACTGGCTCGGCTGTTGGCCCCTGGCCTCGTGACTCTTCCCACATGGCAACACATTATGGCAACACTCTCAATTCTATACATAGTACAAGGAATAATGTCAAAACAAATGAGAGTAATTGTGCGCAGTGATCTGATGAGCCAGTTTTCAATTTCATTTTTTATGTTGCACTAAAATGAAATGCTCCATACTCCATACTGTGTGCATGATGTGTCCTGTATATGCTACAGCATAAGACTCATGAGTTAAGCAGGCTAACTTTCAGTGGAGGACTGGCTTACATCACTATTTCACGTTCTTGTATTTCAGTTTCAAGAGTCTACATCAACAAACTAAATATTTCAAACTCAACATCAGTACTTTAACAACTGATCCCAAAAAGTGTCTGTTACATCTGATTTAACATTTTAAGTGTTTCATTTAGTTGTTGATATTTATACTAAAGAAAATGCAAATACAAAAGAAAGTTAGCTAGTGGCCTGACTAGCTAAATTGCATTTGCAGTTATGGGAATGGCAGAGAGGGTGAGTTTTTGCCTTTTCTGTTACTTGCCAGTAGTCGCAGTAGTGTAGAAGTGCCTAAACTCACTCTGTCCTGATGTAATTTGACAACAACTAGAGAGATACAGAAGCAGAGTGAGGGAAGAAGCAAAAGGATCACGAATGTAGCAAAACAGACGTGTTGCCATGGCACATAATGGTTAGTGTAGAGGATCCTGTCACTTCAGGAAAACAATATCAGAGAGCCACTGCACATTCAGCGCTGTGTACTCCTGTCAGGCTGTGCACAGTGATGCTGTTTATTTGTGTTAAATAAGTATCCATTTCCTCTTATGTCTCTTTCCTACTGGCAGGAACTGAATGCTGTTGAAAGGCTATGAAAAATTTATCCAAGTTAGACACCTGGGTCGCATGCTGAGCTGGAAAGCTGATTGAAGAAAAAGCAGTATAATTATCCTCATCAAGGGAAGAGCCTATTCTGTATTTATATTCCAAAAAGCAGTCTCAGTAAGCAGGCACCAATAATCCCTCTCACCCTCTTTTTCTGCTTTTACATATAAAGAAGCCTTGTACTCATACCTGTCCAGTTTGAGCTTTCCACCCAATATATTGTAGTATATGATATTGTAATCGCAGCTATAATAACTAGCTCAATTCACACATAAGTGGGATGGAGTGTCCTTGAGCAACGCGCGCTTATGAACTGAAAGTGTTGCATTACTCTCCAGGGAGCAGTGGTGACGAAGGATTCGGTTCATGATTCTGAATGTAATGGGGGATGTCAGTATTATAATAAGAAAGTTCTATCTCATTTTTCTTGACCTTTTGTTTGAATACTCCCCTTGAGTGTGTACTTTACAGCAAAATCAATATGTGCATCCCGGCAGTCTTTGTTCTTCATACACAACAATGGCCAGTGGCTACAAAGTGCGCTTAGCATATTATGTAGCTACTACTTTTCACTAATTTGTTTACATCGATGAATGACCAGGTGAAGTTATATGGTATTTTAATCACATAAAAACTATGGGTTTTCCCCAGGCTGGGAAGTGAATCAATATGTTCAGCAACAATAGCAAAGAACTGCTTAAACCTACATAGATTATCATAAATAGATGTAAGCTAACTTTGCGCCGAGTGAAATCTTTGAAGGTATGTACTGTAACCTACTTGTTGGCCTGTTACTAATCAGAACCAGGATGGCAAAGGCTGCAATGAATTACGTGTTGGTTTTTAATATGTTGCAGTGTGTAAAAACGGAACACATTACTTTAGCTCGTAGGGCATCTGCTTCTTTACTCTATTATGTTATTCCTAATATACAAATAGATTCCTTGCAGTAGGTAGGAAGAATGTAGAAGTCCTTGAAGGAATGACACTGAGACTCATCTGTGCTGTGTATTCCTTAGTATATTTTAAATATTTAGTGAAGAATGAAGTTGAGTGGGCACAGCTGAACCAACTGGTGAACGACAGTAGTGCTGCATCCCAATGCTGCTTTCCGTCACTTTAAATATTGTGCTGACAGGCCCAAGAGCAGCGCTACAATTGCAGTTCAAAACAAAGTGCAGCTCAGACAGCGGCAGTGGCCTCCTTCTCATCTCATCCTAAGCCTAAACATGTGGCTCCCCTGAGACTCCCTCCCTCTTCAGGCCTGTCACACTGTACGATGGACAGTTATGCGTTTGCATGGCTGAGTTTCAAACCTGCATCCTCAGCCCTCTCCACACCATGAATGTCAGCACAACTGCCCTGTTACACGGCAGCATATGTACTCATAAAACTGGTGTCATTGCAGGTTACTCCAATATTTTTAAAGCTATTTTTGCTCCCGTGTGATGAAACGTTTTTCTGTTGCTGTTCTGCACACAAACACACACTTCCCTATGCTTAGCATGACACGATGCATGTTAACCTCACCCACATGAAATTCAGCTGCACTCCTCATACATTACATTTTGGAAAACCAGCCTTTCTGCCTTATGTCACTTCAGTGTCTTATAAAAGTTTAACATACCCCTCTCTCTGAAGTGCATTATTGGCTCATGTCTTTCATGCTCATGTTTCACTTTTAAGCAAGCCACGCACATTTTGTTCCACGCTGCAATAACTTGAACATCATTAGCATGAATTTTGCACAACCAACTCATTGTAGACTCACTGACATTTCAGTTGCAAAGACATTTCTCCAGTTTTAAACATAAATGAAGATTTAAAAGATCTGTGGCGGTTCTGAATGAGACAGTCATGTTGCTAACATAAAGTACTAATGTCGCAGGCAGCAGCATAACTTGGAAACATTTTGTGCTCGCAAGGACACAGCACCAGAAAGCAGTAGCCTATATGAGCTCTGCGACAGAGGGAACATCAGTAGAATCCATATTAATATTGCAAGAAACTATACCCGCTGGGAAAGATGTAAAGAGACAGTAAATCAAATGGCTTTGAAGCATAAGGACAAGTAATGAGTTCATTAAGATGGCACTTTGCACTATATATGTCCAATGTGTTGAATGGTGATGACAAAAAATTGTTTATACGTATAATGCAAAGAATAAATGTTTTAGCAACACATTACACAGAGAAAGGATTCCATTAAAACTGACAAATACTCTTTTCATCTTTCCTTACACTGTATATCTGCTTCAGTGTATACAGTTTCTCTGTCCATGTGCCCTGTAACAGCCTCCTCTGCACCACTTTGGGATGAAAAGGGTCTGAATCTGTTTTCAGAAATTGTCTACAGCAGTGTTGGTGGATCCAGAAGATCCCTCCCCACTTTGTGAGAGGAGTGAAATCAAAGCAATCTTTTTTGGCTGCACTTAAGAGGCCCTCATCTGCTACAACTGACCTATCTCTTCAGAGAGTGGATGATTTAGAACGCTGGAAGCAGGAAGTTGGGAAACAGTAACTTTTTTCCAATTTCCACTTATATAAGGTCTGCTTCTGCAAAACAGGTATTCGTAAGGCCACCGTTTTGAGAATGCTTGTTAAATGGAAATGTATACTTAAAACTGCTGCAAGTTTCATTCCACAGTAATGTCACTGTACCCTCTGCATAGTAATTTTATAAAACTGAAGAACACTATTTTAGTCTGAGTAAACGATTAGTCTGAAATACAACCCACTTGAGCTTCAAGCCCTCTGAAAAAAATGAGTCAGAAATACTAAATAAAACAAGATAAGCCAAAGTTTATATCCATGTTTTTATTCCATATTGTAGAAAGTGAGTTTTCCATGTCTTTTTGGGGGTTATAAAACAGGTCAAGGTGCTGTAAAACACTGTGATCACTTCAAAAAGCTGAATCCTTGGTGAAATGCACAGAAGAAAAATATCAACTCTGCCTTTAAAAAAGCTGTCTGGACTTCTGTACAACCTTTTCTGTTGTCTGTTTAGACTTTATTAAAAGTCAGATATTGTTAAAATGCATAAATTGCACTTTCTGGTTTTTTTTATAAACTTGAAGGAATAAGATAAAGTCTGTAATAATTTTAAGATGCTTTCGTCATTGTTTCAGTTCCCTCATAACAAATTGAACTCCAAGACACTAACAGGCACTAAAAACAATCCAATTCATATGTCAAAACCTGATAAACAATAGCCATCAAGATTTATTGTGAGTGCACGTCTAGCAGCAGCCAGTAGCTGAACTGTCTGTAGGAAGTTGAGACTGTGGGTTAAGGACTGAAAAGTTTTGTTAGCAGTTGCATTGAAGAGCAAGGATCTTGCCATTTGGGGAGTCTTTACAGTTTTAGATACCAATAGTATTTTAACTGAAGTGGCTAGGGTAGACTGAGTGAGTGGGTGAGCAACAGTGTGCCTGTTGCTGTGGGTGGACAGAAGTGTGCCGACCAGAGCAGAGCTGGGTGAGCAGCATAAACTGCGGCTGTAGCTGTGCATATATGTTATGATCAGTCAGAGCATTTGCTGATGAATACTGGCAGGAACTGAAATTCACAGGAAATCAAATCATTTTTTTCTATACTTTAACAGAAGTGTTTATCAACACAAATAAAAGGTACAGATATATGTCTTAAGTTGCGGGAATATTAAATCATTATAAACAACACAACTAGAGGAGGATTCAGAAAAAAAACAACAACTTTGGATGCAAGCTCAAGCAGAAACAGGCTGAGTGCTCTGCAGGTGGGAGCCTGCTATAGTGGCTGGAAGTATCTGGTGCAAGTTTGGAGCAAGTGTGGCAGCCGTTTCCTGCAAGACAAGGCACAGAGAGGATAAGAAAAAAGGCTAGTTTATAAATGGGAGGATGTGCAGTGGCGAGCATTGGGTGAGATGATGTGGAAAGTACGAGGATAGGAAGCAGGCTTGCAACATTGCAACATTGTTACTTAGCAGTGAATGAAATTAGCCATGTTATACATTTGCCCAAATCAAAATTACTAAAAAAAACAACAACAAAAAACCCATAAAAAATACACCAGCACTGCTGAAATAAGGATCTACTACAACGAGACCAGGACAAGATGGGCAGTGTTGCATCTGAGGAGATGAACACAACATCTACATGTAAGTGTCTTAGTCATTCCTCCAATCTCTCAAATAAGTGGATTACAAATTGGACCGGAAAGTAGTTGCTATTCTACATCAGGCAAATGCTACCAAAACAAGTATAAGTAGGTTTGTCTTGACTGGCTAAGGCAGTACGTAACATTTTGGAGTGTTGTTTTTTGTTTTTTTTTACGGAGGACAATGATTAAATCTGCAGATTGTAATCACATAGTTTGATTGTGTTCCTCATGATGCAGCTCTTTACAAGTAAAGAACCCAAACAAGTCATCGACTCTATTCGAAAACTTCAAATCAAATTAACGATGTAGCTCAAGTCAGTTGCAGCCTAAGGGTTTGTTGGTCTGCTCCAGTCACATGTG
This sequence comes from Datnioides undecimradiatus, assembly GCA_008933995.1. Classification (NCBI taxonomy): domain Eukaryota; kingdom Metazoa; phylum Chordata; class Actinopteri; order Lobotiformes; family Datnioididae; genus Datnioides; species Datnioides undecimradiatus. Next base: position 2,733,062 of record WARS01000032.1, on the reverse strand, counting down.
ACTTCTTCCTGTGCAGGGTGAAATAAGTGAAATAACAGACCGCATTAACAACCCAGCAATAAGGGAGTGCAAACACCACATTTCCACCACATGATTGATTGAACGTTTCTCTAAATGCAGTGGACGTCAGTCACAATGAATTTGATGTGCAGCAAGTCAGGAAGTGGCTCTACATGAAACACAGGGTATCAACGTGTAAGACGGACTGAGTGTGCTTATTGGGGAGGACAAGTCATGCTCACTTGAATTTTCCCAAGCCTTTGTCAAAATACAAGAGTACGTTCAAAAGATTCTGTTTCCTTTCTTTTCACCCTTTTTCTCCGCAATATAGAGAATAATTTATTCGGGCCTATTCAGGAAATCTGTTTGTCAACAAAAGACCCAAAACGACATATTCATAACAGAGATTGATGACAGTACCATAATGAAGAAATGTCAGTTATGCAATATTCAAATCTTCCTGTAACAATAAGCCACTACCTGTCACACCTGTCATTACTGCATTCATAAAATAGCATTCAGTGAACTATGACTAGCAGCTCGATATCCAAGTGCACCGAGCACATGTGGGCTTTGTGACTCCAAATTGCAATAGGAATATTAAGATGTAGAATACATTAATCATTGGGAAATATTTGCATTTTTATTCAATAAATAGTCATCACACAAACCACAGCTTTTTAATTAAAGCTCTTTATGCTGATGAAATCCAAAACAAACTGGCCAGCAGAGGCTCTTTTCAATCGTACATAACTGTATAAACATGTCCAATTAATGGCCAAAGATTATAAAATGAATGATTTTAATCGTATTGCAATTAATTTCTGTAAATGCAATATGCATGTTATAAAATGTGTAGTATTTATGATGGAATTTTGTAGGCACTTGCTTTGTGCTGGACCACAGCAGGATTGAATCATTATACTGAGGCACACTCTCATCTATATCTGAGCTTGACAGTCCAGTTCGGTCTAAATACATTCACATTTTTGTTGAATATTCATGCTGTGAACATTTACATTCACCTCATGCCAAAGGTGGTTTATTGGGTTGAGATCTGGGGAGCAAGCTGGCAACACAGTGATGTTTCTGGATCTGCCTTAAGATGATATGACGCATTGTACCATGAGAAGAATTCAGCTAAAAAAGGGTAGGCTGTGGACATAAAAAGACCTATTTTGTCAGAAATGTTTAGATATGCTGTATCATTAGAACGATGCTCAGCTGGCGCTAAAAGGACTGATGTGCACCAAGAAAAACAACTACTAGCAGCCTATACAGCCTCCATACAGGATGGACCCACGGATTCCAATGGTTTATGCTAAATTGTCACCCTGCCGTGACAACGTTGCAACACAGACCTTGATCCCTTTGGACTAGGCGATGCTTCCCACTGTGCAGTGGTGATGACATCCCTAACACGGCTTCTTCTCATTCAGTCTGAGCGACAGAGTGGAACCTGGCATGATGTTTTGCTGCTGAGGTCCCTCCTTTTTAAGATTTGACTAGTTGTCTGATTTAAGATACCCTCCTGCACATCACTGTGTTACTGAGCTGTTACTTGCATTTTTGTGGACCATCTGTCAGCTTGAACAAATCTTGTCGTTCTGCTGTGACCTCTCTTGGCAACAAGGCTTTTCTGTCCACAAACCTGTCACTGACTGGGAGCTTTTTTGTTTGTTTGTTCTGTTTGTTCTGGGTTTTTTGGGTTGTTTTTTTTTTTTTTTTTTTTGCTCATGGCACCATTGTGACTAAACTGAAGCCAATGTAGTGAGTGAACTTCCCAGAATAGTGAATGCGTTTATATTGGAATTAGCACATCTGGGATCAAACATCACACCACATTCAAAGTTGCTTAGATCACATCCTGACCATTCTACCATTTAGTCAAAAGAGTTACTGAATCTCTCAACCCTGTTTGCATGCTTCACACTCATGTTTTATTTATATACAGTATGACTCACTGTCTGGAGGAACAAGCTGTTTGTGTAAATGAGAAAGTGTACTTAATAAAGTGGGTAGCAAGTGTGCTGTAGATTCTTTGCTGAGAACAACAGTCCTAAAAAAATCTAGTCACATGCAGTTTTAAATATTACCTTGGGCCTCCACCTTTTTAAATGTTTAAATGTATCTGGGAGCTCTGCAAGTCCTTGATGTCAGAAATGACTTAAAAGCTGAACAGAACAGAATAAAAAATGTTCAGAAAGTTCAGAGTGAAAATAGAAAGCAGCTCTGTCAGTGAAAGGGCAAAATACTTCATATAATTTACATGTACATTTACATATTTAAAATCTCAAAACAAGCAGCATGAAAATTTGAAATTGATACGCTTTTAGCCATGCTTGTGGCATGGCTGTGTGGATGGCAAGGGTGGTCAGTCGGTCCATCACTTTGGTCCAGACTACATTGTTTCAAGAGTTATTGGATGGTTTGCCATGACACATGGGACAGCGATCATGGTCTCCATGATGAACCGTCATTACTTTGGTAATCCCCTGACACTGTGGGCAAAGGCCAGATGTTAGTGAGTGTTAGTGTTTTTTAATGCAGTGTGAAAGGGGCTCTAGCAAGTGAAAAGTCTCAACATTTTCATCATGGATTGATATAAAATATAGATATTCACTTCCCCTGACTATAAATCCAATTTACATTAATGATCCTATCTCCTTTTCTTTGGTGCCATAAGCAGGTTTACATTGTGGGATTTGGCTGGATTTGGCATGTCTCAGTTGTATATGGTGACATGGTATTTTGGATAAATATTCATGATCCACAGAGTACGAACCTTAATGATTTCGACGTTACATCTAGTGCCAACATTTGTTAAAATTTCTTTTTTCTAGTACTTTGTTTTTACCTGCAAATCTAAAGATACTCACATAAGCATCAACTGTTTTTTGTATTGAGTGCTTATCAGCAACAGTGTGCTGACTACGATGGTGAGTATGCTTAAGAATAGCTTCATAGATGTGCATGTCTCTTGTTAGTGTTGTTTCATTTCTAAGGAACATTTGGCAAATTTAGCAAATCCTCTCGTCACTAATAACTTTTTAAATATCAACATTAAGAGTGATTTGGCTCACCCTGATGACAAAATGATACAGGCAGTCTTGAGAGAGGGTTCAGTTACAGTGACGGTCAGCTCAAATTGGTCAGACATGCCGGAAAAAGGCCAACTACTTTGTGGTGTCTGTGTCCTGGTGTCAGGAGTGGGCCTGGAAACAGAGGCAGGCTGACTCACCCACTGATCCCACTGAATGCTGACATCAAAACAAACAGACAGAGGAAATAAGCCGTGGCATTGAATCAACAAACAGCTGTCAACCATCCCTGCGTTACATGACGGGCTCAGCCGTGGTGAGAACAACAGAGCGTAAATGGGAAGGGACAGATGGACACGCTCCGTTTGGGTGACAGACTGCACAGCCCTGGGAAAGGTGTGGGACAGGCAGCTTTTTATAAAGAAATATGTCTGACACTGTAGAGGCTTGCTGCAAAATCACGTCAGTTTGCCCGAAGAGGACTTGTAACTCTGATGTTGGTGATAAAACATGAAAGTGTTCAAAGTATCTACAAGCTGCGGAAATATCCACGGCATCTTTCACTGCACAACATGGGAATTCGATGATCTAATTTGGCTTAATAATCAAAGTCGCAATCAACCGTCGTTCACAGTTTCAACTCATCATCTTCAATTTTATCATAATAGATGCATTTCAGTGCGAGTTTTGAATGCGCACAATTAGAATGAGAACAGAAAGCAATCAAACTGAATTGCACTGGTGATGTTGTCACAAAAGATGCATGCCAGCAGTCCCCTGATAATGTAGCCACAATGATTGCATGTTATCTCTGTAATGATAACAATGCGTATGCAATCTCCAGGCATCCCCCGAGAGTGTTCTGCATCACTCGCATATCTGGTTACTCAGATACGGTCACATAACAACACTCCTCTGAGCATTTTTTTGTTTTAAAATTTAATGCAAAGTTTTGCTCAATATTCTTTGGTGTCACTTATTATTGATTATAGAGGAAGATGCTGAAACTCAGGTAATATTAGGTGTACGTTTGTGTTATCACCAAGACTGTCCCTTAGCGTCACATACTGTGAAGCTGCAGGGGCAAAGTGGGACACAGATTACCTCCTCCCTTATATCTTTTGGGAATAGGACTATATATTCTCTGTCTCCATCAACACCATAGATCTTCTTGAATTTGACAACTCCACTCAATTGCCCTTGTCTAATGGCTTATATTCTGATATTGAAATGCAGAACAATATGCAGCAGCTTCTGGGGAAACAGATGCCGACTGTCTAGCCTGGGAAATAATTTTATATGAAATTACATATTTTCTTAATAGCAATGCCACTCACACGTCTCTGATACGAGTGATCTGGGATGAACTTTGATTTTTTCGGAGCTGTCAGATGCCGCCAGAGACAGTTGTGTTGCTCTGAGTTTTTCCCCTCAGTTGTGTAAACAAATGTGGGCCATAGACTTTCACAGAAGTATTTGATGCTCTGTGTAATGTTGGAGGAGCAAACCGAACAGTTGAACATCAGAAAAACTACAAAGATACTACCTACAAAAAATATACAGTACATCGGAGGTGTCCTTGTTGCTTCTGTTATGTGAGATTAAAGCAAGAGTTATGGTGAGAGAGTGTTTAAATTCCAGGTTGATAAGTACAAAGAAAAACTGCAAAGATCACACAGCTGTTCAAGGGTGTCTAAAGAATGATATTGTGTGTGAAAATGGATATGTCAAACATGCATTAAAACATTGTTGAATCACAGGATAATGTGTCCCAGATGAACAAAAGTGTGATAAGACTGAAAAATGGCTCATATTTTGTCTGTGAGAAAGCCAAAATTCATTCAGACATATACTTCACTTTTTGGTACATGAAAGGCTTGCAATTCTTTACTGTCTGGGAATTCGATATGGATACGTGGATGATATAAAAATGTGTTTTGTTTGGTTTTGTTCCCTGAAATGCATGTGCAGATGAATGCTGGATTCATTTGTTTTCATGACAGACGCAGATGACTGTGACTGTAAGATGAGCCGAACATTATTGGAACCTAATGTAACTTGAGATAGATTCTGATCAGTGGTTTGCTTTTCAGAAAACAAATTTCCTCCATTGATGCTCAACACCACTAATTAATGTGCCACTCTGAGGAGGCGGCACAGTGTTGCCCTAATCCTGCTTATAGCCACATTTTATTTGTCAATGACCACAGAAGTGAAACATTTACTTCATATTTTTTTTGCTTACATGGAAGACTGGCAGACACAGTCGAGGGTTTTGAATAGTGAATAGTGTTCGCTGCACATCAAAATAGCACTCTGTTTCATTATTTACTCAAAGCTGCCATAGAACATTTTCTTTTGAAAAGAAACTCAGAATCTTTAAGGGAACAACAATTCCAAGGATCCCTGGTTCCTGGCTTATTAAAGCTGTAATTTGTGCTATCAATGCATGCGCATGAATATCTTTTGTGAAACATACTTTTTGTTCTGGGTGACATGTTTTCAAATACCAGCATGGCTCAGAGCACGATTATTTTTGGTAACTCCTGATGGCCCACGAGACCTGTCAAACTCTCCACAATTCCTGAATAAAACTGAGAAATTACAAGCTACAGATGGTGATAATTTATGCATAAAAAGAAGAATCAAATTTCCAGTACACTTTAATTTTGTAGTTTTTTTTGTCTGCTAATTTTATATGCAGCAGTTCTTGATTACTGCTGGCTTTGAATGTTAACAATTTTGTGTCTGACAGTCTATCCTGTTAAATGTAACTTAAATCACTGTGAAAGTCACAGATACACTGGTTAATCACTTCAAATAGCTTTCCCAAAATTAACTGACTTGAGCCTATTCTCATTCATCTGAACAATGGACTTCCTTTAAAACAAAACTTTGTGTATTTTATTGCTCTTTGCACGACTTTACTCTGGATACTTTCAGGGTTTGATGAATCTATTTATGTTGTTGTCTCCCAACATCATGATTTACAGTATATGGATGTTCTCTCTAGAGCTGCAAATGTTTCTCTATTCCTCAAATGTAAAAATGAGTATCTGTGCTTTTTATTGGTAGGTGTGTGTATTATATTATTTATATACATTACATATTCTCGGCAACTAGCTGTTGGTTTATTCTGCTTATGTGTAACATAATTTTCACTGTTAGTACTAAGATTTATCAATATCTGGAAGCCTTTTCCCACTCTTACTTCACAGATTTCCCACAGTCATGCCAGCAAGATGCTTGACTTTCTTTTTTTTTTTTTTTTTTTTTTTTTTGGGACACTACATTGATCCCCTCAGAATTCAATTATGGCTTGCCCCGATCCAGTGGGAGGTCAGAAAACAGTGTCAACAACTGTCTCTTAGGTAAAGAATCGAGGTCCTGCTCAAGGACACTTCCACTGGTGGATTGTTGCTGTCAGTGGAGCTTGAAACTGGGTTTACAACTAAAGGATGGTCTAACTGTTCTCTTAACCTTCCTGCTCCCCATCCTTGATAGTTGAAGTCTCCTTTTAGATGAGGTACATTTCAAACAAACTAAAAGCCTGGACACACTCTCAAAAGCTACCTAATGTTTAAATGATATTTAGAATGGCAATATATAGATACAATAAGAAACCACATCTCACTTCCAAACTAGATCCTTTTTTCTTGTCTTCCCCACAGGAAACTGCATATAACAAGATGCGTCTGATCTGTACAATAGACTCATTTTAGCCTAATTTTGTGGACATTTATCTGATGTTTGACACAACAGATAGGTTTCTATTTTAAACATGTCTGGAAATTGCCTCCAATATGATGGACCTGCTTCCAAACATGTTTACGTGTTTTCAAACCTAAGAGATACTTTCATATATGCAACTATTCAGATTTATTGATTGATTATCAGTGCAATTATGGAACGCTGACAATTTGATCATACAGGGAAAACAATGACAACGTTGACATTTAAATTACCTATCCATCACTGTGACCTTTTATAAGTATAACCAGAAGATTTAATTTCCCAAACCACCTGTCCATACTGTATATAAGTGGTTATGTAAATTGCCACGATGAAAATGCTGCTTAGCTTTAAAGAGTTATCTGTATAATCCTCTAACCACACTTTAAAGGAGCAGTATGCAGGATTTATCTTGCAGTGAGGTTGCAGATTACAGCCAACTGAATAACCCCCCACTCAACCTCTCCTTTTAAGCATGTTGAGTAACCTAAGAAAAATGTAGAAAACACAAATGGCTCTCCTTGGAGCAACATGGCAGACTCTGTGGAAGAGGACCTGCTTTCTCTGTAGATATAAAGTCTTTATATACAGATGAACATAAAGAAAACACTTTTAGGTTATTTTTAGGTGATATTACACTAGTGGGTGCGTACTTCTGAATATTGTATTCAATTTCTGATTTCTTTGACCATAATTTAGTTGCCACATGAAATATTAAAAAGGCCTAGCAGTGAACATCCTGCAGATATGTCAATTATACATGTTCTACACGATGTTGTATGTCGGCGAATAATGTATCCTAGGTGGCATCACTTGTTCCTTCAAAACATATTCTGTTAGAAATAGTAGAATATAAAGATAAAAATGTGGGCCATAAGGTGTTTTTCAACTGCCTCTCTCGCTTCTTTTCTCTTCCACATCACAGCAGTGTCAAAAAACAACCGCTTCAAATAGCCACATTAACAGCAATTTAATCAGGGCTCGGACTGCCTAACACCATTACCGCTCTAATTATTCTCAAAGTGGTTGGTGTGTGAATATGATCTGATCTTCAACAGAAACACGCAGAGGTTCTGCAAGTGCATAAAATCTTAAAGGAACTCAGCCTCTTCAGGGGATAGAGACTTAACGAGCTCAACAGCCTTTGAGTTGCCTGGAGACAGTGGCAGGGTTATAAAGCATTAAGGAAGGAAATCAAGTCCCCCTGAACACAGAAAAAAGAAAGAAGCTGCAGAGCTTCTGACTAAGCTGTGGGCGGTGGCTACAGAGGACCCCGAAGAAGAGGTAAGATGGGATCAATACAGGCAACATAATCGACAATCACTAAGGCAGTGACATTTAGATAAAACCCATTTAATGCCATATTCAGACTTAAATCTTTAGGAAACAATTCCCTATAAGATACTGTTTGAGGCTTAGAAATGACATTTCAAAGTGCCATGCTACTGTGCGGACCATTTCCTTTCTTAATTACAGAGTGAATCGCAGCAGTGTTTAATAATATGCGGTGTCAAGCACTGTCAAGAGGTATATTTCTATTACTAATCTCTTTTCACTTTTTTTCTGCTTCTCTCTGTCTTCCACCTTCACTTCCCTTTACAAAAACTCCAAAACGTGACAGTTGTGTTGATGGGATTGTAGGGTTCTGTGCTGCCCTACAGGCAAAATCTTCCATTGTTTGGTGCTCTTCCTTCAGTCTCCTTCCCTCTCTGATGATACCCTAGAAAGTCTTTGGTTGAAAAGTCAAGTCCTCATTTGCCTCCTCCTCCTACTTGTGTCTGGGGAAGCCAGTGAAGAATAATTTAATCAGGTGCATGAGGAACTTCATATTTCACATCTTTTTTAGCTAGCGGCATGGCTCTAGGCATGGCATTGTTGGTCAGTTGATCCACCACAATTTGATGGATCCAAGTGACTTTAATGATCCTGAATTTTGAGGCTGACATTCATGGTTTTCAGTTTCTCAACAACTGTTAGGCTTTCTTCACACGGTTTTGTTTCTCTATCATTCTTAAAGGTATCTTTGAGACAGACTGTCCATAATGTTATTTGCAAGTGATCGGATTTCTGTGTCCAGATATAGGTTGCTCTGGTAACAGCAAAGGCATCAGTACATACATATGCTTGTGACTAGGCTTTCCCCCAGAGTGCCAGCATTCAATCTATTTCAGCGTCTGTTCATATACTGTTGCTCTCTGTGCTGTCCTCAATACTGCTCTGCTAGTAGGAGCATGGATGCTGCGCAGCCACCCTGATTTACGTCTGTCGCTCTGGATTTCACGTTGTTGTTGTTTATCATGTGCTAAGTGACACAAAAGACCCTTTGCAATCTAATTTGACCATCCAGAGCATCCGGACTGAGACACATCTGTAGAAATCAGATAGGAATCACATTATAAACCACCTCCAATTCAATTTTAAAAATTGCATTTTATGTGTTTTTGTTCTTTTCCTCTTTCCTGACTTTATAAAATCTATCTGGACACAATCTAGACATGCCAAAAACTGTTTGAGGCTTGCAATTTAGATCGATTACTATGAAATATGGTGCAGTCTCGTCTTTCCTTAAGATGAATGGTAATAACTTATATGACTCTCCATGGAGAAACATCATCAGGTCAAAACTTTGATTTGCCCAATATTTTGGTTTGCAGCCACATACATTAAAAAACTAATTAATTTCATATTGTGTGTAGCAAATATCAGCAGGCAACTGGTACACTGATAATATGCTACACTTTGTTATTCTTCAAATAGTCAAACATTAGCATGCTAGCATGTCATGTTTGCGTGCTGCCAATGTCATCTTAGTCTTTTGAGCTCACAGCTTGCTTCCCAAACAATACTTCACACCTTCTTCTCAGACCTTCTATTCAACTTTTGAAGGACTTTTCAATGACCAGTTTCCTTAAATACAAGGTCTCAACATGCCTTAAACACAGATTAAGGTTAATTAATGTTATGACACTTAAAACACTTTTTTAGAATGAGAACTAGCAAACTTTACACAAGCTCTTCTTAGCTGTGTTGCCATCTTACAGTGATTAGAGACTATGTGTTGTCCCTATGTGTTGCCAAATGTTCCATTAAATCAAAAAAAGAATCTTTAATTTCTATCATAGCATAAAATTGATTTAACCACTTTCAATGATGTGTCTTTCTATGTCTATTGTGAAAAAAATCAATGTCTGGATGTTTGTCTCTTTTAATTCACAAACTTTCAAGGATTTCAGGGACCTGTGGGACCACTGGCATGTCTGTGGACTTGTTCCATTATGTTTTCATTTATTTTTAAGGTTTATTGTAAAGGCTAACTGCTGATACAAATCCTCAGGGTGTTTTGTTCATTAAATTTCTCAGAGGTTGTCAGTTGTTGCTGTGGAGCATGTGCTGTCTGAGAAATGCCTTGTCATTCTGTATAATGTCTATGAGAGCTGTTATTTTATAGGTTATGCAAAAGTAGCTCATCTGGATTTAAATATTTTACGGGGTCAGTTTTGATGACAGCACATTGTCAGAAGAAAATGAAAACAGTAAATCAGAGGGTGGAGAGACCTTCTGGGGATGATTGTATAGTCTTGTCTTATGGGAGAAAAACAAGGGAGAACCACAGACCTCGAGTAATTTGATTGGCATCTATTTTGATGGCTGCTGAAGTGTCCAGGTGCCCTCTTATCTAATTCTCTGTTCGGCTGGGAGGCTGGAGTCTATAATAGCCTCGTTATGGAAGCCTGTTAAATTCATTATGAAAGAAGGAAGCAGGAGCGACAGTGGGGGCAAGAGCTCAGTTGTTCTGACATTCTTCTGGCAGAGACTCTGCAGGGGGAATAGTGTTTCTCATTTTCATTAGATTTCATTAGATAACACCTCGCTTTTCACAAGCAGTTAAAAAGATGAAATGCTATTTTGCACTTTTGCTGTGTCCTCTGCCCACACAGAGCTGCTTCCAAGACGGTGTAGATTTAGAAATGGGAAAAAAAAATCTTGTTATGAATGTTAGGGAGCACATTTGAATGTCTCTTTATTTACTGAAAGTAGCACACTAATAACAACTTACACTGGTAATAAACTTAGTATACCATCAAAGTAAATGTAAAAAAAAAAAGAAAAGAAAAAAGATACAGCCGTCTGCGTTGTATCACTGAATACATGCCACACTCTGCGGCACCTCATGTCTCTGCATAAATTATCATGGTTGCAAGCCTCCTCTTAGATTGAGTTTGACAAGAAAAAATCATATCCCCGCGCTATGGTCCTGTCAGACATGCTGTACAGTTCTCAGTACTGAAACTACTGTTTTCAAACATCCCATAAGCATAATCACAGCCACTACATTGTTACAAGATGCCAGTATAAACATTGTGGAGATGCATTAGTGGTTTTGCATATTGCAAAATCATATCACTTATTCAAGTTAAAATGCCACTGTTGGGAAATGTGAAATAACGTCTGACAGCGCATTCATATTCATTCATATGATTTTTACCTTTTCAAATCTATTGTACATACCCTGAATTTTGTTCATGGGGAGTCATGCATGTCGCAATAGGATGCACATTCATCTGGTCCAAGTCCAAGCAAACATGAACTCACATGAATTCCACTTGAGATTGCTTTGAGTTTTGTGTGTTTGTGTTTAATTCTGAACGCTGAATGTGGTTGCGCTTGCCGCGTATCGTGGGCTACAAGCGACTGGTAACTGAGAGATGAACATCAATGTTATCATATAATAAGCTGTAAATGAGTGGCAGTAATTGCACAATCAGTCCATAAAAATCTATATGATTAAGGATCTATAATTATAATTGACATGAATAAAACCTTCGCTGCAGTGCTTCATTGGGTTCAAGAAGAGATTCAACAAACCAAGGACTTACTTCAGAGGCGACATCACCCCAGACACTAATTAGTGATAAAGTAGTAACCAGATGTGCCCAAACAGGCATAATTAAATGACACAAGCAACAAAAATAAGCAAAGGTAAGGCATGCACGTCACCAATTAGTATCATAGTAATGAAAAAAGATGTCAGACACTTTGTCTAGCAATGCGTACCAATCATTAGCAAAACACATAATTGTTTTTCCCTTATATTACAATGAAATATAAGTTCCATACTTTAAAGACTAACTAGCAATCTATATTTAAATCCATAAGTAGCAGGCACACATGTCGCACACAAAAGAGAAGTCATTAAGTCAGCTAACTAATTTGCTAATGTGACACAGCAACACCTAAAGCTTGCTAAGATTAGCCTCTGTCATCTTCTGCCTATACCTCAACATGTAACATCTCATGGTGTCTTTAATTTTATCTTCTCATTTGTAAGATTCAGATACGAAGATGATTTCTTTCTACTAAGTAAAATGATGAGCTTTACAAGAGTTGAGCATCAGCTAACTAGGTCAACTTTCAGAACAGACGTTATTTTCACAGAGATGAATCAGTCTTTAAAACCTCTGCTGAGGCTGCCCCAGTGGCCCAATGGTTAAGGTGCATACCACGTAACGCATTTCGACACCCATGGGACCTTTGGTTTCTCTCCCCATGTTTCCTGTGTGTGTCTGTCCCTCTCTCTACTGCATGTCAAATAAAGGTGAAGTTTAAAAAAAATAATAAAAAAGAAAAAAAAAACTGTAACTCACTGGTGGAGGGCTGGAAACTATGCTGTAGAAGAAAGTTCTTGCTATGCTCAGTTACACAGTTAAAAATGACTTCCCTATCTGTTGAGTCTTTTTTTGCACAGTGCACCTCACTGCCTTCACACATACATTATACACTATCTATTTCATTTTGAACAGTTAACTTAAGGCTCCGCTCAGTAATGTAACGCCTTTCAAAATAGATTTATGCATTGCCTATTGAGCCATTACTAATAATAACTTTCTCAAAGGGAAAATATCAACAGACTTCTTATTAAATGGGGGCCACGCGTTGATATCAAATACAGTCTAAGCTCTTTGTCCTGCAGCAACTTTCCTTGTGTTTGTCTTTGCTCTGCTATTTCTCTGTGCTGTCCTGCAAGCCCATAACCTCAGCAGAATATCAATCATTCAGCCTGTAGCACGTTTCATGATTTGGCCCTTCAACTCAGCCTCCTCTGCTTTCACTCAAGCAATCAACTGATTGTTCTTCAGCCTCCTAAACCATTTCTGAGTCACCACACAGACTTGGGCTGAAATGTCAACCAAATTAGCAGCCAGACTACCTGCGAGGATCACTAGTGCACGGAAAGACATTCTCAGCCCTGGCCCTGCTATCACATGGAGCTAACAACTGTGCAAGACAAAACAACTACACAGCTACACCTCTGGCCATCAACAAAGTTCCTGACAAGCTGTTAATGTCAAAGGTGCATCTGTTTGAAAGTCCAAACAACTCCTATGTTGCAATTGGCAGGGGCCTCCTCCTTTGCAGCCTTTGTATGCACCCTGGTGCCTCTTCATTTCTAAGTTTATTCCCATTTGGGGTTTGTTTGCAGTGCCCCCTGCATATTATTTATTATGTTGTTGTTTTTGTATGCTGCATTGCTATGTTGACACAGCAGGGAGCATCCCAAAAAGTAGAAACCGTGCTGCCACGTCAAAGTGTGTTGACATCAGTATTTAAAACAAGGCATGAGTGTTCCTGACATGTAAAAATATTGTATTCATACATAATGATCAGAAAGGTTATCTTTCTAAAATTAGAAATTATGAACTGGTGTTGTTTTGTTGGTATTTGACTTTCGCTCTCTTAAATAAGCTCATTGCAAAACCAGATTCCAGATGCATTCCTGATCATTTGAATAAGATGCAAATATTTGATTAAATGATATAGTAATTCTTTCAATTTGGGGTGTGTGGAGTGTAAAACAGGAATCAAATTTTTTGTCCACTGAGATATAATTTCCATGTTGCTGCAATGGCCTTGGGTGGAAGACATGAATTAAAGGTTACTGTAGTAAACACTGGCTGTGGCATCAGCCGGTAAAGTGTAACAGTAGCGGAAGCTGCTGTCTCCCTACTGTCTGTTGGTATCATTACTGGCTTTTAAAGACTTTCTGATTGGATGCTTTGCACAGTGGTGCGAGAGAAGCCTCAAATCGAACAGAAGCTGCATAGTAAAAATGAATATCCAACCATCTTTTATTACTATGAAGCAAGTGTGCCTACAATCACTGTGTTCCTATTGTATCACAATAATTATAGGAGGAGGATGTTTATCATAAAAGGATGAGCGATGAATGGGGTAGTAGTCTATTGTTAAGTGCTCATGTCTATGTCAAAACATATATATATATATATATATACACACACAGACACACACACATTTTAGTGGAAGAAGTTAACATAATTTAAAGGAGATAAAATTATGGTATTTATCAGAGTTGAAGGTCAGAAGCTACAGTCAAAGTAATTCTGTTGACTTTCATAAAGCATGGTAAAATCTGCTCTGTCTTCACCTATGAGAGAAAGGTTCCTGTTACATATCCCAGATTCTTTAACACTTACAAAACAGGTAAGCCAGCTATTCATTTTTGCCCAACTGAAGTCGCGTTCCTTTCATCCTGATTTTTTTGGTCAAGGTGGAAACAAGCCATCAATGCCATTTCATTCATCCCTGACATCTCTTCATGCAGAGGAAGTGCCGTTTACTTCCAAGGGAGTTCAGTACACTAAATACCAGTATTAATAATACTTAATACTAGTATTAAAAATAATCATTTATTTCAAATTTGCACACTATGAATGATTCAGCAGAATAAAGACTTGCAGCAGCATTGTATTTTAATTGATTCTAGCCAGCAGGGACACATTTTCTTACTTGTTTATGATTGTGCCATAATTCTCAAAGGCCCTGTTCAACCCCCTCAATATGTCATGTTTAATCAGCAGTTTAAGCTATGAAAAAGATGTAGGCTGGTGCTTACCTAAGACAAACTGTGCCTCTTTACATCCTTAACTTACATCTTCTAAGTTTGGCACACAGGGCTGTTATTCCATGCTGTTCTATGTTTTCTACTGCCGTAAACAAAATTATCCTAAGGCATTTGTTCCCCGCCATAAAGGGTCTGACAATCTGTCCAATATCATGTTTCACACAAACAGCAATTTCTTGACAGGGCTTGCTTACAATGACAGCCATACTGCACAGAGATCGAAGCTACTGTCAGGATTTCAGTCCAGGGTAACACTGTTTACGCTCCCTGCACAGCAGGGGAAAAGAGCTTTTTATGTTGCGTGTTTCATTGAGAGCTGTTTATTACTTTTCTATGATAGAAAAACAAATTGGTGCTTTCATATGACAACAAACCTATCTCAAGTATTGAAAAGACAAAACCACTGAACTGTAAAAATGCTATCTTCAATTAACTCACTAGCAGTCACTTTCTACAACCCCACTGTAACTGTAATGTTATTAAAAAGAATAAAAATAAATCAGGGGTTGGAATGGGCTGTGATTTCGAGTCACACGCTCTCTGATTGTCCTTTTATTCCTTCTTTAATTCCCTGCAGACAATTTCCCACCCAAGGGACCCTTCAGGTACCTTGAATGAGTCTCTCTGGACAAATGTTTCATTGAGTCATCAACTCCAGCTATTTCCTGTACAGTTCAGTCTAAAGACACATTTGACATGTAGATTGTGTTTTAAACAATAATATTGTAGATAATAGTGTAGAACAATAATCGTATTGATTGTGAATCCAGGTGACTGCATCACATCCCCACTCTGTATTTTCTCCAGTAGAAGCTATGGAGTCTGACCTCAGACTACGAACAGTTTGACTTCCCGATCTTGATGTCTCTCAGCAGAAAGAAGAGAACCACATATGGCGCTCGAGTCCCATTTATTTATGCAGCACCTTTCAAGAGCAGACATCAGAAAGTGCTTCAGCAAAATAAAAAAAATGTTAAAGAGAATAAAACATAGACAACGAGTGCCATGTGGCTCATTGCTGTCAATGTGTGATAATACATCTAAATTTATGGTCCCATTAATCTTCCATCCTGCTAATGTTCGCTCTATCTCCTGTTCACTTTACCTGAAACCCGTCAGTGGTGAAGAAGTATTCAAATCATTTGCTTAAGTAAAAATAGCAACAGCACTATATAAAAAATACTACATTACAAGTCCTGAATTCAAAATTCCACTTGAGTAAAAGTACAGAAGTATTAGCAGCTCTTCAAGTAAAGGTATCATAACACAGAGTAGCAACTGTGTTACTGGATCAATATTATTGGCATACTCAAGTGGAGTGATTTTTGATTACTTTATATACTTTTTGCTGGCATTAGATGCAAAAACTCATCTAATGCACTTAAATACCATGCCTTAGTTCTGAGTACTTCTAATAATACTCAGCACTAAAGTGAAATCGGTGAAGAAACAGTGGTGCACCATGTTTGAAGTAGTATAGCAGAATACATTATTTTATACATTATTCCACTACCAGGCAACAAACAGCAGTGGTACTTTTATAGACTGTCAACATTTCTTGATCTCTCTGCTGATGTTATTAATTGATTCGTGTATTTAATTACCAACGAGATTTGAACAAATGTATATACCTTGAACTCACTCTGAGAATATCTGTATTAATTTCTCATTTGGATGGACAGAAGATGGCGCAGACATTATCAGAAATATTACAACTCTACCTTGATGTGTAACCATGTACATTCGCATGGCTCTGTCTCAGTCTTCCTTTTTAACCAAAATGCAGGACCTATGAAACAACAATGTTGTGGATATAATGATTTATTCTGAAATGACAAAATATCCTAAAATATAACAAAGACTGTAACAAGTGGTCATTATTCTCATTATTCTAATTATTATTATAGTCTGCACAATTTTGTGCTTCGGGCAAATGAAGTTCACAATGAAATGATGCAATAAAGAGTAACAATGTTTTCATTATCAGTAACTGCTGATTTCTAATCTACTGTATGAAGGTACTGTGATTTCCACATAAGAGTGCCTAATTAGTAATCAGTACAAGTGCTCAGTGCTGATAAAATACAAAACGATGATCTGCAGAATACCTTTCATTCTTTATGCTTTCTTTTTTTTTCCTACTGGCTGAAGCCGGTGCTTTCAACAAAGTGCTGCTATTTAAATCAATACATCCCTCATTACAGAATGATGAATATTTCATCACCAAGACTATTACTTCAAATGAATAATTTAACTGTGTTATATCAGTCAGGGTTGGGGGTTCAGTGGTACCCTGGTCCCTCAGCTTTTAAACCCAACCAGTCATTATGAAGCTCTTTAAAACACTGCGTAACCCCGCCAAAAAGGTCCAGGATTAGGTTCAGAGATTGTTCTCTCTGAAAATGCCAGGGTCGCAGTTCAAACTACTGACAGTAAAGGTATCCTCACTTCCAATTAGCCATGATATATACATTGTATCAAGAGCATTTTTCTTTTTTATAATGACTTCCACAAATGGATAAATCCCACAAGGATGTACAGCTTTTGTGCTCATTATAAATACTAACCCCCCACTCATGACCTAAAACAGTAATCTATCAAATATTCAAAGAGCTGAAAAGAGTAAATGTGGGTGGCAGTGGAGCTTTCTCTGCAGACGGGTTTTTAATGGCTTTTTGTTTGTTTTTTCAACTTGAATTCTTGTTCACTTGTTTGTTGTTTTAGACACGAAAACAAGATTTAGTTAAGACTCCCGGCTTTTGTGCAAACAGACACAAAAATAGTGAAATGTAGTTGTTTTTTGACCTGCTGCTGCTACAGTTTAATGGAATACAGAGCAACTGCTACAATCAATTGTTTTGATAAGAGTGAGAGCTTGGTGCAAGGAGCTTTGCACCGCCAGGAGGAGGAGGTTTTTAGGCCCGGGGGGGAGGGCCCAGCAGGAAAGGCTGGCTGGGAGCTGCGCCAGAGTGGGCTCCATAACCAGGTGAGCGGGCAACAGAACCCAACCTCCAAGAATCACAGAGGCCAGTTTGACGACAGGGAATACAAAACTGAGTTGATTCAGCTAAACCTCCTCTTCCTGGTGGGAAGAAAATCCACATTTATAACTTCTCTTTTTTTAAAGCAGATGGAGATGCTAGCTGCTGCCGAGGTTTTCCATTAGCGATGCTATTGTTTACTGCTGCTTTCCAGTCTTAGAAGCCAGCTAAGACTGGTCTTTCCACACAGCAAAATAAATCAATTTCATACCGCATATTACTATGAAGAGCAGTATGCAGCGTGGAGTACATACTGCATATTGCATTTGTGTGTAGTATGTAGTAGGTGTTTCCAAATGCAGCCTGTGTGTCTGCAGTGTGGGTGTGGCATCCCTCCCGGATCCTGGCTCATCCTGCATACCTGCCATTTATCAGCTCATCTCCTCTTCCAGCCTGCTCACCTGTCTCTCTTCAGTTAATCAGCCTTGCACTATTTCAGTCCTCATAGACTCTGCTACTAATTAGTGTTTGCTGCGCTTCAATACACTGTTTCCTGATTTTGCTATTTTTGCATCTACTTCTTATTGTTAGTTCTCCAACACTCATTCTGTTGTTTGTTTCCCTCACAACCCGACCTGACTCTGACTATTCCTTGTCTCCTTCACCTCATCTGGCCTCCGCCCTGCTGCTCCTCTCTAGATCCCTGTTCAGCTCAATCCCCTTGGATCTCACTCAGCCCCAGCCTCAGTCCCTCAGCTCACAGCCACTCTGCAGTAAATATCCCTGTTTCCTTGTCTGTGTTTCCACTTGCTTTTACCTGTCCTGCAGTCCTCTTAACAGGAGCGGCGATTTTGCCGAGGTTTGTTGTGTTTGCTGTTGGCGTCCTGTTTTCTACCAACAGTCAAACTTATTTTATTCCTGTCAATCATTCCCTCGAATTAAACAAAGCCATAATGGTGCCTAACCAAACCTGAGCTAAAGCTGTGTCTTATCAGAAAGCAGTTATTATACATATGGAAGACACATGACAAATGAGGCTAACAAGGGCCAGTGACAAACAACCTAATGTTCCATTTAGTCTAGAAAAACCTGTTGGTCACTGCTGTTCCTCAGGCATAGCATTATGCAACTTAAAAACGGCATGGCACTCATGTCTCTCTGACAGATTTGCGCAGCAGGTACAGTGGCCTACCACCTCACCCTGCTCCACAGCTGCTTTCAAAACAAAACGCTCCCAAAATTTGACAGTTTCTCATGTTTGTCTTTTTTCCTCTTTTTACTGCCTGTCTCCTCTTTTCGCTCTTCCACACTCTCTCAATTTTCAGCTCACGCAGTCACTACAGTGTCAGCTCATGGGCTGTAGAATTATGATGAAATAAAGGTTTCATGCAGTGAATTTAAGTAGAAGATTTAAAATAAAAAATAATCCTTGAGTAATTGTTTGAGCCCTAAAATATACAGTAATACCAAGCCAGTGCCAGTAGAGCAAATTCTCACACCCTAAACATGGTCCGAGCTTGGTAATACGAGGAAAAGTGGATGGCTTTATTATCAGTGACATCAAATTCACTATCATACATTAAATATCGAGTGAGTAGATTTTAACCTCCAGGATTTCCACAGGGAGAAGGGATGAATCCACTCCCCCCCCCCGAACTTCATCAAAATGGAGATAAGAGTTCTTTCAAGTGCTGAGCTGTTCTGGGTATTAAGTAACACAAGGTCAAATTCAGTGTTCATGTAAGATTATGGAAATGTCAGTCTTTTCCCTTCCTCTCAACTCTGTAGTTAAGAACACTGACACGGAGAGCGCAGTGGTTAAGTATGTCATACACAGATAGATATGTTGATTGTATGAGAAACACCTATTTCAGTCACACACGCGCTCATTTGTAGTCTTTCACTCAGACAGGTTATAATTTCTGTGTAATTACTTCCATTAGCATGAATTGCTCTTCTGAAGCTTGAGTATGTAATGACATATTGTGAATGCAGATAGTGGAGCACGGGCCATCACGAGCTCTGCAATCTTCTCCTTCAAAAGGCTGCGCTGCCTCTCTGCAAATAAGGCATTTATCGAGTTAATTCGTCACTATATCATAGCACAAAAAATGAATATATCTGCGGATATAACTTAATCCTTTTGGGTAAAATGTACGATGAGGTGGATTAAATAGATGCTTTCTCAACAAACATTAAAAGGACATTCATATTAGGCTGCATTTTAATCACTGTAGTGGTCAAGACACTGTGCCTTTACTGAGTGTGGCTTTTTTTTTTTTTTAATTTGTTATGAGCATTTAATCTTTGTCCTGTGTCTGAATGTCATTGAAGCACACAAGGTTGAACTCTACTTTGCCCTTGGAATAGGATTATCACAAGAAGGATTAAAACTTAAGGTGTCGTTATATTTTCTTATTTTGAGATGATTATTATTTTCCTAATTTGAGCTGTTTACATCACACATAAGAAACCTGGATTGATGGATGGTGACAGTCCCTGTGAAAGTATTATCTTTTTTTTTTATCAAATATTGACTTGAAAGGCCAAAAAGGCAGCTGGAAAAAGTCAGCTGTTTCCACCTTTGTGAAGAACAGCAGCTGTGGTGAGAAGTTTCTAAGTTTTCACACTGGAAAAAAAGTATCAAAAGGTCATAGAAGCATCTCAAACCTGTCCCGCAGCACTGCACACTTGTCCGTCTTTAAGCTCAGTATGTTCCAAACAATCATGATCTCATCCAAACACAGTCTATATTTATTGATACACAGTAATAACAGTGTTTTGACTCAGAATAATATTTGAATATCTCTTAAGAAAGTCATTGTAATAACATAACACTTGATTGTTATTGACTAAATAATCATAAGTTCAGCAAGTGTGCAAAGAAGACATTTGAGTGGCTTTATCTATGTGGTGAGCTTTAAAAGCTTTTCATAAGATTTACAATCTAAACATTTTCAAAAATTTTGATTGAAGACTGCAAGTCCGTTTTTTGCAAAACAATGTAACAGCCCGACCTTTGCACACCTACAACAATGTATTTTGCATTGCTGGCAAATCTTTTTAGCAGTGACTCATTCATATCCTCTCTAATAGTATCTCCTTCTCGACAATGCTGATAGCAATGGCGGAAGTAACTTATCTGGATGTATCCCTCCCTGGACTCTCCCCTATCGCTCCATCCTCTGTCCGAGAGACCTACTGAATGACAAACCTTACTGTTCTCTGTGGATCAATGGCTCATAAGTATAAACCAATTTCCTTTACAAACTGCACTCTGGGAAATAAACAGACACACTGCCTGAGGAGCCTGACACTGTGTGAGCTCCAACAGCTGATTATTCATTTTAATGTTGCGGAACTCTGGCAGATCCGCCAAACTTCGGAGATTAGGTTAAAAAGTAAATCTTGCAAAAGTAAAACTCAAGTCAAAATAATGTTTTATATAAGAGGCATCGAGAGTAGTGCTGTGTGTTAAAAAAAACATTCCAGACAACTGCTTTTTACATATTATCAACAGTCATGGCTTTACGCATTCATATTTGCAGCACTGATTAAGAATCATGTGCATTTTTCCCGGCCAACGCTCATGTTTTAATCCACTGATCTCCATTAATATCACTCTGGCATGAAAATAAAGTTTGGAGATTTTAAATAAGCTTTAGATGGGTGTAAAGTTTTCCTGTTTAGGGAGAAGAAACTGTTCTGAAAACTTGTTGATGCTCTGACATTTGAGGCTTGTAAGCTGCTGAATATAAATCTTTTAATACAAAAAAAATTGAAACTGAATTAAATCCCATTTGCAACAGTTTGCGTGGTTAGCCGACAGTATAGCTCATCAGCACGATGCTCTTCAGCTGTCAACAACCTGTTCTGGAGTATTAAAAAGTCCTTGAACACACCAAAGACAGTTTTGGGGGGGAAAAAAATTTAAGATTGTATTTTTCAAGAAGTTTTGTGTTTGGTTGTTTTTTTGTTTTTGTCTTGAGACTAGCACATGTCAAAATATTGCTTGTATGGATATTTTCCTGCAAATTCCTTCCCTGTTGTGGAGCGGTTGCAATCGATTGCAACCCAATAACAAACAGCAAGCTTTCATGCCACAATATAGATTTATCATTTCTCATTAACCCCGAAAAAGCTTTAGGAGTTTTGGGTTTGGGGATTTTGTAGGCTCAATGAAACAGTGTTGTAAGTTCACAACAAGTTGTGTGAATATTTGGAGATGAATGTGAATGTTATTGTCATGTCTGTAAAAGACTACTAAGCCCACATTAGAGGCTATCAGTGTATCTGCTCACTTTTATGTATTTCCTGTAAGTTCTTGGGTGCATCTTTGGTTGAAGTGGAGAAATGTGACACATTTTGCAAAGACAAAACCAGGTGTTAACAAGCTGTTGCCGTAAATGATGGAAAAGAAAGTATCAAATATAGGTTTTTTTATAAGACAAAAAAAAATCTTTAAATAGAATTTATATATTACCTGTTTTTCAACACTACAGCACACTTTTCTTCTTTTTCTTAAATTGCCTCTGCACAAATTAACTAGAGCTCTGAGGTCTTCAGAATCCACAGACTCTCATTGTTTCTTTCCACAACGTTTCACTGTTTCCTTTTTAGAGGATTTTACAACTATAGTCATGTTTAAACTTTTTCCTTGCATCATTTATGTATATATGTATATATATATATGTGTGTGTGTATGTATATATATGTGTGTGTGTGTGTGTGTGTGTGTGTGTGTATACATATATATATTAATACACACACACACACACACACACACATATATATATAGTTTCTTTGTTTTTGTTTTGTGGTAATAATCAATACTGTAACTGCAAATGTCAAGTTTTGGTTATTATATGCAAGTCTGCATCCAATGAAATCTCTGATCTTTCACACTATGGATTTCTGGTAATTGAATTGTGGCAGAGTGACGGAGGATTCGCCTCATTGATTGAAGCTACTCTTGATGGAGCTGCAGTTATACACCAAATTGATTTCAAATGGTATCCCCTCTACTTGCTCATTTTAAACTTCTCATTGAAGTAATTGGACTTATTGAACAACAACAAACTTCTCAGACTGCGATTATTCTTGGTAAAGTCTCATATTTTCAACATTTTGCAGTGATAATGTGCTGGACTTTATGAATCTCAATGACTTTTTGTTTTCCTAATAGCTGCATTAAAGACCATCATCATTTAAAGGTAAAGATCTGACAGAGATGCCAATTGGACTCACTTAAGTTAATGTTGACCTCAAAGAGATATGTGTAGCTGTCCATATGGTTATCGGTTGGACTCGCTGCTTGTGTGCACCTGCCTGCTCCTATGGTTTCTAACCGTGTCTGCCAACACATTTGCTGAAGCTTTTTAAGCCCTTTTTCTCTTCCAACACTACTTCAGTGCTTCCACTTCGTTCTGAAGAGTTTGTTGATTGCCTTAACAGCACTTGCTTGAGTTCTCTTGATGCTGTTGCTCCTAAAAACAAAATTATCAACAACAAAAATCCCTGCCTTGACTAAATGAAACTACTTCAGCCAAGTAGAGAGGATGGCTTAATGTTATATCATGAATTGCCATAATGTTTTCAATTACTTGTGAATGCTCATCTGCAACAGACATTATTTTTAGGGTCCCATGGGTTCAAAACACAGTTTTTTGAAAGCATGCAGTACCAACATTTTTAATATTGTGCAGTTACATTTGCTTTTTTCACAGCCTATTTACATAAGTCAGAATTTACCCACTGCTGCTAAGACAAAATGATGTGTCTTTCTAACAATGTAGACCCAGCAGCAAAAACATCACACATTTTACTCTTGTTACCTGCTCTTGTCACTGATTCAAAGCTTTGTATCATAACTCTGTGATCACAAGTTGAACCCCATGGTGGGAATCTCCTCCTGAGCCCTCGAAAGAAAGTAGGACTGAAATCACTCTGAGGACTTTAGGTACTTATCCCTGCATCTCGGCACACACGGAGAGATGGCAGACACTCAAGCTTCTCTGTCTTACAGATCAACAGGATATTCAAAATACCAAAAAGCCTGGGGCACATGGACTTACAGTTTAGTCTTGAAGCCAGTTCGCTGCTCATTGAAGGGGTTTTAATAGTTCTGCACCAGTGGTTATGAGAACTGACTGTCCAAATTGGGACACCATTAGAATCACTGTCATCTGTCAATGTCTTGTGAAGCTTCCATGATAAAGGACATGAAATTATAACAACACTGTACTTTATTGAGGCTCCTCCATCAATGGCAGAACCTGGTGAGAATGATCACATGACTCTGGACTTTCCAGATAAAGTGGCATTTCGAGTGTGTGTCACTTCGGTATCATGTAATGTTTCTCCAAGTGACATAACATACAGAGGTGCACAAATGCCTTATGCATAATCTGGAGCTGTCTCAGACACAAATTCCTTCCTTAATATTATTGCTAGCTGTTTCTAACTTTTGCTATTTAGCTAACAAATAAAGCTTTAAAGTTGAGGACTGATTGACAGATGGAAGTCATGATATCATTGGTTGAAATCAGTTGGTTCATGCCGATGTAATCATGCATCATACTTTGTTTACCAGGAAAAGAAATTAATTGGATTTTGATTTAAGATTATAAATATATTGATTTTTTTCATTGTTGGTTCTGCATATGTTGTTAAAATACGTGCACACTACGATTTTCAGCAAAAAAAAAAAGAAAGAAAACCTGTCAACTGCTCCCTGTCAGGCACCAAAAAGCTGAGACTTAAATCAAAGTAAAGGGACAGAGAAGACTGAATCACAATCACTAAATTGCTAATGTTTGCCTCTGTTTGCTGGATGCTTATGTAGGCAAGCATTTGATAGTAACTTTGGAACTTAAAAGTTAATTAAATGTCACTGTTCACAGTTTATTGCTGCTGCCTCCAAGTCTCCAAACATTAGTTAGTGAATTAGATAGTATGGGTTTAAACATTCAATCAGATTTGGGCTATTCTATTTTTTATTATGGCACCCATTTTCATGTTATCCTCATAAAGCTGTACTATGTTGTGGGTGTAGAAGCCTGTAAAAAGGTTGGTGTACCAAACTATGTATTGTTTTTCAAAACTCCTGCTTATCATGTCAATGGTTTGACATCTGTGCTTCTTGTGAATGACTCATACTAAGTCATTAAACCGAGAAGGGGAAGAGGAAGGAAGGTAAGCTTAAGATAAACCTTTAAAGAAACCTGTTATAAACAGTGAATTTTTATGAACATATCTAGGTTACAAAACGCATTTCTAGACTGCGACAGAAACATGGGGGAAACCATTTCACACACAACACCAAAAGGTTTTGATCTCCTGCAAGAGGCATTTTCTCTGAACCTCCTACTTAATGTTTTGACACCGTTATCCATGTAAATGCTCAGCGCGACGCTTATGAATACTGAGAGCTCTCTTTTGCACATGAATTGTCAGAGTGGTTGGAGATCATTTAATTCTTAGGAGATGGTGATTAACACATGCATTCATTTCAGGTTATGCACCTCTTTGATGCCAGTGGAGAGAGAGAGAGCGAGCAAAAGCAGACGAAGGAGAGAGATGAGGAGGAGGAGAAGGAAGGGAGAGAAAGGGAGGGGAAGAAGAAAGAAAGAAATACAAAGAGACAGACAAAGAGACAGCCACGCAGGGATGGGAGAGGCAAATCCCTCATAACCATGTATTACCGATGTGTGGCAATGTACAGGAAAGAATCTTCATTAACAATGTTGATACTAAGCACAGCCTCATTCAGAAGCACAAAGAGCACTTTGCACAGGCAGACATTATCAACATTGCTCTTAGCACGACAAAGACTGGAATGAAAAGAGGCAAACCATGTATTGTACAATAAAAGCTACCAGTAATCACTTTCCAATTTCCTCTTTAACGACATTGTCCTTCTCTGACATCGTGTTCAATTAAAAGCAAAATTTCGGCACATTTCTGCACGCAGTAAATGTGGTATTTGTGGTGGGTGTTTGTCTGAGTGGGGGGAGGGCTCATTTTGAAAACTGAATAAATTATGTGCACATATACATCTAAGAGTGGGGAGCAGTGTAATGTAATATGGGTAGTTCTTGTTTGTACGGAGGAGGGATAAAAGATGGGCAGATGAGACATTTGATGGTGGCTTTGCATTGTAATTATAAGATTTAACCATTTAAAGGGCTATAGAGGCAGTCATTATCCCCCTCATAATGCTTTCAGCCAATTTCTTACAGTACAGAGCTATTTTCATCGCCTCACCACTCATAATATGCCAACACCTTCCTTTGGGTAAATATCTCATTGTTTTTAAAGGTCATGTCCCAAATACTGATTCATAGCTCATGCAAAAGGGCAGATGTTCTTGAATGAAACCAGTGCTAAGGTCATTTTGCAGAGTAATAACCATCTATACGCTGTATCTGTTATCTGTAATCTTCTTACCATCCATGCATCTTGTCTGTTATCCATCCATACGTCATCTCTGTGGATCAGCGGCTTGCAGCAGGTCATGGTCTGATTCCCTGTGAAACCCTTGAATTATGTCTTTTAACTGCAACAAACAAAATACTTCCTTCAGTCTTTAGTTTCTTGCTCTATATCTCTGCTGGTTGAATCCTAGGCATAATCCATGTCAAGGAAAATTATGTGAAATGTGTTTTTGTTTATTTCTTGATGTAAATTTAGAGCCCTAAAGCCTATCATTCTGCCATAGTGCCATGCACAGCACAAGCTCCACCTAAAACCAGCGCACTGAGACAATAAAGGAAGGAGTGATTGGTCTCCACTCAAACTGTCAAACTGCAACATTAACTGATACAGTACCATTACTTCAACTTAGTGCTGTCTGTGGCTTTGCCTTTGAAATGGCACTTGGAGGTGATTCACAATGAGTCACTAGTTTATGAAAAAGGTTTGTGTGGGAGTTGTTTTTATAAAGTGTTTATGAATAATGCACAGAAAAAAGTGAGGCAGTGGGAGAGCAACGCTGTATAATCCCAGTGTATTGACCCAAGTGATTTCAAACAGTATTATCAGTTTCAACTTAAAGCCTTGTGCAGAATTCAACAGTTTAATCATTAATGTGTTCACTAAGAACTCCTCCCTTAGTTACCGTTGCTATGCCTCTTAGTTTACTGTAGCTGCTGATAGAAAAACGGCACCTTGCAGATTTTATCATGTGCCGCTAGCAAGCCAATTAAGCTAGCATGAGTCAGTTGGAAACATGGCCCTCAAATGACTTTTTAAAATGTTTTTGCTGAGTCATTTTAAAATTCCTGTAAACACTTCATATAATGCTAAAGCTGCACATCCCAGACAAACGGTTAGCATTCTACCAGCTGTTTACTCATGTCTAAGACTTGGAAATTAAGAAACAGAATAGTTCTCCCATTGTATTATTCTTTAGATCTACATATTATTAGAATTAATTAGGACAATGACGGAAACTGTAAGTTCAGGCTATTATTTCAATCAAACAATAATTTGTAAGTCTGCTTACTTTGACGCTTTTTTGTATTTATTTATCTCAGGTATTTATGCCTACAGAAATGTAGATTTTCTAAAATTCAACATGGAGCAGGAGCTGCTCTTATATATACAAGATAGGATTTTATTTGCTATCTATATAAAGTGTAATATAGAATAATATAAAATATATTGAATTCTAAAATAAAGTCAGTAATGTACCAGAGATAGTAAGTCAGATTTTATGTTGCAGCAGATTAACACATGGTATTAACACCACAGATATTCCCTTTTGGGTTTTTGATTTTGGAAAAAAACAGTAAAAAAAATTACAACCTCAACCTCTTTGAAGGCCACGTATCTCTGGTATTACAGCTCCATGCACACCACTTCATCGTGTTAAAAAATCCGAAGCTTGACATGTACACTGTGCATTGTAAAATGGTTGCTAAGCTATAAATGGACAATAACTGTTGCAAATCAAATTGCAATTTTTAGTTTATTGGGTTACTTAAAGACAAAATCCCTGTAAACTGCTGTAATGCTGTTATTCACAGCATTAGAAAATGATTTAGAATTGCACGTTTATCACCACGGTGGACTTCAGCATTCATTGAAATCATACATGCTGTAGTATTGAAGTTCTTTGCAAAGTTCTGACATGAGTCTTTCACAAAACATTAAACCAAGGATACAAATGATCATAAAACCACAAACAGAGGTCACTCCATGGAAAGGTGTCTTAACAATGAAAGAGACTCTGACTTTATAGACAGTGTATACACTTTCTACTCCACCTTGTTGTGGGTGTAAAAGCTCAGACAGCCAGCTCACAAAGTCAGCCTAACACACCGTAAAATATTGTTTTATTATAACTTTAAAAAAGTTGCCCGCGGTCTTGTTTTGATTTTCTCTTGCAGCTTTTTGCTTTGTATGGCTCACATAGAATAATTTACGTTTATAAATATTTTTGCTCTGAATTTTAACGTTACGGTTGGACACACGTTATTGCGAGTGTTACCATAGTACTTGGGCAGAGCCACAGACAACTTTATGATAGACATTTTTGTAAATAAATGATGGTATTTTACCTACAATGAATATGCACTTCCAACCTCATACGTTTTTGATCCAGATCAAGGGATGACATTGAAATATTTATGATGCTGATGAGACATTTTGGCTCTGGCCACATGAAGTTACCATTTGCTCTAATTTGTCACATTCCGTGCTTTCAAAAGCAAACCCCACAGCATTCAGTACTGTCTATCTCTTTTTCCAAGGGTACGTTTAAAGAAAAAAATTAATTTGTTGTACACCTTTTAGTGGGAAACCTCTTTATATTTTACAAGAGCACTTTGACCAGCAGCGGTCTTTATAAATCAAATTACCCAGTGTCCTTGAGTGTTGATGGTAGCTTTTACAGAGAGGGAAGAATCTAAAATAAATGCAAAAACTGTCAGCGTGTGTTAGAGTGTAGCACTCATTTATGTGTTTGTTTTCAAAAGAAATCCACCCTGAATGCTTGTATTACTTCAGAAAATAGAAAATACAATTTCCTTTCATCAGCTGAACTCTGCTGTATCTGCATGTGATCGTGTACGGAGGAAATAAGATAGTGAGTGGGGATCTGGGGAGCAAGAGAAACAGGTGATGGTGCTGGTATCATCACGACTGGCCTGTCACTACGTGTGGACAAACCATGTGGGGAATGACGGGGGACAAAGGAGGCGATTAGTTGGACAGAGCACTCGTAATACACTCTCCGGGGACCAGTAAGTCAGGCAGCTCAATGCTGCAGCCAGGTTCACTGAGCAATTAAGAGAGCTGGGGGAGTCAAAGTGGCTTAGCCTGATGCTCTGCAGCTCTGTGCCAGTGCTGAGAGCAGAGGGTCACTTTCAACCCCTATCAGTCCACCTGTGTGTCTTAATGCACCCATCCACACTGGCTAGACGAGCCGAGAACAGAGCCAAAGGGACAAGTGGGGCCAAAGCAGTACATGGGGGGAATTATTCTCCCCTCTCCCCATAATTGTGTCTGACATATCCTTTGGCTTCCCTCCCAGATCAGCAATACATATATTTTTCTTTATACCCTTGTTATCCCTGGCTCCTTAATGAATTATTTATAGTGGGGAAAGTGAAGGGGTAGAGAGCATTTCCCTCAGAGTAAATATACCAATAAAAGGAGAGATGACTGCAATAAAATGATATGGAAGGCATCATTTGCCCTTTTGCCAAAATGGGTTTAAAAGTATTGTGGGTTACGCACGCGTTTTAACTTAAAAAAAAAAAGAGATGAGCTCTTTAGCAACATGATTCTCAGAAGACACACACTGTGTGAGTGTGACTCCAGAAATTAGTATTGGATGGGCCTTTGTTGTAAACTCCATCATAATTAATTTGTGATGCACAAACAATTGATCTTAACTGTTATAATCCTGGCTGTTGCATAAATGGAATTGATTAAATCCTCTTAAATATTGCATTTTCTAATGCAGTTTGACCTCCATGGTAGAGTAAGCACAAACATAGTGATCGAATTGTTGCTCCTGTTGCGGGTTTCTCCCAATTTCAGAGTGAGTGTCAGATATTACCCATGACTACCTGGCAATCAGAAACACACAATAAAAACCTTACTGTAATGGATGCGTTTTAACAGTAAGGCCCCAGGACAATCCTCACAAGGTGTTTTTCTGATTTGTTTTTTTTTCTCTCTCTCACTCTACTAGTCTGCAAGACAAGCAAGATTACAAGAATGAAGGCAGTAATGCCTTGAGGGGAACAATTTCCAACTTACCAGTAGCACGTTCATGAGCACTCTCTCACCTCAAAGGTCCTCAGAGAAATCTGTGCTCCAATTTACAGTTTCCAGGAGAATGTGAGAAATAACTGTCTTCAAAACGAGGAATCAGGTTCTTTGTTAGATTTCACTGAAGGAGCTTCATAGAAAGATCTCAGGGTCGAAAATGAACACCACTCAATGGCCCTCCTTCTCCCCATGTATGTTCGGACGCCCTAATTTACAGCCATTCTCATTTATTCTTAAATCCCCAAAATGATTTTCTCACATGCCAGAGTGAAATATTCTACCACATATGATTCTGCATGACGTTTTTGCACTTTGAGACATACTTGCTTGCAGAGTTCCAGTGTTTCAGAATCGCAGGAAAGGGCAGCAATAGGTCAAAGCAGAGAGCCTTTTAATTGGAGTTGTACATTATAAAAGAAGTGTGTGTGTGGGGGGGGGGGCTGTTCATTAATAATTGATCAAAGAGCCGTTAAATTGAAATGTGTTTGCATCAATTAATCATCCCCCCAGATGCCACTAATCAGCCTTTTCCATTGCAGCATCATAGCAACACTGCAAACTGCACAAGGTGTGGAGCTGAGACTAAGCCATCGTTCATCATGTCTTTCTTTGCTCTTAAAGCTGACCTCAAGTCTGTGACAGAGTGATTAAAACACTATTGCCATTGAGTGCTGCAGGCTTTACTCACAATCTCCTCTGAAAATTGGCTGCAGTCTATGCTGTGTACAGTGTGAAACTTGATTACCATGTTTCTACGAGTTATTGATATTCTTTGAACTTTAACAGGGTGGTGAGTCGTTCAGCAACACTCTGCGGCGACAGCTTCAGTTCACAAAATGTTCAGTTCGATCACTGTCAGGCTTTACAATTACCTGTTGAAGGGGGTGGACGCCCATTAGTCGTTTGTGAACACTGCAAAACAGAATTTAAAACAATGACTTTCAGAATGACTTAATCATAGATCCTGGTTACAAATGGGATCATTATACCTCAGCATAGGTGTATAAAAAGTTTCATCTACAGTATTTTATCCTTAAACATATAAAAGAAATAAGATGCAGAGTGTCTTTGTTTTTTTTCAAATAGAACACTTCCACAATGGATAGTGTGTCCAGCAGGGTTTGCTCTGCTGTAAAGTGAGTTACAATAAACAGTGAGGCTGCTTTCACCGCTGAGGTAAAATCCTGCTGGATAGTACACTGCATCATTTCTTTAGATACCTTTGTGGAATCCAGATAATAAAGAGTGGACTAACTAATCACATCTGCTTAATAGTAAGGTTGTTTAATGTAAATGTATTGTATGACTATTGTAAAATAAAGATAAACAAATGTAGATATAAGTCATATGGACTATGATTATTAGAACATCACAAGCCACTACTTCACATCATAGGAAGTTATTTTTTCATTTGAGTTATTTGATCTTAAATGCATCATCTGGCCAGCATGTACCCAAATCGAATGCAGTTGCACAATGGGATTGTGCATCTAGCAGGGGCATGCATTAATGTACAGCTGTTGCTAAAAGGAGCATATAGTTTGAAAAAAAGGAACAAACTGAATTATTTTGAAAAAATAAATAAAAGTAAGCATAAAATGATGATAAAAAGTGACTAAGGAAAGACGTTGCACTCAAGGCAAACTGTGGAGGACTTGGTGCTTTGTGGAATGCAAGACTCAGAGGCTGCTGATAAAATAAGTGTGTTTACCACAGTTTATATTTACTTTACACTGACGGGCTGGAACCCACTGTTCATGAGAGAACATCAGCACTGTGTAACAACGAAGCATTATATGTGTGTACTACACGGTGTGTGTGTTAAGAAATGTGAGTGCGTGTCGGCTGCACCTGCTGTGGTGTTCGTATTGCTGTGTGCCGAGCAAGCTGACCCTCGAATGTCAAAGTCACTTAGTGTTAATTGGTATACTACCTTAAATATTCTAAATTTAAAATTGTAATGATTGACATTACTCTCAGGTGAAGAAAGTTAACACATTACTGTAATGCATCACTGAACAGTAATGTTATAGACTGCGTAAAATGTTATTTGATAAACACATTTACACATGCGTGCATGCTGTGGTGTCTATTGCCTATTTGATTTATTGTTGTTTAATGACAGAAGCTGATTTAATCTAGTGCAGTTATAATTAGTTATTATAATTGGTGGTCTGTTCTATGCATATGCTGAAAAGTGCCTACCTGTAAAAGAAGCTGGGACAGATGGCCCAAACCATGGTCTGGTTTGCAAAGGGAAATATTGTCCACATAAACAGAGATAAGCACATCAAACAGCAACAGTTATCACTGTTATTATTAAATGTGCATTTCTGTCATAAGCATTTCATAATATAATATTGTATTTCTCCATGCTGCTCATGCTCCATGCTGAACTTACCCAAGGATAAGGTCATGCAAGATGTGATGCGTTCCAAAGAGTCACCTCCATCTAATCTGCCTGAAATCAGAGCCCCCATCTTTAATTAAGATGAAAGCACAAACTCATGCCTTTTTATATTTACTACATCAGTGAACATCCAGGTTAATCCAAGAAGGGATTATCTCCACTGACTGAGAGTGACCACTCATGGAATAAACTCACAGGTTAGGTGACTCAGTTTCAGAGGGCGTGAAGAGGTACAAAGTGGCCCAGCTACAAGTCATAATAGTCGGTCCCACTAAGCCATGTTAGGAAATGTCCCCATCATCTTTATTTAAAGTTTAATATCTCCTGGCTGTGTCCCGGGCCCGATGCTGTTGACATGAAAATGATCAATGACAGTAGATCAACCCCATGGGAAGTGCAAGATACACATCACATGATTAATGGCTTTGCCAGCTGTCATGAACTATACTGGACCAATACAGTGAAGGCTTCATAAATCATAAGTGTTCTGACACATGAAGTTTTTGTGCACTTTCTAAAAGCCAACATTTGGTGTGCTTTCATTTTCTTTTCTTTTTTTATTTCTGCAGTACTCTTAGGACCATAACAGGATCAATGTTGCTTCCAATTCTGTCTGTTTATAGTTACTATATTCTGTCGACAGTGGTGCTGTGCAAAATGCCTCGAGTCTAATGCTGAATTAAACATGAAATTTAAGATTACAAATAAGATGTCCCTCAGGAAAGTCTGTCATGCGCCGTCATACACTAATGAATGTCTCTTAAACCTGCATTAAGTGTTTACCACTTGAGAAAAGGAGTCCATAACAAATTTGCAGCAACAGAGCCCTGATATACCATCATCTTATCAAGTGCTTAAGGCTGAAGTATTAGAAGAGGTTTGGCTGCTTACACATCCAACAGACACAGAGCAATATGAGCATCCCATTGGGGTCTTTTTACTGTCTACCTGTCAAATGTAAGCCTCATATTCACCCACAGTTCAGCCCTAGTTTGGTCCAAGAACCCTTGAGGAAAATATGAGAGGATTTCTTTGGTTTTTCTAGACACTTAGATGTAAATCAACTGCAGGCAACTGAGAGCTGTGAAATAGTAAATACCATCAATAGTAATTGCAACCGTGGTCCAATTTGATTCTGCACACAGAATGAGTAGTTTTCCACACAACAGCATCTCACAGCAAACTTGAACAGCCACCTTGCTGAGAAGTTGGAAGCGTGCAGCTCTTCATCTTATTGCTCACTGTGGTTGCTCCTTCTTGTTTCATTACTCTTTGCAAAAAAAAAAAGACTGCTGTCTAGGTGTGTAGATTTTGATAAACATTTGTGATTAGTGCTAATCACTGTGACAAATCCGTTGTCTTTCCTATGAATCCTTCATGCATGTGATGACAATTTGAATCCAGCTAGGGTTTGAAGACTACAACGAAGACTACTACATAGAGAGGTAATTACTGGAGGTAAACACAGTGAGTGGCTATTGCAAAGAAAGAATACACAAAGTAATTAGATTCAATATCATCAAAAATATAATTTAATGGGGCTTTGCATTTTTTCAGTGGTCATTTATATTCTTTTAAAGTGTTTTAATTCCCCACATTTCACTGGTCATTATTAGTTTCTAGATGCAATTTCCTGCAGTCTTCTGTGTGTTGGTGAGAAACATTTTCTCACCTCTTATGTTAATAATAAACGTGAGATGTTATTCTATCCAATTTGTCTGCGTTTGCATTCCACGGAAATCACCACACTGCCATGTGGTCAATAATTCTCCTTAATGGCCGTATTAGTAAGACAGGTCACCAGGGTTACAACTTGGGAACGATTACATATCCACCCACCAACCACACATACGTATGCATGAGTTCATTACTCAAACATGCATGTGTGTGCGGAGTGTGCATAGACACTGAGAGGACAACAGCTGAAGGAGGAGATGTAGAGTGAGGGAATGGGAAAGAAGGAGCGAGATCGAGGTCAGAATTAATAGGACATTGAACCTTCACTCACACTGTACAATAGTGAGGCCATTACAATTATAATTATACTCATTAGCTTAATATCTCCTCCTCCATCCTGTCCATGATGATATGCAACTCTATTGAGATCCATCAGCTTCATACCCACTGGGACTCAAATTAACATATGGTGCATTTAACGATGTGGAAAAATAAAATACTTGATATAGATCTAAAATAATTATTTACATGACCATGCCTTTGGGAATGCATGGCATTTCTATTAACACAGAGAAATATTAAAAAGAAAAGTTTCATATAATTGCTCACATTCTTGAACAAGACAGCAAGGCCTGTTATTATTTTCCTATGTCTTGATTCTGTACATCAAATCGGTGGGTTCACGTTTTGAACCACAGCATTTCTGTATGAAGATGATTGTTTGAAAAGGCGAATCCATGGGTTATTGTTTCACGGAGGAGACGTAAAAGTCAGAGGAAATTTGCTTGTTTTTAGGCTTCAAATCAAAATTTGCCAATTTCTTAGCAGTTCAAGGTCGCTCTTCACGTCGTCTCCTCCACTCTTTACTCAATCCAAACAACAAGTTTGTGTGAATTTATCAGGTCATTTTAATCTAACATGGCGAGGTCAGCACACAATGAAGAGCAGCTACTATCAGAGAGTGGATCTGCAGAAATATTTGCCAAATGCCAAGAGGCAAAACAAAAAAACACTGGAAAGATATCACAACTTTAAATAAAGCCTGTCAAGAGCTATAAATTCAGTTCTCTGTGACCTGGTAAATGGAATAGGATAGCTTAAAATCTGTGTGTTTGCTATATTTTTATCACTATGACAGATGTGCATGACTGTTGTATGGTGAACTTTTAAAATTCGTGTTTTCACCTTCATATTTTTAGATCATTGTCTCACAGCCTGTCCAGGATAAACTGTCTCTTGACCACTGTATGCTGGCATGGGATCCAGCCATACTGGGACCCTAAATGGGATAAGCTGATATTGTAAAAAGATGGATGACTGAATGCAATAGAGTCTCCCTGGAGAAAACGAGTATCTGTTATGAGAATGACAGGCAATATGTTCTTACCGGTGAGTGAGCAACTAGTGAACTCAGGTAGGGGGCATTTGATTTAATGCCCTTTTTGGTGGCCTTATGTGATAATGTGTACTGTAGGGGCCCTCGGGTGCTCTTCTGTTGCAAAAAATGCAATGCAGTGCCATAAATTACACTAGGTTAAACAAATTAGTTGGCCTCATGCCTCTAAATCCTTAAATAAGTAATTATATCATGTATGCATATATTATGGTATGCATTAACTCTAAATGACATAATAAAGTATTTTAAATCTTAACCAGGGTTTAGAACAGTTTCACTATAAATGCATTACAACTTTCTGCTTTGATGTCCAACTACATGCAGCTAGTGTAGGACAAGCTCGAGAAAGCTGCAGTATGAAAGCAGAATTTAATAGCCAGCCAGATATCAACACATCGCCCAGGAGCACATCTGCCTAGCATCGTCATCAGTAAAGAGCAATGAAGTCTGCAAAGGCAGGGTGTCAGGGTGGACTTTGTGTGTCCCATGTGAAACCAAAAGTCAATGTTAAAGTTAACTCAGGTAACATACTTAACTCAATCACATACATGATTTGACTTGATGTAGTTTTGGTACCTAAACCTAATAAAACTGCCACAATTTTCACGTTACCATGTGTTTTTCTGGTACACCTGTCGCTGGTACTCTCCAACCATTATATATATATATATCATTTTGGGAGTCATTGTCAAGTGTGCTCAGTGAGGTGAGGCAGTGCTCTTTGGCATCTCAGAAAAGAACCATCTGGTAGTTGCATTGTCCACAAATTGCCACACCACAGAGAGGAAAGCTGTCATCTGTCTTGAATTGCATCTTTGAGGCTGAGAGCTCATATAAAGAACAACCAACAAAATGGAGTCAAGGAACTCTGAGCAGCAGCAAATGGCAAGTGAGGTGCAGGCACAATGATTCCTTCCACAAAGCCAGAAGAGACATGATTGAGCTCAGGTACTTAGCAGGTAAGCTTTTTTATGACAAGCAACATGAGCAGTAGAAGTTTGCCAGCAAACTTAGCTAATGAGCAGGGAGTCACCTGAAAGCTAAGGCAACTTTCAATGTATATTTCCACCAGTACCGTATGTTATGTGGGAGTGTGAAAGTGCAATTTAGGTAGTCTGAACTGACTGAAAATGAACTGTTTCAATTTGGAAAAAGACCGATTTTCTGCGGCTATAGGTATATTTATTTCCCATGAGTCACAACCATGTCTTGCATTCTGTTAGCAAGCTTTATCTGGTCTTTGTTTGAGACACATTCCCTGAACAGAAAAGAGTGATTTAAATGATTCTGCACCTTGCCACTTGCTAAAACAGTAAGTTGGCCCATAGTTAGTTTTGAACATTTTGAACGTTATTGTCGCCCTGTACTACGCCTCCTCTCGCACCATACTTCAACTACAGGAGGAATGTTCAGGTATTTTGGACTTAGACTTCTAATAACAAGAAACATCTTACAATGAAAGGTGAAAACTGAAAAATAAAATGCAACAATCAGCACAAGTATGTGTCCAGTGCTGACACTGAAGGCGGTGTTAGTGTGACTGAGGGAGGCAGAGCACAACATCCTCATTAAATGCTATGTCTCAGGCTGTGAACAGCGAGGTCTGACCCTTTGATTACACCAGAGCTAGGGACAAAGGCAATCCAAAAAACCTCCTACACCACTATGATTAATGCCACAGGAGCCGAGGCTTCCCCGTGCTTTTTTGATCCTATCAGATAATTTCTGTCATAGTGGCTTCCAAGATAAATAAATCAATAAAACTGAAAATGAAAGTATAAAAACCATTAGGCAACATGGCAGGGAAGAGACTACAATCTGGTGACACGAAACAACTTTCATTGGACACTTAAGTCTGCAGGCAGTTGTCTATGTATACACTACAGTTCAATAAAAGTAAATTATTTTGTCATTGTATTCTACAATGACTGTTAAATGTGATAAAATGGAGTCAAAGAGAAAAATTTTATTTTTTTTTTTGAAACACTGAACATTAGCCTCCAGAAAGCCTCAGCTGGATAGCTTCTGAAAGGTCCTTTTTTCTGTTTTTCTCCATGCTGGGAATGACTCTGTTGCAGGCAGATGAATGAATAAATGGAAATTCACTGCAAAAGAAAAGTTGAGGTGGAGGTTCAGCTATGGCCAGAGATGAAAGTGGCCATGCTGCTTCTGCCTAAATTAAACATAGATAACAAATGTCATAGGAGAACAACCACAAGTTAAATGTAGTGCAAACACAAAAGAGACAATTTCAGGGGTAATTACAAGCTTAACCTCCCCATAATATTAACATGGATGTATAGCATATAGATATGTTTATATATGAAGTATATATGGGCAGACTTTGTGCATTCACTGAAAGCCTGAACATCTCTTATATTTACTCAAAAAATATGTACCACTTACATTTTCTCACAAATCCATAATTAAAAACTAAATGTATGCATAATCCCCACCTCTCCCTCAGTTTAAGTGCTCATACTTGCTTTTGCTATCTATAAATTATTAGCTTAATCCATTAAAAGCACAGGCTGAGGCTGATGTCATGTAACTTGACAGTTTAAGCTCTTCCTTTTATTTTACAGCCCAGTGCTAGAAAGCAAGTGACCAGTGCAGCCCATTGCCACCAAGACTCAGACTCAGTCAAGAGACAATGCTAAAATGATATGAGATTTGTTACATTGAAAGGAAAGCTTCTGGCCTATCAGAAGCTGAAGCTGATACTGAAGAGAGATTACATACAGTCCCTTAAACCATCGGGAAACTTGTAACAAAGTGAAGAAAATCTGCAAATACTTACTTCATTACGCATTATGTTTTTTTGCATTCTGACTGTGTGCTGAGTTTTTTTTCTTGTCATTCTGCACTAAGAGCTCAAGAGATGGGAGGAAAATTACCCGGGAAAGACAGTTATATAGTAAAGGCTTACGTTCAGTACATTAAGTCAGATGGAAATGTTCATATGGGAACAAGCTCTTAGGCCTGAGAAGCAAGTGACATCAGAGAAAATTGCAGACAGTAATGATCCCTGAGCAGTAATGTTACCCTGAGCAGATTTCTCTGCTAATGGACAGACCAGTGAGCGGTGCTACGAGCTTTGATAAACATCTTGCACATATCAATGCAACTCAGGCTTACAAATTTTACTGTATTTTCTCTTGGTTTGTTTAGTTGGTTGGTTTAAAGAAATATGAGGTTTGTAATCACAAATTGAAATGGCCACTCAGACACAAAAAACTTTTATGTAAAGTGATACTTTAGATATACTTTCTAGATATGAACTAATAACTGGGACAAAAATGTGTAATACTTGCCTTAGCTTATTTTCTTTTCCTGAAATGGTGACGGGATGAGCAGCTTCTCATGTCAGGGCTGGAAGTGGCATTAACTAAAAGTGCCTGAAGTGTGCTTTACTTTTGTTTTGTTTTTTTTTTATTCTGAATTTATAAATGCAGAGCAATAGCATTATTAGCAGTTCTATTAACGGTAATGTAATAGACTGAATCACCTCACCCTTTTTCAAATTAGACTTAAAAATGCAGTTTAATGATTACAAAGGTAACAAAGTATATACAATTATTCCAAATATAATTAGAATATAAATTGTGTTATTCGTTGTGTGGACGCAAATGTAAAATCTAATATGAATTGGACTTGTATACAGACAAAGTAAATCAGGAAATATAGTTTGTTTTTGCACGGGAATTGAAGAAGGTGTCCCTATATGTTCTTATATTTGATCTTGTAACTTTCAGAGTGGTTTTGTGAAATCCGTGCAATAGTTTCATCATGTTCTCAAATAATTCAGCCTCAGTACTTACCCCACTGTTGAAAATGGTTATTGCTTTATTTGTATCTGGTAAGGTCATGCTGCCCCTATACCTTCCCTTCGATTATTCCATTTGTAGTAATCTTTGCTGTAAAAAGAAGCTACATAGTTCAGTGTATTGTTTGTATTGTGTATTCACCACCAACTTGCCTGGCGAAGTACATTCACACACAGAGTACATGCAGGCATCTGTGGACGGATGCAGTCCAGTAATTTGTGTCCACAAAGAGCGAGCTGCAGGAATGAATGGGGGGGGGTCTATCCTCTGCTCATTGCTGTTAAAAATTGTCTGTGATCATTTCTTTTGAAAGCAGACAAACAAAAATGATGGAAAAGGTGTCAAGCCTAATGCTTTGGGTTGTTAACGCTGCTGATTTTGGTGACCAAACTCTGCCCCCGGTCCACATGTGGCTCTGATTATAATAGGCCTTGTAGTTTTGAGAAGCAATGACCCTAACTGCCTAAAAGCTGTTCTGAATCAGGGACAAGGAAATATCCTTCCCAGTATGTTTATTTTGCCTTTGCTGTGCCTCCTTCTCTAAAATATCTTAATATGGTCATCAAGATGCTCCAAATCCACAGCGGCATATACAATTACTGAATACATTAGTGTGCAACATCTGGAATCATTAAAATTGTACTTTTTTGGGGCGGTTTGGTGAAGGAATCGTTAAAGTAACCAGTGCGATATAAAACTTGAAATAAGTTGGCAGGTGGATGTGACATGATATGTATGCTAATCTCTCCTCCACTGTGAAACATGAATGAATGTGAAATATGAATATGGAGGAGTGCTATCCACACCTGCTGTTTCAGGACACCTGGCCATTACACTGCCACATAGCTGCTACTTAGGGAAGTTTCTTCAAGGTTGCTTCTGTGCTCTTCCTGCACTTTAAGGCTGCACATCTCCATTTAGCATTTATCATCACTAAGGCTTTTATCTTATACAATACAGTGCAGCCTGTCACCTATTTTCAGAGGATAAATTATACTAGTGAACATCTCAGGTGTAAAGAACATATCATTCCCCATATCCATTTACAGAAATGAGTTCATTATACAGCACAGAAAGGAAAGACATTTTCCCAGACCCAGCAGCTGAAAATAATAATAATTAAAAAATAAGGAAATAGTTTTTTTTATACATTTTTGTTTGATTAAGATTTGTCCCAGGGGAGCTGTACCGCTTCTCAGTGCCCATCATTAAACAGGCAAACAGCATGAGGATCAGAAGAGTGAGAATGAAAGCTAAAATCTTGGAATAATTATCTTCATTCTGTAGCTTTTAAGTTTCCACAGCAGAGGATCACACTTGTCAGCATCTCTCCACACAAGGGCATGCGCGAGACAGCTTTACTGTATGGCATGTGTCGTATGGCCACTTTGTTGTTTACTGGTTTCTTAATCATCGTCTAAGTGCTCAGGGAGGGCTTTTTTTTTTGGAGGAGTTTTTAATGTAGAGAGAATAAATCATTTTGGTCCTGGATTAAGACAGACTTCACAGAGTCTCTGGCAGAACAATAAAACCTCCATATGCACATGAATGCATTCTAAACAATACACACAAGCATATACATGACACCAGGACTGCAGAATCCAGTAAGTGGTGCCCTATAGCCAGTGCTGGGAGAGCCTCTGCTAGCTACCAATGTGTTCTGCTAGCAATCACAACCCACTGAGTCACGGGCCAGTGGAAAATGTCAGATAAACATCACACTGAGAACAAGCTTCCTCTTTCTGTCTGCCTCTCTCTCCGGCCGT
Organism: Datnioides undecimradiatus; assembly: GCA_008933995.1. Classification (NCBI taxonomy): domain Eukaryota; kingdom Metazoa; phylum Chordata; class Actinopteri; order Lobotiformes; family Datnioididae; genus Datnioides; species Datnioides undecimradiatus. The sequence goes on along the minus strand of WARS01000032.1, from coordinate 2,692,029 downwards.
ATAAGTGGTTTAAGAATAGCACTGGAAATGGAGCTGCTTATTTTAAGTGACACCATGAGAGTCAAAAGGTCAAATGAAATATACAAGGTTAGAACGGGCAAACACAGTGCTGAGTAGATTGGATAACGGAGGCGCATGTTAGGGTGTGTTGTGGTTTTTGCGCTAATTCAAACACCATGCCACGTGTTATTCTGTCTCGCAAACATCTCTGCTGTCACCCTCTGTTATATACTGTGCAATAAAGGAGGGACATTTGTAGAAAACAGGGAGGGGACTGAAACTGAATCACTACTGCAGAAACGCTGCATTAGGACTAAGCTGAGACTTGGCTTACTCGCAATCGTCTCAATTCACACCTTCACACAAACATTCACAAAAGCTTCTTGTAATTTCCTGTGAGACCTTAAAAAACACAGTCAGGAACAGCTCTCACTGCAGGCTGGTATTGTAAATCACATGAGGGCAGCTCTGATATTTCATTTTTGCTGAACATTTCTGTGCTCATCGACCGGTGGGGGAAAGTAGCCTGTGAAACATCTCCTCCAGTTTCATGACGTATTACATGAACTCTGGGCTGCGCTGCAAGTGGGACTTACACCATGTAACACTTTAGTCAGATATAATAGCTTTTTACTTATTAAAGTAGTGGATGTAAAAAAAACAACCCCACTTTATGCTACTTAATACTTACACATCAGTGAATTTCAGGGGGAATTATTTCATATTTTACACACAAAACCTTTATAAGCTTATTAAATTTGATGTTATGCTTTTACAGACTGCCAGCAGTATAAAGTAATTAAAATGTAGCTTCAACTCGACCTTGTATAACATATAAATGCATCATCAAAAATCTAGATAGAATATATATGTAATGTACTACTGATTTGTGAAATGAATACCTTTAGATATATTACTTCAGTGTATTTTGATGTACATACTTGCATGTGAAAAAATGATTTTTATCTGAAATTAAGTAGTTCTACATTTTGATATTTCTGCTTTTAATTATCCCATTTAAATGCAGATTTCTACTCAGTTGTATGGCTGAAAAAACATTTTATACTACACTGTCTCACAATACCACAGATGTATTTTCTTGCTCCATCTCTTCACTTAATCTATATGATATCCAAACAATATATCATATCCTAGACTTTATGTATATTTCCCCAAAAGGCAGTCTAGCTGCTATTCTCAATAGATTACTGGGGGGATAGTATAATTTAGGAGGGCTGTGAAATGTAAAGATTTAAGTAAAACATCTGAATTCTTAAAACTATATTGAATAAAACTTTTTTAGAGCCTGAAGCTTTTAGTTTTTGCTAATTTGGCTTCATAAATCTGACCCCTTTCCTGAAGTTTAAAACCCTTTTGTACAGTTGTGATAACGGTTCTCAACCCCAAACATTTAGGATGTCATTCTGCCTTAGTTCTCCACTTTCAGAAGATAAAACATAGTTTTAAGTGTGATCCTTTTCCTCGGGTGCACCTCATTGCTTTGTTAACTGAGTGCTGCCCAACCCTCTACTGTATAGTGGCTGCACAGAGCAGAGATGAGCGACTTGTAGGTGCTGTCCAGTTCCTCCTCCTCTTCCTTCTCTTCCTCCCTGGCATTCACTTGCAGTGGCAGCCGGTGATCATGGCAACGGCGGGTCTTTGGCGGGGCCATTCAGGTCTAGACTGGTCCAAGCTGCAGTAGACTGCTGGCTGCAGTGCTGAGGCGCTGTGTTTAATTAGGCCCATCCTGCTGAGCTGCTGCTGTTTATTTCCCCTGTGACACTCGGCTGATCTCCGCTGAGCAGCCAGAGAGAGAGAAGGAGAATCATTATGCATACACTTCTGCACAATAGCTCCTTTACGCTAACTGCTATATAGGCACATGAAGTTACTCACATACACACTTGCACTCAAACACAGTGCAGAAATACTCTCTTATGGCCTGACTATAGTTTGCCAGGTACACTCATTTCTGGTGAATTTCATTCTGTGCACACACAACCACTTTTGAGAGAGACAGTATAGCAGCTCACGGTGCTCAGCCAGTGATCCTCTGGTCTTAGCCTGCACTCTCACATTATGACACTGCAGCAATGTGCTAGACTCACAAACCACTAAAACCACTTCATAAGTCCTAGTCCAGGAGCTGACAAAGCGTGTGCTTGATATTAGCTTTGTCCTCATTTAGATAAGTGATCAGTCGTCAACTGAATTAGTGATGTGTTTCCTGAAGGGAAAGAACTATATCAGTAAAAGAGTATCTCAACATTTAGGGAAATGTGCATTTTCAATTTAGAGTTAGATGATTAGATTATCCACTCTCATGTCTGTATGGTAATATGAAACTAAAGCCAGCAGCCAGTTACTTTAGCTTAGCTCGAAGCCTGGAAACAAGCGAGATAACAGCTAGACTGGCTCCATCCAGATGTAACTGCTCATCTAAAAGTTGGAAGGAACTGCCTCAAGACCAAGAAATAGTCCAACCTCTCATCAAACCATTGGTTACCTTCATACATTTCTCTCAACAATAAGATATAATAAGATGTAATGTCTTTGTGAGTTAGATTTAGAAACATTTTCTACATTTCAAAACAATGTTTTTGTGTGAAAATTACTCTTGTAAACATTAACCTGCCCATGCTGTTTTGGTGGAAACCTGTCCACAGTTAAACATCTAAACAACTTATTTCAGCATTGAACCTAATGGCAAAGTGTCTTGACTGACAGCCCAATGGACCAAATCATTATTTTCATTATAATCATTATAGTAGCTTCATGCTGACCAAACAGACATGAGAGCTATTGTCCTGCTCATCTAACCCTCGATCATACTCTGACAGAGAGCTACTTGAGCACATCGTGTGAGCGAAAGGAACAAGGTATAAATGCAGAGGTGTTTTATGACAGTTATTAGGGCACAGATTTATGTCAAAGCATGACTGTGACACTTCTTAAGGGAAAAAAGCTGAACTTTTTTGTAAAACTGAAAAACTTTAACACACACACCGCTCTGTGTCTCTCACACACAGTTGAAAATAGAGTACATGTCATGTGGGGGAAAAGGGCAGTAGTCGTGTCTCTCTGGTACAAAAAAAAATCAATCCAACAAAAAAAAAAAACAGAAAAAAAAGGAATAGCTCTGACAGAAGTAAAGTTAGGCCTGTGAGTTTCCCAGGATCCCTGCAGGGCAGAAACTCTGCTGAGTTCTTTTAAACATTAGCTGTTTAATTTAAGTGTGGGTCCAGTGAACTGGAGGAGAATTACTGTTCTCTACTGGGTCTCTATGCGGTGGGGAGAAGCATCAGGTCAGCACATCGCTGCAGCCAACACAGAGAGACAAAGATAGATGGTTTATCAGAATACCTCAGTACCAAACAGCTCATAGGACACGTTTTCCCTACATGCAATTTAAGCTGCTTAGCTAAACAACTCTGGAGCGGAGCAAAGATAGACGAACAGGATAATGTGCTGTCCACACATTTTTTCCACCTTTTTACTTTCCTCATTGTGTTTCAGTAGCTGCAAATTGAGAACAATTGGAACACATGGCATGTTAAAAATCAGTTTGACTACTCTGGCACCTACCGAACTGTGAAAGTAGGACTGGCAGAGCAACCATATGCTGCGTGCCAGATCCTTCTTGTAACACAAACAGTTCTTCTACACACACACACAGACACACACACACACACACACACACACACACACACACACACACACAATTATTTAGAGGAAATATGATTGATTTCCTGCTTTTAACTATGAACATTCACTGATTTAAGCCCTCTAGATGTAATGTCAAACAAACCTGCAGGCCGATCTCTGAAAGACAAACATGTAGATGGCAATATCTAGGTTGATTTTCTCACAGTTATAGTGGCAAATATCAATATCAAGGTCATTTAGATGTTTAAGTTTAGATGGGTAGCTTGTGAATCTATATTTCAGCTCCAGGTGTTCAATTGTTATGGCATAACAAATTACATTTTTGTTTTCTGTTTTCTGGCAAGCAGTTTCCTTGGCCCGTAAGCTAAGAAGAGAACATTTTCCTTGTTAAGTGGAACAATTTCTCCTCTTTAGGCTAAATATATGTGAAGAATAATTCATGAGGACACACTTCTTTAGTATCCGCTTTGGCTTGTAATTCATCGGCCACATGGTGTCATTGTGTCTGGATGATAAAGTGACTGAAAGTGGCAAAAAGGACATCCAGGAATTCTTTTGAAGTGCACAGCTGTGCTCATATCAGTTGTATATGAAGTATAATGAGGGACCTCCTTGTCACTGTCACCTGTGATAGACTCATCAGACTCCAAATCACAGGGCTAATGGAGAGATCGCCCAGTGGGATACAAAGGAGAGATGTTGCTGCATGAGGTTACTGTGGCACCTTAGCATTAAAATGGGATGCATAATGGCAGATTTATTTATGGTGTTAATGTATTTGAGAGGAGCTCATTTGTCTGTCGGCATGTATACTTGACTGAAGAGGATAGAGATAAGCCGTGGAGTCAATGTGACCTTTCTGTCTGTCATTTGCTTCTCACCGTCTGTTGCGCCCAGCTTTGGTATTTTTCTCGGATGGAGTGACCGTGAACTTGTATTAAAGAAGGTCCTTGGCAGCAGCAGCGTCTCTGCTCGATGACAAAGAGCAATCTCAAAAGAGAGAGTGTTTCTTGATCCAGTGCCTTGGACTCCAACATTTGCCGAATGCCTCTAGGAAGGACCTGATTGCTGCCGGTGTTTACTTAACCTGATTAAAAAATGCACTTATCATTGCACAGGCATATGAGAGTAGTTACAATTTGAAAAACATGAATCATGGCTCTTGTGGTATTTGTTTGCTTTGGCCTGTCATCCCAAAAAGTAATAACTATAGAGCAGATAAGAAAATATGAGATTCATACTAAAATTGGTTCTCTGGAAGGTCTTGCAGCTTTAAATGATCAGAAAGCAACGAATGATAAATAATGTAATACCCAAGGTAGTACAATGATACTCAGACTGTTTTATTACACCCAATTTATCTATGTTTACATAATGTTCGGGAAGACTCTTTGAAAGGCAAACATTTGTTTAGTGCCTTGACAGGCATCAGAATCCTAAGCCAAAACAGATTCATAGCACAAAACCTCCTTGCCAAATGTTTGTAAAGATTAGCCACAGTCTAACTGGCAGTTTAATTATTTTTGATTGCGCATTATTAGCAGCTCTCTCAGTACACATTTCTGGGTCCCTTGTTTGGCAAATGAGGCCCATTGTTGATTTCCTTTTTCTCCATGTCACCAGAGTTCAGGACAACACTGTTGGCATTGAGAATGATTGGGAGAAAAAAAGAGAGCAGTGACAGGCTCGAGCAAACAATCTCAGCATGATCAAAGCTGCTGAGTGGAAGAGAACACTGTGTACAATGATTGGGGGGGGGGGGCGGGAGGAGAGCACTGTAGTGAAACACATCACCTCAACACCAAGTTCCTCTGACACTGCAGTTCATGGGATGGATGCGTGGGGGCAGTTACATACCATTAATCATCACTACCATACTAATGTCAAGCATTAGCTTTGTAGCCTATTGTGTTACTATCCCAGAGAGTGCATGGACATGATTGCCATAACTGCAGCATAATTAAACAGTAGCCTTTATTTCTTCAGTTATCCTGTTATTACCTGATGCACGACAACAGGCGGCAACAATAACAACAAAACAGTGGTAACAATGTGAGGTCCGGTCATCACTGTACATTGTAATCAAACTGACAAGGTAACAACCTTCATTTTGTATCACGTTCACAATCTGCCTTCTTGTACATAATCACCACATTTCTCTCCTGCAGGGAGCCTCGCTGGTAGAAGCTGCGTCCCTGTAGAGGGAGAAAAACATGTGACACCCATACCCAGCAAGCACCGTCATTAGACACTGATTGGAGGCAAAGTTCAGCTACACTCCTGTGTTAGGCCTAATGGCTGCACATTGGGATGAGGAGCTGATGGGGACAGGGCAAGTAAAACATATAATGGGGGTGGTGGAATTAAATGGGGGCAGTTAACTGGGTGTGATTTAGAGTGAGTCAAACTGGCTGCAAATGTAAATAGTGTTACTAATTTACTGTATGACGTCATTGTTTTCCTCTAAACGAAGCCGCTAAAGCCTTTCCTGATTATTACACAAGGCACATCATTTCTTATGGCAATATCTATGTTGCAGCAGAGTTTGACTCAAAAAAAGGTAATATTTTCTCATCTTGCTAAAGGCTTGTTTACATTAGTTACATTAATAGACACTAAAACATGCTCATATTTACTACTGCTACTAGAAAGACAGTATATATATTTAATCTACAAGTGAATAATTTCAATTATAAATGGGAATGAAAAATTTTATAACAAAAGAAATCTGGATTTGACCCCTCAAGACAGCAGCTCAAACATGTAGGGATTAAAAGTTGATATTTTGTGTGGATGTTGTTTTATTTATTTATTATTTTCATGCTAAAAAAAAGAGATCTCGGGGTTCAGTAATTTTACCTGCACAGGTCAAGGTAAGTTGAGGAAACTGTACAGCTGAGAGTCATGGGACACTAAAACTCACTAAAACATTGAAACCTACAATAATATCAACAACACTAACAGGAAAACATGAAAACATGGATGAGCATGCAGCTTGTTATTGTTCGGTAAACAATGAAATAAAGATACACTGAACAATAACATCATGTCCATTATTTCACAGATGACACTGGAAACGTATCAGTTTAATTCTACACCAACAGAATTATATCATGATACATTAAACATTTTTGCCGGTGTTCTTCATTCAGTCTATGGTATAAGTTTAAATTCATTTGAGAATTATGCTGTCTCAATTGACAGTGTGCATTTGTGCAAGTGTGTGTGTGTGTGTGTGTGTGTGTGTGTGTGTATACATTGTGCACCCCAGTCTTGATATATATGCATATAAGCCCTTATACAGCAGACACTTCTGGGTCAGTTTCTTGGCAAGATCCTTATCCAATCTGTTCCCTCTATGTACAATTAAAACACTGCTCAGAAATACTGCAAAGTGTCCCAATTATATTTCTCCAAATGTTCCCGTCAACATTTCTGCAGTGTGCGCTCCTCTCCCACTCCTCCCACTTCTAAGTTTGGGTGACAGGCATCTGAAATACCTGGTTTGTCTGTAGAGCTTTTCACAATGCCCCAGATCCATCATTGCAGGGCCATTGAGGCTCATTGTGTGCATCCATTAACTGTATCTATGGTGGAACCTTACAAAAGGCCAGCTTGAAGAGGGTCACTGGTGCGTGGGCCCCTGCCATCATAAATCTGGTGCAGTCCAGGGCTGAACCTCCCCTGTGCTCAACTAATGGCGGTCTAATCGCTGGTACCACTTCTTGGGTGGGATGGGGAGGTGTCTGTATGTGTGTGTGTGTGTGTGTGTGTGTGTGTGTGTGTGTGTGTGTGTGTGTGTGTGTGTTGGGGGATGGGGGCTTACGAGCGAACGGGGGTGTGTAAAGCATTACTCATTTGTTTCCAAGCTCCGAGACCAATGAGCCCTAACTAATCACCCAGCTTTTTGTCTTTTCCATAAAAGTGTTTCTAAAGACACAAATTAGCCAACCGTTTTAGAGACACTTCCTTTGTCAAGATATTGATATTAATCATTGTCTTTATCCCCACTCCAGCACGGTGTTAAATATCCATATGAATAAAATATAGACTGTGTACAAGGGATGGTCAAATACCTTCCCTTGCTTTTGGATGGATCTCATTGTTTCTCATTATTGAAGTGGGTCAGTGCCTCTTCACCTCTCTGTTCACCTGCAGAAAAACTTATGGGTTTAAAGAGACTTGAAATATTAATGCCCCTATAAAGCAAGGAAGGACCTTCTCTGTAACCATATCCTACCATAAATACAGGTTTATGTTTTGTTTCTGTACTGGAAACCAAAATCATAAATATCATTGTTAGTAGTTTGTTCCCTTGTGCCTTCAGACAAGGTTATTAAGGACTGTTTGCAGCATCTACAATATGAAATATTGTGAACTTGTTGTTTATCGATGCTGACATTTGTTCACTGTTGTGTAACACAAAACAACAAAACATTAAACCTAGACAACTAAAAGCATTTGTGGTAAACTGCAAAATCATCAAGGAAATTCACAATAAAAGGGATGTGATATGTATTAATACAGCAAAGTTCTGTGAAAAAAGACTTTTCAGAAATGTTTTTCACTCTATCTTTCAGTTGTTATGAAGAAAGCTGTGTCAAAGTGTGAAAACTGGCATTCGTACCAAAGTCACAAATTGCGAACGTGTTTAATGTGTTTCCCTGCACTCTGAATGCTGAGCAGTATCTCTGTCAGCATAGCCATGCAGGTACAAGTGTCCCACTAATTTGCCTTCAGGTTCCCGGGGAACGGCTAATTCCCTTGTGCTGCATAACGCTGTCTAAATTGGGTTATTTTGAGAAAGCTAAGCAGGATATGAGGAGATTCTTTAACACCCAGTATCCCACAGTTTGTCCTCTGTAGAATGGGCAAATAATTTACATTTTTTTCCTTTGCTTTTTATTTCTCTTCTCTCCACCTCCAGCTTTGTAGGCAGCTCAGTCGGAACATCTCCCACTGGAGTCCGTGGGTGTCCTCTCAAGTAGAAGGAGCTCCTATTGGTTTTCCTACTGCATCCTACCCACACACATGCAAAGGTTCCCCTCTCTTTGCCAATCCGTCCCTGCAAGTCCTGGCAGCCATCACAGTGTCTGAAACACAAAAGAAACGTGTCCACCTTAATATTGTCCCAGGGTGCAGAGAGATGCAGAATGCTGGTATTGGCAAAAACAGAAGAGTGTCTCTGCTTAAAGGCCCCTGGTCCTCCTTTTTCTCTCATATGGTGGATGATCAAACCTCAGAGGAAGATTCAAGTCAAGTGCCTGAAAGACAATGGCTTTTTCCTGCCAAACACTGCAGGATTACTGGTGGAATGTCGCCAGTCATATTCTCACATCAATTACACCATTTAGATAATAGACCAGCGCTTGATGTCCAATCATGGCGTTTACTTATGAAGCCCCACTGTGTGCAGTATTAGATAAATAAATATGAAATAAATAATCAAATGAATTTACTATTCGCATACACTATTTAACCATCAATAACCTCTGAGTTACATTTTATATCATTGTGGGTATTTTCAAAGTGTCATGTTTCATGACAATGGCTTTTTAGCCCACCTAACAGCTGTCGAATTTGACTGGCTATTTCCCACTAACAAATGTATAGCAACAGCAATTTCAGAGTAATTCTAAATCAACCAACTAGACACTGCAGCATTAAATAAACAGAGGAACCGTGACAACCTTCAGCTTTTGTTTGGCATAATTAGGTAGCACATACAGTACTAAAATGATGAAGATGTAAAACTCTATAAAGAGCAAAAAGAAAGCAAGCTTTTCTGGTGTCATTTTAGCTCACAGGACCTAGCCAACAATGCTAACATTGGCTCTCCACTTTGATCCCCACTAATAAATTAAGCTTGCAACCCAGTTAGGTAGTTAGCATGCACAGCCTTAAGCTAACTGTCTATTTACTACCATGTTTAATTACAACAACTGCTTATTTAGTTGGTTCATTCATAATACGTCAGATATTGCTTTAGTCTTGGAGTCTAAGAGTCTGGGAGTCAACTGACTAAAGTTGGCAGCAGTAGTTTATTTTCATAATTACTTATTTCAACATTTTGGAGCTAGTTTTAGTAGATGGGAACATAATCATGTAGTCCTAATGTAAGACAATCTTAAATGTGCTGAAATGTTTAATTTGCTCTTGCATCACCATTATTTGCATCAACAATCTCAGTGACCTGTATGATTTGGCTTCATGCCGTCTGGGTGTCTCCATATGGCTAATAGTGAAGCCCAACACCAACAGCAGCAACAGCAGCACCAACTATTTGAGAGATGCATTTCACTAGTGCTCATATAATGCATCTAAAATGAGTAATTATTTTCTTTGTTTTTACATGAAATCTTAACTTGAATGATGCATTTTGTTCTTTTCTCCCCATGACATTGTGTCATGGTCTTAAGAAAATGTTTTCTCTGATGCAATCTATAACAGTAACACTTTATTATCAGTGAAGCGTGTGGAGTAATACACTAGAGAAAGCCGTATCAGATATTCATCTGAGGTAATTTCCAATGTGTAAACATGGATGTCGTCCTTGATAAGGTTGTGCCCAATAGTCCAGCAATGATGATAGATGACCAGTGATCCACCCATGTGTTATTCAACGCTCCTCCGAACGTGCTCATCAGCTGCAGAGATTACCATTCTGCTCAGGTCCCTCGTCTGTGTGCCAGGACAGAGAGCAGAGGCTCTGCAAAATATTAAATACATATGCAAACAAGCAAGCAAGCAAAGAAATAAATAAAGAGAAATATTCTTGTCTACCTGTTGGATGTTGTGTGGTAATGATTTCAGGATCACTCATGCGTACAATATTCTTTATTAAATGAAATTCCTTCAGTGTACTTAAAGGAATTTCACTATGTGCATTTAGTTGGAGATCAGATTATCCGTGGCGTTGTACAATGGCTCATTTTAGAGCTGGTGGAGATGTCGTCAAAAGAGATTATATGATTATATGGGTAATCCCTTTTCTGTCTACACTAAATATACCTTATATACACATTTCTGTCTGTATGTTCAAAAGACAGAATAGGCGGGATCATTTCCCCACAGTTACCCAAGTCATATACCCTAATTTGCCGTAATTTGAATTTTTATCACATTGACTTCCAGTTTGCAGAGGAACATATTACATTCACACTAATCTTTGCAGCTAAGATAAAGGGATATATTGATGTTTTATAAGATATGTGAACATCACCCTTTCTTTTCTTCTGAACGTCCATGGTTTTTCTACAAAAATGCGTCCTCTTTCTTTCCAAGCTCTCATTAGCACAAAATCTATGTGACCTGCTACTGGTAGCCGCAGCAGGGCTGAAGAGCTATGACAGGTTTTTCCAGGTCTGAAAATGACACCAGCATGTCGTCAAGAAGAAATCCACGATAAATTCAAAAATGTGCTGTAAGACTCGTTGCTAAAACCCACTGCAGTATAATGAAACAATAAAACCGGCCGTATGTGTCAGGAGGCGGACAGGAAGAATAGAACAGAGATGCGTGTAAAAGAGGGAATCGGGTGAAGGACTGAGACAAGGTTCACCTCTTTCTTATTATAAGGTGTGATTGATCACAGTATCATGCCATTAATGGTGTTGGAGCTCACATCAAGACGCCAGGGTAACAAGGTCACGCTACCACATTATTGTGCAGTGCTGTTCATCGACAGGGTGGCAATATCCTCCACTTCTAACTCACATTTCAAAATCTTTTCACACAGATAGATTTGTGCTATTATTAGAAATTTGGATTCTTTGCTATATAAAAATGTGGTAAGAATTCTTTTGAAAGCCTATTTAGCATATGAATGTTTCATGACTTGCTCCCATCCAACTAAGGAATTATTGGCTTTGCATAGTCATTTCATGACTAATGTGTCTTAATGACATCTCTGTGGTTTCTATTTAAGACACTAATGGGCAGTAACGGACCTCAAACTGCGGTGTGTTATATTAAATTAATTATTGATCTCAGCCTCATATGCAATTGATGTCTCAGTCCTTGGATACCTTGTTATTGATGCATCTTCACTGAGGTTGTAAAGCGTGTCTGAAGCCAAAATGCATCAGGCTGCAGAGCTTGAAGCAGGCACACAACATGCACAGACATTTTCAGCTGCAATGATGCAATTTGTAGTCCGTATTGAAATGAGGAAAATCGATGAAACATACTCAGGGAGTTGCATTTACAATGAGCGGCTCAGCTGCGGTGTCAATATATGAGGATAATGAGCTCAAATTGTTATGTTCTGTATTAATGGTGGGCATCGTTTCCGCAATACTTTACACTTAATTAGAATGAATTTGCGTTATTGTTGGCCGTGTAATTGAACAAGGAATTGTGGATGTAAAGGGATTCATGAGGTCGCAAGACATCATGCGAATGATCACAAGTACACTGAATTTCTGAGGCAGGGAGTTTAATTAACATAATAATAGATGGTTTCATATGTTTATTTAAGTTCATTTAACATTTAGGAACCTAGCTGAAGCTGGCTCTGTTCACATACTGCACTGTGTTGTATGCATTTACTGCATATTTGTATTTCTTGGCTGTTTTGCACTGCACACTGCCGCCAGAAACAGCGATATCCAAACAGCAATATGAAAAGGCATGCTGGCATTGTTGTTTCTTTGTCTTGTGCATTGTTATTGTTTGTGCACCTGACCAGAACCGCTTCCAGTATGTTTTACATACTGATAATAAAGTGGTTTCGGAGTTCTGAGTTCTGTGTTTGGGGCTTTAAAGCCATGAAGATGATTTATCCATCCTGGCAGGCATGCATTTCTGCTTGTTTATAAACTGAAGAGTTTATGGGGTTCTTAGCTTTGGCACTGCAGTCTTCATCTGTCTTTTGGTACTGCTTTTCTTTTGCAGAGGAAAGAGTCTCAGCAGGAGAAAACAAAACTTCTACACATTGTTTCTTAAGCCCTGTGTGTGTCGGGGGCTTTAAGTTGCAAACTGACTGAGCTGGCAGCAGTTTTGGACACACACACAACAACAGTTTTACCAACAAGATAATATAAAACATACTATAACTATAGATAACCTACTACAGTATAAAGGTTAAAGTAAACTGGGAAGTGTCTGGGCCACCTGAATTTTGCAGGAATATAACAATTTCAGTTTTAACGTCATGTTGCACACCAGCCTCAGCACTGTGTAATTGGTCCACATCTGGCTCAACTCTGTGTATTTGTTTGCCAATAATAAAATTCTTCCGTGCTGTAAACAAGTTGAGTGAAGTGGTCCTCTCACTGCTTTGGTTGAGGATCCTTCTTTGTGCTGCTAGTCAATCCTGTTCCTTTTTTTTTTTTGGTGCTAAAAATACTTGTGTGGACAAACAGAAAACAAAAGAAGAGAGAAGGAAGGAGAAAGAAATACATATTCTGTTGCAAGATATGCAGCATCCAAGAAATGTTTTGAAATATTCAAAACTGTGAGCAGGCACAGTTTTACTTCCACTCTTCCATTCAGTGGGAGTTATTAAGGTGTTATTATAGCTGTAACATTACAGAAAGGAGTTTCATGGATGCAACCTGAAAAGTCATTTAGCTCCGTATCGTGCTGTACACCAACATAAATCAACCTCTCTGAAGATTCAATCTGGTGCAGTAATAACTGCATGTATTCTTTTTTATACCTCCTTCCATCCACACGTGACATGCAGATGATCCAAGGACTCCATGGCAATAAGGCCCAATGTGACACTTTGGAAATCTCCCCTGAGTAAAATCTGTGCTTGAACTTTGGACACACGGCTTGTAAAAACTTCCTGCGACGTTTGAAGCTCCTCTCCACTTAGAATTGAGGGTAAAGGGTCAAATCAAGAGAAGAAGGCATTTGTAAAAACGATGGCCTAGAGAGAGATTAGTCTGCGTCGGGTGAAAACTCATTTAACATCATCTGGTCCCCGTGTAAATCTCTTTTTACACCTTTTGAAAGTAGCTGGGGCAACGTCATATTAGCATGAAATACAAGTTTGGGCTATTTATTATACTGCTGGAATTTTTGTCAATTGAATTTAAACTGTAAAAAGGATTAAAGGGGGCTTAAAATCAATGTGTTTATCACTGCTTAGCCAAGCGGACGGTTTGACATATATGTCAGAGTTGACTAATGATTTTCTGCCGTTAATTCGTTGCCATGTTACAGTAATGGGCTTTAATCCACGTACTGTATTCATTCTGGAGATGTCAAACAAATAAGAGGCTGATTAAAACATACTTGAAGTGATGGATGCTCTCAGAAGGCAGTTTTTGACAATGTGTGAATGAAAGCTGATGTTCTTTAAGACTGAATGTGCTCTGGAGTTTTGTTCCTGCCTGGGTGACGGCTTGTCACTCCAGCCCTGGGCTATCTATACGAATGGGTGACTACAATAGAGTCAGTAGACAGGAAAGACTGGCCTACCCAGTGGCCTCTTTTCTCCCCCATATAGACAATAATAAAACGACCCAGTTGTACAATCAGCAGCACATTGATCTCAGGGCCGTCTAGCCTTCAGCACATTTATTAGCTGCTGATCATGGAAGTCCCTCACTAGTCAGCCCGAAGACCACAAGAATGGCAACATATTTGTTCTCATTTGAAGAAATTATCTAGTTATTGTGTGGATGTGGCCAAGGGACATAAAGCCTTAATGACAAGAGGGTGACAGAATGTCAAGTGTTTAAAAGCATGAATAAATCTAAAGCCTCTCAAGGGAGTCTTGTTTCCCCTCTTTTTTTCTTTGCCGGCCATTTCCCTCTATTTCTATTTTTGCATATTTTATTCCATGGCTGAATGAAAAAATCCCAAAGTATAAAGTAGTAATTATTTGCTTTTGCTTAATGTAATTGTTTTTTTTTTTTTTGTTAGTCATTTCAGGGTTGTGATAAAGAAGGTATGTGTGTGAAGGTGCGTGTGTGTGTGTGTTTGTGAAAGAGAGAGAGAGGAATAGAAAGAGAAAGAGATGGCCTGGGTGTCAGCAAATGTGTGTGCATGGTTTATGATTACATGTCCTTTGTGGAGCACATCAACCATTCATGCAAGAGGAACCACAGCGAGATGAGAAATTCCTTCCGCGCGCTCGCAGGCAGCAGAAAGTGACATTGAACGTTCATATACAAGCTGAAAATCTCATGCTCAGCTGATATGCATCTTAGGAAAGAAACAGCGTTCATCATTTTCGTCTCAGCGCGCTCCACCCGCCCAATTCTGTGACCACGGTGTCACGGCTGTGTGTGGACTGAGAATAATGGCAGGATGGGACCTGATAAATGAGAGCTGATAAATCAGTATCAAGAACAGAGGCAGAACAATATCTGCTGAAACAGAGGGAAAAGCCAGTGGGAAGATATCTGCCTGCAGTCAGTGAGAACACAGGGAGCCGTAGATCAAGGCTGCATGTTGGTGTGAACGCGGCACAAAAAACTTGGGACTCAAGAGCAGGTCCCTTTCACTCTCTGCGGGTGAAGAAAATCCAAACAAATTTATCTAATATTATACTTAGAGGGCAACGCTGTAGAAATGAAATTGATTGATTTCACACAAGTGACTAGCTCTATACACAAATACATTAAAGACTGCAAGTGCCCTGTGTGTGCACACTCTGTCATCCAGCCTGCTTACTTATTCATTCGAAGGTAACATGCAGGGGCTGGGAAACCATAAGAAATATGCTCTTGCTGCTGCGGGCCAGAAATTTCTATCGATAGCCTGGGTAGCATCCATCTTTCCAAAGTCCACCAAAGGTCAGGAGTAGCATAACTTAGAGGCTGGTTTGCATTGGATTCTAGTCTGTATGCTGCGTGTTTACTGACAGTACCCCCACGGAGGCTGGGTGGCTCTGTGACACTTGCTCAGCCATCCACACACACACACACACACACACACACACTGAGGAGCTGAGGATGGCTGTCTTGTAAATCTGCGATGGTGAGGGGGTGTTGGTGAAAGCATTGTTTCACAGTCAATAAAAGGGGCCCTGGGGTGCTTGTAAGAACAGCAATCTGCAGCCATTTTCCAAAGAGAACATCCAGGGAGTACTCGAGGGTTATAAGTTGAGTTCCTCCTCGTATTTGGAGTTAATATTTCGAATAAAAGCTAAAATAATAATGTGCCCGGCACATATTGCAGTATCTAATGGGAAAAGATATGGAGTCGCTGGAATGCAAAGTGCACAGAGGAGCCAGAATTCACTCCAGGATAGACAACAAAGCCCACAATGCTAGCCAACAAATGATAACACATTCATTATTTATTTATCATTCTGTATTCCTGAGGTGTTTGCCTTTTTTTTTTTAATGTGCATTTTGTATGTCAAAGACATTCGCATAAACTGGCAGATGAAACCAATGTCCCATCCAACTTAATTAGCTTTGCAGATAATTTTCTGCATATTTAAATTCCCTCGCACAACTATTTTTATCCATTAGCTAAAATGTGCAAATGAGATGCTATTCTGAGCAGTTGTTTCAACTATCCTTGCTGTAGCATATGGCAAATAAATGATTAAAATATGCTTCTCACACAATAGACATTCTAATTACAGCTCAGTCAATGTCACAATTATAATCCTCAAAATACACTGTCCTTTAATTTCCCATATAATATACTCCAGCATCACACTAACTTCCCTTGCATTGTCTAACAGTCTGTAACACTGCATGTCTATAAACTGTACAGAATTGTACGTTTTGGGTGTGGATAGTGAAGGAACTGTGTCTCAGCTGCCTTTATGCCCTGGTCTCTCATAGATTGCCAGCTTTCCTTCGGGGATAATCCATGTTGTGAAATTGAAGTGCAGTGCTGGAATATCAATTCCTTTTTTTCTCCCTGCTGAGGGTTAAAAAATGAAACAGCACTTGACTGCTTGGTGGATATGAACCCGTTGGCGCAATCTGAACATCAAGATGACAATACAGCAGGGTGGGAGAGCCTGTAGAGGAGTTAAAGCTGTGGAAGAGGCAGCATTAAGAACTGGACAAATGTACACTGTAGCACTTTGGCCACAAGTACTGACCTGAAGCTATTCACCATTTGTGTTTGATTTAAAGGAAAAGTTTGACATTTTGGGAAATGTGCTTGTTCACTTTGCGGCGAGTTAAAGATCAATTCTACTCTCAAATCTGCCTGTTAGATGTGAGCCTATAGCCACCAGCTTGCCGTCTGTGGCTGAAAACAGGGTGGAACATCCACTCTGCCTCTGTCCAAATCTAACAAAACTAACCAGTGCCTCTATACTTCACTAGTTAACTCAGTGTATCTTGTTTGCTTACTTCACGTGATAACTGTGTAATAATGGCAACACCATTGTTAGATAAAAGATCAACACCACTCCACACCAATTTTTCTTTCTCAAAGCAGGAATGGACTCATGTACCCCGGTTGTGACCTGGCATTTGGCATTTTTGCAAACAA
The DNA here is from genome assembly GCA_008933995.1 of Datnioides undecimradiatus. Taxonomy (NCBI): domain Eukaryota; kingdom Metazoa; phylum Chordata; class Actinopteri; order Lobotiformes; family Datnioididae; genus Datnioides; species Datnioides undecimradiatus. The sequence continues at coordinate 2,674,941 of WARS01000032.1, read as the reverse complement.
AAGGCATCAAAAAAGCCCAACGGCCCAAAACACAGAGCCTTCCCACCGCTCCAGTTGATCAGTGAGAAATGATGCTACCTCCAGAAGGTCTGACTGATTCTTCCTTCTGTACGGTGCCATTTTAAAATCCTTCTTAGTGCCTGCATACTTACAACATCATCCACTGTACTCAATAACTGCAGAATCTCTCCATGTAATCAAATAGTGTAATCGGGCCATATTCATCAAGTTATCTGTTCTCCTCACTCTGTTTCCTCATCTAAACATATCAGCTCATATAAACTTATATATCACATCATGACATGAAAAGTTTCATATAAATATTGTGTCACTACACCAAGAAACATTTCATAATAAAAAAAGAAAAATAGAGAGAAAATATAGTTTTATAGCCTGAACTTATCTTATTATAACTTGGAAAACAACTTGTTCAATTTAGAGATTTTTCACTTTAAAACATGATGCTGATGCTGGCAGCAATACACTTTCATTGTTGACCATGAAAAACCGTAATAATTAGATGACAATATAAATTTAATCATTAAATCTGTCTGTTAATTGTATTGTAAACCCAGCCAACTGTAGCTGTATAAAGGGTGAGTAAGTTTAATTCTGTCCAAACATAACATATATCTTGTGTTTGTATGAAAACCATGTAACAATTCTTCAAGCTAAAAAAGAGAAGTATTTTAAAAGGCTGAACCGTTCTTTGGGTGCATTGAACAAACAAGATGTGTTAAATGATGAGCAGTTACCACTCTGTGGAATTTGCTACAGTGAGCTAGAAACCTTACATCTAAAGGATACATATGAGTGGTACCAATCTATCTAACTCTCCGCCACTAAAACAAAAGTCTAACTATCCCTTCAATGTTATTAAATCATCCACTGAAAGTATGTCCTGCTTGCCTGCACAGTTGTTAACTTTGGGCATGCTGAAGCAATAAAAAGGATCTGATGAAGCGTTTTTGAGGTGTTGAGTCACAAACGACATCTGTGCCAACACAAGATCAAAGCAAAGAGAGTAGTTAGCCAAAGGTTTAAGTGGTGTAATGCTTCTATTAAGAATGCAGGAACAAAAGGAAATACGTTTAAATCAACCGCCTGGTTTGAAAAACTCAAAGTTAAAGGAAGTGTTTTGGCAAAGCAAACATGACTCTGTTGCAAGTGAAACAACACGTCGAGGTCAGATGATTTGTTGTTTAACATTTCATCTGACTGGGCGACGTAAACTTCAGCGTTGCTTCTGGCAAACAGAGTGCTTAGATATGCGTACTCTGAGATAAGTGATATGCACCAGACAAGGTCGTTTTAAAAAAACACCACTGAGAAGAATAACTCCTTGCATCGTGCAGGAGGATGTATGAAAACTATTAGTGTTTTTTAAGAGGTACAGGATGTGGAACTGATTAACACAGAGCGGCTACACTGATTACACCGGCTGAAAAACAAAAGGCAGGTACGGTTCACTGGTTATTCTCTAATAGACATTCATTGGGTTTTGTGTGAGGACTAGAAAACCAAACTCCTGTCTAATTTGGTTTGAATTAATAAGCCATGTCCACATCCATTCAGCTGGATGCAAGTGGTGTCTCTGTGAATTCCAGGTCCCGCAGTAATAGAGCAGAGAGTGGGAAAGAAAGGGCAGGTGAAGGCTAAACAGCTGACGTCCCGTGACTTTCATCATTCAAATTTACCATGTACGTGACAGCTGAGCAGATCATTACCGCTGTTACCACCACAACATACAGCACACACACAAACTCATTCGCGTCCTCATCCCTCCTCATGCCCCAGGAGTTCGGAGTCCCTCGGGGCAGTTTTTTGGAGGCTTTTTTTTTTTTTGAGGTCAAGTCCAATCTGACCTACAGTACTTTACGGTACAAATCCCCACTAGCAGACAGGTGCTGGATGGATTTGGCATTTCCATGAGCTTTTGACCTTGACTTGGCTTAGGAACACACAGATAGTGTTACATAATGAGCTTATTGTTTATTCCTCAGCCCGCGAGACAAACGACTTATTGACTATGGATTTTTCCTAACCTAAAGAATTTTGCTGGTACACAATGTGTGCAAACAATAAATAAATAAAAATATAACAAAATAAATAAAATGACTTATTCTCCCCTCTGGTAAAATATCATACAATTAACAGTTTTTTTTTTACGTTTAAAGCTATTGTCCTCCGAGATAGACTGCACAATTCGTAATCTAATTAAGCCTCTGCAACAATGCTGAGTTTGAATAAAAACAAATGAATAAAGAGGCAGTTTTTAGCTCCAAAATTAGCATTTTATTTGGATGGTTGGGGTCAGAGATGTATAATTTGTTTTCCAGTACACATGGTTATCCACAAGGCTTAAGTCCAAAACCTTTTCCAGTCTTAAAGCTGATTCAGTAATTAGTGCCTAGCATGAATCCCACCCCACCCCACCCCTTTTTGGTACAAATTCAACAGTTGTGCTGACAAGATCACTACTTTTCAATTTTTATCAGTGTGGTTTTTTTTTTTTTAATTTTTTATACAAAAAAACTCTCTTAACTTCTACACATTTAATGTCACCCAGATTTTTATTTTTTTCCACTTTGTAAATAAATTTGGGAAACAACATTTTTCATTTTTGTTGTCATGAAAAGATAAAAACATGCAAAAAACTTGAATTTGTAGTCCAAATCAAACATTTACAAGTTTGGAACTTTTTGCACTTTTTCATATACTACATCAAAAGAAAAAGATAAAGAAAAAAAAAAAACATTATGTACACACATCTTTTTACAGTGAAGTAAAACTTGAAAAAAATCAGATGATGACTAAGGCAAATGAAGTGTACATAGATTAGACCAAAACAGTTTTTTTGTTTGTTTTTGTAAAATACTACATCACTTCAGAAAAAAAAGAAAAAAAATCTGCTACAAAAGTATGATTCATAACTCCCTTTATTTGCAACCAGCTGCATAATTTTAATTTTTTAGTGAAAAAGTCTAGAAGTCTAGCGTACTGTACAGTGCTGCTCTTAATTGTTTTTCTTTCCATCCAAGCTAACAGATGACCCTTCATTTCTTCGTCTTTGTAATTTATTTAAATAATCTTCAACAAACAGGAGCATTGTGTAACCAAAGAAAAAAAGCATGTAGAAGCATACCAGAGTGTAACATACTTTGTTTGAAATCACTCCAAAAGTCAGTACCATTAAAGCCTTGAACATAAAACTAATCATTTAGATCCAAAAAAATGTACAAAAAGGCACATTATATCCCAGTGCTTCTGTACTGTGAAATTCAAGTGTAACTGAGCGCATTCAATACCAACAATCCAAGTGGTGACAGTCCACCAGTGTTCCCTCCCACATCCTCCATAACTGGACCATGGCCTATGCCTAAGCTTTCAACAAGCATATGTATGCGTAGACTACAACAATAAGCCTAGGTTGGTTGTTTTTGAAAAAATTTTCTGAATCAATGTTTGTTTTTTGTTTCTTTTCTGTCACAGTTCCATCTCTCAGGGAATTTCAGAAGCTGTCCATGTCCATCAACAAGAAAACTTTCCTTTTCTTCATTTTTTTTGTTTTCATCTTTCATCATCCTTCAAGGAGTGGCTGTGTGTCCTAGTCATCACTTCCACCGTACATGTCTGCCAGTTTTCTGAAGCGAGGGCCCCAGTCGTTGAGGTAATCGTAGTCCTGGTCGCCCCCGCTGCTGGAGGAGTTGAGGGAGCTTAGGGAGCCGGCTGTGGAGCCGCTGCCCTCGTAGTCGAACACTAGCAGGGAGTCGTAGGGTGGAGCGGTGGGGTCGTTGTCTGCTGCCTTCAGTCCCTGTGCACGAGGAAATAAAAGCAGAGTTAGATGAGAAGATTAAGCCATGTCTGCACACCCACACAGTCTGCAATAAGGAGGGAGACCACATCAACACCCCCCTCTACTTCCCCCACTGCTGCACACAAACAGGCTAATCTATCCTAAAACCAGCCTGTGGTTCTACCTCCGCTTGTTCAGGAAATAAGATTAATCAGCCTCTAGTGTTCCTGTGAGTTTTCTCTGGGTTTTGGTCGGGATTCTCCTGATGTTTCTGGGATGTGGGATTATCTGCTGCTTGATCAAACGCCAAGATTGAGCATGACCAGCAGCGTCAGATGACTGGAATCATTTCCCCTCCCCCCACTGACCCCGGTGCAAATCCCCCCTCCCCCTCAAGGGCCTTCTACAGGCAGTACAACTTGGGCACTGACACTCTGTCATCTGTTATTTGGAGAGTAATATCTAATAAAATAAGATATCATATTTATCAGACTCCTACTTAAACATAAGCAGTGAGCACTGAGCTCAGCTAAGACAATGATGAGGGGAGCAAGACTATATATCTGCTGCGCATGCCTGTCTATCCGTGTCATCTCGAGGCTTGTGGTGATGGTGGGGGTGGTTCTATTTTGAAGATTGTGCTCGACATTCCTAGAAATCCTCATAGCATCATGAGAGGTCCTCATGGATTGTTATTGATTTCCAGCCCCATTCCCTAACGGGGCTCAGGAGACTTGATGGATTGCTAATCTAGGAGTTGAGATGTGCTTTGGCCATGAACCATGTTGGATCCAAGCCTGGTTTCTCCCTCTTATCGCCACAACTGAGGTACCCAACAAATAATAAATGAATTAAGAGAAGTGGAGCAACATAACAGACAGAAACGAGACCTCAGCTCATTGGGAACTTGTCGAAGATTTATAGTTTCCTCTATGCTGCCATTATAGCGCTGAAATGCTCTCAAATAAAAAGATGGATTGAATTAAAGAGCCTGGGCACTTAGCGATTATTTTCCACTTGTTAGCTTTTGTTAAGTATTTGCTCAGGGCTGTGGTGCTGATAATTTGGTGGGAAATATGACAGATGGATCGTTCATTACAATTACAACCATAATCGCTCTGCTGGTTATAGCCCCCTTCCATCTACAACCAAAACCCCACTGGCAGTTTCACAAGGTTAGTCAATCACAGAACTCAGCCTCGTAATTTCATTATAACTGAGTCATACACTGTACGGGAGACAATCACGACTCTCAGTGAAACGGTGAACTCTCCCCACTTTTTTGAGTCACTCTGTCCCACAGATAACAAAACCGTTGCGTAATAAAACCCATTGGTTTTCTATTCAGAGACGACTTGAAATGAGGCACTGTGAACTATGCACAACAGTGAATGCAATCACTTTGGTTCTGTGGCGCTGTGTCCACCTGTGACCAACAGAGGTCAGGTCAAGTCAATGCTAATGTATCTAATGTTACCCCCCTCTGTGGGAACAGACTATTAGACGTTTGTTTGTCTGACCGTGAGGTTTAAGTGCTTACTCTAAACCGAAATTTTTTTGGCTCTTAATTTAATTAAGAGCCAAAAGCTCCCAGGCGTGTGCACTTTACAGGATGGAGATCAGACCCCTTTGCCCCTCCCCCAACCCCTTTCTGTCTCCCTGCTCCTCTGGCAGCTAGCCCTTATCAGTTGGGTCAGATTCCAGCTCCATGTGAGCACTGGAGCTACCATGACTGAGCTTTAGCGACAGTCAAATCTGGGACTAAAAACAGATCAACGCTGCCTGGCTGCAGCAAGCGTTTTCTGGGTCATGATGCTCAGACTTGAAACGTCTCCGAGATCTTGTGAGAATATTAAAATGACGAGTCTGACGAAGAGCGACGAGCATCGTGAAACTGTTCGTCGTCGAGCAGTGCAAAACATGCACAAATTCCACTCAATATCAGCTGTTACGACAAGTGTATTAGGTGCATTCATGAGACACGGTGAGAGTAGAAATGAGTGGTGCCTGGGTTAAGGGATCTGAGAGATAGATGGTCGGGGAGCAGAGCTGAAAGAGCAAGTTCTAATCTAAAAACATGGGTGCCATCCAAAAACTAGGAGAGAACTCCATTTGTAATGCTGTGAAACTCTTGTCTGTTGGAGCTTGTGAAAAATACATGACTGCTCTTTTCATTTTACATTCTCCCTTCATGCTGGAGTCAATGATGGCCTCAGGCAAACGAGGGCACTCTGAACAGTGCACTCCGATAGAAAGCCAATGTATTGCTTCTCTCATCTTCCATTTCTATGCTGACACATCTATAACTCTACTTTGGCGGAAAGTGAGGAGAAAAACAATTATATCTAAGTGAGTTAGCATCATGTACTTTTTGGACTTTATGCATGTCTGAGCGAATATATGTGAGATGAGAAAAGTTTCTGCTTTCTGCTGGGAAAAGATGAGAACAATTCGAATAATAATTGATTAAATTTAAAGTAATTTTTTTTCTCCCCCTTCGAGGCGGTGCACAACTGCTTGATACTGAGCCATATCAACCAATCTGTTTATTTAGATACAAGATGATTATAAGAAAGTTGCTCAACTTGAAAATGAAATTTGAGCTTTGTGGCACCACTGATGCTTTCATTTGAGCTCTTCTCCTGGGATTTGATTTCACTGTGCAAAAGTTTTTACAATCACTTTGCACCATTTGATGCATTTGCTGGACAGTGCGTTTACCTCATTGATGAAGTCTCCGATGTCTCCAGGGTGAGGTGCAGCTGACCTCATGGGGTACTGTGGCTCAGGGTGGAGGGGTCTCTCGTCTAGACGGCGGATTCCCACAGGCTTGATGGCATCAGGCTCTATCGTGTCCGGTTGCTGGAGCTGACTCAGGTCGTAATCCTGGAGAGCACATAGGCAGATGGGAGTTAGCTAAGCAGCATGAAGAGACCCCAAACCGAGTGTGATTATTTAAATAGGTAAACACGTCCTGTGCTGTACAGATGAGGAGAAGTTCAACTGAGTGGAGAAGATTTTAAAGTTAGTATGAAGGGGGACGAGTTGAGGGAACACAAGGGAAACTTTAATCTTCTTGTCTGTGAAGCACAAGCCCAGGGACAATTTGACACATTCAAAGAGCCAGCACTGAGGGGGTCCAAGCTGAGGACCACATCATACGCTGCAGAGTGTTTGTACTCGTGCGCTGTGCTGCAGGAAGGATGTGCAGGAGACTGTTTTGCTCTAATCAATGCCCAGACACGGGATGGTGGATATGCATAAGCCATTGCTAATCCTATTAACATTACCAAGGCAACCTGAATGGCTCGCAGTTAGTGCAAAGTCATGGGCAGGGAAGAAGGAGGAGAAAGAGTGAAGACAGAAAAGGAGTTAGGAGAGAAAAAGAGGCTGTGGTGAAGAGCAGAGCTGAGCTGAATGACTGGATGGTATCACGGTGACAGCAGATATGATAGAGAAAATGCCATTTGAGAATCAGGGTGTGTGCCTAATAAGCGTGCATGATGGATTGTCCCTCTTTAGAAGATTTTCGGTAATCCATCCATCTCTAATATCCCCCTTCAAAATTGTCTTTGCTCAGTTGCACATTTACCTGCTCACACACACACAACCAGACACAAAAAAGAGGCTGCAGGCACGCCAATGTAAAAATAAACATGAGAATAAATATAAACCCTGTGATGATGCACAAACAAACCACACATACAAACACAATGCGGGCACATGACAAACACCTACTCAACTCCACAGTAATAGGTATCATCTCAAATCAATCAAAGCAAACACATTGATTATTCATGTGTAATGTGATTTCATGGGGAAAGACAGTAACCCCCGGGCAAGCTGGAGAAGAACGACGGTCATCACACATCACGCAATAACGCCATCCATCATCTTTGGTCCATTTCAGTCTGACTCCTGTTCGACCTTCTCTGAGGTCACACACCGGAGGGGTCAGGAGTGGTTGACAGGAATTGCAACAGAGCCGTATAATGGCTGAACTAAGCAGGAAGGTCTAATGACATACCAGCTCCCTTCAGGGAATTGACTCCTCACACGTACACTGGCCTGACGAAATGGTTGCCCCTGGCACTCATGACCCACATTCAAACATGGGAGACTGAGCATCATTAAGCCTTGTGAGATGTAGCTGAGCAATATAAAACAGTTCTAAGTTTATTATTTTAATAGTTTTGGCCATAATTCCTACTGGTATTCATCGCATTGTACACACAGATTTAATTCTGGAATCAGGGAAGGCAGCAGCGTAGCTAAAAATAAATTCAACAGAGCAAAATATATGAGCAGTTAGATCGTCACACAGGTTTAAAACAAACCTAGACTAAATAGAGAAGAATAATTAAATCAATAGCAAAACTGTCCCTCATTTGCTCTCATTTGCTCACATATGTCTGTCCAATTTAAGGCTGGGACCAGCAATCGATTACCGTATCTAAGCACAAAAACTAGAAACAAACCTGCTTGTAAACAGATACTGTCATGTTTAGATGAAACCAAGCTAGTTTAGTGTTAGTTAAGCTTTACTGAATCATCTAACTCTGGGCGAGAAGGTGAGCAAATGTATTTATCATCACAGTCTCATCATAGTTTTCCCTTGAATATGACCGGCTCGTGTTTCTTGTTCTGTTGTATTTAGCTCTGTTGTTTAATCTCAAATCTTTGCTCTAACTTCCTTTTGTACAATGTTATAATCATTTCAACAATGTATCAAAAAACAAACAAACTGCAGCAACTGTTGCAACAAACTGGAACCATCAACAGATATTAGAAATGTTACAGTTCCTCTGACACATTTTTATCTTTGGTGACAAATACACGCAGCACCATTACTCTTTTAGCAGGTCTGATTTGTTTTGTCTTATTTGCCGCGTGGATTGAAAAACAAATCAAAACATTTTTCAAAGTATGCCTCCAGAGCCACACTGTCAAAGGTTAATGTGCATCAAATTATTCCGAGGTCATTTGGAGAAGCAGATGACTCATCCCTGTCTTGCAGTTTATTTTTTCACCTGCGAACCTGTGCTCAACAACTTCTTGATTTGCTATTATCTCTGCATTATTTTTTCCCATGTTCGGGGAGCACAGCCTGATCAGCTGTCTGCCTTTGATGAAATGAGTGCTTCACAAACCAATACAAACCAGACCAATGCAACCAAAATCATATACTCTGAGAGCGCCCAATGGTCTGACACTTCAATTTCCTCCCCAGCGGGAGATAGGGAGAACAGAGGTGGGCATTATAAAGACCACATTGCGAGGAAAGTAAGGGCCATTTTTTACCCAACACTGACTCTCTCGATTCCACAGACAAGACCATTTTCTCCTGGCACCCTGCCCTCCTCTGCGCCACTCAAAATGAAAGCTTGTTTTCCCCTCAATAAATTGCTGCAGCCGCTCGTTTGCCTTTGAGGGGTGTTATATCATGTTTCCTTTTCAACATGTTCTGGTCCACAAGTTTGTGCATTTTGTGTGCAAAAGTGAGGAAGTGAATGCACAAGTGGGTGCATTCCCCCCTGCCTAATCACTGGCTGATGTGTAATGGCTTTCCAGTCATATTGTTACCTAAGACAGAGCCTTCATTATTGTGCCATAACAGATGTCTATCTCCAAATGACATCAGCTCACCAATTACCAAGTCTCCCAGGCTAATTTGGCACTGTGCTGGGTCAGACTGGGGTCCCCTGCTCGCTTCTGCTATACCTAAGCCACTGGAGCACTTCAGCCAGTTTCAAGAAAATAGCCCATTTTGTTATATTACTGCCTTTTTTATGAAATGGTTCCGTTCTGCTAACAAGGGGTCATTAGGACAATTGAATTTGTGTCTGTGCGCGCGTGATCAGTGCAGGGGGATAAAGAGATGTGACTTTATTGATGCCTGTGGCACTGCATTTGTATCGCATGCGCGTGTTTGCGTGTGTCGGGCCTGTGAGGCAGGAACCAGTTCCAGTTGAGAAAACACTTCCGATATTTCCAGAACAGATTGGATCAAAATGTGTTTGCCTTATTGATTCCAGATTTTTATTCCAAGCCCCTATTTTAGAAAAAAAAGTAGCATTTCCAGTTTACAATGGAAACTTTTCTCCTCATTGTCAATGACTATGAAGTGTCTTTGAGAAGCATAATGAGCAGGACTTAGACAAAAAATATTACATTATACATATTTTTATGCTCATAGAAAGATTTTTTGTGTTCCTCTTTGTCCTTACGTTGCTTCAGTTATACAGAAACTGCTGCCGCATACTGTATCTGTGACCTGAATGTTTCTCTCTAACAAAGACCACACTCTCGCCTCATGTTACCCTTTCAAAAATGCATGTGGAGCTGGGAGTTGGGAGTTGTTCTATACTGGTATCAAGATGATGGCCAAAAAAAATCTCAGATGAAATCAAAATAACACATTTTCTGATACCTTTTTATAATTTAGGAACCACATAGACATGATGTGATATGAAGCATCAGCTGCAAAAGAACTTTATCAAAACAAAATACAGTTTAAAGGCCAATTCACAGTTTCTTTGTGTTTCTGGCCACAAGGTCCATAATGTAATGATTACAGTTATTTTTACGTAATTGTACATTTTAAAAAAAAAAAAAAACAACCCAATATTATTTACTTTACATTTAACACTCAAATATCTTATCTGCTCTATAAGGAAAGGAGGGGCTTGGTTATATCTGATTGACAGTGTCTGTCAGCAAACATCCCCATGACTGTTATCAGATTCTGATTCACTCTAAACCAATGAGAAGAGCACGCAGAGCACTCTGCTTTAACTTGGGCAAAACAAATTGTGTTAATGCAGAACACCATTGCATGTAGTAAGAATCAGACTGAAAACAGGATCACAGGGCCTTTTGGGTATGCACTGTACGTGTGTATCACATCAGTCTTACCTGATCCTCCTCTCCTCCACCCTCCTCATCATACTTGAGAATGTTGTCTCTCACATCATCCTCTGGATCGATGAGGAGCTGCTTGGCCTGACGTTCTTTATCGCGGCGCTTCATCCACACCACAAACAGCAGCACGAGAACTGGCAGACAGGCGGAGACAGAGATATCTCATATTACAAAACATAATAACTTACATATTTTCATACAAGTGTAATCGGATGCGATGTTTTAGAGCTTGGATGTGGGCCTGATCAAGGCTATCTTTTTGGTAATCCTACAGTAATCTAGCGGTATCTCGGATAATGTTTAGCTGTCTTTATAATCCCTGTGTGTGTTCGTATGATGTGCAGTTTGAGAGAGGCAATGAAGCACTCACTGAGGAGGATGATGATGCAGAGGAGGATGGCGATGATGGCACCAGTGCCAAGGCCGGCAGCCATGATGTGCTGCTGGTCAGTGCAGTCGCCATTGATGTCGCACTGGCACACTTTAATCCGCAGATAGGAGGTGTTTGACATTGGCAGGTTGCCTGAGTCTGTGATTATGATGGGGATCTCATAGATACCACTCTCAAGGAAGCTCATCTTCAGGCTAATCTGGGCATAGTCACCTGAGAGACGAGGAGGAGAAACACAGAAAGAGTCAGTAAGCGAACCATGACGCCACCACATCAGAGTAAATACATATGAAGTAGTGGGACAGGAAATGAAGAGCTCAACATGAAATAAAATATCATATTTTCTTTCTTCTTTCAGAGGGGATTAAATCAGAGCTCTGAATAGTTTTTTGTATAGACCGTGTTCACACTACGATTACACTCCCATTATCACAAATATGCAGCATAAATTCATACCTGGAAGTTGCATCAGCATATCTAATCCAAAACATGGTCAGGATTTAGATTTGGAGCTTACAAAACGACTGAATACCTTTTGATAATGCTGCTTAGGCTAAATTCCCAGTAGCAATAATCCAAATGCCATTATCCTATTAAGATATATTCACTGCTTTTCGACTCACACTGTTTAATAGCTAACAAACAACAAATTAGTTCTTCCACTGACATTTTTTTTAGTTCAAATTAGCATAAATAATTAAATGCTGTTCGGTAATATTAATATAATATTACAGAGTCTGTCCCAGCTCTACCTGACCCCTCTGCAGTGTGCTATTTACACATTTCCAAGTGTTGCTCACACAGATCACAGATCAAAGTTTCATGCTTTAATTACAAAACACATACTTATGAATATATAAATCCACATATACATATATACCTATTTATAATACTTGAAATAGCCATTTTATATTCTTTAATTTTCCAGTTACAAATACAAATCAAGGCAAAAAGATGAATATTGTTAGATTAGAACACTGTATGTCAGAATATTATATGTATCTTACTATAGTTATCGATGTGAAATTGCATGTGTTGTCTGTGTCTTACCGCTGATTCTTGTGATGGTCCAGTTTCTTCTGACATCAGGGGGCCGGTGGGCTAACTCAAAAGCAAACGGCCCAGCGTTGGGGTTCAGGTCTCCATCAAGCGCAGTGATGTTGATGGCATTTGGCTCAGGCTTTTCACATATCTCTGCCTCCCGAGGGAACACCTTGGGAGCGTTGTCGTTGATATCCAGCAGGTAGATCTGGAGAGTTCCTGTGCCACTTGCTGTAGGTACACCTACATGGATCATAAAATGAGACACACACACACACACACACACACACACACACACACACACACACACAGTGCATAAATATTTATAGGAAAAGGATTTTTTTCTTTCTTTCTTTCTTTAAAAAAAACAAATTTATGGATAGGAATATATACTATTGAAATGCCATCTCTCATTTGGCAGTCATTATGCAGGCAACAGAGAAAAGTATGGAGTATGGAGTTTATTCGTAGATTCTGATGCTGTAATAAGATACTCTAAACAGCTATTTACTCTAGTAGGAGAAGACCCATCCAAACTGCATACTGATCTGAGAATCTAATCTCAAGTGAGGAGGTAGACAGAAAGAGAGAGATATCAGAACATTTGGGTAGTGTGTTTGTGTGTGTATGCGTGTGCCTGGAGAACGTCTTCCTGACGAAGGACACGGGATGGGAATACTAAAGCAGACAAACAGAGCCCACTGTCGCTCCTCTCAGGCTCCTCTATGTATTCACTCAGCTAAGAGGCTTTTTTACCATTCAGGCCACGCTCAAAGGAGCTAGTCATCCAATCCTGACCCATTAATGCTGAGAAACCTCTTTATTGGTAGAGTTTTTAAGCCTATTGGCCTAAGCTATGCTCCGCAGAACAGGGTAAACCTGAACAGAGGTAAATCCCGCCAGTGCAGGGAAGAGGTGAATATATCCACATGCTGGATGGTTCTGGGATCGCTACCACATTAACCTTCAACTAAGATGGTCAGCGTTGCAGACATGCCAAGTGCCAGGTACACGGTTGACCTTCAAGCATTGGAGGATGTCTTTGTGGCTGTAACTGAGATGTTTTTTTGAACAGATATGGTGCATTTGTGCACTGGATTCAGATGAAAAACATCACAGAGGGAGTCAAAGTGATGCTAGGTGGAAGACTGACCTTTGAGAGGTAGGCTACATTAGACATCCGCTAGGCTTCCTTTTGAAAAAAGCAGCATTATCTCCTCCTGAATGCTCTAACAATAATGGCCTCGAATAGAGTGCTTGTGTAACAGCCTGGCTGAAACACCTAGACCATGTAACCGGTGCATCACAGGAGCTTGAAGAGGTATTTTTGGCAACTGCAGTACCACTTGAATGGTTACATACCGCTGTCAGAAGCCAGGAATGTTGCATTGTACAAACTGTTCTTCACATAGGGCGACTCCCGGTCCAAAATGGCAATTGTTGTGATACGACCGGTGTTTGGGTCAATCCTTAGCCAGTTGGCTGGATCTGAGAGTTTGGAGTATCTGAGGGAAGGAAAAAAAAAAGAGGTTTACACAGTGATTCATAATCCTTATATTCACTTGAGGCTGAGTTTTAAGTCAGCCATTATCTGCAAGTTCTATTTTAAAAGTAGACTAAGTTCAAAAGGGTCCAATTTTGTTTTCTGCAAAAAGAAATCTTGCTGGTGAATTTAGTCTCCATTTCCAGTTTGGCATCTCTTTCTTCTGAAACTGCTTTTGTTTTTTATTTGTTTACACAGAATAAATATTTTAGGCGTCATGCATTTTACATAATTATTCCAACTTTTGAGAGCAGCCTCACAGGGGAGACCAAACTGGCTTGTTGTTATCAGAAGCTCAAACTAATTTGTAGGACAAACCGTGGAATTACAAAGCTAGCTTATTTCACATGGACTGTTTTCAGGCTGATAAACTCTTCCACGGCCAAACAGCTGTGAGGCAAGACGTCTGATGATGAAAAGGGAAAAAAATAGGGCTTGTTCAACAAGAATGAGATGGAGACATGCTGACTACACTGTGATATTTTAACAGGAGCGATGCAGAAAGTGGCCTGGATGGCAAGTCATCTTAACCTATTGTGTCACTCTAGCGCTGTGTAACCGGTGATAAACCTACCAGCATTTTCACTGCAGTTTTGATGCCAAATAGTTCAACTAAATTTGCAATGAAACGTGTGATTTAAACATCTGTGGAGGATATTTAAGGGAGAACAGGCATTCTAGGAAATGAAGCTAACTTAAAAAGCTGGAGGAATTCTTCAAATTTTTCACGTCTGTGAAGTGGACGCAATTCCCTTGAAGGTGTGTAACATTTCAATCAGAAAGTGCTCGACTTCTTTTTCCTCCTTTTTTCGTTTTTACTGTAAAATATACCTGATGCTTTGCTGCATGAAGCGATCTGGGTCCTGTGCAGTGAAAGTGGTCAGCGTCGACTCGGGCATCATTCCCTCCTCCAGTTTAATCAGTTTGGGGTTGGGCTCGAAGTAAGGACTCTCGTTGACATCTATCACTCTGATGGACACAGTGGCAGTGGACTGACGGGGAGAGTGGATGCCTCTGGCCAGAGGTACCTCGTTCCTCGCTTCCACTGTCAGCACATATGTCCTACTGATTTCATAGTCGATAGGCTGGAAAACAGTAAGACAGAGCATACAGAGTGAGTCACACATCAAAATGCAGGATAAATAAACAACAGGAAATCATATTACATTTTTTGGTAATCCGAGACTGGTGAGAGAGCAGCTAAAAGAATTAAAGCTTTTTCTTCCTCTTGCCTGAAAAACCTTATTGTGAAGGCTCACAATAGAAAGTGAGATTAGATAAAAGGACTTTTGTGGTCAGGTGATGGATGCACGGCAGCAAGAGAGACAGCGTAGGAGTAAGAGGAGCAACCAACCAATATCATTTGAAATATGTTACGGATTATTAAATTGTCGTTTAACTATATATTATGAACCTAACTTTGGACATAATTTAAGATGAGAATGTGATAGTAACACAGCTCTTACACCATACTAATTATTGTCAGTAATTAATTGTTTATGTAACGATATTCAGTTTTATGGTTCTCCAATGAGCTGCTTTACACAAAATGCTTTTATTCTTCAACTGCACTGTTGAATTATTAACAGGTAGTAATATTAAGGCAGCTTCAGGTCTATCAAATTCAATGTATGTTAAAAAGCCCATTTGAGGACTATTACAAATTCATCTAATTAATCTAAATAGTATTAATTATAATATTAATGACACCCCTAAACCTGTCACTAAGGCATACATACATCCACTCTGCATCCCCAATGGATGAAAGAGAAGGCCTTACCTTGACGACCGTCACCAGGCCCTCGTTAGTGGTTGGATCAGTGGGCACGGAGAACCTGCCGGTGGGGTCGCCCCCGGTGATTTTGTAGACAGCGTTCCAAGCCGGCGTGTTGGGCTGGTCCTTGTCAGTCACCGTCAGGTTAGCCACAATGACATTCACACGATTTTCAGGCACCTCGCCGAAAAACTGCATGAATAAACCATGAACGCACAGAGCAGCGAGCTGTTAGTGATACTGCTGTGGCAGCAGAAAATGCACCGAGCCCAGCCTCAGACAGCACAGCAGGACCAATCCTGGGTAAATAGACATCTAAGGTAACTTATCATGTCGTCATGGTCATCTTATTCCCTGTCCTCCCCTGATAGCACAACGGTAGCATTACAAATTTCAGTGATTCGCGAGCACAGTAAGTGCCTCTTTCACTCGGGCAGACATTCCCGTAGTTGCATGTGTCAACATTTGGAGGGGGATATAACACTTTACGCATGGCTGGCTACTTGTATATCTGTATGGCTTTGGAAACGCTGGGCAAGCAGAACTAGGTAAGTGAGCAGAACTGACGGTTGAGTGCATATATCCACAATGGGGTGAAATGGGGGTCCTTGTGGTGCTTTCCTTTAGCCAAGATTGCTGTGCTGATGTCTCAGATATGAGTTTGTTTCTTACCGTCTCAGCAGTAAACTCGGGCGGATTGTCATTAACGTCAGTGACTCTGATGACAGCGGTGGCTGTGTTGGAGAGGCCGTACATGGGGTTACCCTCCATGTCAGTGGCCTGGATGATCAGGGTGTACTGAGGCACTTTCTAGAGGGAAGGAGATGAGAAGCAAAAGTAGGATTAAAATACCTCTTTGATCTTTGGACAATATAATCAATTCTGTAGGTATGTTTGGAGCATGAGGATTTGCTCACTGAACTGTCAGTGCAGAGCAGAGCAGAGCAGGTAAACCTGTATATTTCAGTGCGGCCTTTCTTGTTCAACCTTCCAGTTTCAACCTCTATTGTTGTTATGAACTCCATTATAACGAAAGTAGTCAATTTATATTCTGCACACATCATCTTTGTAAATGGAGATTAAATTAAAAAACAAACAAAAAAAACATTTAATACAGCTACATCCTCCAAAATGACCATTGAGTTGAGTTCACACATCTTGATTTGATAGAGATTAGGTGTAATTCCAGACTACAGTTTTAGAATGAAATTGATTTCATTGGAGTCCCTAATAAGCCGCTAACTCAGTGCACATCAGTATTAATGTGTTCACCTTAAATAAAACAAATCTGAACTGGCTGGCTTCTTAATTATGACGACTTATGGTGGCTTTTTAAACAAATTTGATTTATTCTCTATAGGGGACATGAGTTTAGGCATGCATGTGTGACATTTGCACCTCTGCTATGCACACCATCACGAAGCTAACAAATGACTCTTTTCACATTAAAAGCCACTCAGGTGATGGACCAGTTGCTAGGTAATGAGAGTCGGGCAAATTACTTTCATGGTGGCAACTGGCGGACATAAAACGGCGGCCCCAGGGCGGAAGTGATTGAGCAGCCACCTAGCCAGATTGCCCTCACTAGAATTGCACCAACTGGCTCCAGCTTTCTATATTATTTTATTTATTTTCTCAAACAGCCATGAGATCCAATTAAATGACAGAGTGGTAGCATTTACAGCACAGGAAATAGAGAGAAGGAAAGTGCAAGTAGAGCCTCAGCTTTAGAGAAAGAAAGACAGAAGGCGAGAATGAAGGAAGGGAAACATTTAGCTGCTCAGTGATGCACACTGCCTCCTTGTAAAAGTAAATAAGTGTGAAACAGCCAAGTCCATTTCTACTTTCTCATTTAGTTGGTAATCAGCAAAATTCACTTTGGCTCATTAGTTCTCAGACAGTCTGGATATTAGCAAATATCCTCTAGCTGCGTTTTGTCATCATATTAAAAAAAAATGTTAAGTGCTTTTATATAGACATGGAAAATGGATATGTTGATATGCATCTACAACAGGCAGAAAACGTACGTTGAAAATTAATGAACCTAATGGATGGCCTTGCTAATGAAAGTGTCACTTAAATGCAGATACAATCATTTTATTGTAAGTCTACATTCACAAACACTAAATAGAGTGGGCTGGCAACAACATCAAAGTGTATGAAATAAAAAGAAGGCATTAATGATGATGTACGAGTAGGTAACGAGAATGAACAGAAAGGCCACAAAGAAGGAAAGACAGACGATGTGTCACACACCTCTCTGTCCAGGCCTGCCGCCACTGTAATGATGCCTCCTGTTTTGTTGTTGATGGTGAACATATTAGAGGTCGGACTCTCGGGGTTCTGAGACAAGATCTTGTAACGGAGCATCCCGTTAGCTGTTTTGGGGTCATCTTTGTCAACAGATGTTACTGTCATAACAAACGTTCCTATGGGAAAGATAGACGGAGACAAGACGCAGACACATTCATGTCACCTCTCTATTTATTTCCCCTTTTATTGGAAATCAAAAGACATTACAACTTGAGTGAATGGTGCAATATTGAACACTACTGGATTTATAGCTGGCTGTAAAATAGACATCTTATGTTCTTTCTTGTGATCTTAAAATCCCACCGATCACTTTAATACAGCAGAAGCAAAGGTAACAAAGTGGCCACCCCAGGAATGCCATCAGTGCTGTTTGATCTGCTAACATTATAGCAGCATGTGAAGCCAGAGGCTCAGACTGCAGTCGATCGGTTTCTCATACAGTGTGAAGCTGTGCTCAGCTTTATGTGGTATATTACCTGGCTTGGAACCCTCTGGAACAGTGCCGTTCCAGATCTGATGAGTGAACTCGGGTCTGTTGTCGTTCATGTCGATGACATTGATCACGATGTCAATAGGGTTTTCTACCTGGTTACCGTTCAGGTCCACTGCATGAGCTCTCAGCTAGAGGAAACACAAACACATCTGGACTGTAGAACTGCCCATGGTTGGATGATTCTCCACCATTCAAACAATACACTGGAACAACACACTCACTCAGTGTCACCCACTCAACCGCTGTGATAATTAACCCCCTTAATCATCACTGAAAGAACTTTACTGACTAGAAAAGCAAAATGAAAATCCTCTTTATTCCGATCAGCGTGACAGGAGAGAGGATTCCTTTTTTCATTTTTCATAAAGATCACATCTTTCCCACAACTAACTCAGACATGTGCAGCGCGAAAAACTCCAAATGACTAGATTTTTATTAGATACCTGCCAGAGTAGACAAAAACACAAGCCTTTTAGCTGCATTTTTTTGGTCAGCTCATGAAACGGATGCACTCTGATTATACACAGTACTGTTGCCTACGCTGGGTCACCACAGGTCCATTCCTGTTTTACAAAAACAGCAGTGATCTGCTGCATTTTTTTGCACTTCAAGTCCATCTTTCCTGCATGCACATACGCAACGGCAATGTTGGTGCCTTTCACAGGATTTCATCTCACTGGTACAGCTATATTTTCATCTCACGAATTCATGCTCTGGAATAAATATAGGTAATACAGTTTATACTGAAAATCTACAAGCTATGAAAAGTATACAGCATATGGCTTTACTGTCACATTTAAGTGTGAATTAAGTGTAAAGTAAATGAACGATACTGTATATTACAGGGGCAGTGTCATGCTTTATGTAGCTTATATAGCTGTGCAGGTTAAATTAAGCCAGGATAACCATCTGTGAGGGTTTTTGTTGTTGTCAAAGTCTTTCATGACCTTCAAAGATGACTTAAGTGGACTCTTGTAGAAGAATATGCCGAAGTCTATCATTTCATTTTGACTACAACCTTGCTCAATGTGTCCTGGTTTGTGTTGAAGACCATGAATAAATAGCTTCTAAAAATGAACTGACTATATATCTTTTAGACCAGTGCAATATAATGGGAGAACCACTAATGAATAAAGCAGCTCTGAGGGAGCTGGAGGTTATCATGATGAGTCTAACACACACACACACACACACACACACACACACACACACACACACACACGCACACACTAAATTCACTCAAAACCATCATATTAAGTCCTTTAAATTCTCAGACGGATAAGTCAGATTTTCTGGGGGACCCTGGTGAGTTCACTGTGTCTGAGGAGACTGCTTAGGCTACACATGACCATTGAGCACATGCCCACTGGCAGGAATGTACAGTACCATCAGACAGAGCACATTTCTCTTGATAAAAGCAGGCTGGAAACAGTGTTTGCAAATCATAAGACAAAGCTTATCATTGAATGGTTTTTATAAACTACTGTCTCTGGCTTACATGGAAGCTGGGGATGTGCTCTCGATCCAGGGGTTTGTTGACAGATAGCTCTCCAGAGATTGGGTCGATGATGAAGATGCTGGTGGGGGGCTGGTCTGCACCAGGGCCAGTCACACTGTATCTGAGGGACCGGTTTTTATCATGGTCCGATCGGATCTGTGGGCATGAAGACATGTTAATAAAAGCTTGAAAACAGCGCTGACTAAACCCTGGCAGCTAGGACTCTTCAAGTCAGTCAAGTTTCCATTTTTTATAATGACAGATGACATACATATCTATCTCTCTGTCTATCTATCTGTTGAAAGTCTACGTATGTGTGATATTTACTTACTAGTGAGTAAGCAATAATCTAATATCATTTGCTATATTGGTCTGATTGGCCAGTTCATGCAATACTCATGATAATAACAGTATGCTACCAGATTATTAATCTGGAATAGCCGTAACTATTCCAGATATTCTGGAATTAATCTGGAATCTGGAATAGCTATTAATTAATTAATAGACTCATTCTTGTGCAGTGTTTCAACTGTTAATAAAATTATTGGAATACAATTGGAAAGTTACAATTGGAAATGCAGAAAATCTTTCTAATTCAGACAGCTATGACAATCGCTACATAACTTGACTGACTGATCTTTTTAGCACCAGTCGCAGTATTAATTTAAAAATAGGTTGCAGTGTAAGTAGAAATGTGCATATAAAGAGTGTGTGTGTGTGTGTGTAGTGTCTGTGTAGTATTGAAGTTCTGTCTTGGCTATGCTGTCTCTTCTGTTTGCCATGTAAGCCAAGACCCTCTGTGCCTACACCCTGGATCCATGCTGAGCAAACAGAGTATTTCCTCATCCTGATATCATCCACTAAAGCCCAGAAACATCCCTTCTAATATGGCTGGATTAAATATAATACATACAAATAGCATGTACAGGACTTAGCACTCGGTAAGGAAGTCAGCTTAATATGCTGAAAAAGGATCTACTTCTTAGCTGTCCCGAGTATTGCTTGTCCTCTGTCAGCCACCCACACTCAGCCCTGACCAGGGAATTGATGCAAATGAATTGGGCCGTGTGTGTCCTTGAGCCAAGATAAAAGGAGTGCAATATCTCAACAGGCAACCAACGAACAATTGCAATGGTGAGCGCTTCAGATTTCTCTCCGCTTCTAAATAATGCCAGGTTACACTGGTACTGACCGCCCTCTGAAACAAAGATAAATAATACAACGGAAAAAAGAGCCCTGACCTTTAGCAAAGTGCTGTAAATATGAAGCATTTTGTTGAAGGCACAAGTCTCATGCCTGCGACCCTCTGAGTGGGAGCTCAGGGCAACGGGGACCTACAAGGTTGTCATATCAAGCAAGAAGCATTTTCTTTGAAGTTGTGAGGAAGGTGTGTGTGACAAAGTGAGTGTGCATGAGTATGTGTGTGTGTGTGTGTGTGTGTCTGTCTGTGCATGTATGTGCTTGGGTGAGCTACGTTACCCGGACAAGCTCTTGCGGGAATGGGCCACGTGAATTCTCTGGGACATTGATTGGAGGGATGACCCAGTCTCTCTTCATGCGTTTGAGTTGGCTGTCTGTGTTTCGTGACGGAAACACTATTTCCTTCAAATCTTTTGATGTGACTGGAGGGACAGCAACTTCCTGGACCTGTGAAAAGGGAATTATTTAGTTCACAAGCTTGGTAGTGATCATATCTAAGAATTGTGAGTACATATGTTTTCAGCCACACTATTGGGATTATTTTTTCTTTGTCTGCCTGTAGTTTCAAATATTTCAACAACCATTGGATGGACTGCTGTTTCTTTAGTACAAACATTAGTACAATCATTCCTGGGTACCCAGAATGAATCTAGGCACTCTAATGATCCATAGAATTTTAGGAGAAATGTCACAACAACTTAAAGTAATCACCAGAAAATTAGGTACACACATCTATGCCCCCCTTCAGGAAGAACTGTAATCAGTGTAATCAGGTCAACTGGTCCAGAATTTGGCTTATTACAAAATAATTCCAAGACTAACGGCACATTGCTAACATGATAAAATAAAATGGTGAACATAGTCAACATTATACCTGCTAAACAGCATGCCAGCATGCTGACAGCATTTAGCTCGAATCACCTCTGTTCCATAATACAGCCAGATATAGAGCCCAGCATGTCATGTTGTTGTCATGTTAACCCTGCAGGAATGAAAGCCTTAATCCTGATCGTCTAACAATCAAGCTACAATCAACAGCAGCGCGTGTTGACTCACGTACTGAATGACATTTCACAGCAAAGAATGCCACAGTAGGTTGACCAATGACCCTTCCTTTTTTTGGTTATACAAAAGGGAAAGTGGTGTTGTGATAAAAGGTAATATGTAGGGCTGGGACGATAGGCTTTTCTCCCGATTCGATTCTTTCACGATTTTTTGGGTGCCAATCGATATTGCCGATTTTTGTGATTTTTAGTTTGCTTTTTTAACACCAGACCATGTGAAAAAGTTGAATGATGAGGGTGTCTACAGACTATATCCGGAGCCATATTTCCCAAAAAAAATGCACATCACATGTGAGTCAGTTTTTAAGATTTATTCAGCAGCGATATATCTGAACCAGCTGTTTGAACTCAAAAGCCTGGACTGCATATAAAAGAGGTAAAAAAAAAATGGTATAGAAAAAAAATATACTTTTCTGAATGTTATACTTTCCACATCTTAAACCTTTCTAACAGAATGAATGAAAAATATAGACTTTCTGAAGTAAACTGCTACATTTATCTGCACACAACACAAATATGAGCCTTTAAAATGAACATTCTTCATAATAAAGTGAATTTAAACTCTCTTTTCAAAGCCTGAACTGCATGTAAAATGAATGAATGAATGAATCCCGTATTCTCCACAACACTATAAGGCTGCAGGTCAGCGATTTGATTTAGTTATGCGTTTTGCTTTTTCAGAACTGCTGGGTAGTTTGTACAGTGCTGCTTTGAGTGTCTGCTGGCTTGCTGCTGCGGTACGTTTGGCTATTAGCTCTGCATTTACCTCAGGATGGAGTCTTGCTAAGTGGGCAGTAACGTTTATCGTGTTTCCGCAGTGCGCGACATGTGCATTACAGAGTTTACAAATAGCTTTCGACATGTCCAGCTCTGCTTTTCCCTTCAAAGCAAAAAACCCAAAATGTGTCCACGCTTTTGACTTAAAATGTGATGGCGGAGGTTTTATCTCCGCACATTTTTGCAAGTTGTCCGCCATTCTCCGCCTTATGTTATAACGTCACGTTACTAGATAGTCGAAGAAAAACATTTCGCCCTCTGCTGGAGAAAAGCGGCAACTTTCTTCCCACCCGGCTTATAAGCATAGACTAAAATGAAGCATTTAAACTTGGAAAAAAATCGATTTTTGAACAAAAAAATCAATTAAAAAAATCGTAAAACAAAAAATCACGATACTTATGTGAATCGATTTTTTTCTCCCACCCCTAGTAATATGCTGTCATTTTCTGCAAAATCTGATGAGCTTTTACAAATGGCATTCAATATATATTCAAATTGTTTGATTAAACAATGCATTCTTTCATGACTTTCCTTGTAGCTCAAAATATCTGCAGGAGAACACGTGATGTGATGTCTTGAAATGCTTTGGCGTGGCTACTGTTTGGCTACTGCAGCAGCTGCACACCACCAGCGCTGGTGTGCTTTAAATGGCAGACCTCTTCTTATGTCCTGATAAAATGCACCCACACAGACAGACCAGCTTCCATAATGGATCTGCCATCCTCCCTCGCCTGTAATGAATGAGATTTGAAACAAAGGAGGATGGTACCTGCAAGCCAGACACTAAACACACAGATGGCTCAAATTGCCTATGCCGCTCCAGAGACTGAGGAGACTGAAGTAGTGCCAGAGAAAGTTAAAATAACCTTGAACAAAACAAGGCAGGAAGGAAAACAGAAAAACAGTATGTAAAATATGTCAATGTCAATGAATGATAGCTGGGATTTCAATGGAACTGTCATGTCACTTGAAGCATTTTCCCTACTGCTGCCTGCAATCATCTGACTGTTGATTGGTTGTGAGGTAGATAAGTCCTACAAACTACTACAAAGTGTCCTATGCAAAGAGAAATTAATTACCACTTTGCCACCTTATAATGTGACCCATATCCCACACTCCCCCTCCTCTAACATCTGGGGAGCTGTCGGAGAGCTTCCACTAATCATGTTTGAAATCCGATTATACTGCTTTCACACATTGGAAATGCAGAGAGGCAAGCGGACAGATAGTGAAGGAGCATGCTTCAGAAATATCTATTACCCTATTAAAATGGGTGCGAGTGAGAGCAGTAATTATTTGCAACCTGTGTCTGGAATGATGAATGGCATGGTGGGTTTGTTCAGCCCAACACACATCTATCTCTGGTGCGGTGGAGGTCTGCACCTCTCCACAGTTCCTGAACCCCCTCTATCTTCTGACTAGGAGTCTACTTCAGAGTCCAGGAGAGTGTTAGGCTGAGTGATGGCCTGAGTGTTTGTGAGTGTGGGGGAAGGATTAGGCGTGTGTATTTGCCCTTTTCGAAAAAAAATCTCTCCCTTTAGATCCTGAAATGTTTTGTCCTCCTCACAGACTGCAGAGGAGCGGAGGTTCTAATAGAGGTGGAGATAGTGGGCAAGGACCCTCTCATGTTAATGAGGATATTGTTTGGTTGTCATTGATTAAAATGTTTCCCCAAGGCTGCCGCATTCATGCACTAATAAAAAATGTAATCGCTGATGTGATTAAGAGATGCGTGATGATTCATGACAATAATTATGCTGTGGGGAAGACAACCCGCTCATGACCTCATAAACGTGCACGATACGGGAAAGTCAATCCCTGATTTCATTATGGACAAATCGGGGCAAACCCGAGAGCTCTCTCCAGACACAGATCAGAATAGGTCTGCTGATGATGGAGCTGATAATTTGCACACACATTTAGTCTATGAGGGGTTCTGACTTTTATTTAAATGCTAAACAGAACCTACTGAAAGTCTATGTTAACCTGTTTAGGAGAACCATGCATTTGCCTTTGACCAACCACAACAGTGACTGATGGTATCATTAAAAACACATACCTGCAGGAGTCCTTATAGTAAATGAGTATCAGTGGGTAACGACGGGGTTTTGAAAAGCCATGAAATCATTACAGGCAACAAGTTTAATTTCAGCCCAGTAGATGACTCCACTCACAGTACAGACAGTAACTACGCATAACTGTCAGTATTAACTTTTAATCTGCACCCACATAAAATATACCACCACCTTTCCTGAGAGTATCTGCTGTGTTGCACATTTAGAAACGGCCATGTGTGGCCATTTGCTTAAGTGTATTAAAGGGATAAAAAAAAACCAAATGCACATCGTTGGTCTTTGTAAAACAAACACAATTATGACTTCAAGGGATGTTCATTAAGACACCAGAAGGCTAATGATCGAAGGTCTTACAGCAGTGCTTATTAACAAATGTACATGAAGGCCCACTTATAACCCTACAGAATGGGGTAGGATAGAGAAAAGCACATAGAGAACAGTGTGAGTGTTGGTGTGTGTGTGTGTGTAATGGCACTCCTGTAAGTTTAAAGCATCAGATATTATCTAATTGAACAGGATCACATAATCCACTGGCACTGAAGTTAAAACCTCTACAATAACACAGCCTTTAGGGCTTCTTTTCATTTCCTGGTTATAAGGCACCCGGGCAGGACATGTGCATTGCTTTTTTGTGCACTTCCTCTGATCCTCAGCCAACCACAATGTTGACATATGAGCACATGGTCATTCTAACTAATTGCAGATGACTGCACAACACGTCCAGCGGAACGGTTAGAGCAGCACTCCGCAGCTCAGACAGATGCTTCCTGTCTTCCAAAGCACTGAAAGAGGTGTGTCCCCTTTTGGATGATAAGGCAATAACCTCACAATCACAAGGCATGCTCAGTGAAATCAACTTTATGAGGAGCTATTTTGCATCTGCTCTTGCTACCCACTGACCGTGTTGAGTATATGTTTGTGCTCCTAGTAAATTGACACATTAAGTTTTAATTAGCAAGCATCCATCCAGTCTCTCGGAACACCTGCTACAATTTAGGGAACTAGTCATCTGTGAATGTGCAGTATGGCTAATAAGCGTAAGTTATGTGTTGTAAGGGGGAGAATTGATTATTCCACCTTTCCATGGCAGTAACATAAGTCAGACAATGGAAAACCAAGTCCAAAATGTTGAGAACTGGTTAAGGAATATTCACCTGCTGGCTGGAGTGTGTGGAGGGTGTCAGCCTGACTTGAGTCACCCATTGCTGTTGAGTGGCAGTGTCACTGGCCTTGATCAACAACGGTAATGCTGGGAGCGACGAGTGCTGAAGGCTCCTGGCAGCATAAACTACTCCGTCGGCTTCTATCCGGAAGTCAGATGGGTTACTGCATTCAAACCGCACGAGACCACCTCGGCCGCAGTCGACAAACCTCACTGCAAGAGACAGAAAGAAAGAGATTTAGTATTTAAAAAAAGAAAAAAAATTAGCCCAAGAGCATGAGAGAAACCACAGGGAAAAAGACAGAGACAAAGGACAGACAGAAACAAAGACAAGACACACAGACAGACAGAAGGTCCACAAAGGTTTTCTGATTCTCCTTCTCGCTCATACATTATTCACTTCAAGCTGTGCCCCAAAGGTATTGCTCAAAACAGGTGCAGTGGAGGAGAGAGTTGGAGGCAGAGAAAAACTACACAAAAAAGGGAAGTGTGCCCCTTAAGGGCTATTAAAGAAGAACCCCAAAACTCAAATCATTACATTTAAAACCTGATGTGTGAATTAGACTGTCTAAATGCCCCACTGTGTAAAAAAGGTTTAACTCTGTTAGATGGGTCTTTAATTCCAGCTAGGGCCATTGCATGCTAGCTTTGTCCCCCATGACATACAGGGATGCCTTCCGCGGATGACTACCGATCCTCAGCTCCTCAAGAGACCTCAAGTAAGTTTGCGTGATGTTTATTTCATCAGCATGTTCACACAAAAAACACACCGAAAACTCATGCACGCCTACATAGTCTGCAGACAGGTGGCTCATGGGGGCTCAAGTCCCTCCGGTGCCTCAATGGCAGTGGTACAACACCAGTTCATGTTACGATTGAGTGACAGGAGAGCACAGCCTATACGCCGCTCTTACATGTACACACGTACACACGCACACAAACACACCAACGCACACACGTCCATGCCTAAGAGCTTCACTGTGTGAACCTTTTGTGTGGATGTGTTTCTCTGTCAGCCCCTCCCCCTGTACTTATAGCACACAAAACGGCATAAAAGGAAAGATAAAAATTTCTCCTGGCCAGAGAGATCACAACGTTACCATATATCGTTTGTTCGGAGGCTCTGCTGGTGCTGCTTTGAATTATTAAAGGAGATGTGGAATTACTTAACAAAAGCCTGGAAGGAGGGTGCCTAATCTTCCTTTGTGCTGCTACCTTTGGGACCCACTGATGTCTTCAGAGTATCATCTGCACTTGCACATAGAGTTCCTCTGGGCATCGGGAGAGGATGCAGTAGATCATTCGGGGGTCTAAAGGAAGTCATACGTTCAACCCCGAGGCTTAATTTTACAGTATCATCCAAACACATGCAATCTATTCTCCTAAAGTGCACCAAACCCAACTGCTAATAAATCTCTCTGCGATGACAGAGGCGAATTTAACAAGTTTCATGTTGCTTCTAACGGCAGATGTTTTTAGGTAGATGCCCTGGGTCCCAGCACTGACAAAGATTTACGCTTTTCATGGTGAACAACTGAAGGCAGAACGGGTGAAAGAAACACAGAGGCAGTAAAGCAAAAGAAAATCATTCTTTAAAAACTATGATTAAAAAGTGGGGTGGTATTACATATCCCTCCATACAGCTCCCACTGAAAGATTTAAACACGGACAAAACAAGAAAACTACGCTTCAAACTGGACTTTAACCAGAGAATAGAACAGTTCCAATAATGAAGACAGAAGATGACAAGATCTTTCCTCTATACTGGAATACACCTTATATTGACTATCTCCTTGCTGGCTGCTGTTTTTAAATTACCCTTGACCAATTAGTTTTTTTCCTCTTTGAACCTGGCAAAGCTGACATCAGATAGATGACCTTCTCTCTCTGAAGGTTTTGCCTTAAAGCCAGCCGCCTGTAAACTCAAAGCCTTCAGGCAATCACCAGCCAGCCCAAGTCAGCAGATACCCAGACAGAGGTAGAATACAGAGCAAGGGACTGTCAAAATAACTCACAATACATCAGCAGACAGACCATAGATTTAAGAATGTCACTTGGAGGATGAGTTATGTCTTACTCACAACATCCTGACTGAGGTGCTCATACAAGGCCGAAATAATGTTATTCAGCAAATGTAAGTAAAACTGAAAATCAATTAGTAGAGAATTAACTGCAGCTGTTTTGATCATTTAATCATCATTTAAGCCACTTTTCAAAGCAAAAATGCAAAGAAATTGGTGGTTCCAGCTTCTACAATGTTAACATTTGCGGCTTTTGTCTGTTTTATATTACTGTAGATTAAAGATCTCTGCAGTGTGGACTGATAATCAGACAAAACACAATTTAAAGATTCACTTTTGGTTCCTAAAAATTATGATGCTCAAAGTTTTTGATGGATTTTTTTAACTACAGCTTACACTACTCTTGAAATAACCAAATAATGAAAATGATAATTACTGATTAAATAAATTAAGTTTAAGTAAGGTATGAGTATGGGTGGCATTTGTTTATGGATAAAAGGAATGATCTTCCAGCATCTTCCAATTCCTCTCCCCCTCCCTGTATTTAGGAGCATTCCAGTGAGCTTTATGTCAATAAGTAGAAACAGGAAACCGGTAATGTAACACTGACTTGCCTGACCTTAAAAAAGTGATTTATAGATCACAGATGTTAGCTTTGGCCCCACTATTTTGATCCAAAATTTTTTAAGTAATTTCATGCAATTAAGTCACTATTTATCCCTACTTTAAAGCATCGCATAATGCATTTAAGCTGCAGACCATGTGTTTTCATTTTTAATCCATTTTCTAGCTGGCACGTCTGACTATACATTTTTGTTAACATGTGTAGTACTGCACTTGACAACAGCATTTCCCCTGTGAATTATTTTGACTAAGCCTCTTGTTGAGCAGAGCTCCAGCTCTTTAACATTGTAGTCTGAAATTTGGCCATCAGGACACCTCTGAGAAACCCTCCAACAGTCAGCCCCCACAGCAATCACTACACAAATTCCCAGCAGGAAAGACCGTTTCCAATGATAATGAATGAGAATGTCCAGCATGTGTCTATTCATTTATCAGACACACTCTGGTGGCTTGTAAAACCCCAGAAATGTCTAGTGTGGCACCGCTTAAACTCTGGTTTCTGCAACTTATCTATATCTAGATGTATTGGCTCCCCAAGGTACAGGGCTAAAGGAGTTCTTGGCTACCACGCCCTATCAGACATGTCGTCATGGGCACAACGATAAAGGCCTTTGGTTTGGATAGAAATGCCGATGCAGCAATGCAGCAGAGGGGGGCTGGGGTTGGGGGGTTAAAGGGAGGGGGGGGAACAGGCTTGTCAGCAGAAAGGCCTGTCCAACTAATGCCCTGCACCGGGGCCCAAAATTACCTCCGACTCAATGATCCTATTCACAGCTTAGATGCCCCCCCTCACTGACAAGCAACACAAAAACCCCAGCTAACCTCTCCGTAGTGCCAGAGTGCCTCTCTATTGTCTGCTCAATCACGTGATAACTCTAACTCAGACAGACACAAATAGTTAGAGAGAGATAGGGAGAGGCAGAGAGAGATACATTTAATTTGGAACATGGAATGCAGACTCCGTGACTGCACGGAGGCAAAGAAAATGTTCCACAATCTCAGCTTTTATGCCTGCCTGCCAAATACACTGGCTGCAAGTGAGCAGGCTGAGAGTCCCTCTAATGTGCTGTAAATGTGACAAGACTCAAACCTCTCATGTGAGATCATCCCAATATACCATCACTCATTTCTGGGAAGTGAGGTCACTAACAGTTGAGAAATACTCAGCATAGGTGTTTCATCAGTAGCCGAGGGTAAATGCAGACCCAGGCAAATACCCCAGTGGCAATCCCCCCACACCCTCCACCGAACCCTGGCAAACGGTACAACAACCCTGACAAAATGCATTATTCACAAATGAATGTGACCAGGTTTAGTAGAGTAGCCCGCACTGGCGATGAGACAATGCAATATGAAGTAGAGGCTCGAACTGAATGTGCTGTGTGAGACATCCGTGCCAGCACCACTGTTTATAAGATCCCGTTAAGCCCCAGTGGATCTCGCACTCTGGTACCTCAATTCAAACTGCTGTGATATGAAATTCTAATCCAGTTCAAAATTGGGGAGAACATGCCAAATTAAGGTCAGCGTACCAACTTTGTGCCTGACTACAAAAATATCCTGCACAGCATTTTCTGTAATTGACCAATTATTACACAAACTGCTAAAAGCTCAATGCATTACTGTTTTTGGGACTTAGATGCCTACTTGCTATTCATAATGGTGCATGCATGTGTTATTTTGTCTCTGTGGCTGTACTTTTTTTCCCTAATGCTCCTATTACAAATGCATACTCTACAGCTTCGAGGCTGGCGGGTAAACAAAAAACACTGTGGAACTTATTACATACTATTCTTCACAATTAGGGCTCTGTCCATGTAGATGCTTAAAATGTAAGATTGTAAGGAGTAGGTGTGTGGGAGTATGTATAAGAAGTAAGTCTTCCAACAGAAAATGATTCTTTAGTTCTTTTTTTTAATCCAATGCAATCAGCAAAGATTTATTTACATTTACATTTATGGGTATATATAAACTATGCACATTTAAAATAATTATTTAAAAACTACAATCAACTGTACCAAGAAGTGGGTTGTGAAAGCATCATCAATCCCCTTTGATAAAATAACCAGCAGTGATACAGTGGTTGTAGTACTTAAAGTGATGCTATATTCTACTACTGAATCAAGACATTTCTGAATATCCATTCATTAAATGATGCTGGGATGCTGAGATGAGACTAAGGTATATTTCTGTTTTCAGTAAACAGAGTATTCTTCAGAGAAAGTAAACTGTTTGTAGCTGCAGCTTGGATCTGGGAATGATGATACCGCCTTTTGCCAGACTAAGCCCTCGAAGGCGTTTTGCTAATGCACTGCACTTCAAACGTGCAAAGCATTCCATGCATTTATAGCTGGGCCTAAAATATGTAAGGGATTTGCATGGAAAAAAAAAAAAAAAACATGCACTGTTTGTACTCTGTTCAGTGTCTCTAGCAATTAAGAAAACTAAAGAGGAATTGCATCAGAGCAAAAACACATTTAACAAGCAGCTGGCTCATTTTCCAAGTTTGATTGCAGTGACCATTCCCCCAACACTTGGTTTGTGTAGTTTATACATATTGTTGGAGCTATTTTTCCTTCCTAAAACTGCTGCCTCAATTAGACATTTATGAAGAGGCACTCAAAAGAAAAAAAAAGAAAGAAAGAAAACACAGTGATGTTACCTTCCCTTATCACACACACTCACATTGGCGGGCACACTGAGAAATTTAAGTAGCATGGACATCTGTGCAGCTGCAGCCATATGAACTTGCTCAAACTCAAACACAGAGATTTCTACACTGCCTTGATCTAGCAAACTGGCCCTTAGGAGAGGAAAACGATTTTAATTCGGTTTGATGTGCTCTCTAAGGGTACAGCAACCATGTTTGAAAACCATTGTATTTAAAAGGACAATTACAAGGTAAGCAGACCCCTCACTGGGCCAAGAGTCACCTTCATTTCCTTCAGAGTACAAAAGCTTCCTCTTCTTCCTGTTGGGCAAAAAGGTTCTCTGCTGCATCTCAGCAATGATTAGGCTTACCGAATCTACCATTACCCTCTCCACTGGCTGTCCCATGCCTATGCATCAAGTGCATGCTTAGCAGATACCTGCTGAGTTCTGACTGAGCGAAAAGCTAGCTGAACATAACTGGCTGCTGTGATCTTCCTAAACTGACATTCAGTAAGAGCCTCTTATTACAGCAGCAAAACAGGTTCTTCTGCAAAGCAAAAAAAAAAAAAAAATGCATGATGACAGGCTCTATTCAATAAGTAATATTTGACCTTTGAAAATTAGCAATCCCAATGGGTAGGTAGTGAAGGGAAAGCACAGGGGGGCATCGCAATTATCCTTGCCCCTTTGTTGGGTAAATGAAATGATTCTGTTTTCCAGTACAATGACAGCTGAGCATTGTGTGGATTACTGTGTCACTGGAGCCAAGAGCTGATAAGACTAAGCTACATCCTTCTGCAGTTATCAGCGCATAGCTACTGGGATTTTGTTCTGTGAGTTATTGAGAAGCGCGGCTTGATACAGAGGCTTTACTGGGGTATTAAATTGACCACATTACCAGGATGTCAAATTCTTAACTCTTTATGATGTCTCTGAGAAAAGCTGTGACCTCAGTGACTGTTTACAGGTGAATCTCATTACAACAAGCATCCCATTAATATGCTGGTAAATCAAATAGAAAAAATGAGCCGATAGCTTTACAGATTGTCAGAAAACCTGTCTTCTACGTTTTCACTGTCCTTTCTCCTTCAAGTTCAAGGACAATAATTGATAGTTTTCCAAGAATAAAGCTTATAATTACTGTAGACTGTAATGGGGCTAAGTGTTAGGTAAATGTGACAGTATAATACCAATGTATTTGTATAAATCTCAGAGCCTGAAGTCTACAACGCCCAGCTGGCAGAACCTCTCAGATGCAAATCAGAGTTCTATGAAATGAGGTGTTGAACTTCATGACCATAAACAGCTCTTCTCTGACCTCCTTCTGTCCTCTCCCAAAAACTCAAAGGTTTTTAATTGCTCTTTATAACCTAAGTCACCTTAGAATGTCTAGCATTGGTCACTTTGTTAAATGTACAAAGGCTTTAATGATTAATGGAGGGAAAGAGAAAGGGATGGAGAACAAAAGCAGAGTAAAAAGAAGCAATCTGCATGAGGTTGGAGGCCACAGTCAGGTTGGAACACTGAGATGTCTTGTCGAAATCAGGCTGTGAATAATAATCCATTTTTAAGGTGTCCACATGCATCACTTTCTATTGTCTCTGCATTACAGAGGTCATTCTCTGGTGACCATGCACCGCAGTAACACACATTTTAGGGAATGCTTCACTGCACTGTACCATTCATCTCTGCTGTGCCATGGTGCTGTTACAGGGCTGCTGCAGCCTGACAGAGAGTTAACTCATCTCTAAGCGCCTCGTTGAGTGAGAAATAACTATAAATATTTAACATCAGATATTGATAGCTTTCATTTATTATACATCTACTGTGATGAAAACAAAGACACTACTTAAAAAGAAACAGCTCAAGTACTGTGCATGGCCAGATGCACTCAGAAACCTGAATTAATTACAGTAAGAAAGCCACATCCATTTCACTTTTGTGCATTGGTATTGGTAATGTCCACGTGGAGGTTAGGTTAAATGTAATTGTTAAGAGCTGAGTTTGCAGGGTCATTTTTAAATAGATTTGGACGTTAATGTTCATATGAAGTGCAAGAGAAAAGACAAGTATAAAAATAAACCAGCCACTGGCTACATCAGCTGATCACTATGAAGCCCCTGTGCCTCTGGTTCTAAGCTGAGCTGATGTTTTCTGAAAAGGCTGATCACGAGGGCCGGGCACTAAAACTGCCTCAGTGCAACCTGTAATGTGACATTATTAGGGCCCTTTTGATCTTAGAAGCACAGACTCAAAGCTGTTTAGTTCTTCCTCTTGATCATTTCTGTCAAAATACCATCATAAAAATCAAAGAGACAAAGAAGGAGGTGGTGACCAGTGATGAGGTAACCTCTGCTGGCATGTGCACTGGTTCTTGTAAGACTTTTTAATCACAGCAGCAGAGTGGGTACTGTCTTTGATTTGTTGCTGAGAGAAGAAACACAGGAATCTATCTCGCTGTACAGAACCGTACCCGTCATTGTTCCACGGGGACAGTCATTATCCAGGGCTTCTGGTGGAAAAACAGAAGAGGTGACTTATGCAATGATGTCAATGTCTCATTGTGCTTTCACCAAGTGGAAAACTAATAGTGTTAAATTGTGCATAGTTAGGCTATAGGCACCAGCTTTGCTGTGTCTAGCTGTAGAAAATATTATCTGTCAAACTAAGGTATGGCTCAGCATCGGCACAGTATCTCTCCCATCTTTACTGAGTCAGGAGTGCATGTTTATGGAAATTATATCAACAATCACTTAAAGGTAGTGCAACAAGATACCCACTTATTTTAGAAAGGGAGTAGAACTGTTATCACTGCAGAAAACACCCTATTGGTGCCCCTGTGGTTAAGATGGCTGGTGCCAGACAGAAATGAACCAGTTTGTCTGCGAACATTGTATGTTTTAGTAGAGGGTAGAAACATACTGCTTCAATCAAATCCTGACAATTCTTACATTTGTCACCTGTGCAGTGGACAGTGGACTTCAAAAGTGGTTTGAAGGCATTCAATTTTTCTTTTACACTTTTTTGACATCTTGTTATTCAAAGCCCCAAAACCAATTAAAAATATTACTTTTAATTCCTTAATTTAAAACAAGGAGAAATCCTGTTATAAAAACTGAATTAAAAAAAAGAATTCAATCTCAAAAAAGTAGTATTTTTTGCAGTAATCTGATTCCACATTGGTTTATGTTACAAGACAGACAAACCAGGATAAACAAACCAAACTGATCAATAAAACTTTGATTTGGACTGGACAAAGGTTGTGCAAATTAATGTTCAAGAAGACGAAGCCATTTCCCTGGAGATCGACCACTGAGGAAGCTATTTGTACACTATCAGATTTGATAAAATTAACACAGTTGTATATTAGGACGTGATTATATTCCAAAAATAACCTTCTGTGTCATTACTTGACATGGAGTTAATTTAATGCTGAAAAGAGGCAGATCCAGCCACCGTAAATAATAACCATCATGCGTGACAGGGGTAGGCTCCCTCTCTTCACACATGACACGCCCCATGCTGAGCTGTACAGCAGCACATGCTTAATACTACTGCTAAAGCCTTAAAGTGCTCTCTGTCTAGAAATAAATGTAACCATCTTGATCGCCTCACTGTATTCAAACCCATTAAACCTTCATTACATGGTGGCGAATAAGCCACATGAATGACCAGCCAGAACAAACAC
The DNA here is from genome assembly GCA_008933995.1 of Datnioides undecimradiatus. Classification (NCBI taxonomy): domain Eukaryota; kingdom Metazoa; phylum Chordata; class Actinopteri; order Lobotiformes; family Datnioididae; genus Datnioides; species Datnioides undecimradiatus. The sequence continues at coordinate 2,639,908 of WARS01000032.1, read as the reverse complement.
AATGGCAAGGACATCATATGATATTCAAGGTAATGTAACAGAATAATATGAATAATAAACAATTTACATGCACTACTTCCCTCTATCTGTTCCAAGACTCATAGTTACATTCTTACAAAACCTACACAATAGGTGTAAAAAAATCCTGTATATTAGATATGTGGAAAAAGCAAGTGTGACAGGAAATAGGTAGAGAATTTTATTTTACTTTTAAAGACGCTGCACACACCACGCACTATTCGCCTTATTACAGGCCTCCAACAAACAACTTTTTTTCTGTGTTCTGTCAGCATTGTTCATTGCTGGTGTTAAAAGAATTTTAACAAATATAACAAAAATCTATAAAGTATATTACCTAGGCTCACGTTTAGCCTTTACAGCTAAAAGGAATATTTGTTACATTCCAGCCCCTGACAAACGAGTTCACACAATGCCAATTAAGCAGCGACAGGTTTTAAATTTGGTGACTGGTGTGACATGCACACATTTGTGAACTGGGTGTGTTCGTCACATCATCACATCAACCTGCAAAGATTGGTTCGCCAGAGCTGAAGTGGGGAGCAACCATAGCTACACAATACCGCAATGGTGGAGCCTATGCCATCATAATGACATCAGCTATACTCGTGTAATTACTCCCATTGCCGGCACATGGAGAAATATGTCCCCAGTATTAAGTTTGATGACTTCAGCAAATTGAGAAAAACACCCACTTTGTTTAACATGCGGTTAGATCCAATCTGCCAAAATAAACAATCCAGTAGATGGACCATGACTGCAAAGAGTTGATGTGCCTTTATGCAAATGAAATTTCAACCATTTTCTTAGCAGTAATGACTCAATACTAATTAACAAGAAAGTGATAGCTGATGAAAAAGGCAGAGTTTGTGGATTCTCTCTATGTTTATAGGGAATAACACTGTTGTCAGTCAAACCCATGCAAATGACTAGCTCAGGTAAAGACTGATGCGGTCCACTGCATCCAATTACAAACCTAACCACATACACAAACATGGCGTTTCCGTTCACTTTTTCCCTCTGTCTTTTTAACAGCCAGGGGTCCACGCACTCACACACATATATGGTTTTGCTTTATCCTTCAGAGTGCTCAAAACAGAACAGTTCAGAAATATAAGCCAGATTCAAAAAGTGAGGGAGTTTATACAAAACAGGGTGTCTGTAGAAAAATAAAAGACATGGAAGGATGTGATGTACTCACCTACTGTATGTAAAATAAAAGCTGGAGAAAAATGCATGGGGATCTGGGACCAGTTCTCAGGGCTATTATGTCACGTGTGAGTTTTTGAGAACAAAGCTAATGGAATTCCTGCTTCTCTGCTTTTTCCTTTGGAGAAGTTGGGGCACGGGGAGAAACAAGGAGAAGGCATGTGAATCCTCTTTGGCTGGGAAACAAAGCAGCAGACAAAGGAAGATGAGGCTGACAGCCAGACTATTATACTGTAAGAGAGGGGTTGCTTCTGTGTCTCTCTCAAAGTAAAGAAAAATGATTTAGTCATTTGGACCCACACAAAAATATACTGTATATTCTGCCTGACTGTAAATTGTGCAAATATACATGTATGTTTTAATTAGTTCAATATTCCTCAAGAGATAGAATAACAAAGACACTGTTAATTTCAAAGCAACAAACATTAAGAAACAGAAGTAAAAAACACACCCTTTTGTTGAACAGGCCGTGAGGACATTTAAATTATTCTTTTTCAAGCTAAACAACGCAAATGAGTCATTGTGGTGGGCAGACCATTACAGTCTCTGCTACCAACCATTATCCTCATTTTACTCACTTGCCCTACGCCACACATCACGAGATTCTTGAAAATCTCTCTCTAAACCCCTCCATGAGAGCAAAACAAACCAAAATATGGAAAAACCCAAGGCTGTAGAGTCACTGGGTTTTGAAACCTGCCTTTTTTGAAAGGTTGGGCAGGAGAGAAAATGAAAAAAAAAAATCCATGCTCAAAACAATGACAGCAAGGAAAAAGCTTCTTCTTCAAAGAGAGGGATTAGGGCAGCTGCCAATACACAGGGTGTGCGCATTTGCCATTGCACGTTTGAATCAATACGTGTCAAATTCTGCTTGAAACACAATTAGCCCGTGCTTAAAGAAAAAGACGAAAAATACACAGAGAGAAGATTAAAGACAAGCCCAATGTTCCTCTCAAAAGCTTTCACATTCAACACATACACAGCCTTTCAGTCGCATGACAGCTTGTTATGTGCTGCTCCAGTCGAAGAAAGCAAACAGAGAGGAAAGCATGCATTTGTATGAATTTACAAACGCTGTCTTAATGTGTCAACTGAGCCAATCCCTTGTACTGTGTTTGTTCCTAGAGATATCAAACTACAACTGAGATACTGCCAAATACAGCTCGCTAAGATCCTACTTTGACCTGCATGCTCCCCCCCGCAACACACACAGTTTTTGATCAACGGGGAGGATGCAGACTATTGTATGGATTGATGGCAGTGTAAGTCTGTGCAAAGCAATTAATGCCTGTATCTCAAGGCTGAATGAGTCATATTCTCAAATTCATAGCACAAACACAAACTTATATAGTTGTAGCAGACAAAGAAATCAATTTAAAAGCTTCTTTCAATTGAGAGTAGTTTGTAGGCTTTGAGAACTTGAGTTGTTCATCCAAGTTGGATATAAAGTAGGTGTGTTGTGTGATACAGATATTGCATGCATGAATCAAAGCTGTTATTGATCCCGGGTACTGTTTTTTTTTTTTGCCTGTAACGCCTAAGTTCAGCCTCTGAAGCCCAATGCGGCCTCAATTTGTAAGAGAGACACATCTTTCTATTAGGGCTGCTCACTTTCATATGCATGACTTCTTTTTTATTTCTAAGCAGAGGCAATTTAACACAATCCAACCTGACAAATTGACATACTGCATTGGAATCTCGCCTTCACATAATGCAGTGTGAGCAGCATCAGAATCACACAAACTATTTGTTCATTCAAAAAGTTTTTTATTAAAAAATGCCTGTAGACTGAAAAAAAAAAAAATGTGCTCAACTGAAAACTGCAAAGCTAAAATATGGATTTTAACAGTTCATTTAGATGAAAAATGAACATGGTTTTCCTTATGTGAGGCAAATCTGTGTTAAACATCGGGAATAGCAACAGATATAACAGTTGTAAATGCAACATCAGGTGTGAACAATTAGTCTTGGCATCAGTCCAGTAAAAGGAAACACCTCCTCTCACATGTATTATCTGTATTAAGGGACCAGTAGAGTGCTACCATGTGGGGAGCATGGCTGTGTGACTGGACTCTGTGAGAGGAGAGCCCTCTTACTCCCATGTAATCAGCTGAACTGAGTGGGTTCAGAGAAGGATCTGTGCAGCTGTGCTTTATTACAGACACAATGAGTCCCAGATTAGGGGAATTGGAGGGGAGGGGGGGTTTGATCACGAGAGAGTGAGAGAGAGAGAGAGAGAGTGGGGAGGGTGGGAGTGAAAATGACTCCAAACACATCTGCCCTCAGTTTGTCTGCAGCTATAACACCAAACCACAAGCATGGCCATGTACAAATCTGTCTCCGCTTGGAAAGGCCGCCTGCGGAAATGTTTCCAGACCTTGGGTTTTTAACGCGAGGACTCGTGGGAATGGTCTGTCGCCTCGCAGTGATAGCAATGTTCGTCAGGGTCACACTAACATCGACGGTGGTGGCATGAACAAGCAGGTGGCACAAACATGTGAATCACTGCGGACAGCTCCTGCTGCTGTCGGAAGGTCTGTGTGCACAGTTTGCTTTAAAATGTCATGAAAGCACACTGATCTGTCATTACGCAGTGTAATTGTTGCCCAATTACAAAATCGTTTCAGGCCAGGCGTCACAGTGCATTTACATGGTTGTGAACTGGGTTTTCAAACAATCATACTGCCTCCACCTCAGTCACCCAAACCGACCAAGAGAGAGTGACAGATGAGAGGGAGAGGACTGAGATGCTATGTTTGGTCCGTGCTGCCCTATGATTCTACTTCAGTGGATCCTCTCAGGCAAACAAAAAAATGCAGGTTCACAGCGTGTTATGCCAAGAGATGCAATATTCACCAGGAAGACATCCCACTACCATTAGGGCTTACTGGAAAGCCCTTCTATCCCCCCTTTAGAACAGCTTACACGTAAGGAGTGATTAAACATCAAACAACACTGTTGCACCCTAATCCACCACCCAACTCCTGATGTGCCTTCCTGTTTGTCTTGCTTTCTTGCTATATAAATGAGAACAGACAAGTTGATTCCTCACTATTCAGAATTATTCTGACAGTAAGGTGTTGCGTTTGAAAAGTGTTGGTAAGATGTTGCTCCACAGCCCAAAAGATTTTTCTTGCTAGCAAATGACGGAATGTAATTTGATTTTGATGGACGCACTTTTTCATCACTGAGGAAAGGCCGAAGTTAGGGGCATTTTAAGAGGGTAATAACTGGCCAGTAGGCATAACACGGGCAGGGCTCTGTACTGCTTCTTGGAGGGTTAAATTGTTTCAGGTAGGGTGCTATTTTCTTAAAAACTCCTCTGCTAGTCCTGCAGGTATAAGAATAGCAATTCCCTAGACTGGAATTGATCCTATTTTTTAAACCGCATGAACAGACCAACAGGAATGATTGGGGCTGCATCACTTGGTCTGCGGCTGGTTTTATTACTTACACGGCTTCTCATCTTAGGCGGCTCTCCCAACTTATCCACATGCCTCTGATTCACTGGAGTGGGCACAGGAATTATGTTGTTTTTTTTACTAGCTTAATCTCATTACTTTCACTGGCTGATAAAACCCTGTGCTAAAAGTGAGCTTATTATTTATTGTTTTGAACAAGGTCTATCTGCACCAGGTGTGGGAGCATGCTCAGACGGATGCAGGGATTTAAACAGGCAGTTCATATCTTCTGTGGTCAGGTATGGCACAGCTGCTTATTAACCAATATGATCTTCTCTGCTACTCTATTTCCTCCAGGACCACACCGGACAGATCCAGCAATATACATGGACAGTCAAGATGTACGACCCTAATAACTCACATTATATGAATTCAATAACACATGTCTATAGCCCTGCATGGTTGTTGATGGGAGCAGTAAAACAAACTTTAATATCCCAGTGTGTTAGAACTGTTAATGATCAGTGCTGAGAGCTGTTAGGCTGTAACTCACTGTCCACAGCCACCTCACTGCCAACAGGGACAGTAATTCTCATGCTAATGCTATACATGACCATTGATAAGATGTCCCTCCACAGTACCCATAAATAACATCCAGTTGGTGTTATTACAAGCTTACCGGCTCTGTGACGTCACCATTGAACTTCCAGATTCCTAAGACTAACCACATTGTCTGATTCATCATTCTCCAATTGTTTTCTCATGAGAGCATGACACTGACCACTTTTGAAGGTTATTCATCAGCATGTGATTTGGCATCTGAGGGCAAATAATTAGTTAGCAGAGGTAAGGCTTTGGCAAGCCTGACAAGTACAGCAAAATATGGCAAACATGGCATGCTATGAGATCACAGTCTGCTGGCCAGCTGTTTCTGTTGATGCTGTAGAAACTCTTTCAAGCCCTTTCAACATATGGTTTGAGTCAAGTACATCAGAGTCACACTGAGTTTCAAAAACAAGCAAAGGTTCCATGTATTTGCAAATGCTGGATTAATTAAAAACACTGAAAAACACATCATAAAATGCATCTCAACATGTAGAAATGCTGACACTGTACTTATGTGACCACATATTTCAAAAGCACAATTCAAAGGAGGAAAAAAAACTCGGCCAACTGTTTCAGTGTAATCCAGCAACTGTTTTAAATTAAAAGCCAAACAGCATTTAACAGAGGGGTTCACTCTAACTGCATAGTCCTGTGCATTTAAAATCAAGGATTTGACTCTGTAATGTGGTGCTGAAGTATACACGCACACATTGTTCCACTTCTAAAAATACTGATCAGGTAGTAAAATTTCAAGACATCAATCTTGTTTATATACAGCAACAATGGGCAATTTTCATCTACACCCACCAAAACTACCCCCATCTCTTGTGCATGTTCAGACTGTGCATTTACCCTCATCTACCAATCAAACACAAGTAAGGAAAACATGACTGGATCTTTGGACTGAGTGTGAAGGCCATACCTTCTTCAAATGCATTATTGTTTTACAAAGAATACCACCATACTCAACAAAATCAACATTAAAGTAGAAAAAAGTCCAGAAAAAACTACAGAACTGAGAGCCACTCATTCTAGCTACGCAACTTCCATAACTGCTATGTCACACAAATGCTTTTATTTTCATTAACAGTGCAGGGGCAGGCTGGTATCCAGTCACCAGTTAATGTAAAGACAACAAAGGGTAAATAGATGTTTACTTTTAGAGCATGGCAAAAACTAATAAGTCACTGACCCGGGAACCAAGTTTGGTTGTCAGTGTCTTTGACACATCAGTTAAAATGATTGATGTTTGTAGACAATCTGCTGTAATTATGATACCACTATATACTGCATTAAGGTTACGGTAACCACAGACTATAGTAACACTATAGTTGCATTATAACCAGTGTACACCTTGATCATACCAAAAAATGAGAAGAACCCAGAATAGGAGCCCAGGCCAGAAAGCTCACAGAACCCATTCACACTGATGACAAACAGCATTTTTTTCAGAATTCTTTCTTTGGTGTGAAATGTAAAACTTCTACAACCAGAAACTGTCAGTTGATATATTCCGATATAGTCTGGGAAAGGGCGTTGTCCATGAACCTCAGCATGTTGCTCCATCTTGTGTTACACACCCCCCCCAATCCTTTGTGCAAAAGGACAATAACAGCGTTTGGTGGTGGTGGGTGGGGGTGGGGGGGCACTGCGGGGCTGGACGGGAGGGATCGGGTTACCTTCCAACCACTGCCATAACAACATATGGAGGAAGCTCAGTTACATGACAACAGGTCCATCTTCCTATGATTCTCTCTACACTGTTTAAACACCTGAGGACACTGTGTTAAGCAGTGAAAACAAACAGTAGAGAAAAGCAGAGTTTCTTAAATTTAGCATGCTCACCAAGGCATAATGATCACAAAGATGAATGCAAGTGTCACATTGGCTTCACTACGTAGTGTGCAAAAAGAACACTCACAAACACATACTCAAAGTAAAGTGTATGTGTCAGAAAATAATTGTATCATCCCTCTCTTTTGTACACTAATTTACATAATGTGGGCGTATCGGGGTCAAAGATCATCCCCATCACAAATCCCTTTGAGTGAGGACTCACAATGGGCAGGAGCTGAATGCTTTTAGCCTAGCGGCAAAGGGGAGAGCACCTCCTCCCATGGTGCTGCGATCCTCCATCCCTATACCCGCACCTCTGCTACATCCCGTTATTCACCAAGTTTACAGTTTGAAAAGAGTCTTACAGCCTGCACTGTAACCTGAAGCAGTTTGCGTATCAGTTTTCGAACAAGAGTAAGACGAGCTGTGGAGAAGAGGATAGGAAACAGAATAAGGCAGGGAAAAAATCCTTGTGAAACAAAGAAAGAGGAGGGGGTAAAAGCAGAGCTCCACTAGGAGCCGTTTTATTGTATCCTGGTCCATGGCAGAAACTGTGGGGCTTCTTTCAGTCGTCACGTTAAAAGACTCATCCATCAGAAACAGACCTCAGAGTATTCTTGCAGACTGGCAAAGTGTGGACACTTTCCACTGTGCTGGCCAACACTCCTAAAACCAACTAGTGTACATAAGATTTCCACTGGCACCCATTATGAGCAGCATACAAACAAGGCCACAACATTCCACAGAAAACAATGAAATTAAAGCCATGGTGGGAGGGAGGATTTTTGCACACTCACCAAGGGTAGCTAAGCAGAGACTTTACCACCTTTTACTCTGAACAACATCCAGAGTGTATATTATCTAAAAATGTGTAGTTCATGTAAAGTTCATTCAGCATTAATAGGAGAGCATGGCATTATGAGGGCATTAAAATGAGATTCCCTCCTTGAAAACTACAGTTGTTTTTTTTTCTGGTTTGGGACTCGAGCCTCAAAGAGGGCTATCGTGCCGGAAGCCTAATGATTAAGTATGCAGCTTCTGTCAAAATAACGGCAGATATCTTAAAGTGTCTACAGCTGGGATGCTAGCAGATATTGTGTTGCATTCTGAGCTGGAAGGCTCGGGCAGGAAGGGGATAACATGACAGCTGTAGCAACCCGGGATACCGGGAAGACCTGGAAGCACAAACATTTGCCTTTCTGCCTCACTGGAATCCACATTAGGAGGTCATCGGCATTACAGAAACCCCCAAACATGACCTGGTGGCAGCTGTGCATGGGAGTTTACAGCCCAAACACAAACAAGAGATAGGGTGTTCACAGAGGGATGGGTGCTGCCATGCATGTGCAGTTTGACGCTAACACTCTATTCCTGACAGTGTGCCTGCAGTAAATTAAATTACCATTTCATGACAGCCGGTTGCATGGAACCATGTACGCGTTTACGTACATTTACTGAGAAAAAGGGGGGTTACGGATGAGAAATGACGTGAGTGGCAACATGAGAGACCCTATTTGCATCATAAATCAATCACAATATCATCATCAGGGTCATGTGATCTTACACCAAACACTAGAAATGTTTGATGTTGTCCTTGCATATGTCCCACTCAATCATGCTAAGGTCTTCTGCTCAAGTAGACCAGTGGGAGCCGAGCTTTTAAGATCAATGTAACATATGGAACACACCAAACTGAGAGGGAGTGGCGCCCAAGGGTTAGACTTTAACACGGACAGACAGCTGGTGCCGTGAGCTATGGCAGCAGAGAATTCATATGGAATTCAATTCCCTTTTTTATGGCGGTGTGGAATTGTGGGCAAATTGTGGAGCTTCTCTGGTAAGAACATTAAAGGTTTTTTTATAGGTCTGCTAGCAGAGAGCAGGTCATTTTTAATGAGTGGCAATGTCCAGCCAGTGCTCCTCCTCACTTTAACTGCATGCTGCCTCAAAGCCCAAGTTGGACCCTCAGCCACATCAGGGACATCTGGCCTCGCCATCTACAAACATGGTCCTTAATGGGCAATTACAAAGTCCAGGGCCTGGGAATACGCTTCGATTTATAGTTCCAATGTATCCAAACCTCGAATCCTCTGTCCATCATGGCCGCATTAGGTTATATGAGACAAGAGGCCCATCAGACCTAATAAGCCTTATCCTTTCCAGAGGATGGCCATTAAACTCCCCCCTACAGTGCCAGCCCAGCCATCAGCTCCCAGTCTAGTAAATTAAACAAATGAATGGCGTCCTCAGTATTACAATTAAAGCATAGAATAACATGAAACTATGAAGCTCATTAAAGCTCTGCTCCATCTACACTCCAAGCAGAGCCCGGGAAAACTCAATTATAAATCATTTATAAGGCAGATATCCAATGTGTGTATTTAGTTTCACCCTTTCAATGTCAGGCTCATATTCAGTCCTACTACACGCCTGCATCTGCACTTTCTTGAAGGGAGGGTGAGAGGGAGGCAGGTTACATAGAGCCAGTTGCCCCTGACAACCCATGGCTTTTGCCAAGTTGAGCCCTCTTCATTTAAGTTCTCCTTCTTCTTCATTTCACTCTTCCTCCCCCTTCTTTCAGTTGGGGTTCTCCTGCTATTATTAAGCTCCCTCCCCCTTTCGTTTCAAACACAACTGCGTTATCCATGTCAAATCCATTGGAGACAGCCCAGAGAAGTCAATATGGAGCCAATAGATTCTCTGCTTCGCTGTGAAACTCCCGAGGCAGGGAAGGCAAACACAGCTGAAACTATCACGGACAGCTCAAAACAACTGTAACTACTTTTTTAATCCAAGGCAACAATATATTTTGGGGGTAAAACTGGTATTTCTTTTAAAAAAAACAATTCAGCTGCTATTTCTTCACGCATTCAGTCAAGATTTATTCAGGTGTGACAAAGATGTTTCAGTAAACTGGTTTTCTTCTGAGCATTGTACAAATAAATGAAAAAAATTTAAAGCCCCCATGCTGAAATAAAAAGCCGGACATGTGAGAGAAAAGAATGAAACTCTTTACAAAGTGGTGGTGAGCTTGAAGCCACTGAAAAGGGGATTTTTGTTCAAACACATTAATCTGCGTACTTTATTGAAGTACTTGAGCAAACAGAAAATGCTTCAGAAGAAGAACAGAACAATCAGTCATGAGACACTTCTTTCATTTGAGTTTAGATGCAAAAATAAAAATATATTTCTAAAACTTATTCTTAGCAATGTGTGATACATCAGCTTAGGACAGCACGAAAAGATACTGCACTGATTTACAGTCCCAGGCCTTGTTTTCTGCAGTCTTTTTTAGCAATTAACACCTGCCAACAGTCTTTCACCCTCCTGTCCTGAGCCGCAGGTGTGAGGAGACCAATGTGTGACCTGATGAAAGACACACTGCCAGTTTGGTGCCAAACAGTCATTTCCCCTCACTGATAGGCCATTCTTTATTTAGCGTAGCCTAAGGAGGTATGCTTAGCTGCTACGCAGACCAACACACACTGGCAGCAACACTAAAAATAAACCACTACCTCCACTGGTCACACATTAACCACAGAAACTAGCTATTCCCTGCGTGATATGATATTAGACTAGGAATTAAACACATCACACAGAAAACAGGAGAGGAAAACGACTGAACATGGCATCACGGGTGAAAGTATGAATCACCACCTGAACGGTACCATTTCTCCTACTCTTCCCTCTGCTCGCCCAATGGCCAGAACTCTAGAAGTGACAGTGAATACTAACAACGCAAGCTAGTGTCTCCTGGGCTTCTGTACAGCAGGCACAGCGTAGAATCATAAATGAGTGACTTTGACAGAAAACACATAGGCTTATAGAAAAAAAGGGGTGAAGGATGAGCAGCAGAGGAGGCAATGAATTTAGAGGTTGGGGGATTTTCGATATGACAGGGGGTAGTTATTTGCTGGCAGCAGCAAGCCCTTTACCAACAAAGGGCCTTTCATATTTCCTGTGAACAGAGACAGAGACTCCCATTAATCCCGGAGGGAGGGCTCATCTCAGGCTTCTCCTCCGCACATAAATTACTCTTCTTATGCCCTTCCTCCCATTACCGCTCAGTGTTTACAGCATAAAGAGTAAAGCAAGAAAGTAGAGGAGCCAGCCACACATCTTTAATGTGTTAGGCCACTCTTAAAAACAGTTATGTCGGTGCTAACTCATAACACATGTGCCAACATTTGTTTTGCTCCAAGCCACAGTCAGGAAGCTGTGGCAACCCCACTCTTTATGTCCCTCCTCTCATTCTGTCTCTCTATGTCTCATTTCTGTCTGTCTTTCTCATATGGGAGGAGTGGAAAAAAAAGCTCTGCCCAGCTGTCGCATTTTTGAGCAGATGAAACCCGCTCTGACGGGCAGAGAACAAGCCAATCCCCACTTATCCCGCACAGAATGAAGTTTAACAGTGGTGCACAGCTGTCTCTGTACACATGCTTAGACCCCTTGGTGGTCTGGTGGAAGGCACGATAAGCGGCTAAGGAACCATCGTCTCGCTCGTGTGGCACGCTGAGAATGGATTTTCAGGAAGTGAAGGAGAGAGAGGGAGAGAGAGCGAGGAAGAGAGAAAGAGTGCAAGAGAGAGAGAGAGATGAGTATGGAAATAGAGAGAGAATGAGAGTGAAAAGGGGCGAGTGGGGAAAAAACACTCCCCCCTTATGCATGTGCCCAGTATCTGGACCGCCTTATTTCAAACAGACACAAATCAATGGGAGTGCAATTGCATTTTCCAAGCGCACTGCAGACGGACCAATAAATGAAGGCTGGGGATCAGAGGATAGGCTGAAGAGAGGCTAGACACTGCATTGGCTGTTTCATAGTGCTGTTCCAGCTGTCAGCAGGATCCAACACCTACTGCTGCACATACACATACCCTTTAATACCTGCAACAACACTGTTCATAAAGTGCTCAGCATGAGAGTGCTCTAGTTGTTAGTTTGTACCATTAAAAGCAACAACGTCCGCACTGTTCTCCAGTGAGATTGTCCTGACTATACTTGCAAGTGGCGCAAAAATATAGATGAATCCTCTCATTTTCTTAATGAGATTGATTTATCAAACGTATCACTCAGTATGTTCATTTGTACAGATGTACAGATGTTTAATTCCAAACACCTGGATTTAACACCATGAATAATGGGTAATATTCAAGTCTGAAGTCATAAAAATGTGGCAGCATTGCATGCTTGCATGTACTATATCCGTAGTCTAAAATCTCGAACACAAAAGTGGATTTTATTGCACTCTATCTTGTATCATCAAATATCTATTACTGAAAAGCCACAGATCACTTCCACACATCAGCATAGAGCCTCCTGCGGGTCATGAATCTTTCCTCTTTATGACTATGAAAAACTTCACAACTTCAATTTATTCTGATTCAAAGGACAAGAATGTGTGACGAACTTGGCAGTGGAAAAGAAATAAATTTAATAAACAACATTAAAGCTCATGAATAAATATTATGTTTCAATCAACTACCCAATCTTTCAATAGATGTATAAAAGAACAATATGTGCTAGTGTTACCCACTGCAGTTACTGCACAGAAAAGGCCTGGTAAATGCAGAACAAAGCCTTGTTTGTGTCTTTTGACCTCAGCTCTCCTAGACAACACATTCTTGGTAGGACAGAGGGGAAACATTCAAACGGGTTCACCACAGTTGTTTTTCCGCTATTTATCCAATAAGATCCCCTTTAGTAGACAAGCTGTGTGCGTGTGTGCGCTGGGGGCGGGGAAGTTGCTTTAAACAAACACTAAATACTGAAGTAATAATGCCATGTCAACCTGATGGTTTAGGCTCTAAACAAGTCAGCCAAAGCAAATTTTATTCAGGGCAGTTTTAGACTGTAGGAGCTATTTGTTGGCTAGTAGGATGATTTCTTCCATTTATCAATTAGCTGATTTAAATTCTAAATGTTTTTCACACATTACTGTCCCTATGTTGCAGGGGTGAATAATGGCTGACTCCCATCAAAGCAGAAAACCCTAAAGACTAATGGGCTACAAGGGACAGTTGTGTTGTTCATTCTCAAGGTCTGTGATTGACAACTTCACCAACCACTATGGCATTAGAGTATTTGGACTTTATAATATTGTGATATAGCATTATTATGTTATTTTGTGGTTTTAATTGCTGCATTGCAGTAAGGTTACGTGACTTTCTGAAATGACCAGGATGTTCTAGCTGTTGTATTCTGCCGTCACCCGCCTACTCTCATAGAGTAAAAGTTTTGTAAAGGCACCAACAAACAGCTGTGTAATATTATCACAATATTAATATCAGTTATTAGAGTATTTGGTTTTAAAAAAAAATCTGTAATTTTTTATGTGACTTTGATTGGATTTTCTTCAATAACATCAAACCTTACCAACTACCGACAAGCATTTTAAATGACATTGGGTCATGATGATTATACACAGGTTTTGGAATTCATGTATACCCGTCCCCACAGCGACACTTGTACAGATTAGAAATGGTGCCACCACTAGCTTCATGGGGTGTTTTTTCAGCTTGGCTTGATTGCTCAAACAACCAAAGGTGTGATTTTTATCCATCAGGTTGTGATAAACCAGCAGTGGCTTCATGTGCTTTTCCTCCTGACAAATTTATTACCTTTAAGAAAGTGCTCAGTGTAAAGTGCAGCACTCGGTCCCACACCACAAAATGGCCCACAATGGGAGCAACACCAATGGGAAGGCAGTGGTTCAATTGCGAATGTTGCATCTCACCTCTATCTCTGTGAGAAACTGGCATCTTGCACGGAAGAGGGCAGGTCTCACCTCAGAGAGGAATGGGGCATAGTTGTTTCGGGGGGTTTTTGTTTTGTTTTTTTAAATAAAGTCACTATATAACCATTTTGTGGCCAACTTCTCTTTATTAGATGATTTTACAGTACATAACTACAGGTTTCAAACATATCCGCAATCGAATTCAGCAAATATTTTCAAGCATTCACTTTGATTTTTTAGTATTTGGTGCTCATCCTGTTTTCTAACTGAACTGTATGTGAACTTCAGCTTTAGAGTGACAACCATATTTGGCTGCAGTGTGATCATACCCTTAGTGCATGTTTCCCCCCCATCAGCTGGCACCCACTTGTCCACAGTACCCGCTTGAGGTATAAGCTTTTGCGATATGGAGCTTTTCAGGTCCAAAATAGCCCTCCCACTCATACCTACCCCTGTTGCCCAGAGGCAAAGATAATGGTTTGTTTTGTTTTTTTTTTCATTTTGCACACACCGTACATTTTGATAAGTAGTCAACCTAAGCACGCAAATAAGTCTCCCCAACACGCAAGTATGGTCTGTATTTACAAACAGCACTCTTGAGCACATTGAAATTCGCATGCATTAGTCCTTTTACCTCATCCTCTGGCTATCTTGTTGCAAATGAACAAACACTTGAAAATTTCAACAAGCTCCTCTAAATTAATACTACAGAGGATGGTAGAAGCAGCATCAGTGATTCTGTCTCTGTTCTTGCTCTCTAAATGAGGTTATAGCTAAGCCCTCTTGAAATATGTGAGATATATGTATGAATGAAACAAATGTACAATATTAAAAATGTCCCTTAAGTTGGACCTCACCAGGGACGTCCTCTAATAACAAAAACACATTTATGGTACAAGTTTTGTTTTCATCTATTGCTTATTTCCACTGGGATGTGATTGTGGTCCTATGTACAAACAATGCATCAGGCAGAGATAAGCTTCTCCAGAGTCAATAAAAATGGTTTTAGTTGAACCCCATAAGGGACTTGGTATGATTATAAACACAAGTAGTGGAGCTGGAAAAATAACATCATAGCATGTTGATCCAATATAAATGCATGCCTCCCTTGCCTCCCACTAGGTTTTACAGACTGGGGGCTTTGAGGGAGGACTGGGCTGAAATAACATGTGCTCAATCTTCTCTGTCCACGGCTCTGTTTCTCCATAGTCCACGCAACATTCTTTGCATGCTTCATTTTATTCCAGTGGTATTCTGCCTGTTCAGCCTCCCTCCTTTGTCTTACAGCCACAAATGTACAAGTAAATCATGAGCAAACACCTCCAAAGACAAATTAAAGATCTGCAAGTGAAATAAAACTGCAAAAGTCTTTAAAATTGTCTTTGCAAAAAAACTTTGATTAGGGATTCTGAGTCCACAAAATCCTTCAACTGATAATAATGACCTCAGTTCAAGATGTGCTGCTGTAATGTGTTTTGTGCTCCAAGTGTTAATCCCTCAGGCATTTCACACATTGCACCCTCATCTCTCCCAGAAACGTTCAGGGGAGCATCAGTGTAACTCCTGCTGTATGTTGCTCTCAATTGCTACTTTGGCAGAAGAGAATCGGTCAAACAGCATAAAAAAGTAATGATTTAAATGAAAGAGAAAACTGGAGGATAAAGTTGCCCCCTAGGTTTGATTCAAAGCCTGGGTCTTTAATAAGCCCAATTCATTTTCCTCCTGGGTCTGGCACCCTCTATCACTAGTGACAGGCGTGAAAGGTCAATAACCTTGGCTCATAGCCCTCATATGGTTAGCAATGCCATAAATTAATGGTTGAGGCCGTTATTCCAAACTCTTCAAGTCAGTCGAAGGAAGCTTATCTTCTACAAAGGTCACAATGCTTAGAACACTTAGTGTGAGAGTGAAGGGGTGACACAGGACCTATATAAGATGGAGTGTATTGTACTCTTGTGGAATCAGATTGGAGGTAGGTGGGATACTGGTAAGTATCAAGAAACCCTTTCCTGTTCTGAGATTGAACACGAAACATTACATGGGGCTTTGGCATTTCTGTCAGTTAACAGACAAAAAGTTATGACTTTTTTGACTGACATTAAATAAAATAGCTCTCTGGAATATGCAAAGCGTATACTTAGTGCGCTTTACATATTATAGTTAAAAAAATAGCAACGGCTGTGCACAGTAATATAATGCACCAGCCCAGCAAAAATACTACCTTGAAAGTTTTTGTTGAGACAACTTTTTTCTCCTACAAACACCAAGAGATTAGACCTTCCAGGCTGCAGGGATTTTGTGGTAGTTTTTATGGCCTTGATCGCTTCATCATATTGAACAAATTTGTAGCATTACCCTCTAATGCTGCAGCTGGGATTTGCTCGCAATGTACTTTTGATGGTTATCCTCATCTCAAAATCTAAAAGTTTTCAAAAGAATGTGACCCTTGTGTTTGCAGAGTGCTGAATGTATTTCTCCTCTCTCACCATCACCATTGTCATCACCAGCATCATCATTTGACTCTCAATTTACAATTTACAGAGAAATTAGGAGTGTTTGGCTTAATGCAACCGATCCCCCACTAATCCAAACACAGATAAATTGTTGTCAATAATGAGTGAGATTTCGGTTATGTAAATATTGACAGGAATACAATTAATCATGTAGCGCTATTGGACAGCATCTCCCAGCTCACAATCTCACACAAGCAGCGTCTACATGCTGAGGAAAAATGACAGAGGGCCAAAGAAAAGGAGAAACTAGTGAAGAAATTTAAATCATAAAGGAGTTGTGAGACTCAAATAGTTTTGTTGTTGTATTTGAAAATATATAAAAATGTGAATATTTGACTTGCTGCTCTAACTTTTGACAATAAAAACAATTAAAAGAAATGTTTGCTGAAATGAGCTTTAAGAGCTGAAAAATGTAAAAAGTTGTTGTGAAGTTTGTCATGCTGACACTTACTCACACACCATTTAGAAATCTCTTGATTTAATGCAGCTTGATTGATGAACACAGCCACTTTTACCAAGAGATTTTCATTTCACTGCGCTTATGACTCCAGGCAAAAAGTAATTTACAACAAGAGAAATTCAAATCAAAAACACATTCAAACTGTTATGCCATATGCATTTGCGGAGCCACCCCATTGGTGCTGCACAAGGTTATTTTATGCCAGCTAGACTCAACATGTTTGGAGAAATTAGCAGACCTTCATCTTGTTGCAGCAGTTATACCCTTCAGTAAGACTCTACCCTTCTCCAGAACCTGTCCTGCTGAGCAGGCAGTGCTACAGGAAATAAAGTGGCGACAAGCTGCACGCTCTTTAATGCCTCAGTAAATATCGACAGAGGCAGAGATAATATAAACTCAGACAACTCAGGCTGCAGAGCAATATGTTGCTCACTGCCATAGTGTGCGCTCAAATGGAGGCAACAAATTGCTGCAGGTCAATCATAATATCCGTGTGGTGATGGCAGACACTGGTGTCAGCAAGGCCTGGTGACAGTAGATCACTTGAGACAAGTAATATGGTGGGCTACATATGCTTATCTGATGAGCCAACAGTTTGGGCAGAGTTAGTTGGGGATTGGTGGGGTCATTATTTTGTAAGACAAGCAAAAAAACAGAAAATAACTCTCACCCTACAGGCCCCGAGGATGACACGATCAATCAGTAGTAAATCAGACTTTATTCATATGCTGAACAAACCAAACACAAGCTAAAAAATATATATTTTTATTAAACTAAATTGCACACCACCTTCATTACTGAAGCTATGAAGCAACCAAGGTCACACCAAGAAACAAACTTAGTGGCAGAATGAAGGACCTAATGCTATAGTACTGTCCTTGCATTACTCAATTAAGTCACATCAATCATTGTACAGAGCCAAGGGAGCTCCTCCATCTTAAAGCTCACGTGCAGGAGAGGGGGATGGGAGGCAGGGGAAGGGAGTGGTGGAGGTGATGGAGACTTGGATAAAAGGAGTGTCACGGGATACGACCTAGCGACTCATCAGAGGCTAGTGTCCAGAGAGGCGCTGGTGCGTTGAAATTGAAGCCTCCGCCGGAACACAATAGTTGGCGTGGCCGGCAGGAGGTAGACGTCTCTTCCCAGGCAGGATATTGGCCTTTGTGAACACAGTTACAGTATCTGGGTCAATTAATGTGTCCCTGCTTCAAATTTCCCTTTTGTTATCAGAGGAATAATAGTGTGCCAATTCATGTAGCCTCTTGAACACAGCATGACGTTTGAAAATGTGAGCAATGTGTGTCACTTGCATACAGAAAAAGGCCAAACAAGCTGTTTCTATTTTCTACATTTGCTCAACTATCTCATTAATATATTCATTTGAGTATTAGCTTCCCTGTTTGACCCTATGCACAAAGACGTTGAGCCTGCCTGCTGTCTGTCGTTCCGTGCTGCTGAATCTAGATCTGGGCAGCCAGTGAATGCATTCTTGTCTAAATGCAACAAAGCTAAGGCTAAGTGAAGCTAAATGTACTGCCTCACAAACAAAAGATTCACCAATAGTAGTGGGGACTGGGAGTGGCTTCCCTTCACATGCCTGCAAATGGAAAACATGAAGCCGCGGCTCCTTCTGCTCTCATCTACCTTAACATAATGAGAAAAAACAAGCAGAAAGCAAAAAACTGAGGGCAAAATCGAATGGTGCTATTGCACAATAAACAGCTGGGGCGACACT
Organism: Datnioides undecimradiatus; assembly: GCA_008933995.1. NCBI lineage: Eukaryota > Metazoa > Chordata > Actinopteri > Lobotiformes > Datnioididae > Datnioides > Datnioides undecimradiatus. Next base: position 2,621,395 of record WARS01000032.1, on the reverse strand, counting down.
GCAAACAGAGCTTTCTTTGTAGAGACAGGATCTGTGAGAGAGATATGGAGTTGTTTGCTCTAGCAGCCAAAAAAAGGCCGTCCCACAGAAGAAAAATGGCACTGAAATCCACAAATCAGTCCCTAGAAAAGTAAACAGTCCACTCCATAGTGCTGATGTATTGTCTTCTATGTGCAAGCTGGCATTTTCTTTTCCATACTAGTTCTAACATTTCACTTGTGAAAAATAACACTAGCCTAGTTATAAGAAGGCATATATGCAGAGAGTCAGGTCAATACAGCTATTTATATGCGGCCTCATTAAATAGGGAGGTCATCTTATGCACTTCCTGGGTGTTCTTCACATTAAATAAAACACATCAGAACCTGTGTGGCAGCCACACCCCACTACAGTCGCTAAGACTGATTCCAGCTCCCCCTCATATCACGGCAAACAGGAAAGGATTGTTTTGGAAGAAATAATAAATCTCTTTTCTTTTGACAGTCTTTTAGATGGAAGCACACACATCAATTTTAAAACCTTAGTAATACAGCATCACGGATTGAGGGGCCCAGGTGTGATCGAGAACCAAATAACCTATAAAACCCCTCTAACCTTCACATGACTGTTTGAGGCAGCAAAACAGTGAAAGGTCTACTTTTCAGATCCGTACTCACTCCCAGTAGATCATGACGGACAATAAAATTTTCATTTAGCAAATCCAGTTACATGCAACCTTGTGAAAAACAAATGACAACGTGCATTTAATACAGACAGATTACATATCATGGGCTGACTGCTAATTTTCATTCATGTCTTGTGCTTTTAGAGGCAGTGTATGTCAATTAGCGTTTACCAACAGCTAGTTACAGAGTGTCTGTTACCAGGGGCCGCCCCAACACTTCTAAGAGCTGTCTGGGTTGAACAAGCTAATTATATGCCAAGGACAAACCCCCCACACACTAACACAGGCATGAGACAGGGACACCTTGTCCAATGACAGAGCCACACACAGTTAGGTGCCAATAGGAGAGGGCAGGGCCTGTAGCTGATAAGAGTGATATGAACAGAGGTGATGAGAAGCCATCCAGATAATGCCAGTCCTCTCCAAAATACTTTATCTACTTTGAGGCGTTGTTCAAGAGCCTGTCTGTCTCCAAATATCCATGTGGGGATTGTTTTCAGACTACCTTTTGGTTTGATTAAGAACTTAGAGCCTAAAAAAGTCACACATAAATAAAATATGCCCTATCCTGTCATGTCACCCAGCAGACTCAGAAAATACACCCACAAATTAGCCACAGACGGGTGCACTTGCTTTAATACGCTAACATTATGATTTCATTTTTATGGTACAGCCTTAGGACTGCAACGGAGTGGTGATCATCTGACAAATGGCTATGGTGACCCCACCACTACCAACTGTTCTTCCGTGTAGGCAGACTGCATCAAAGGTTACTTCCCAAAACCATATAATGCCAAGATTGAATCTGCCGTCACAATATGTGGTGGTTATCTAGGCCATGGCGCTCCCAGGAAGAAAAAAAGCCACAGTGACAGGGAGATGAAAATAAATTTATGCAGGCTGATAACAATAAAGAATAAAACAAATTCAACCCCAACCTGTCAGTGATGCTTTAGCGGGGAATTGGAGCACAGCCTTCATTACAACATATTGATCACTGCAAACAAAGACCCTGGATTCATTGATCCACTTCCAGAAAAAAAAGCAAGGGGGATGGGGGCAGTGAACTGCTCTTACAAACAAACTTACAGGGAAACTGCAGCCTTAGCTTATAGAAATAAGGGGGAGCCTACCAAAAAAGAGAGAGATGGTCATGGGATAGCTCTTGATGTCCCACAATGACAAAGAAAATATGTGAAACATGCAGCAGCTGCTGTACAGTTTGAGAGGAAGGGCTTTACAGGGTCTAATGTTGCTCTTTAGTCTTCTCATCTGCTGCATGATGGGTCCTCCATGTTCATGGATCTCATCTTGAACAGGGATTTGAATATTAAGAGAGCCATGTTTGGCTATTGAATTATTCAGCATTGGCACAGACATCAATGCAGTCCTCATACACCTCAAACATAAAGATCTGAAGGGCAGACACTCTTTTTCTGACACTGTGGGCTTCAGCAGATATTCTGTTCTGAGCTGTTCCTCAAAGTTATCAACCTATACTGAATATTTCAAAAAACAACACCGCTACATAAAATTGAAATTCTGCTATGTTCCACAGACAGTCCCCTAAAGTCCTTGGACTGAAAACCTCAAGGGCCATAATAGTTATTTACAGTCCATCATGCCGCTGGAGGAGAAATACTGACAAACTTGCTATGCAGACTTAAAACCTGGGTTTTTTGCCTTTGTCTCTCTCAAGTGATGAACGATCATCTTCGTAGGTCACAACAACATGAAGCAGGGGTGGCGTGCATTTGCGCCCTCCCTGATGTCAGGTCAGGACCTCTTTGGCTGGTCTTTCACTCATCTATACCTCACCAGGAAACCCCCACCAGCCTCATCCCAAATCTGTGGGCAGGAGAAAAAAAAAAATGTATGTTGCTGTTGAGCATTTGGCCCAGTTTACAGGAGAGGGTCGAGAAGGGTCACGTCTCACCAAACACTGGGGCCCCTTAAACACATCTGAGTGGCCCCAGCTGTACCAAGGGCCATCAGAATCTCAACAGAGCGCAGAGAACCAGAACAACATAAAAATGGGTTCAGTCAGTACAAAACTCAGGATTTTGCTAATACAATGTTTTTCTTGTCAAAAGGTTGAAATTTGGTTTGTTTAAAAGGTTTGCCTTAAACAAACACAGCAAAGAGAGGTAATTATAATTAATGGTAGATGAACTGAAAATTCAAAGATATATATAGCCCATAAGCGTTTTCCAGTTCATGTTCTCCTTGCTGACGTTGACATTAATTGCTTCAATCACATTATTAAACTGGTCAACTGTAAATCCCTCCCCCTAACTCATCCCTGGAGCCAGCTCACTGGACCCTCTTGACACGCTCACATTTAAAGCACTTGAACAGCAGCTAAAGCAGACTATAGACATACTTCTCTTTCATCACCAAGGCTCACAGAATTGTCATGAAAAAGAAGTAAAACAACAGGGCTGTGGGGTGGAGCGAAGAAAAATGAAAGCAGAGTAGATGGTTGGGGGTGGGGATAGCAGAACAGCAGCATACGAGTGTGTATTAAGCTCAATTAGGCTTTTGGGCTTTTCATTAACCCAGTTTTTAGGGAGGGAAACCTCTGCTGAATAATGCTGCGACTGACTCACTTTGCAACCCTTCTTTAAAGGCCTCATCTTGAAAAAACTGCACAATGTGTGTCAGCTCTCCAAAGCCACCAGAATTCCATTAGACACCCAGGGGCAAACCACCAGCAGCCGCAGCCTACCTGAAATTAAATGCACTTTAGTAAAACAAGTCACTTTATCAAGTGACTAAACAAGATAAGGAGGAAACGCTGCACAAATGTTTAAAGACTTTAGCTGCTTTCATCCGTACGACGGTCTGATAATGAGTAACCATGTTTGGTCGTTTCTCTCCACTCAAGCCAGAGCAAATATTCCAACGTTAAAAGCAAGGTCATATTGGTCCCTGGGGGTGGACAGTGGATAACGTCCTGAGCCTGACATGGTTTTGCATCTGCAAACAATGAGTGTAACCTCCCTTTAATGGCTCATTGGAGAGGAGTTCTCATAGAAGAATAATTGTCCTTCCTGGCGTTTCTCTGCACTGCTCTGCCAAGCAACTTTCAAGTAATGCATTTTAACAAATCTATTGAAAATCAATGGGGCATCACATGGCCAGCTAACAGTTAAAGTCTAGCTAACGCCTTGCCTGAAATGAGATTAAATCTTACATTCAAATAGCTTTGTTAACTGGCTGGCCACAATCGCCGCCATCAAATCCACAGGATGTCTTTAATTTAGTGCATACAATGTCAGCTGTTTACATTTGAAATGCTACCATTTCCAGGTTTTACAGACCTCAGGATGTGTATTCTCTTAATCAATAACAAAGAAAAGACTCCAATTAGATGAGACAAAGATATCTAACAGCTCACTCCTGCTGTGTCTCTTGCACATACCGGGGTCAAAAACAATCCAATATGAGCCAAGGACTCATATTACTGACACCTAACACAATGTACTGATAGTGTACTTCTATTCTATTCTATTCTATATTCAAGGCCTTAGGCTAACTACCAACCAACAACTTTACAGGAATTAGCTGAGTGTGTAGAAAAAGCCCATGTGTTCTGTTGTATTGTGTGAAACTATCAGGTATTGTTAGTAAAAATGACTTCAACAAGATTCACTCAAAACCTTTTCTATTCATTATCTAAGGCTTTTCAGAGCACAAGTGAAAGAGTTAATGAAATGCAAGGAAACTTAAAGCATTAGTCCGCTACATGCAGCTATGGAAGCATCAATTTAAAAAAAATCTGCTCCCGGTCAAAAACAATATCCTGAAACAGCATGGTGAAAGCAAAGTTGAAAAACTTTGAGCATAGTCTCCACACTGTGGGGGCTTTGTCTTTCAAAACATGCCACAGGAGCTTTTCATTAGAGAATGCAGTTTCATTAACATCATCCCACGCTGCTGAGCCCTGCTGCATTACAATGACACAGAAGTGCCCCTCTCTGTCAAGGAAATCTCCACAGAGCAACAGCTCACTGGGGGAGGGGAAAGTAGAGAAAAGAGGAGAGGGGGTAGTGCAGAATGGGGGGGGGGCAAACAAAATGGAACCTGATTACCCCCGGTCACGGCTCATCCACAAGCCAACAGAGGGAAATCCATCACCTGCAGGATCAAACGGAAACTTGTACACAAGGTAAAGCCCAGTGAAAGCTGTACCCACCCATTTAAGCACTCCCTTCCTTCTCTCCTTTCTTCTCTCGTCATTGCTACCCCTCCACACCCCACCACGAACTCTCTGACTCACACCAACAGAAGAGCGCAAGTTTTAGGCACACACTGTGAAATCCAACACAAGTGAGAATGTTTTCTAGTCCAAATGACCTCAAGGCTCCAACCTCTCTAATGGCACCTAGGTGATATATTCCTGTATTTATTACCATCTGTACACCTGCATGCTGTTTCACAGTATCCTGCATCCTCATTTTGCCTACATTAAACTGTAAAGAGGCAGTACTGGTCATGCCTGCTGAAACATAATAGACCACTGCAAAAAAATATTTTTCACTTCCCTGTTTCCACCAGGTTATATGTTGTAAAAAATACAAACCTACAACAGCTGGGTTTCCCACAGAAGGGAAAATGTTGCACCTAACATATTGAAAAATACTTTGAAAAATGCTCTTATTACTTCCGCTGAGTGGGCTTAGCAATGTGCCACTGCAATTGGATAGATTATGATATTATTCTTGCAGGAACAGTTAAACAAAAGGGTTTAAAGTTTCAGACAGAAGTCCCCCCTGCATATGATTTAAAAGTGTACTGAAATGATATTAAATTAGGACAATACAAATGCAAAATAATGGCATATGACAGTGGAAATAATTCAGTGCAGCACCACAAAGCATTGAAGGTTTAATAGCCAGGCTATTTGCTTGATTAAAGTTGCATAAGTATTCAAATCTGTGTGTAATTGATTTTACTCATTGCAACAAAAAGTGCCCCAGTGCAATCAACAAAGTTTTCCTACTTTTAATGACAAAAGCCATCCAGTTAATATTAGTCTTAACAAAATGCAAATTACAAAAACTCTAACTGTTTAGCCACAGTATATGACCCAGCACTTAAGGCACAATCTGCTTATGTACGTGTCTGCTTTGAGGCAAAAGGCAGCATGTAAGCAAAACAGACAGGAGCTATATAAAGTTGCACCACATTTGAGCTGGTTTACAAGGCAAACTACACGACTTACAATACCACACAGCTTCACTGAAGCTAATTGTTTAAATATGTCAGGCTTGTTATGATCCTCCCCAAATGTAACACATGGAAGCAAGCTTGCACAACTGATATGCATGCCTACACACACTTACACACAGACATAACAAGCATCCAGGACGGAACAGAACAAGAAATATTTCAACACTCACCATTGAAAAGGGGCTGTCCTTTCTCTGTGATATCTGGCACCACAACCTTGTATACATCTTCAGAAAAGCCTGGCCTGCATGGTGGGGTGCCCCTGCCCTCTGCTGCAATCTGTGATGGTAGGGGGGAGGGAGAAGGGGGGGGAGACAATGAGTCATAAATCAACCTTCAAAAATGCTCTCTGTTGCCTCCAAAAACCTCTTGGTCACGTTCTGAAGTCCCCACAGTTGTACAAAAGCATCTGTTGTTTTTATAGCAGGGACCGCAATTAGGATAATGAGGCCAAAAGGGTTAAGCATTAGCCAAAAAGCATGGCTAGGCAAGAACAAGCTCCATTTGTCCCCCCAGAGGGGCCCAGGCACAGGGAAGGGTTATAACCAACTCTCTCAGTCGGCCCCTCTGATCAACAAACTACTCTGGACAAACACTCCACTTTGAAGTGCAGGAACAAGGGAATAAAAAAGTAAACGCTAACAATCAACTGTTATGGGAATAAACATATCTGTGTTTGAGTATAAAAAAAACAAGAAATAACAACTCCTCTGCAAGGCTATGACTGTGATCAATATAGTATAGCCCCCCCCCCCCCCCCTTTTTGAAAAGGAAGGGAAAATTCTAAGAATACAGTGGATACAATACAATACAATACAATACAATACAATACATACTCAACACGGAAGATTTGGGGAATAATGTGGCATGTTGCAAAGAAAAGAAATGTGTGAATCTGCAGCGCTGGTGTTTCTGCAAAGCCTGAATGCTGAATGTAACAAGAAAAAAGAAATCACTAACAGTGAGATATCACAAATAAAGCATAACTGAAGAAAAACGCTCTGGTGTCCAGGCATGTCCAAATACACTCCATCACACAACCCCAGTTGATTCAGCTCCTAAGAACAAGAGGCCAGGCCCTATTTCTTTGCATACACCCTCAAAAGAATGTAAAACGAGAGGAGTCCTACTGAAAAAGAGCATTGTGGGTATCCGTGCCACTTGCCATTCTTAATCAGAGGAATTTAAATGGAAAATGCTTGCAGACTGGGGGGAGGAGCAGAGCCGGAATTCTAGCACGTTACAGCGAAGGCACCAGGATGTACATCTCCAGAAGTGTTAACACAGACGCCAGTCCTTTACAATTATCATTTCAGCTGTTAACAATGCTTTATTTAACTGCGTGGCCGATGCTCTCACAGTTTCAATAAGGAAAGCACATAGTCAGGAAAAGAAAATATTTACACAAAAAAATGCAGTTTCTATCCCTGTGGCTGGACAAGAAGCATTATTCCATCACTGTTACATATAGTTGGGGACATAAATAAGAAGAACACACGATATTTCACAGTTGTATGCTACTTTTCATTTTTTCTCATAATAGCGTTTACCAGAGAGGCAATTAACACGCCGGGGGGACAGGGACACGCTGCAGCAATCTACATAAATATTAAGCCTAAACTAAATATAACCAAGTCAGAACTAGGTTAACGTGGGCCCGAATCGTCAAACTTCCGGACAATAAAAGATTCAGCCACATAAACTCTTACATTACACCACGTCATTGCAAATTTGAATTCTGCCAGTTTAAATTAATTAATCGTTAACTTGAACGTGCGCAGTTGTTAAAAGCACAGTTAGCATCTCGTGCGCACATTTTAAAAAAAGAACCGTTAGCTAGGCACGTAAGTAGCGTAACTAGTGTAATTACAGCCCGAGCTGAAACCACTTTATGATGAATTTAAGGTACGTTCATGGCACTGTCTCCAAACTGCACGCCATGTAAAGTGACTGTCGGGAAGGCTAGCAGCTTGACCGGGATTGTAACTCAACAAACAGCGTTGCTACAGAACAACAAGCACCACAACTGTCCGGTGTAACTCCGCTCGAAACCCACTCGGAAATTTCATTACCTGCAGTCCTGCCAAGACCGCCAGCAGGAACAGACCGCTGCCCTCGTGTAGTGAGTACATTGGTACGCCCGCGACTGCTTAATTTCCCCCCTTCGGAATCCGTGTGGGAAAAAAAGAAATAAAGAAAATTTCAAGGAAAAAAGGGAATATCCGTCTGGCTCAAATGTGGCCGCGGTGAGAAAAGGTCCCTCTACGACAAAGGCAGGAGCAGCAGCAGGAGCGGTGGCGGCGGCGGCAGCATGTAGCAGCCTCCTCCTCTCTCTATCCAGTCAGTAACTGAGGGAGAGCAGTGCCTGGTACTGAGGCTGCTGCTCCCTCCCATCCAATCCAACACAAAAACAAAAAAAGCCCCAGCCACTAGACTATAAACCGCCCATCTCACTGTCTCTCCCTACTGGTCACACAGCCAATTTCACTGCTGGGACAGTAGCGAGGTCCCCTATGTTAACCACCACCCCAAACGACAAGAGTAGGCTGTTATAATATTCACGCCTATTGTGCATTAACACTCCGCGGCAGTCACAGTGATCTTATTTTTAGTTTTATTTGGTTTTATTTAGCCACCATCTCTGGTGAAAGTAGCGCTCAAAACATTCAAGTAGAAGCAGTGAAAGTACTCTTAAACAAAAGTTCTAATTATGTTTGATGACCTAACATTAGGCTACTGTATTAAAAATTGTGATGCATTATGTCTAACAATTACTTTAATGTGGGACCTGTTACAGTTACATTATATACTGCTTGATAGTTTACAAAATAATAATTTGTAATGTTAATGATAAATTCTAAGAATAAATAATTTACAAACTAATCTCATAACTGTAGTCAAGTAAAAAGTACCATATTTCCCTCTGGCATGCATTGGGGGAAAAGCATAAAACAGCACAAAATGAAAACGCCACTACCTATCCCATGGATGTGTAAAGTATTTTAAGTGTGGCTGTGATGCTTAAAAACATTATCATGACTGTAGTTCCTGTTATTTAGAACCGTCGGCCTAAAACTGTAGGTAAACGCAAAACTGCCGATAAGGCTGTGGTGTGGCTCACATAGATATCACTAAGCTGTCCTCCCACTCCAAATTAAATTAACACTGGAAAGTCAGTGTCTCACCGTTTCAGACTACAACACCCAACAGTAGTTTTTCAACATTTTAAGGTCAGTTCGAGGTCACTCTTTATTTGCTTATTATCTGGTTTCACTTACTCATCTACATTATATTCAAATGGGACTCCCACCTGAGACTGACGGAACAAAAAAGACAAATTGTTAAATCGGACATTGCTGCACGTTAATATCCTACAATTTATAGAAATCTTATCATAACTTACGACTGAGGGCACTCAGATTTTAAGAAAGTTATCAAATGGTACTGTGTTATTTTTGACTATAATACACTGGGTTGTGTGTATATCTGTATAGCTTTTAATTCTATGGCTATTTGCTTCAGACTCCACTGGGAAATGCTTTTAGATATCAGTAATTCACAATTCAATCAGCTGTCTCTCAGCCTGCATAAAGAGTAGCCCACACTCTATTGATCATTAGGTGGGAGAATTTGATCACATTGCCCTTAGATAATTGCTGTTTACTGCACGTTTGATCTTAAGGATTATTAATTGTCAATTCTTTGGTGCTAACTTCTTGTGTGTTTTACTATATCTCTTTCTCGCAGACGCACATATAGACACATGCAGTCTTTCTCATTGCTGCCAAGTAAGCTCACTGTTCCCCAAATGACGATCACTGTGGAATATAGTTTTTTACATTCTATCCATTCATCTTCACTTAAGTCTCGAGTCTGTAAGTAAAGCTTTTTTCATGTTGCACTAAAATATGCCATGAATAATTCCCTTGCATTATCTTCTCATGTGATACAGCCTGATGAAGGTTAAATTACCTCGGTTGTGCTGCTGACACCTAATTAACTATCAAGAGATGCCTGTGCGGAATAGATTGCATCTGTGACACAAAGATATTTCAGTTTGGCAGATGAGAAAAAGACTCATTCTATCTCCAAATAATAAACAAAAGCTGACTTTTGGTTCACCTCCTCCTGGGCAATCTGTTGTTTTCCAAGTTATTGGCGTTTTGAGGTGCATGTGAGTATGTGATGGGAGCAATGCTGCTCCCCTCCTACTACAAATCAAACCATCCGCTCCTGAGAGTGTGCTGTAATCCTAAACAAACAGTAAGTACTATCACATCCCACTTACAGTCAGCACACACACGCAGGAAGAGGGTTGAATAGTTTTTGAAAGTGCTTGCTTCTTGTAATAAGTGACTCATGTCACTTCACACTCGTGTCATTGATTAGCACGCCTGATCGTACGTGTTTTATAATAATTAGACCATGTCTTTGGTGGAAATGAATGCAATCAAAAGAAGAAAGAATGTGCAACAAAATTAAGATAACATATTTAGCCTATTTAACAAAGACTGTTGTGGTCATGGCTTCCCACAGCCAGTTTTCCCTAACAGCAATTACGAAACATGACAAAATCATGTTTTATCCAAAGGCAGTTTGATTTAATGTGCACTTCTTTATTTGCTGTGGCAGAATTGGGCAAGAGATCAAACTGAATGACCTGTTGATAATTGATATCACATTTTGTACAAATTGTTAAATTTATGTAATCTAATCTAATTGAGAGTGGGATCAAAATGCCCCATCTCTTTGATTAATGCAGAGGCGGTTATCTTTCATCAGGACTTGCCTAGGCAGAGAGGGGAGGAGGCGTTTGTGGGAATCCAATTTGGACTTGGTGCATTCAATCAAACAATATCATGTTGCATGATTCATAACACCAATCTGAGACCCCCCGAGAACTCTGTGTGTAGCACATACCTGAATTTGGCATGGTCTAAAATGTGCAACCAAACGAAAAATATACCATCAAGGTCACCATGCAGTCTATAGTTAGTTAATATATTCTCTGGCCTGGGCTCTCTGTGTATAGACAGATAACATTGTTTTGTAGGCGTGTGTGAGCCAGCTGTATGATGCATGTTTTGGTCGTGGTGCTGACACTGCGGTTGACTCTCATAAACGCAGGTGACCGGGGACTGGTGGCCAGGAGGAGCCTTTGATTCCACACCTTTTACTCTGCACAATTGGATGCAGCATGGAGCACTGCAGCACGGTGGCCTTGATGGCACTGGAAGAAAAATGGACGAGGTCAGCAGCACTTTCACATCTGCGGCACTTCTTCATGCTGACTTTGTGTTGATACAGGAATATCACACGGTTCGCCTTCCATTCCCACATACTAAAATTCAGAGCTCAGACCTTTCTACCGAAAGCCAAATATAGATGACAATATTCAGTGACACACATACATGCAGGCCCTCCCGTTTGAATTTATTGCCTGCTTATGTAAATTGGCAGAGAGAGAGTTGCAGTATTTTTGAAATGACACTGAGCCTCCATATTCAATCAGTAAGGAAGAGTGTGTTCCTTTTTAGTATAAACACACATATTTCAACCCCTCTCAACAGTTGGCTTATTACCTTGTCATTGGCAATCTCATGCATGTCAAAGGTTGCTTTGGAACAAATTAGTGAATGGAAAGGAGCAAACTAGTCCTCAAAAGCCATTATCAATTCCAATCAAGCTTCATTGTTATGTATTCAATAAAGGATCTCTAAGGACCACAGTATTGCTCTGATTATTCTCCTCTTGTGCCAAATTGGCTCATTCAGTCTTTTATGCCATTTGAACAATGGAGCCAAATAGAGTTGTGCACGTATTAGAATGCACATTCACACATATGTATGGTGTGTTTCTGCACCGGACATACATCATCCCTGGTTACTTGAAGCTGTTTCTGACCGTCATTTTTATTTAAAAGCAAGTGCAAAGCATGTCCTGCTCCACAAATATAGTGCATAACAGGTGTTATAGACAAAAATATTGCATGATTACTTTTCTGAAAATTTGTAACCTTACAAAGGATCTGATTATATTGTATTGTATGCAGAGTGACAGCAACAAAGACATGCAAGAACATTTCCGCTGAGCTTTTTCTCTGTAATTTCTTGTGAAAAGACATGTCAGTAAAGCAGCTTGGTGCCACCCCCTTGTCGACAAATAAAGGGAAAATGCTGCTTTGCGATCTCTGGCAGCAGCTCTGGCAATGTCTACTGAGTCACAGGGCTCATACGAGTGTGTGTCTGCCCCAATTTAGGGATTGTAGTTTTTGCTGGGGGCCACATCTGCCTGCTGTGTGCTGGTGTGGCACACAGATCTAATAGTGATTGATTGCCTGATTAAAGCAAATTGTGTTGAACTCCAGAGCAACCCAAGGAGAGAAGAAAGCATCTTTAGTTAGTGATGCAATAAAAGTGTGGCTATTGATTTGTAATGGCACATGAGTGCCAAAAGGCAGTTGTCTCTATTACTTATCATTCACTTGTTATCATGTATTTTCTTTCAAACAAACTATGTCCAAAAGGTTATTTTGCATGTAAATGATTTATCAGTAATTTCAATTCAAAGCTTTTATTATAATTATGGATATATGTATGATATAGATATATAAATAAATATAGATTTATACAGAAAAAATGTCAATATAAATAATATATGAGATGTATTATAAAGAACAATAAATTGTGGCCACCAAAGTCCTTACAACATATCATCCGTGGACCATGTACAAGCTTTCCTTCCAATCCATCAAATAGCTGTTGAGATATTTTATTCTTGATCTAAGACAGGAACCATCTGACAGATCAGTATTGCAATCATAAAACTAAACCACTAGCTTAAAACTTTCACACACAACAAAACAGAAAGTACTTAAGTTTCTACTCCTGTCTTCAGCACTGAAAATAACAAATGGCTGGTGGTGTTGTTATCTGAGTTTGCAGGGCGAAACTGCAAAGTTTTGCTTTAATAAATAGCTTTATCTTTTATACACGACAGTCAGTTGGTCAAGTGCTTGCCCACACTCACAGTCACTTACAAGTGAGGCCACCGAAAAAAAAAAAATTCAGTTATTTAGAGTCAGTCGCATGTTTTGAAACACAGTACATCAGTGGCAGGGCAGTGCAGCAAAATCATAATGTGCATGACATCACCTTAGTGACAAGCTCATCTCATGCAGGGCAACCATCATTTTCAAAGTCTCCCCTCGCTGTTATCCGCAAAGACCAAATCATCGTCACAGCTTCCAGTGTGCAATACTCCACACACTCCACAAACAAAACATTTAAAAATGCTGCACACATGCCTGTGGAGCTCCTGGCAACCTGAGTGCCTCTTTGGTGTCTTCAGTATTTGCACTTTGAAATTTATTTCCCCTTATCACTATTGATCTGCAAGAAGACAAGGTCTCTGGTCGTGACAGCCTGGCCTGTCTGATTTAGGAGTAGACCAACAGCCTGTCTGAGCACAGGGACCTGGATGGATTTATATGAGTGCTATTGCTTATCCACCCGTGTGCCGCCCTCCACCTCACACTGGGCTTTCCTATCAAGAGCTTAAATTTGGAGGCAGCCGGGGAATGAGACACTGTTTTTTGTAATCGCAGAAGTAATGAGATTAGAGGTTACTTCAATAAATGCCTGATTTTTTTGGTTATCTTAATGTGTTCAGCAGAGAGAGTTTAGTTTTCCACTTTTATTAGATTGCTTTCATGCAAATGGCAGAGAAGCCTGATTACAAAAATCTGTTAATAATTACTGTGGGCTTAAGAAGGTGGCAAAGGGCTGGCTTGCTCACTGAGTTTGTCAGATTACATAAAGAGGTGGAGTGTGTTCATTAAAAGAATTAAAATCATGATGAAAAGTGTGATAAAAGGCAAGCTTGTTAATATGCCACCACAATAAATGAAACATGGGATATTAAGATGCATTATTATTAGTAGTATCCTTTATCGTGGTGGCACATAGCAGTTTATCTAAAACACATGTAATATTTAAACGCTGTAGATGAAAAACCGTCTAATAGACAAAATTAGCAACGCTATGTATTTTTACTGCATTGTTGATTTGACACAATATACTGTGCTTTAATGAGATTAAAATATGATCCTAATTCATGGTAATTGCCATAGTACCTATTCCAACACACTTGCCTATGGGTATTAGGATCTATTTTTTTCCCCCTGTCAATGTGAACAGGATTATTATCTGGTGCATAATGCTATCTCCACAGCTCATTAGCAGTCAGCAGGTTATCAAATGCTTAAGATGCTGTTTTTCTCTCACTAATTCAGAAAATAATGCTGCATTTTTCATCTGAATCAGATAATTGCCAGAATAATAAAACACCTGCATAACAACAGTGTGGAACATTTTAAGTGCACTGTGGACGCCTGTAGTGATTGCATTGGACTTTCCACTGTTGACTTGCCTTCACTTTCAGTAAAGCAGGGTCATGCCCAGCCTTAATATTAATAATTTACTTTAAGAAACGATCGATTACTTAAAAGTGATATATATTTCATTTGATCGTTTTTATCCTTGGACAATGGTTCAAACCAATAAGCAGACCGGATTTATACAACCTACAAGGGCATTTGCAGCCAAAGCAGCAGATGTTAGTGGCAGGTTGCTCAGAGCGAAGGGTGCCTCATTTGGCTCGCTCAGGAGGTGATCATGAGACATATTGCCTTTACTCTTGCCCTCCACACAGACACATGACTGCTCTCTGCACCCGCTGGGGAATTCGGCAAGACCAACATCAAAGGGTCAGTAGGACGCAACAAAACGTCTGAAGTGAACTGTTTTTAGTTTCAGGTGCTCTTCCAGTGTTTGCTCACAAAAAGCGTCTCAGCATAGTCACAGCAGCTTTATTTGTTTAAAGTGACGCAGAATGATGCATCAGTATGACTCATATAATCCACACTTAGACTCACAAAAAATGTCCCACACAATAATTTTGAAAGTCGGGAGCGAGGCAGACTTTGGATATGTCGTTCTTAATACCAGCTTTGCCATTGTTAAACATAAAGAAGCGCTAGCGCATGTGTCACCACGGCGAAGATGTTTGATTTTCTCTCAGTTATTTTCACAAAAAACTCTCAAGGATCACTTTTTGTCTCAGTCTGTGCTTTTTTAGCAGCTCAATTCCTCTCTCACCTTTGTGATGTCTAATTGGGTTTCATTGATTTACTCCACCATGTTGCTGGCTTGGCCAAGTCTCTGCTGACCCTGCAGAAAAATATCAGCCGGGCTGTCTAACAGGCACTGTTCCGGCAACACACACACACAAACACACACGCCCAGCACTCCCAATATAAGCAGTGAATGATTGTGTCAGTGAGCTGGAAGTGAGTCAACCCACCACTCCTGTGGCCTTCACAGCAGAACCATAGATTAGCGTCGCACTGAAACAACAAAAGGCTCTGGGGGGGGGGGGGGTTGTACCCACTGCTCATGGACTCTAGTGTGGCTGGGAAAAAGGGGAAAAAGTGAAGGGGCCAACTGGCGGTCGTCAAGAGGCCCGGGGACACAGCTACTCATCTGTGCCTGAGCAACCATGTGTCACCTTGAGCTCTCCGGAGGAGGTGTCCGGACACGAACCTGCTGGGCCAGACGGGGTGTGAAGAGAGAAAGCAGAGAGGAAGCGGAGCTGGCTATCCAGCTTTCCACATGCGACAACTGTGACTCAGTGGATGAGCAAAGCAATAACTTGAAGGAAATTCTAGCAGAGAGTGAAAATTAAAAAAAAGAATATCTTCACTCTTTCAATTCTGCATACAGCAATAGAGAGGATAAGAAGAAAAGGATATAACACAGACAGAGCTTTGATACCAACTGTGTCCTCGTTTCCTCCTCTCGACTCCTGTCCCCCTTCTGCCATGCATTATAAACGGCTGATTATGACAGTGACAGCTCCTCAGGTGTGCAGTATGCTAGATTTGTTATTCAGCTCACAGGCATTGCTGTCCCTCCCTCTTACCACCTGCACAGGCACACAAACACACACAAACACATGCACGCACACAAGCAGAAGTGCACACGTTTACGCACACACACACACACACACACACACACACACACACACGCCCACGCACGTACGTATTGCTCACAGCTGCTGTGTCAGCGGGACTCTGGAGCCAGGGAGAAGGGGATATTACATGAATCAGCCTCACACAACTGTTGTATTCATGGTGCTATGATCCAAACTCGCAATTTAAATTGGACTTTTATTGTTTGATTTAGGCTTTCATGGGCCACTGGTGTTTTCATGAACTTGGATTTGTTTACTTTTGGAGATATTATTACATTTTAGTGGACAGAATATGGAGATTTGCGATTCTGAAGCACAGTGCAAACGGCAACCTAAAACCTGACCTTACAACAATGCATTTTTTATCCCTCCTGGCTCAATGGGGCCACAAAGCATGTCAAAGGATAATATACACTCCAGTATGATTTTCAAAAATTTGTTATATAAGCATATTTTACTTCTATGATCTGTGAGTATGGGTTCTACTAAAGGACATATTGCAAAAGTTGAATGCAGCCCACTACAAATATTCTTATGTTTATACCTAAACTAATCTTCCTATTTTAATAACTGATTATATGGTTTGTTTAAACTTTTTACATTGAATTTAAGAATCTTCCAGCTCAGCTTTAGCTGTTTTGTTTTTGCAGCCCAGCACTGACTGTTTTAGTTCTTTCTAACTGTGAATATTAGAGTTGCATTCATCAGGTGACCAGTAACATGACTCTCAATTAATGCTGATGTCGCTAAATGAGTACATAAGCACATGTAAATAGGCAACCGTTTGCCAACACATTAGCTGTAACAACATTATTGGGTACATTCACATATATCAGTGTCATGTTTACAGTTGTTGCCCACAAATGGCCAAAAATAGTGATACTGCTATAATCCAAAATGTTCAGTCTGAAGGAGGACAGTCAAACTGTCTACATTGCATTTTGTTTTGTAGTTTTCCTTTTGATAACATTGTGCACATTAAAAGAGAATCAAGTATGATACAAGAAAGTCACTTATTTACATTGTGGTCCTTGCTGTAGTCACTGTGGTGTGTTCATACACATATGTGTCCACACAGATAGTGGAGTTCAACATCACTGGTATATGAAAGCACAGAAAACATTAACATTCAGAAAATTACAGAGTATTCTGAAAATAGGTCAAATTTCAAATTTAGAGATAATTTCAAAATAGATCTAAAACATGTCCGCTAAATGAGCTGGAGCATGGTTACCTTATCTAAAAGCCAGTGTTTTAGTTTATTGATAAACATGACTTGGCTTGTGGTCTTTTCAGTGCTATTTGGAGCCTTATTCTAATCCTGGGCTCTATCAGCCATCAGCAGTATCTTTTACCCATCTGGCTGCCGATTCAGAGCCTGTTTCTTAGTGGTGTTTTTGTGTTGTTGTGGTTGAGCTGCTCAGTTACAAACTATGTGAAGTGAAATGAGGTCACCTTGAGACATTTCCAAAGCTTCCACATTTTTAATAGGGGAAATGCATCGCGGGGAAAACACTTCATTTAAAAACATCAATCAAATCAGAAAGTAAGGACGTTTTCTTAGCCCACACTGGCCACTGTGGGCTGTGCGGTACCCCTGCTTTACAAATTTGCATAAAACAAATCTTTAAAAAATCATCACTGAATATCACTGTACAAAAGTATGCAACTTTAGTTCAGTTGATAATGCGGACCATCTGCTGCTGTGTACGGTTCTTATCATCCTGTTTTCTTCTCCTGTTAAAATATTTTTAGGCTGGAAAATGGCTTGTGAATGAAATGATTTCAGGCTACGGATGGTGGAAAGATACTGTGTAAAACAATCATGATGAGTAGTAATAATTTCAGGGCACGTCAAGATTTAAAAAAAAAAGAACATTCCTGAGGTGTTGATTTTGAGAAGTCTCCTCACATGGCATTTCTTGAAGTGCCTGTTATTTCAGCAGTGCCCGTGGCTTAGCTCTCTAATTTGCTCCAGCTTTGGCTTCACTCTACCATGTAAATGCAATCAAGTTGCTGACAAAGTATTTCTGTTGGCAGAGCAGCCGTCTGCCTTTTACATTAACAAAATAAAGAAATAAATACACGGGAAACTGATCTAAAAATAGAAAAATTAATCACTTTGCCAGGCCTTGCTGTGGGAAGCAGTAACTTACGGCGGGTTGTGACTTCACCTTTTAAAGTCACATTGATCTCATTGAAGAATTGCTTATATTTGTTCGTCTGTATTTTCCGCAAGTATTTTTAGCCTAATCTAACTTGACAGGGTTAATTTTGTGAGGTCCACTTTGCCGTAAGACAGATTGCTGACCTTTTGACACGCAGATTCACAGTCAACTTTTAATTAGGTTCCATGTTCACTTCATTACTTGGCTTTTCTAATGCAGGCAGATTGCAAACGGTAGATATATTAGATGTGATGTAACCTGAGTAGGTTAACCGAGCGTTGCAACCCCTGCATTAAGACTGATTGTCCAACCTTATACATGAAAAGGTTACATCAACCTTCAATTAAAACCTTCTTCACATTTCTCACACTATACATCGAACAGTAATGTAAATCTTAGTTTAATGGTGGCTAGGTCAAGAGCTGAAATGCTAATGCCCTAGTGCCTAATTTACTTTGTTTCCTCGAGGGTCAGAAATTATTTCTCATAAACGCATCATTACACCTGTATTTCATTTCTGCCTTTAAGACCAAATCAGACAGACATTACCTTGATTGGAGGTTGCTTTTTACAAAGTTTCAGCTTCATAGCTCAGTAATACATGCAGAAGGAATCAATATATAATTCTAATTTGCATGTCATGATGTATATGCATTTATTTTAGTCCCATAAACACTTTGGACATTGTGCAAAATAAACATATGAGGGGTTTTTTTTGTGCTGTTTGTTTGTTTCAAAATGGCCATTTCCATCAGTGACTAACCTAAACACGCAGAGGAAATATAGATATTATGTTATGGATATGACCAGCTGTTAGTTGGGGCCATGGGCACTCTTGGCTCATTCAACGGCAATGGACCTTTGGGGACACTGTTTGAGCATCTGTTGGTGAGAATGCCAGGGCTCAGACCCCTTAAAATAAGACTGAAATTGATACTGACAGAGAAGCTCTTATGAATGTCATAGGCTCCTGAATGTGATGACAAATTGCATTGTGGGTAGGGTTTAGGATTCTGGTAACAAAGTGTCATCTTGCATTAGCTTGCTGAAGATTGGCAGATCAGGCTAAACAAGGTGGCAGCGAGGTGGAGAGAGGCAGTCAGCACATGAGACTGCTCGCTCCTGACAAGCTTACTGTACACTGTTCAAGCAGTGAGAGGTAGAGCCGGTGTAGCCAAGCAATTTTTACGTTTCTGGGTTTCACACTGCTCACTGTGGACCACATGATTTCCCATTTCATTAATGCCATTTTTAGCTTTTAGTCGTTGTTTTCTCCTTTTTTTATATTAAAAAAGTCTGTGCCATATGCTTTTGAAATCTAAAACAGG
Organism: Datnioides undecimradiatus; assembly: GCA_008933995.1. NCBI lineage: Eukaryota > Metazoa > Chordata > Actinopteri > Lobotiformes > Datnioididae > Datnioides > Datnioides undecimradiatus. Next base: position 2,601,968 of record WARS01000032.1, on the reverse strand, counting down.
CTAAAATTAAAATATTTTTAAACAAACTCCGAGCACCTTTATGTCGCACAGAAACAATCAGATAAAAGCTAAAAGCCCCTGCGCTTATCAAACCTCCCCATCCACAGAATAAACTTGGAACAAGTCTAACATTCAGTCTCCCCACGGCATCGTGTTGGAATCACAAAATGTAGTATTAGAATAGAGGAGGAACCCAGCTGAGATTCCCCACTTCCCATTACCTGCATTTTATTTTTAGCTGTTCTTTGAGCAATTCTGGATCTAGGAAAGTAACTAAAGGTAACTGTGCTTTGACACTAATTCCCCCCTATGTGGAACATCTGCTCTACTCTATTCAATGCTCTCTTTTAAGGAACTCAGAAGAAAATGTGCATGTAACAGTTGTGCTTTTTTAAAGCTTTTGCTCTTGTGCTGCAACTTACCATCTAAATTTAATTAACTACAGTTAATTAACTCTATTTTCTTATTTGTTTTAAGCTATTCAAAATTGTATTCCATTAACATGCTGTCCAATATGCAGTGAATCACCTTGTTTCAACCTGTATCATTACTTATGGGATTAAAATGATTGATTTCAAAGGCATGTTATTTCTGATGTATAATCCCCTTAAAATATTTTGAAGGCTGTTTTTAATGATTTGCTGTTGAAGTACACTGATGAGATGATGATGTCTCTTAGTCACGCAGGCAGAGAAGCAACTTTGTGGCTTCCTGTCATCATCATCTGGCTCCTGCCAAAGCTCTGAGTCTGAAAAGCTGGACATCTTTGTTGTCCTTTCCCAACCTTAGCTGGGGAAAAATGTGCCAAAAATGAGACTGAAGATTTGCAAAATCTAAACCCCCCCTCTTTACTCTATGTCACGCATTCCTGTGTCTCATCCACGTCTCAACACACATCAGGAAATGTGTTCAGCCAGTCATTGGGTAAAAATTACAGATGCTATGAATAGGATGCTGGAAATTGTCCTTGCAATATTACCATGTTAATTTAATTTGTATTCACACTTTAAAATTTGAAAGGACAATGTGAAATCTCCCTGCATGCAAAGTAGGGGAAAAATGTGTTATCTTATAATAGCTAATTAGATTTCTTATGTGAATACTGACATGTTAAACAGGCTTCTCCTACCAGTGTCCTTCATGGACCATACTCATGTTTATGATTACCATTAATCCTGCCAACAGAGTGGAAACATCTTGCTGTGTGTGTACTGGCACAGAGCTCCTCAATTATATCAAAATAATTTGTGTTGATGTATTGATGTTGAGCATTTGGGCTGAAGTTATGTCCCAATGAGGATTGATTTCCTTTTTCTAGCAGCAAACAAAGCTGTATCCAGTGGCTTCCTCATCAGTAAATGTGGTGCACATGATTTCATTTATAGCTTGTTAAAATCCTTCTTTGAATGCATCCTACGTCTAGTCTCTCTTCTCACAAAAAAAAGAAATCTTCTACTGTGACTACGACCACCAGTCTAAGCACAGGGTGACAGGACATATGAGGCAAACTGAAAAATTAGTTGTCAGCAGTATTGATTTGTCAACGTCTCTGGAATAATCGACCCATCCACACCCATGCACTTCCTCTTATCTTGTGAAATTAATGTTTTTCAGGGTTCGGCGAGAATGACACAGTCTCCACATTTTTATACAAATAAATGAATGTATCCTTGTTAGCATGAATATGGCTGAGATGCTGTCAACATCATGCTGATCTGCTGATGATTGTCCAGTTGGAGCATGCAGCGGTCTGCGGTTGTTTTTTGTTTTGCTCTTCCCTGCCGCTCTGTTAAATGGGATATCTCTAATGTTGGCACAATAACAAATTACCTGGTGAATTTGCATACTGCTACGGCTAACATCATTGCTTCCAGTAACCACCCCTGATTTGCTAAGGGGCCTCCATTATAGTGTCTCTCCATATTTTCACAATTATATGTGGTCATTGGATGGAGACATAAAAGCATAATTGAAAGGCACACACTATTTATTTGATGAATAAATAGCACATTTGTGTGGCCTTCAATATAACCTTATAGTTAAGGTAAGTGTATAGTTAAGTGAGAAATCATACAAATGTTTGTTCTTCAATGAGAGTGCTTAACATCTGCCATGTGACGTTTACATTCATTCTGCAAGCTCTCTGGGTAAAACATGGCACAAATAGAGAAGTTAGTAGGCCCTGTGCTTGACCTCTTTTAGTCTGCAGTACAGAGCTACAATAAGATGGAGTACTGCAGTTAAGTCCACCACAAACTTCCTTATGATTATTTCCCAGCTGGGGAATAATAGTTGGACTAAGGCCTATTGGAAATCAAACATTTCAACATTGCAACAATATAGCAGCATTTTCCATTCAACTTTGTTTAGATGAAAAGTTGAAATGACTACTTGCACTGCAACAGAGTGGACGTTAGAGAATATAAATAGAAAAAGTCTACGGTAAGCACATTCCTTTGCAAGTATGTTTTTACTATTCTGTAGCTCTTAGACTCACAAGCTTTCAGATGTCAATAGCTGTTATCAGTCTCACATCACCCTTTCCTCCCTTGAAATGGAGGTGCATTTGGGAGTATGAAATAAAACAAACATCTGATGTAATTTTAGTAAGATACGCTGAATAAATACTTCACATGTACCTGAACGGCCTGACTTTGAGTTTCCATTCAAGTTTCGCCTGAAACTACTTCAGTGATTGCGAGATTTCACTGCAGAGCTGGCAGTACTTTCGTTTCACCCAGAGATATCACCCAGAGAGGCCTTTGCCTGAGAACCTCCACTAAACATGCCTTTGACCAGCAGTAGCGCACCCTCCCTGACCTGGCACCAGACCTGCTAACAGTCACATGGGTTTTAGCTCAGTGTGATGACGGTATTGGCAGTGCAAACAAGATAAATAAGACCAGCAACCCAGAATACACTCTTTGAAGGGCACATGGAGACTCATTTATGTTTAAATTTCAGTAATTCAGCAATTCCATAATTCTTGTTCTTTTGGAAATGAAACTGGAAGCAACACAACATCCATTTATAATGCTTCAGTTAAGAATCTAAATCACTTACTGACTTTTATATATGTGTGTGTGTGTGTGTGTGTGTGTGTGTGTGTGTGTGTGTGTGCATGTGTGTGAACAGAGTGGGACCCCAGCTGTGCAGATTTTGAGGTGATTATTTATTTATTTATGCAACAGACATTAGTAGATGATTTTCTCCTTACACCATACATACATACAAGTGCACCAGTTTTAGGATAACCAGGTACTGCAGCTGCTGTGGAATAAGTTGTGGCCAAGGCAGCAACAGAAGGTTAGGATACTCAGACACATGCATGTTAAAAATAGAAATCTTATTAGCTTAAAAATAGCTAAGTGTTTGCTAAGTTTGCTAAGGGTTTGGAAAGAAACTCGCAAGTGCACTAATGTTTGGAATGATATTTAACTATCCTATTATACAATGAGCCTCACTTTCTTCAGTTAACGGTAATGGTGAGTAACATTTCATTTTCCCCTGACATTATTGTGCTGCTTTGCTGTGCATAAGTGTGCCTTGTGGAGCTTCCTCAGCCTCCTATATGGTATGTTTTGTCAACATTGTCTCTGTCCATCATTCATTGATTGTTGTGACAGAGATGCACTGGTTAGGCTCCTTCTTTCTGTCATCTGTTGTAGCTTAATTTTGTTGTTTTTACAGACATAGTTTGTTCTTGTGGATCTGAAGACACTCAATATACATTGAATAAATTGCACATTGCACCTGAATGACCTGAAAGTGATTTTATGGTCATTCATCAGGCAATACAGCATCAACAGTAGTGTATTTAAATAAAGACGAAACAACCTTGACACTAAAACACTAAAACAGGGACAAGGACAGATGAAAAACATGCAAAATATTTTGAGAAAATATGTCTGAAGGTTGCTGGTGTCTTGTGAATATCATAGCAGTAATACTGAAACATAAAACATGATCTGTTTCTAAGACCAAGGCAGCTTCTACAGACAAACCATCAGTGGTATTTTGAAGCATTTTCCATTGAAGGATTATATGAAAATGCCTTACTTGTGTTCTCACACCAAACATTAGCCTCATTATATTCAAAAGACAACACAACAGCTAGAAGAAGCTAATTAACAAATCACTAGACATTCGCATTTGATGCCTGGTTTTAATTTTTATGCTTCACTGGGGATTATGACCCCTCATTTCTCTGCGCAACGATAATGTTTAAAATACAGTTTCCACAAAGAGTTGACTAGGGTTAATAAAATGGCACAGCACTTGAATGGATTAGATTTAATATGAATGGACTGGACACCCTTGGATACAAGAGTTACACTGTACTGGCACCTCTACGGCTTAGTGCAGTTAATGGGTATATGCAGTTTATTCAAAGGAGCAGGAAAACATTTTGATGCCTAAATTTAGTTTAGCAAGATTATCATCAAAGCCTTTCTGAATAAGGGAAACAAAAACAAGAAGCTGATTGCTGAAAAGGATTTTTTGATACAGGAAAAAAAAAATTATCTTTTGGTGTCAAACTGTCACTGAGCAGTGCTGATTAAGGTGTTACAAAAAAACGTGTTCTCAAGCTAAAATGTGGGTACCAGTGCTGATGTCACATGCAATGACAGTTGGGATCTAGAGAGAGCTATCATGAAAAGGATATTGTTGTTCACCTGACATGGGAAATCGACACACCTAATAAGTAATATGATTTAATTTCTTAAAGGAAGACGCATTCAGTCAGACTTGAATTTCTAGAAAATAAAGGTTTCCACCTCTCTAAAACAATAAAGCAGTTTGCCGTTTCATCTAAAAGGTGGAGCAGCATTTTGCAGGTATTAAACATTTAGTAGACAGGGGATAAAGGGGGATTACTGTGGATTTCTTTATTTTCTGCAAAAACTGCAGGTAGTATGCTTTGTTTTACCCATGAAAAGAATGGGACACAGGATCGGAAATTGCGCCTTAGTTGCAATTGTTTTTCTGCTGATTGATTTAGATGAATTTACCCTGAAATATAACATAATTAGCACACAAGGGTGTTTGCAAATTCATTGCCATAGTCACGGTGCTCCTCTCTGTAGGGAGACTAACACTGCATCATTTACTTCTTATTGTACCTGCGTTTTAAAACCACTGAAATCAGATATTGTAATGGTACTGCTGTACAGGAGGCCAAGGAGGTTTTTCAGACTGCTGCTGCAGAATTAAGGTGGTAATTACAGAGACAAATCACTTGAGCTTATCCCAACTGTGGGAAAAGAAGAAAACCAATTTCTGAACACATTAAAGGAGTTTCGGTACACACGTTGCATGTAGATAACTCAGCCAGATGAATTACTGTTGAAGGATAGTCCATGTTATTGTAAGATATTAAAGATATTTAATGATACAAACCATTGTTCTGTGCTTTTTTTTAGGACTCATTGTTACAGAATGATTGTTACTGTAATTGTGCCTCTATTTATATATAAGGATTCACCAATTTTATTTTCAATTTTGTTTAATTTGACTCAGTTCAATTACTTTATTAGACCATAATCAGCTCGTACAGGTTTCTCTTGCTCAGATTCAAAGAACAGCTGTGAGAATCACCGTGCTCGTCTACAACTAAGAGTCTGAAAAGACACATTATGACTACATTAAACTTCAGCAAGCAATAGGTTTTGAACACTATAGGTGAGAATGTTTGGTTTAATCTAGAGCAATTTCATGGTAAATTTGCTGTAAAAACACTAAAATCAAGGGTTAATCAGACAGCAGGTTAAGTGTAAATCACAGCACACAAGAAAGTGCAGGTTTCCCCCTTGAAATAGCATTAACCTAAGTTGTACTACTCAATCATTACTTATGCCCCCCTAGCACTCTCTATGTCAGTCTGTAAATCTGCGGAGACGCTGCATTCTGGCAACATCTTCTCCTTCTCTTACCCCCTCCCAAGGACGTGATGTTTTCAGTCCCATTTCTTTGTTTGTTCGCTTGTGAGTCTGATATCCCAAAAATGTATTAACAAATTTCAGTGACATTTTGTGAATTTTCTATCTTAAAATACACTTTGTTCAGAATTGTGCAGCCTTGAACATGTTTGCAGCCTTTGAGTGCTTTTCTGGTTATTATTGCTATTATTCCTGCATTTCTAGGACATTCTGGACATCAGTAGGTGTGTGAGTCTGCAAGACTTTTTGCTAATCCTACTGCCTGCGAAGGCACAGTTCTCTGAAACAACAGCTCATTCAAGTAAGTTTGACTGAAAAAAATGTTGAAGCCCGGTTTTCTTTCATGTTTTTTGAAAGCTTTTACCTCTCACCCAGTCAGTTCTATGAGCTTCCTTTGACAAAATTAAGAATATGAGACAAAATGAATAATTGGTAGAAACTATTTGCTTAAAACTGATGGCAAGCACAAATGCATGTGTATGATTGGGCACAACAAGCATCGAAACATTTTTTGCAATTTTGGTGACCACAGGTGCAGCTCTGACACAGCAACGACTCGAGCAGGATCGTATCAGACAGAATATATCATAACCAGGTGAGGCTGGAGTGTGTTTATTAATGGCAGCTGAAAGAAAGCCAACCTGTCATCCAGATGCAGGCTCTTAAGTCTAAATCTGACTCTGTAGCATCTCAGTTCGTTACCATGGGCAAATGAGTCCCTATGGTTTTAAGAGACTATATCTGGGGAACAACAGTGTATGGCAACACTGGTGGCACAGGTTCCATTTGTTAGTCCTAGTGGTACCCAGTGGTAGGTTTAATATGTCATCCAGCAAGTAAATAATGTGCATAACATGGCAGTATAGTAATATAATACAGTGTTTGTGACCATATAGTAATTGTTAAGTGTTTCAACCTTTTTTCAGTAAATGACACTATAGAGCACATATCATTCACTGCATGTGTAATATACCCTGACATAGCATAAACAGGGGAGTCTATTTGTGACTGACAGCCAATATGGTCATATGTTCCAAATAAATAAGATCAGCATTCTCAGGGTCCTTGGTGAAACTTCCAATTTGTGTATCATTGGGTTTACTTCTCTCTGAAATTACCTTTTTAAAAAAACTGTAAATTGTAAATTAAATACCCAGCAGGAGGTCATGAAATCTGCCGGTAAAAACAGCTTTTTGTGGTTGACTGAAAAGGTTATTATTCACAAAATGAAATATTTTCCCTTTTGACTTACACATAATTGACAGTTAAACTAATACAAAATAAAACTGAATCTGGTTGGTGTGGTATTTTGTTGGTATTTTTTTGGTTGGTATTTTTTTTCTTTTTCACTGTAGAACTGTAGATCTTGGCTGTCTATTGTACACTCATGGTCAAAGTTGGTGATAAAATTTTTATATGGCTTGTAGAGCTCTGCCAATACGTCCCTGCTGTTCAGGAACACAGTTGATCGTTTGAAGTGCGGCACGCCATCAGAAAATACCACACTGAAATTCAAATGTGGTGAAATGCAGTTATCATTTTATGGGGATTTAGATGGAGCTGTTTGGAGTTGGGGCTTCCTATTCATTTATTCTGTCACCATCGAGCCGCTCAGCTGTATTACTGAACTGATGCACTGTGACAGTCTTAAGCTATTTTTATCTCCTTTCTCCATCGTATTGAGAAATTACAGCTGATATACTGTAGAAAAATCATGGATTTTCAACCGACACCACCTGAACTTGATATAGCTCATAACACCACCTAAGCCTGCGTATTGAGTTTTGTTCCTCTGTGACCTGTAGATCAAAGTAATGGACTATTGGAGGCCGTGCACGCCAAACTAAAGAGGTTTGAGCTACTGAGCAGTTAAATGGTTTTGGGCAGGTTCTTAATTATAGGACAGCCTCCCCTGAGTGATTCCTCTCTTATGGAAGAGCGAGGCAATTGTACATTTTCACCTGATCAATACAATGAGGATGTTTAATAATGGGTACATGAGCAGGCTCCATCAAATCAATTAAGACACAATTATTCAATGCGCAGCAGTGCAATACATTAGTCTAATATGCCAGAGAAAAAGTTCTAATAACACACTGGCGTAAAAAAAAAAAAAATCACTCTGGGGTTGAACTTTTTTTCAAATTTGCAGTCATTCTCCTCTGACATGAGTGCTATCATTGACGCCTTTTCAATATAATTTCCTTCTAATTAAATGATGTATTATTTTTCCAAGGACACTGGAACATAAAATGATATTAAGAGGTCAATTCTCTTATGTGCAACATTTCTTTACTATTGAGAGGATTCTGTGTGTCCTCTACAAAAACTCTCGAGAGCCTGCCCTTGTTCTCTCTGCTGTTGCGGTCATCTTGCACGAACGCTCTGATAATGGTCTGATGACTTTTTGTTCCAACAAGTTCAGCGGGTCAGACGTGTCATCCATTTTACTTTGGCCAGAGCTGGTATTGATCCGTCCTAAGTGTAGCTTCTTTTTCTCTCTTAGCAGGGATTTCTCCAGCAGTGAGAGAAAAATACTTCTCTCCCTACTTATCTGGGCCATACTCGCCACACGTCCACATCCAGACAAGCTGTAAACATTGATATGGCACAGCAGACTGGTGAAAAGCAAAGGCGCTGCAAGCAAATGCTTTTTCAGCATGGTACCACAGTGAAATAACATTAAATATATTCAGTGGTGACTTGTTCAAAAGTATTGCATTTACATGAGAGATACATTTCATGTTACTCTCCGTTTATTTTGATTCTGAAAGCTTATGAAGAGATTATGAAATCTTAAGAATTAGTAGACATGGTGGCACTATATAAATAATAACGATAATAAAACTGCAATGAGATTAAATGAGATACATGTTATTAATGAGTAGATAATGAAAATCAGACAAGCTAAAGCTGTTGAAGGCTGCTAGAATTTGACATGTTTGGTGTAAATGTAAAATTCTGACACTGAAAACAACACAAACGATGTTCTCTGGGTGTTGTAGTTTTGCCAAGGTTTCTCAGACTTTACAGATTAAGTTAAAATGGTGGATAATGATGTCTATTAGTGCTAAAAGTCCATGATTACCTCATCTGCTGAAACCTGCTGAGGGAACTTTGATGTGCTGAGGTAGGATGATGAAAGCACCAATTATTATATCGCCTTCATGAATATGGGGCTGTGCATTGACAAGGTTCATTTTATTTTGTCAAATCCTTTTCCGCCCCCAAAAATTGATTAGTCCATTAGGGAAAAATGATTGCACAATAACATCTTTGTTTTTGCTGTCTTGATAAGCAACACAGTATTCAAACAAAAGTGCATTTCATACAGTGTGGATGGTACGTAAAAGGAATGTTCTTCCATTTTAATCAGAGTGAGGTTAAGGCCTGCCATTAATGATTTTAATTGGCTCGGGTCGTTCTTTCAACCCACAATTATTTAGTAAGGAATATGAGGCTTTACCAGACCTGTTTGGGTGTGCAGCACACCTTAAATGTATGAGAAGATGATTTAATGCTGGTATACTGTTACTATGTTTGAACGGGAAGATGGATAAGTGCATAAGTTAGAAAATCAGATATGTACTCTCCAACAAAGAATTCATATTTGTCCTTTATTGGAAAATTGAGGTCCCTATTTCAAACATCATGCATGTAATCTATTTTAGTCCTAATGTACCCCGAACAGCACATCTTTTCTCCCTAGCGAAGTTAACATACTTTATGGAAGTAAAGTAGATAACTGAAAACATTTTAAGAATTCAGTGTTCATTTTGGCAGCCATTTTACATTCCACCAAGCACGGTTGCGACATCGCTAAGGAGGCTGATCACGGCATGCTCATGTTTCCACAGAACTCAAAGCAGTGTGCACACAGAAGTGTCCCAGAAGCGCTCTCCACTCTGCTCTAAAGAAAACATACGCCTAGTCTATTTTTTACGGAAGCCACATCAAGCTGCTTTTAGCAGATGAGCCAGGCATGAAGTCAGACTCAAAAACCACATAGAACATCCGGTTACTTTTCTACATTGTAAGAACAGATGATAAATGGAAACCGTTTTACAGAGGTACAAAAATCAAGGAGGAATAACCAAATCAACTAAAACTGGCAGGTTAGACGCTCCGTTTCTGAAATGCTGATGCCATTTGGAGCAAAACCATACAAAACTGCCTTACAGCTGGAGCATGATTCAGCCTTGTCCAGAAGGATCAAGCCATTAGTCTCAAAATGAAAAATGTCAGTACTTTTAGTCACATTTCAGTGCTTTTTATTCTTACTAGTTTTAGTTAAGGAAATTGAAATCCAACAATTTCCTATTTCAACTCAGAAAGTTTGCTACAAGTTGACATAGCTGACTGTCCAGTAACATTGCATTTATGTTAACAGAATAATATGCATAGTTAACATTAGGACTAACAATTAACAATTAGCTAATTTACCACGGTATTATTCGAAGGGGGCAGCACCTTCAAGTGGTTCTTCAGGTAGGTTGTATTCTTTCCACCTAATTTGCAACCACAGGGTGTCTCCTGGTCTCCTGCTGCTACAGTGCATTGTGTTTTCCTATCTGCTGAATACTAAGTGTGTCCATAAAGTTATTTCTTTTCTGACCAAATTCGTTTTTGTGTTGAAGCCATCATTTTGTTGTCATTAACTTGGTGTCGGTTTGGGATCGCATGGTATTCTGGGAATCTGCACACATCAATCAATGACAAGAATGTACTGTTTATATTTTGACAGACTGGCTCGATGCACGATATCATGCAAAAAATATCATGCATTTTGCATTTTTTAAATCGAATCTTGTCAACAAAAACAAAACATACCTTTCCTCATAGTTTTTGCCAACACAATTAACACTGAATATTTTAGATAACCACTACAAGGGACATGTTATATAAAAAATAAGCAAAACAAAAGCATTTCTATCAAAATAAAATCCTTTTTTTATTTCCGTTTTGAGTGTCAGGAGGCTAGCAGAGGCACGGGGAATAAGTTGCTAAAACTGGTAAAGTACACTCTTAGCAATGCAGTATGCTGGACGAGGAGGAGTGAGCAATTTCTCTCTCCTTTGACCATTCTTTAATCGTCATGTACACCATGTTTTGTGGTCGCTTTTGAGTGCCCACTCCTTTCTCACACTTAAGATGCACATTTTTTCCAAAACAGACTGAATAATTTAGTTTCTAAGTGGAATTGCCCTAAAATCAAAGAGTGATCTTGTCTGGAGTGCTGAAGTGCCTTCTGCATGACCATGTTAGAACTCCTTTCTGTCAACTCAGTGTAGTGTGCTCAAAATCATTTTGCAAGCGTTTCATCAGTCATGCATAATTTTTTCTTTGATGCACATGGCCAACGATGGCGAGGAATGTTAGCCCGAATTTTGATGTAAGATCAATGAGTGATTGAGTGACAAGGTTTTTCTTTGCCTCCAGATACCAGGTAGGTCAATAGCCTTCTAACGCTGAAACTGCTATCATATTTTGAGTGTTTGGTTGGGGTTTTTTTATGTACTGTGTCATCCAGTTTGACTCATAGGATCATATTTTTGACTGTTAAATGAGACGAGACATGAATATGATCCATAAGAGCAAAAATATGTCTTTACATGTAGATGCCACATTGCTTGAATCCATTTTTGCTTCCTGAATGTGAAATTCAAGCACATGATTATGTTAAGCTGAATTTCAAGCAATTTCAGTCACACAGGAAGAAAAGATATGTTTTACGGTCACCGTTCTCAGAGGTGAGCTATTTGAGACACTCAGCTCACTGTGTGACTTTGAGAAGTTCTACAAGACCTCATCCAGTCACGCTCTGGACTAAGCTGGATGTGAACGATTCGAGGCAGATATCATCCATCAGCCACTTCACCTGGGCCTAATGGCTTGCCGCAGACAGGCATGTTTGACTGTGTGTTTGATGTGTGCATACCACATACCCACCTACTCTTTTTATGTCAGAATATCAGCAGGCAGCACTGTGTCAGGGCTCACAAATTGATTTTCTAATCCACTTGTTTGCTGGAAGTTCTTTCAACCCCCGGTTTTGAAGCCCAAGCCAAAAATGTACTTAAACACAAGCATTCCCTTAGACTCCTGTCTGTCTCACCCCCCAGCTGTCACTGTGTGTTTTGACTGACTAAAACATTTCCGAGGCAGAGAGAAAGAGATGCAGGCAGCAAAGGCGAAGGACATCAGGAAAGCTCAAATAATGAGATGTCAAGCAGGGCAGACCATAATTGTTAATTACATTTATTCCAGTGCTTTGGAATGCGGCCATGATGCTTTCAGGAATATAAAGTGGTGTCCTCAACATGTTCCAGGTTCAGCCTTTTAAATGGGTCTGAGTGATCAGTCCTGAAATTCAATAAGTAGTGCCCTCTTCCAATCTACAGACAGCACACACATGGCCATATAAGGAACAGACACAGATGTTTAAAAGCAGAATAGAGTCTCATAGAGAGAAGAATAGATATAGTCTCAAGTGCGTTAAACTAAATAAAACACAGACTTTGTTAGAATGGCTGCCGACCTGCCAATGGTCCGTAAATCTGCTCTGACATACACAAATATGTTTCTCCATTAGATAAGAGCTTGAACTGCATGGGTCACCAGGACAGGGCCTAATAGTTTGACATAGTGTACATCAAACTGTTTTATGTCAGATGGAAATCACTCCCCAGGTGTTTGCTTTAACTAAGTCATGTTTGCTTGTTCTTCTCTCAAACTGACAGAGTAAGTGACCTTTTCTCAACTTTTTACCTCCACTTGAACTTGTCCTGCAGGCAGCCATGGTCACTTTTCATAACATCTGCAGGCAATTAAAATTGTGCAGGACAAGACCAGTGAGTGAGGTCGGAAGTTGTTGAGTGTCCCATCCTGAAGGCGCTCTGAGATTCTGTTATGTCTGCGTTCTCATCTCCTATCTGAAATAATACAATAATGTTTCTTGAGCTGGCTGAACATCCTGCCAGCCTGGTGCCTTAATTGAATTCTAAAGAGAAACTGTCAGTCATTCTGCTTTTCTGTCACTCCAAATGTGTTGTTGCAAAAAAGATGGAGACTCAGGAGAACTACAAATAAAGCTCTGTTTGGAATCAGCAACTCTTCGTTTTACATGAACATCCTCTGATGTACATGTACCTTCCCAGTTTTACTTGCCACCCCCAAACCATCTGCTGTACATTGGTAATTAGTTTTATGGTGTTCTTGGCAGCCAGAGTATGGCTTCACGATAATTACCCTTTTATTGTTTTGTATTCTATTGTTAATGTTGTTGTTGTTTCATGGCTTGTCCTAATTAAAAGTTTGGAGCTTTGCGGAATTAACACAGGCTGCCCTTTTTGTCCTTCTAAATTGCTTATCCTGCAAAGCAAACATTAAAGGCTATGATGGATGGAGTGAGGGACAAGAGCAGATATGGTGTGGGATGGTAAAGTGTCTCAGTAATGAAATAGACTAAATCTTCTGGACTACAATGGACAAGAGTTTCTGTTACCACAAGCTGTAATGACTATGAGGTTTCCAGGTTGCTCTCAGAGGGGAAACTATTGTATCATTACTATTTTTCTCCAGAAGTCTTGTCTTACCACCCACCCAACTATTCAGGTGGTGAAAACAACCTGTGTTTCGCTCTTCAGATTTCTTTGACTTTACTCTATTTCCTTCTCCTCTGCCATCCCCTGGGTAAAGTACAAGTCAATATTCTCCCTGCATCTCTCACCATGCTGTTTGTTTTAATGGCTTTTAAGTTGACAGGCGGTCGGAGCTGGCTTTCTATGGCCTCAAACGTGTTGTCTGAGAGGTCTCTGGTGCTAAGCTTTGGTCATCGTTACAGCCAAATCCACTTACACACAACCCAATAAGCTCTCACATTCAACAGCACACATTAACCTGAAGTAAAAGCTCTCTAGATTAAATGGAAGACTTGACTGAGAGAGGTGAAAACCCCATCTGGTATCAGCAGACACAAAACCCATCTTGATCCTTTGGAAATACAATTTTTCATTGATCACATAAAAATTTAGTGAAACAAGTTTTTATATTTCAACTTGGCATTAGCTGAGTATGAAGGAATCCATGTTAGGGTTCGCAGAGTGCAAATGCTACTGGAGTTGCAGTCGACAGCCTGTAGGGGTTGTCTTTATGATGATTTTAGATTGTGACCAAATTGAATTAGTCCACTATCTACTTTTCAAGCGAATCGTATTTAATGTCTTACTTCTATTTCTAAACATTACATAACTTCACTGGCTAGCAGGTCTGCACTGCATGAACAGACAAAAAAATTATGTTGCTAAATTAAATGGCTACACTATGTAATTCACTTGCTTCATGTGGCTCTTCCATGAGTGATGTAATGTAAACAAAGCACATGAGCTATAGCAAGAGACATTTCAGCTGTAGGCTTTGGCTTATACCAGAAAAGTATTTTGGTCTGCAGCCATTTTAAAACCTGTTTAGATCCTTGTGTCTTAAAGTTGCAAATGAAGAGTGCAGGCCATTTCAAGTCTGGCTATAGTCTACAGGGCATTTCCATTTTTGACAGAGTAACAGATTGCAAATTAGAATGTGGGTCATGGTAGCGATTTTAACAGACCATATTATATATATTTTTTTAATCACAAATCACCTATTGATATCTTGTTTAATGTTTACATACAATAATACTTGCAACTTACACTGGTCACGTTTTCTTTATCTGCAGTAGTGTATAACCGGAAAGTTTTTGCCTCGTATGACAAAATACAGTTTGTTACTGAGACAAATTTGCCAGCTCTATATTTTTTTCTTGATTATTAAATCACAGACTCCAGAGAAATGTTATTTCCATTTTGCTTTCAGGCTCGCTTTTTGCACAATTGCATGCCATCGGCAGTTTGCTGTGAAGCAGTAAGGGGTATGTGTGATACAGTCTGAATGACTGATTACTAGATCTTTAAATCCTGGTTTAGCTAGAACTTTGGGAAAGCAATCAAAACACTTTTTTTTTATTTTTATCTGGCTCAGTCTCCTGCTGTCTCCCACTCTCTGTTCAGTAAATTTTAAAAACAGTGCAATGTGTCTGTGAGAAAACACCATTTTCTCTGAAGTAAAAACCACAAGATGACTTATGTCCATGTGGTCTACAGGAAATATTAAAGCTATATTTTCCACTTCTGCTCATAACATTGAAAGTCACATTTTTCTTTGTGAACTGGTTGATATCCATGATTTTTAGCCATGACATAATAATAAAGGCGGTCAGCTGTCAATTGTACTTACATCTGAATGTGAAGACAACCTTGGAGATCCAGTAGTCATTAAAATATTTATGTTCTTAAAAAAGCAGCTTTACAATTTTAATCATTAAAATATTTAAATGAGCAGTGCACAGTGAAAGTAGCAAGAAGTGTCTGCACCAGAGTAAGAATGGCAACCACATACAAACCTATTTTCTCGTAATGAATAGCCCCCAAATAATAATAAAATTTTTACTGCTGATGAAAAACACAGTAATATTAATAAATCATTACTGGACTATAATCTGAGAAATGCTTACTATGAATCCTATTTGACCATCTGTGAATCTGATTATATATCCCAGATCCTTAACAGCTGTCTTTATTAGAAAGACAGTTGTTGCTTAAGTTTAGTTTGTTCCTCTTTCTCCAATGAACAAGAAAACATGAATTCATTTGATCTTTTTCATTGAATTTTCCCACATTTCTCTTTTTCCTTATTACCTAAATTTATGTTTGTTTTTACACTACTCCCAATCCTTAAGCCAAAATGTCACAGCATTACGTATTTACATTGGCTAATGACCTTGGCTGACAAGAGCGAGGGGGCACAGCTATCTCTTTATTTAACATCCAGGGAGTAATGATTTGCACTCAGAGGGGGCTCTGGTGAGAGCTGGACATCTCAGTCTGTGTCCTTTAATAGGGCCTGTCTCCAGTGATTAGGGATTGTTGACGGGGAAGTTGTAGTGCCTAGCACCAGACTGAGCGCTCAGTTCCTTTTTCCCATTTATTACAACCTTCCCAATCTATGCCTGCTAGAAATTACTAGCCTGCACACACGTACAAATGAACCCGCGCACATACTTTTGGCTCATTATGTCAAATATCAGATGGTGAAACAAACATTGTCAAGTCATTGGGGAGAACTTCTCTGCCTTTCCTCCCACGCCTTCCGAAACTTCTGGGTCTCAGGGCCACACACTCCAGCTCTCGTCATTACACCCTGGTTCACAGCGCAGCATCAGTACTTTCTATCCTGAACCAGGCTGGAACCAAACTAATTAGCCTGTCATTTCTATTCTCTTGTCTTTTAGGCTGCTGGATTTTCTGTGATTAGTTTCTTCATTCTTCATTTCTACAATGTTTCATAGGCCGCAAACTCTTTTCTGTCTAAATTAATCAACAGTGTCCTTTCTTCTTGGGGTAAAAAAAAAAGGCCAGACCTTGAGCTAATTGTAAAGAGATGACTCCGTCTCAAAGTCTTTTCCGTCTGATAGACAAAGAAGCCTAATTCTTTTTTTCGGATCATGGCCCCGACTGTCACATTCAGTGCCCCTTCTCCAGTCTTCCCCATGCCTCTAGGGATCAAACCCAGGTTCACCCAAAGCTCAAAACAATTGGACACTGGAGGTTGTAATTGACCTACACTTTTGACCTGTGCTTGTACACAGAACTGTACAACCATAATGTAGCAGGCAATGCATACTGAATAGCTATGTCTTCCTCTGGGTGCTGAAGGCTAAATTAATTTGTATGAAAGTCAAGGATAACTAATGGGCAACCTGGACAAATAATACAATAAGAGCCCTCTTATTCCACAGTAATTCAAACACACAAGGCATATTTGATTACATATTCCTGCCAAATGCATACTCATCCCCATATGCAAAAGCAGACCTAATGGCATACTAATGCACAGTGTTAGCCATTATGCATGAACCGTTTCAGCCTAAGCTACCATGAAAGCCAATCAAACCATAGCCTTCCAAATTCCACAGTGTGCCGTATTTTTCAGAACAGTTTATTCTTCTGAAATCAGCAATTAATTGCATAGAGTTAATTGCAGACTGAACTGCTGATGACCTCTCCTGCTCTGTTGCTGCAGTGTGTGTATACCCTGAGAAAAGAGTGTAATAGATGTACTAGGGAGGAAGGATGTGCTCAGAGGATTAGTCTAGTCTTTTGTGGCAGCTAAAGCTGGCATGTGATTTTTGCAGATAACACCTGACCACGATAAAGAAGAGCTACCAAAAATGTATGTTAAGGTTGCATTCATTAGTATGGGCTGAAGGTAAGGGCAGAAAGCCTAACTCTTCAAAGAATTCGTAGCTCTGGAAATTTGACCCAGCTTAGTCACCATCCATCAAACATGGTCATTAACCTGTGACATGTGGCAACCACCTACCAATCATCCCTCATCGTAAATCACTTTGTCCCGTGGAACAATACTATTTCTGCTCCTTACAATGCAATCTCACATGGGAGCAGAGAAATCATGGCATGCCGTCACACTGTCCGTTGAAAGTGGCCAAGGAGTTTCATGTATTTTGGACTGGACATACCGCATTTAAAAATACCATAATAATAAAGTAGATGGATTTGTTCTTTTTATGTGTGTCAATGTTACCATGATTTCTGTGAGTTCATTATTTATTTCCCCATTTGATTCGCCCAAAATCAAAGAGACGTAGTTAATATCGGAGAAAAAGCTTATGAAGACTGAATCATTATCATGCAAAAGTCACAGAACTGTATCTCCATGATCACTGAACAGGAAGCCTAGAAGCATCTCAGTGGAGGCGTTGAGGAAGGCCAAGGAGCTGCTGCTGCCCGTCACATGGTGACGTTCGTTGAATAACCAACTCCAGTGCGGGAGCACATGTTGGTTAGATATGGGCTGGCCCGTGTGCATGCTAGCTCTGGCCTTAATCGGCTATGATTATAACTAATGGCTATAATGATGTACATTTTCTCCCCAGCAGGACAGTGCAATTAGAATCAGGCGGATTTAGTAGCTCCTCATGCAGTCCCTAAACCCTTTTTCTCTCAAAGTCTTTTGGCAATCTCGTCCATGGGTGCACATGTACAGTGTGTTTTTCTGCATGTGAGTGTAAAAGACAGACGGGGGAGAGTCTGCATTGCTGTGTGCATGACACAACATGCTATACCGTTAAGTCTGATGAGTAAGTATTTTAGTGCTGATGACTTTGATGGTGTTTGATTAACTTTAGATAAACCAAACTGAATACTGAACTACTTTAAAAACACCAATTGTCACAGCTGACACTAAAATCACCTTTTCTCTTTTCTTATGATGCAGTTTCATACAGCAGCTTTGAAATCATGGTTCCTTTGTGAAACTGATAATATTAAGTGTTTGCTGACACCGTCACTGAGGTGATAATGCTCTGTTTTAGTTTTCAAGGTTGCAGCCTATTATAGTTTGGTGCTGTATTGACATGACTCTAGTATTCTGAGTGCAAATGGTGATAGACAACATTTCACACACATTTTTACGGCAACCGTGAGAAACATGTGCAAACGTGCTGTAAGGATTTCAGCAATTTTGTTGATCATAGATGACTGCATTATTCATCAAACAAGATTTGCCTCTGGTAAAACTCTCCTCCCTGCAGCTTTCGAAGTTGTTTTCTGTTTGTGTTGCACTGAAAACCTCTATCACTAAAATCACATCTGGCTTTCCAGACACTGTATATTGCCTTGGGCCAGTTATACCGTGTGGCTGATACAGATTGTGTTTAGTTTCAATCAATTACAGTGTTTTTGGTAAATAGATGAACAACCTATTCTATTTTAGACTCAACATGCTGCCTTTTAACATTAAAAAGTATGTGGATTTGTTATTTATATGTTGCTGGTTGCCATGGTTACCAGGAACCTAAAGTCTTAACCTAAAGACAGAGGATGTGCATTTCATAGAAAAGAAGAAGAAAAGCTTTTGGGTTTTACTTTCAGTTCTATCTCTTTTCTGGTTTCGACTTTTGAGCAAATTAAAGAGCACACGCACGCTCACAAACATATTCTCACATACACACACTTATGCACACATTGTGCTCGTCAAATCAAGCCACGTCTCCATGGAAACAAGAGTCGAATAAAGAGATTGCCTTAATCACTTGATAAGTAGTACAAACTCTGCTCTCATCTGGCCAAAGACATTCACTTTACAATATGATTTCAAATTCAGTATGTGAAATATGTGAAGCCATTTCATTCTATTAACCAGAGTTATACATGGTGACATCTGCGACAGCTCTCCAATATGTTGTACTTGGGGTTAATTAAAAATGTAATGGTCAAGTCTGTATTTGTAATAGAGCTGACGGGAGCTCATAATTCATTTAGATTGATTAGATATTAAACCACTGGTCTGTATCACCAGTAGTCAGAGATGACTATATGGAACAATTATCCTTGAATCAGTGCTGATGATGTCCATTGCTCTGATTGGGACGTGGATGGAAATCTAAGGAAGCAACAAGAGCATGTTGAAACTCTTATTCACAGCCAACCCTTGAGAACCGTGACAGAGATTTTTCTTTTCATAACTAAGGAATTTCATAACTTAATCTTGTATTGTATATGGTACTGTCAGTATGTGTGTGTGCAGCAGTTTAACATTATGCAGTTACCTTGCAGTACCAGTCCTACAATTTACTTTATATATCAGTCTTTTGCAAACATTTAATTCAAAGGAATCAAAACACAAGCTGTTGCCTTTGAAGCATTTTACAAAATAAGTAGAATTGGATAAATCATGCCATCACACAAATTATTAATATGATGATATGGGGGTGGGGCACTCCTATGTATCCTATCTCTGCTGCACTACCAACAAACAAGATTGTTTTTGCTCTGAAAAAAAAAACAGCAATCCTCATCATCATCAGTCTCAGAGGTAAAATTAGGAAAGCTTTTTGGCTTTGATAAAAAGACTTTTGTAGGTAAGGATACAACTGTTTGCATACTATGCTTACAAAAAGTCAACTATAAACTAGTTTTCTGTTAAAAACTGGCATTTTTTATTAATCTGAAAATATAAACAGGGAGTTTATAAAAGTGCTGTGATATATAGAGCTAAGATGACCAATGGCAGGTCCTACCATTTGTTTGTCATGACCTCTGCTTAAGTTAATATTAGCCTCTCAACATCCCCAGATCATAATTTGCATTGTTTGAAGGTACAGTGTCAGTATGAAAATGATTAATGATAATTTCATGTTTTTTTTATTTATCTGTTACAGTTTTAATTATGGCCAATTGTTTTATTCATTTAACAGAAAAATGTTTTTGAATTATACATTTTTAAATACATACTATGAGAAATTTGTGGTGATAATTGTGCTGGTTATCTTTTGCTTGTATTGTTAGTATGCCAGGTCTCTCCCTCATAAGAGGTAACAAATGTTATTTGCCACTTTATATTGGTGCTCAAATTACAAGCCATGATTGATGTAGCAGTTTCAGGTTCTCTCTACCGTCACTAAAAGAGCTACACAGGCTCTGTCTGTGTTTCCCATGCTTGTCCCCTGAGGCAGTGCTCTGATGTGGATGAAGTGAAGAATTATCACTGTGGGAAAAGATGGGCACCTGCCTACTGTACCTGGATTTCATTGCATTTTTTCATTCTGGTGGTATTTATCTGCATTAAAAGATGTAGAGGGAGAAGAGGAAAGTTGCTTTCTCACATTAACTGGAGCCTTTTCAGGAGTGGATGATGAATTTGAGGTGAGCCTATCACCAATGTAACAGAAAACAAACTCAAATTAAGGGTGAAATGATTCTGCATGTGTGTTTATATTTGTTCACCTTTTTTAGTGAAAACCTATAAAATTCACATGCTAATTTGTAGCCTATAGCAAAATGCATTCATTTCGCTTGTATTTTGTGGTAAATTATAGTGCATTCTATAGCACCTATTCTTATGCTGTAACTCTCTGGGGATAGGCCCTTTTTATGGATCTTAATTTTAACTTCCGATGCTATTATTAACTCTCAAGTGAATACTATGCGCTTTTTTTCCCAAAGGCAAAAGAGAAAAGATCATTTCTATCATGTAAACACTGCTAAACATATTCTCCTCTGTGTCACAGTGATTTAGTCGTGGAGGCTGACACCCCTGAGCAATGAGGTTTCAACTGGTACTGAGTCATGACGGGCACATCTCCAGTCAAATCTTATTTTGGTAAAAGCTATCATTTTTTCCTGTCCAATCCCTGGAATCAGAGAGAGAAAATATCAGAGGAAAAAACATCTCAGCGTCCCTGTCCAAGGGGAACTCTGGATTGTTATTATGCAGTGACAGAAGTTTAGCACAGTGGTCAAACTGGGGGCTTGGACACATCTATAAACGAGCATTTTGCATGATTTCTTTATCAGTAAGACTGGTAATACTGGCAGGAGTGGACGAATGTGGTGAAAGACCTGTCAGCTTCAGAGAAATTAAAATAGAAACTGCTGTTCAATCAAGTGAAACACATCTGCAGCACTTGAGCTATAAGTGCTGATATCTGAAGAAGACAGAGGAGGAAACACTTCTACCAATTTACTGTACCCTATGAATAACTAATTAATATTGGAAGTAAATTATGCAAATAAATCCGTCTGTCTTCATTTAGAGTGAGAAGAGAGCATCAGAAAAAAAGAAGATGTAATTTTCAGATGAAAAGCGTCAGAGGTGACACTTTTGGCTTATGGAAGTCTTAATGTAATGGATTAATGAGCAACAACAATCTACTCCATGATGTATTTTATGTTATTTATGTTTTGCCTGTTTATATCTCTGTGGTGTTTGTTTTGTTTTTTAATATTGGATCTGATGCTTTTCAGAGAACACGAAATGATCAAATGTCCATTTGAATGAGATTTTGTGATGACTATTAACAGTCGACACATTGTGAGTTTAACTGCTCAACTCACAAAGACCAGGCTTGTACATGCTGTTAAAGGAAGGTGTATTTAAGTTTTGCCAGGTTTTTTTATGCATCTTGCAAATTTCTCCAAACCGTCTTCGACTAACTTAGACTAAACAGTCCCTGCAGGGATATTGGGAATAAGTTGCATAATACAGGCTAAATACTTCAATTTGCAAGGTGAACAAGGAAACTGTTGACAAACAAACAATGTAAGGAAAATGTGTTCTAAACACAAACACACACTATTGCATTTTATATTGAGATGGGGAGGAAATTAAGTTGTAAACTTGAGAAAACAGATAAAAGTCTGCAACAGGAAACAGCCACACACGGGTTGTAAAGTGTGATCTCCCATGAAAACTAAACTTTAGTAGACAAATATATGTTCTGATACAGAGCTTGATTGCAATGGGTGAGTGAGTGAGTGAGTGAGTGAGTGAATAAATTGAATTTAATTTCAGTTGTCACTTAATTGTATTTTGAGCTGACTGAACCTTTTTGTTATCTCACAATAATAACTTTAATTGTAAATGATAATATATAATGTCAAGTTAACAAGAGTCTGTTAAGTAGTAATTTTCTCTCTGAGAGATGTTATTTTCATCTCTTGAGGGGAAACTTATATGACAGCAGGCAGCACCAAAACATCAGTAACACAGAAGACACATAGCAGTAAAACACATGAACTGATCAAAAACCCTGCTGCTGGTCACTTCGAGAGGAGTGCCCTCAGCATTACAACGTGAGCCCAAGATAACCAAATGAAAAATATATGAGCAAAGCACGAAAGGCTGCTCTTGGTATCTTTTAGATAATTTACCTTTTATTACCTCACAGAAAAACATATCTCGTTTTACTAAAAATATAATAACTCCCAGGGGCTTTACAGGGTCTGAGAGGCATTCTGAAGACTTTAGGAATGTTTTTTGGCTATTTTTGTCCATCTAAAGATAAAGGCAAATGCAGTCAACTGACTGATGTTTGTCTCTACAAATGCAGCAAAACAACTTGATATGTGTAGGTCAGCAAGTACAGGCTTTTTAGAGCACATTGAAGACAGAGTTTTATATCTATCTCCCTTTCACTCTCTCTCTTTATATATGTGTGTGTGTGTGTGTGTGTGTGTTTATACGTGTGTGTGTGTGTGTGTGTGTATAGCACGTGCTTACTTATTCATGATGTCAATCATCCAAGTTTCCTCAGTTTTGATGTTACTTTGTAAGAGCCATGGTAACATAACGCACTATAGTATGTAAATGCTTTAATCCAGAGTCCCCATTTCTGTCTGATTTACAAACTCACGATCTGCTATTCAGGACATGGCAGCAAACATACATACAAATGTTATTATAGGTGCTATTATGCGTCCATATGGTCCGGCTTTGCATTTATCAAATGTGTCCTAAACAAAAATGTACGTTACAGTGAATACATTATATCTTCTTTTGTCTCTTGCCAGTGTTTGGTTGGCAGAATAATGCTTGTGAAACACAATTAACAGAATATTTCAAAAGAGATGGAAATTATGCAAGCCTCAAGGCACACATGAGGGCTTTAATACCTCCCTTGTTTCTCTTGTTTAACTCATATGTTTTCATACCCACCATGTCAAGACAATTACAATAATGAAAAATTAAAACATTATACCATTATTTGTGCAGTATGCACCATCTGATAATGGTCAACATCCTTGTCTAGACTATAACACATCCTGCATTAGTGTATATGTAAGTAGATTTATTCATCATCAGTCCAGCTCTTAAATGTGCTGCAAAAATTAAAAAAATAATAATCCTGTTTTTTATCCTGTTGCCATAACACTCTACATTTCTTACTCTTTGTTCTGATGCCTTCCGGTTACTTGTATCTGTATGCAATTTTGAAATGCAATTGTCTTGAGGTCTCTTCTCCCAAAATGCTTTCTGAATTGCCTCAAGCAGAGATGGGTTTGACATTTCCCTCACCAAGTAAAAGGAAAATAATATATTTTTCATTTGGCTTATATTTCAGTGTATTGCAGACCTCTCAATACACAGCTTTGCAACTACCTGTGCAGAATGTGTGAATGCGTGTAGTTCATCAACAAAAGACAAGCTACCGATGTAATGTGATAGAAAAATATTTTATTCACCTCCTCGACAAATATAATGATATAAACTGGGCTGCTATTAACCTGCACTCCCTAGGAATGGTGTCTGAATCACTTTATTCTGTGGAAATTCTGTCAAGTCTAGTTTCCTTAGTAGGCCGGGATACCGCCTGGAGAATTAAGTTATCTGTCGACTCAACAATCGGTTGTTTTGATTGGTATTAGGCCAACAGCGCTGTCAGACTCAGGGATATAAAAGAGAATCAGAAATCATAATCCCACTTTTACAAGATGTTAAGTTGTTGAAAGTCCTGGTGATTCTTTAAACTTCTTTCACATGCAGACACCTCAGTGGATGTGGACTATGCTGGGCCTCTGGAGCGCTCACCACAGGGCTTTAACAGCCTGTGCTTTGATGTGTGGTTAGATGGGTAGACGTAGAAAGAGGGAGAGAGACAGAGTGAGTAAGTATTGAGTTCAAGGCCAAGTTAGTTTGAATTTACTCTTTCAAGCTGGAGAACGGTCTTTCAAAGTTGAGAACAGCATTGAAGAAATGTCACTGGAGATCACATCAGTACTGAGAAAGCCTAATCACGCCAAAGGTCATTTTCATAAACCTTTAAATACTGATGTTTAGCAACCAATGCTGAACACAATGAAAACAAGGGCAGCGTCACCGTTTTTGCGGCTGTGAAGCGCGTAGGGATGCATCGCACTAAACCAAAAGTTATCTGTGGTTTATTCAAAAGTTTGGACAGTGAAACACAGTACAGTGATACTGACCACAACTCAACTACAAATATATTGACTATATTCATGTGTCAACTGGTCAATCATAACAACATTATTTTTAAAAAGAAATAAAAACCAAACAACTGCTGTTTTCAGCATCCTTAAATGTAAAGATTTACTTTCTTCTCTTTATTATTTATGATGAAGAATCTTTTTGGTTTTGGACTGTTGACAAAACAGCTACTTAAAAAAGCTACTTAAAGACATTATTTCTGGCTCTGGAAAATCACAATGAGCATTTCTCACAGTTGTGATTAAAAAACACAAAGCTAATCATTAAAAGCAGACCCATTTTTTGACAGATGTTTCTTTTTAAAAGGTCAGAGCAAGTCAAAATGAAGGTTTCTTTATATATCTACATAAAATGGCAACGATAAATAAGCAAAAACCAGATCGTAATATTCTCATGATCTGTCCAATCAAAAAAATGGCCAGGGTTGTTCTCTGCGTCACCATCTGTCCTGATCTCTCTGACTGCTGCAAGTTAGCAACCTCCTCTGCTATTCTCACCGCCGCCGCTCGTGTTTTCTGCAACATTCCTATGCAAAGTGAAACTTCTCTCACACACCAGTGTTTTGAGTGTTCTTACAACGTTGAACCTACTTTGAATTGTCATGCACACCTCATGACCTCTTCTGTTACATTTGTGAAACCTCGCTAAACAATCACTCCAAGGATACAGGTTAAAGGTCAAATTAGAGACAGAACTATCAAGCTTAAACATAATTACACTGTGTATTAAGTATAATAAGAATAAAATATGAATACAAATAGGAGAGTGCAATAAAGATATTCAAACAAGATTATTTGTATATGTATAATTTGCCCTGCAGCTACTTTGCATAAAGTGAGACATATGTTCCACTCACTCATATGTGCAGCAATATGTCATTGCTGGCAGTGGGACAGGGCTTGCCAAGCTCCTGAGACAGGAAATACGAGGAGGGTGATTTTATTTAACAGCTCATTTAGCATTCATGTATAGTACCTTTTGCCCAGGTTCCTAATGGCCTGTATCCCCCAGGATTTGTCAGAAGATGTATGAAAATGCAAATATATCAGCAGGAAGTGCACCCAGCTCTCCCACCATGGAGACAGATTTGTTAGAATTGCAGTAAAAATTCTGGCTCAGGTGGGAGCCTTTAGCTGGTTTTTAGCACTGAACTGTTGGGTAACACTCGACTTGAAGAACATAAAACTGCCACAGCCTTGTCACAACAATGACACAACGACAAGAACATAAATCGAACTTTCGTAAAATTTGTGACTGTTGGGATTTAGTGTCGTTTGGATAACAATGTCCCATTCAATGCAAAGTTTGCTCAAGACCTTTATGGAAGTCAGACTTTAGTTTAGAGGACATGATCCATCATGGTGGACTAATATTAATAGTTAATTACTTTGTCAAATGTGTCAGGAACAATTTCACTGTCTTAGAATAAAGGCACTGATAAAACACTGATAAATGTTTTCAGTCATGTGTAATAATTAAGTTAGATGTTACCTGCAATGAGAGGCGACCACTGCAAGCCTGAACTCAATATACTGTTGATTTAATACACTTTGGTTTACAATTAGCTATCATCATAACTATTGTCAAATGAACATAAACACACATATGAACTGTGAGCAAGACAAAAGTCAGGTTCACCTTCACACGCTGCTTGTTGCTGCAGTTACAGATCATTCAGTGGTTTTACTGATCACAGTTCAGCTAACACTACGACAGCTCAGTGGGTCACTGCATGGGCTGGAGTTGCTCTCTACCTGATGCTTTACATGGGACAGGAAGATGAATCACAGCTAATTTCAGTGTAATTTTAGTGTCACTATAATTGCCATTATTACATAGGACAGACGTGTGTGGCTCCTTCCTTAGCCTGTACTGTAGTTACACTTGGAAGTAGTAAATATGAGTAAATATGGGTGTATGAAAACATAGCCTTTACACATCTGGCAGGGATGTGTTTCAGACCACATCCTGAGGTGGATCTCCTTCTAACACTTTAGCTGCATTTGCAGTTGGCTTTTGATATCTTAACCATGCATGTATGTGAGTTATGAAACTAAGACACTGTGACTATAAATCAAAATGCATTTCTGTTGCCTTTTCAAAACTTGGCTGTGTTTCAGTTCTGTTTGCTAAGGTGTGGGTCTGTTCACTTAGCATCATAAAACTGCAGACAAATTGTGCGAGTCATTAAGTGACAACGTTTTTGCTTAATCGTTGGGATTTAAGTGTGTTTGTCTATACCTCCATGCAAAGACACAAAGTAACTTTTCAGGAAACTTTTAATCACAGATTATGTTAGTGGATTGTATTATCCTTTCAGAGGCAACAAATCCCCACACACATGCACCTCCTATTCAGGAACAGACAGTGAATCAACAAACCTGAACATCCTTTGCTCCTCTACTTTTTGCATCCATATCAATCCATTTAATTACATCTTTCTTCTCTTAATCTCCCTTTCTGTCAGCTGGGTGTTTGAAGGAGCAAAAGTCCAAGGCTATCATTTGCTTGTGTTTGCAGCACTGGCGCCACACACACAAAACAAAGACACGCACATGGGGGTAGAGAAAACCCAGCCAATCCCATTAGGAGTGAACTCCTCCAGGGCTTTGGCCCCCTATCAGACAATCAGTTACCAATGGCTCCTAATGGGTTTACCACAATGTATTACCTGGCACCATCCTACTCTAATTACTCACCCCAGCTCTCACCAGAAATTGTACAAACCACAACAGTTTCCTTTGGACAGTTAGAAACTCCTTAGGGTTTACCAGGTGCCATCAGAAAGACCTGGTGTGTAATGTGTGAAAGTTCCCAGTCTGCTCTTTGTCAGCAGATGTCAGCTGGATCACAGTGTTTTTCATTTCATTAAAGTTTCACCGTACAGACACCAAAATTTTCACAATGCTTTTAATGTAGCCAACTTTGTTTTAGGCCTGTTGTGCACATTACCACATTACAGTGGTATGAATTACAGTTTTCATCACACTGTTTCCAGCAGTTTGGAGATGCAGTTTTCCCAATTAGATTATCTTAGTACAAGTTAACTTTCAGGTTTAAAACAAAGCTTTAAGAATTACAAATTAACAAGTTAAGCTACTGTGTGTGAGACATATTTCAAGATGTTGTTTATTTAAAGTCTTCTTCAAAGTGGACTTAAGGTAAATCAACACAGTAAGAGTGAAAATACACTCACAGGAGCTCAGCACTTGACCAAATTGCAGAGGTTCCCACGGTTCTCACTAGCTTTCTGATAAATTAGAGCACACTGTGGGAGGTATATTAATCACTAATCGCTAAAGCTCAGTGTTGCTGTAGCAACACCAGGACACAAAATCCTCCTTTGCTTTTATACTGAGCCCACCTGGCTAGTTTTTATAAGACTAAGGGTCAGGCTTCAGTAACACAAGGCAGAGTGTTTTTTATTGATACAGTGCTCAAAGGATGAGCGTAGATGTGTGTGTGTGTGTATGTCTGTGTGTGTGTTTAAAGTTCAGGCTGCGCCTCAGGTTTGTGATTTTAAACCTTTTTCTTCTTGTGCACATACTGGCAAAAATCCCTTGTAAGATAAACACCTTACTTCCTGACAGATACCGCGCATTTTGTATCGCACCTACACTTCATGGAGCCAGGGCTACAAAGGAGAGATGAGCAGTTTGATAGTGGTTAACAGCTCATTTAGCATTCATGTAAAGGACAGTTTACTCTGAAGTTTAGCTGCTCCAGGGACAGAACAGAACCACCCACCCCTGGCCAATACTTTTCCATTTGAACACATCTCTGCTGGAAGTACAGAGACATTTACTGGGGAATTTAACTTCTTGCCACAGAAACTAATCTATGCCCTGATCAGCTTTCATGATTCCTTATATGGTTACGAATGCTCAGATGTTGATCCCAGCACAGTCAAACCTGACAACTTTTTGTTGCTGTATAAAATATTCACAGCTGTAAAGACTGATCTAAAAATAACCCCTCTGTTTCTTCTTCTTCTTTTTTTCCTCTCCACTTGTTTTGTCAAGTGGGAGGACCTTTACTTTTCTTTTTCAATGCCTGAGCATGGCCTCTGAGTTGGGAGCTTGCTCAACTTGATCCGCTTTTTTCATTCCCACTGCTTGCCAATTTTCCTGACAACTGAAGCAGAATGCAGACAGAGAGAGAGAGAAAGGGGGTTTTGGGGCTGACGCAAAAGCATGACAGTCCGTCTCTGCCCTTTGTAATGGCTGTGCTCACCCTCTAAGCACCCCCCCTAGACCCCCCTCCTGTAGCACCCCCACCACCACCATACCAGAACAGGGTTTATCATCTGTGATAAAGTACCCACAGTCTGGGAGGAATCAGCCCTGGATGTTTATTACATTAGGTCAGCTCGTACTAATGGAGAAACTCCTACAGACCATGTCATCGCCACAGGGCAACAGGGTAGCGGATACAAAACAGTATTACTTCTTCCTCCTCTCCCTCCGTCTGTTCCGCTGTTCTGTTTCACGCAGACAAAAACACACACCCACACAGAAAAGGTCATACTCGATTAGAAAGCTTATTACAGTCTTTAGCATATGCAATTTATTTGACTCTATGTAATTTTGAAAATAAATAAGCAATTATATATTTTGTCTCCTGCTCACATGCGCCGTTCTGTCGGATTCCATTTATTTGCCAGCAATGGAAAATTACTTGACAAAATGGTTTGAAATGGTGGTCAGTGTAATGCTGTGTCTTTGTGTGCTTGTGCATGACACAGCAGTGAAGCCAGAATGAAAGCTTTGGCCTCAGGAAAACTAGACAGGCCGACAGCTGAAGCTTGAAATGACTTATCTAATTTTGGTATATGGGATATGATTAAAATACAACTAAGCTGCATTTCAGGTATGAACATTTATCAACAATATAACAAATAGGCTGAAACACGCTGTGAGCAAATTACTCAGCACTGCGTTGTTCATACAGCATTTCATACAGCATTTTCCATTGGGTTAACTGAGGTGAACAAAGGTCCATGTCCAATTTCTTTAAATTTTATTGTTTATTGTATTTTATTGCTACAGAGGACAGTTGGTTTTTTTATAAAAATATATATTTAAGCCTATACCTAAATTACAGCCATTAATACAGACATTAATATTTTTTTTCAAGATAAAATGTAATATAGTTGTTTTTGTAGTGGCTAAGCCTGTTAGTTAGAGCTGCAGCTGTAGTTTTCACTGTTTCCCAGCATGCCCAGCATTACCTGGAGGGCCAGATGTTTAAAATTGATTTAATATGATCTTTTATTCAGTTTGCTATTTGTAAAGTTCATCGTGTTCTAGTGTTATAGTACATGTAATATGTGTTTTGCCTTCTCTGTTAACTGATGTTTTCTCTTTTGTTGTATGTGTAGCTTGAGGTGTGCACAGCCTGTGTGAATAATGATTAATTTCCAGGCGCTCTAAGCATGGACATATGACCAATCCGGGCACAGACAATTTTGTCTGTTGTGCAAATATTTTCACCATGGCATCTGGGTGTGTCAGCAGTCATTATGGACGGCACGAGCACATCCAGGCACAGCAGTGCATACGTGTCAGGTATAAAGAGTTGTGTTTGCGTTCAAAAATGTGGCTGTTAATGGTCAAATTTTCAACGGTTCACTGTCACTCATTATTTTGATGTTATTTCTAAGATCTGAACATAAGGTTTCAAAGTTGAAAATAAAACTAATCTGATGAGATGAAAGGTGGCACAGATTTTCAGCAGAAACAATGATCAGTCAGAATAATTTTTATTTTTTTTTTGCCACTGAAACAGCCTGTGTAACCATGGTTACATACATAGCAGACATACAGATGTAGTGAAGATTTTCTGACATATTCATCTCCTTTAAGATCATGATGTTCTACTGTGATCAAGTGGTATCTTCCTCTCTGTTGTAGAATGACTCATATTTGCCTTTAAAGGTAGTTTAAATGAGCTCGCCTTCTCTACTCGGATGATAACTTTACTCTGACTTGCTCTGTTCAGGTGTCTGAGAAGGCATCAGCTGCCAACTCACCTGAGGCCCACAATTAGCATCGAGCAGCTGCCAAGCTTTCTGTGCCATAACAATTCACACTCTGTGGACACAGACTGTCAGACTTGCAAGATCAGCCACACAAAGCAATAAGCCTGTGTTCTTTCCTTCCCACTCTCAGTCCATCACACTTTGTCCTGGATTTGTGAGTGCATGCAAAGAGGCAATACACCTTTCTAGTTTTATGCTCCATGCTAAGTGCCAGCCTTCCATCCTGGAGCAAGCCAGACATTAAAGTGACTCTCATTTATTTTCATCAGTGCGCCATTGGATGGAAACAGTACTTCATTTTCAACTGCTTGTTGACCCCCTGCAGTAAGCAGCCAGGCACTGCCCGATAGGCAACCCAGGCCAGTCCAACATCAATGACCGTGGTGGCACCATTAATGAGAGACGCTCGCTGTGTGTGATATGAATCATAGGGAGTTCTGTAGCGTTCCCACACTGTGCAAGGCACACTGTGTTTTAATGATTATTGGGAAAGTCAGAGAAGGCCTGGACAGATGGTTTCTCTTGAGGCTATCCCTGTTAGGAGGAACTGTCACTAGTGAATCCAGTTACCTTAAATTATCTGTTCTGCTCTATCAGCCCCAAAATCTTCATCATTATAAAAATGCACAAAATGGCAGATCAGGAAGGTAGATAAGTGTTCCACTTGCTGCCTTCACATTTCACCTTTATAATATGTGACACTCATCCGAGAAACGTGAATCAATAGAGAGAAGACAAACTGAATTAATACACATTCTGTCCTTATTTTCAACAACTTGTGCTTGTACTTTTTTTTTTTTTGCTGCAAAGGAAAAATGTGAATCAGGTTCTTGGGTTTCACCTGTCCTGGTTGACAGTGCCAATGAAGTCTATTCAAAATAGGCAGTACACTGAAGGGACAACTTTCAAACCACGTTTGTATTCTCCTGCATCAAAATAAGCTGCATGAGCACAGTAATATCATACTTTGCTAGCTGGTGTGTCTTTATTTATTTATTTATTTATTTATCTATTCAAGTGGCTGATTTAAATGACCGGCAGGCTTCTCCAGCCACAGCGAGTGAAGCTCAACAATTCAAACATTATTTTAATTACCTGTTGTCATGGGAGAAGGTGACAAGCATCACACTGTGGATTCAAGCCTTAACTGAGCATCCTGCTTCATTCAGAATAATGTGTGCATATAGTGAGCAAAATGCTGCACAGACAATGATATTCTGTGTGAGTATGAATGAACATGAGGAAAAACACATACACATTCGCATACGTGGACAGTATATTCTGTCACAACATGTATGCGTGTGTGAATACCCCTGACACATTCAGTCACGCACACAGATACACACTGTCACATAACAGCATAATAACTTCCAATACCACGGTCTCACCTGTGATCTTTGAGCAGGATGTGTAGCTACGGTAGCATTTTGTGCTTGTGCTGTATAATCATACAGCAGGTGTTACTGTATGAATCAATGTTCACATAAATAAAGGTGTGGAAGCGCCTTCAAAGCAGAGCAGATAAAGGAACACCAAATGTGTTATGTACTGTCTGCCAGTGAAAAATCCTTCCTGGAAGCGGGCGCAGCTTCCTGCCTCAGTGCCTCTCTTCTTCTCCTTCTGTGAAAATGTTGTTTTTCTTTCGAGGGAGTGAAGGTGCGTATCTGCTCAGAAAGAGAAACACGTTTGCTACTGTACCAAAACAAACAGGATAAATCTCACCAGCAGAGGCAGTGGTGCAGAGACGAGTCTGACAACAGCCGCGGGGCCCAGCGACTACTGCACTCTGCCTAATCAAGCAGCCGTTTGAAAACCATGTCACTTTATTCCCAGCAAAAGAAGGAGTTTGAGAGCAGGGTTTCAGGTGGCATCCAGAACAATAGAGATACAAAAAGAGAAAAAGATTTCTTTCTTTGATTTTTGTTTTGGAGTAGCCGTTGTTCAGGTGTTGTGCAAAAACAATGCAGCAGAAGAAGAAAATACAGCAGAGCGGAGTGCGTAGGAGGGGGTACAGACTTGTCTTGCCGAAAAATCGACTTGATTCATTGTTATGAGCATGTAAGCAACCACTAAATGATCCCAGGTGAACATTGTCTGTTTTTGTTTTGTCTGAGTCTTTATTTAGATTTTATTTAGAAATGTTTTCTCCTGAATATGGTCATGTGGGCACTGAAATGGCAGGCAATTAACAGTGTCTATGTCTGTCCGACCTTGGCAGAGAACAATACTTCTCTGAGTAGCTCCATCATGATGGACTTAACTCCCCTCAACCCACTGTATACAATCTGTGTGGTGATAATCAGGAGCAAGCACTGCGTGAAAATCCAATTTAAAGCAAACTGGGGTGGTCAAATGTCCTCTAAAATCTAATCTTTTTTTTTTTTCGCTCACAAAACAAAAGGTTGTAATTACTATCTTTTAGAGAGGAGGAGACTGTTTATGATCATGGTCAGACGGTGAACCTTTTGACCACAAGAGAAATGTTCATGTCCTACATAAGAAAATATTTCACCATTACCTTGTTTAAATGTTCTATCAAAATAGAGTCTGTTTACCACACTCACCTAAACACTTCATTTCAGCTAATTTCCGCAACTTAAAGACTATACATTATTCTTTTAAAAAGGCCAGCTTTTAAGAATAATTGGCACACTAATACTGAACCATGGGTTTCTGTTATCCGGTTTGCCGATTTTTAACCAAGAAAGATCAAATTTGACTTTCTCTAGTCATAATATCCAATGAAAATAATTACCTCTTAGCACCATATGGTTTACATCAAAGTAGGCTGAAAGGTGTGCCAGCACAAAGAAGGTTCACGCTGCTGCAGAAAAGAATTCAAACAGTGCAGATAAGTCGCCTTCGGGAGGACAAGGTCACATGGCCTAAGGCCAATTTATGGTAGGTCGCCCGACACTTTTGATAAGTGTCACTGGACAGAAAACAGCCATGCTTTGTTCTCAATTTATCCTTCGGCAAATGGTTTTCCAGGGTAAACTGCATTTTATCTTTTATAACGCCCATTTTTGCCCCAATAAGTGAAGGAAAATGTATCAAACAAATATAGCGCTGTACATGTGCATTGAACTTACTAACCACATCTATACTGATTGATAAGCTCCCAGCTACAGGCAGATTCCACTCAGTCACTACAATAAGGAAAAAAATCAGTGAATCAATAACAAACTCTTGATTTCTTGCTATGTAGCACATATAAAAACTATTTCAGTGCAGTACATTTCTGCTGTCAATCAGCCTGGAAAAAGCAGCTTGGCTGGACGCTATCTGACACTTACACCATTGGAGGTGATATTGAAAACTATCATCTCCATGGCAACATTCTAAAATCATCTATTACAAGGACTTTTTCTATTTGGAATAAAATGTATAAGGAAAATAACATATTTTTCATTCTTTCTTTCAAGATATTATAAATCTACATGCCTTGGTGACCTCGTTCTTCACTCAATCTAGTCAGGTTCAATAAACATAGATAATGTTTGAGTGGAATTTCTCCCATTTGTCAGAGACATTGAAATCTTCCATGAACTTGGACCTGCACCAGTTCAATTTAATAATGGAAATCCTGATCCTGCCATAATGTTTATACATTACCTCCACTTTCCAGGCAGTCACACCTTTAGCCTATGCCAGAAATGTGCAAACTTAAAAAGATCAGAATATTCTTTTGTTTTATAAAACATGAAACAGGACGTAACATATACTATAATTATCGCAGTTCTCTACTATTTAACTTAATCAAGTCCTTTTGTTAGACCTTCATTCATGCAAAGCTTTTATTCCGTCAGTGTGTTCAGTGTTTTTCGAGGAGTTGCTGATAGTGAGGCAGCGAGAGCGAATGACCTTCTACTCTTATTTTCTCCTCTATCCAGTTAAGGGCCTCGTAATTACTGGTCTTAACTGCCACTGCATTTCAATGACTCTCTTTCAAATCAAAATAACTTGAGGTTCAAGGTTAAGAATTTATTATAAATAATTACATTAAAACCAATTCCATGAAAAGTGTTCTTCTTGATTATATTAAAAAAAGAGGACATTTGCTGAAAGTATTTAAACAACCAGTTAAGAGGTGGAAATCTGGCTGTGTCAAACTATGTCTCTGACTGAACAATATAGGCTATACTAAAGCATATCTGTTTTACATTAACATTGAACACGTCTTTGTCTGCTGAACATATAAAATATCAGCTCAACAAACAACGTTGGTCTATTCCTACTGCTTTGTGCCAACATCTCTGTCTAACAATATGGAAAATATTGAGGGCACCGTACCTCAAACCACATGTTCCTTCATTTCTACAGCAATCATCGAAAATTTTGAATCAAGATGTCATCCCCCCTCCCTATAACATTAGTAACCCAAGTCTTACATCATAATGTAGGCCATCAACTCTGTGAAATTTTATTTAAAAAAGAGCATGCAGTACACAATCTTTTAGAAGAGAATAACACTGCTGACACAAAACACAGAGCTGATCTACTCCACCCTAACCCTTGGTATTTACTGCTGTAAGTACTGCTTAAAGTGCTATATTGTAAGCTATTTTCTCATAGAACAAATTGTGTTTTTAATGCAGACTGAGTCAAGCGATCTATGTGCCATTGATACTGTATATTTCCATTCATTTTCCACTTCCCTTTTGCACCATGTCCTTGTGCTAAATGGAAAGAAAATGACTTTAAATAGCTATTAGCAGTCATCAGCAATCAGCTAGTAAGTAATCCAAAGGAAACACTTCTGTAGGAATAACAGGGACTTTGAGAGAAAGTCTGACATGTGTAGATGAGTTCGCCAAAGCTGAGGACTTAATGGAGGCCATGTTTATAGGTCTCAGCCTCTAGTCCCTGTGGTATCAACGTCTTCATCAGTACAGGCAGGCTGAAGGAGAGACCGGCCAACCATGTCTGCCTCTCCACCCAAATCCTTCAATCTCAGTGAGCTTTTCAAAGGCAAATGAAACAATGTTCAAATTTAGCCTCTCCTCCCTCCAGCAGAAGAAAGTTGACTTTTCTTCTTTCTCATCAGTGCAAAATGTAGAGCAACAAACTTGCTGCGAAAATAAAAATAAGGTTCGTGTGAGGAGATGAAAGAAAAACTTTGGAACATCTGGCGAGCAGGCGCTGGCAGGTTAAGGTAAACAGAGTGTCCTTTTATGGTAGTACTCCTACCCTCCACAGAATCAGAGGTATGATGTGGAACACCTTCAAAGGAGCGAGGGGCCAGCACATCTTGTTTCAATTTATCCTCTCACTGGCAGACATGCTCTTTGGCCATTATATACTCCCACAAAGAGGATACTAGACATATGCTCGTACAATCGCACATTAATAGTGAGCTGTGCTTGGATATGGTGTGCATTCTCAGACACAAAAGCTTTTGTTAAAGTATGCATTTCTTACTGTGCAGACTCATACACACACATACTCAGACATTCAGATATTCACAAACTCACATATTTTTAGTGTGACCTTCTGTGAAACCAGGGCGGGAGTAGATTAATTAGTTCACGGCCAACCCTGAAAGCCAGCCTCATGCCAGACCTGCGTGTCAGCCTGTACAACATCTGGCAGCGGGCATCTGGTGCCATACATCAAACTAGCTCCTCCACGTTCCACGCCCCACACACTGAATGTTGGCCTGATCAACTAACTTCTAAAACTAACATTTGCTTTACAGGGGGACGGGGTAAAGGGGTCCAGAGGCAGAACAGGTTCTTGTACCTGTTTTCAAAGGTCACTGCCAGTCCAAGAAATCCAACCGTACTTATTTTTGGTTTTAGGGGAAATATAGAAGAGAGGAAAAGAGTCCGTAGGAATGCTTGTTCATCCATTTTTTGTGTGTTTGTCTATGTAACCAATCCCACCTTAGGCTCCTAGTCCTCATACCCCCAGCTGCTCCACGCATTCCCCCCTTTGCCAAAGCCTTTGATGTGACGAGCTGAAATGTCACGAACCTACAAGCACTCCAGCCGCTTAGAAAGTTCTAATGAACAGAATAAAAACACAACCCCTAAATCAATGAGCAGGCAGCAACAGCCCTGTAGCTGTCACACTGATATCGGAGCGGGTCTGCCCTCCATGCTGAAGCTGCAGGAGAAAAACAGGCTTCCCCTGTGATAATAGGTAGCAGGCTTTAGGCTGTTAAACTGGGTCACTTAGTGGTGCATGTATCTGTGGAGCTCTGTAAATTTTTCCTCCTCTCCTCTTCCCTTCTCTTATATGCTTTGTCTGTTTTTTTCCTCTCTTTCTCACCACTCACCTTTTTTTTAAAATGCTCACCCTCCAACAGAGCACCGATGCCCCGAGTCCTCCTCTCTAACACTACCACCCGCTATCCCCCACCCTAGATAACAGTAACTACATTCCTCTCCAGTGATACCACGGAGTATTACTGCTGCTGGTTATGTAGCACATTGTCGGACTGCCATGTTTTCATGGTCATAAAGCAGGATAGCGGGCCTCTTTTGAATAGAGCTGCCTATCTGTCTGCTCATGTGAGGTATTTCATTATCATGTTTCATTGAGTTCTGGCTCTTTCGTTCTGTAATGAGAGAAAGAGATTGTTACCTTTGCTGCTACTCCCTCTGTGTATGGTGCCATACTCAGTGGTGGAGTATAATTGAATGATTTTGTGAGGGATCAATGAGATTAGGGATTGTGTTTATTCCTCTGTCGCTCTGGATTAGTGGTCCTTTTATATCTGCCTTGAGGAATAGCACATACAGTACACACTCTTAATGCACACATACACACACTCACATACAGCATGGTGGATACAGATAAATGTGCTGAGAGGATAGCAAAACGTAGGAATGCAACAGCGAGGTGTTGAAGCTGTAAATGTTCTTAACAAACAGCGGGGTGTTTTGGAGCTACTGTGAATCATAAGACATCTTCATGTTTATGTAAAAAGAACATATACCTGTATCTTCTTTGTGCAGGCTATGCTATCACACTTGTGTACATCTTTACATGCATGTTAGTCTTTGCTTAAGTAATGAAGCAGCTTCAGACGAGATTGCAGGGGGGATTTTTCTCATGGTGCATGGTTCCAAAAGTGGGGGTAGGCTCAGACGTTTATAATGTAGGAAAAGCCCGCAGGCCTGCCTATCTGCCGTTGTCGGTAAAAGGAGAGTTTGCTATTATTAACCTTGCTATGAATCCTGTCCTTCTACCAATCCACCAGTAATCCTAATAATCCAAGCTTGCGCTCCTATCCTTCTATAATAAGTGCCAGATGCTGATAGTACAGATAAACAATAAAACAGTGTTTTTATCCAAGAAAAATAAAGCAGAGGGGCCCACTGGAATCCACACGCTGTGATGAAAGAATGTGAAAACAGTGGTACACATAAGCAGAGAAAATCTCTCATCAAGGAGAGAGCCTCGTGAAAAACCACTCATCCAAGTAGATTTGTGTTTAAGTGGTATGTAGTGGTGCAGAACTTGTTCACCGTCTTTCTTGTAGTGGAATTTTCTCTTTATTGAATCAAATTTAAAAGTGAAATTTACACCAGCCGTACAAGCCACGTACAGACAGAGTGCCCACTCTCTCCCCAGGGAGAAAACGCCTTGAGAACTATATTACCTTAATTTGAAAGTATTTGGAGTTTAAATATGACACAGAAATCAAGTATAATTAAGAACAAATAAACAAATTGAATGCAAAATAACTGTTCTGTTTATGGAGAATGTCGGTCCCTTTCTTTTCCTCCACTTTTATTAATTTTATTAGCATATTTTATCGTACTATAGCACTTAAAATAAGTAACTCTCTCACTCTCATGCTTCAGGGTGTGTTTGCAGGTCATTGTCTGGAGGAACATCTTCCACTGCACCCGACAGTGTAACTACTATAACCTTCTCTACAGGCTAGTATGCATTTATTCTCCACTTTAATTTTAGCATAAAAGTTTTATTCAAATCATCTTTCAATCATGTTTCTGTCACAGTAAGGCAGTGCCCTGAGATCACTTGTTGGCAACTGCACTATTAGTAGTTTCTCTTAATATGACTTGTGACTTTTGCTAAATTTGTCAGGAGATTTCCAACTGCAGGACTTGAATCTTTGTGGAGTGAAAATGTGGAAGGCATTTGTATAAGTCCACACTGGTGACAGCAGTGGCTGGAGGCATTACATTTTTGCATTGTCTGTCCATCTGTCTCTCCCATACTTGTGTGCATGAATTCTCAAGAACATCTTGAGGGATTTGTTTTATATTTGACACAATCATCTACTTGGACTCAAGGGACTAAATGTAACCTCACTGTGACCTTAGGAAACTCTTCTTTGACCATAAATGAAGAATTCATACGTTAATTCTCGCAAAATTTGGCACAATTGTGTAATACAATAAACCGATTAAGTGATAACGTTTGCTATTCAAAAGGTCAGAGGTCAGCTTCACTACAACTAAAAATAATGTTCTGCAAAAACCCACAAATGGAAAATTGCGTTTGTAGGGCAACAATTGTGTGTGTGTGACTGAAGAATCAGTGTTTTAGAATTTGTAGCAACATCCATATTCAAAGCATTTCAGTCCATCAAGTTCATTGGGTTTGCTGATACTGAGATTTAGGTGATCGTCTGGGCACCATGTGATGAAGCTTTCCTCAGTCCTCTGGTTTCCTCTATGTGAATACAGCATTCACTAACTTTCATTACATTTACTGAAATTCCTGACTGCATGCATCATATGAGTCACAACAGAACATGTCAGACCAGACATGGATGTAAATTGCAACTGGACTGGCTGGGAGAGCCATACGAACAAAGGAGGAAGTACTGTGGCATCATAATAGAGTAACAAAGTCTCTCAAAGGGAGGAGGTAGGAGTGAAAAGCGTGGGTCAACAAATGTCAGATTCATACATGGGAGGCAGCGGTTCAGCAGTCACCGTTTTTGTAAAGCATGTCTGTGTTCCTTCCATGACCGTAGCTGTGTGTTTATTATTGTTACCATGACGACAAAGGCGACCAACCTTAACAACCTTAACAAAGCACTCATTTTAGCCTAAAACTAAGCAAGTCATTTTTAATCCCTGAACCCAACCAAACCACAGTTTTGTCCCACTATAAAACAGGTTTATATAGGTTAGAGTGTCAGATTAGAAAATACTTCTAGGTGTCATTGTAGCGGGCATGGACAAACACATTTTGTCTCACAGAACAATGTATTAGCAGCTTAGAGTGAAAATGAAAAAAGAAAACCTTCTATGTTTTTCTCATTCAGTACTAGACAAAGAAACCCCTTGAACATAGCTAAAATATTTATATAACACATGTAAAGGCATCACTGAGTCAAAAATAGACAGACAAATGTATACAGAGATGTTCTGTCAATCTCTGACAGTTCAAAGGAATTGCTTGTGGGCTGCTGTATAACATTAAGTATTATACATCCACACACAAAGCTCTGTGGATTTCAGAAAGCTTTGGGTGTAAGAAGCAGTGGAGCATTGTTCAGACTGATCTCCTCAGGTCTGTACGGGCTGCACAGATTGCTTCCACCATTCCTTGGAGGCAGGACAGTGGTGCTGAATGGCCGAAGGTAGAGAGAGATCATAGGCAGAGGGTTACAACAAAATATGAGGGATTTATCTGTTCATATAACCCACAAAGAGTCAGAATATCATCATGCCAAGCACAACTCTGCTTTAATACAGAGGCTAGGTCATGCTTTCACCTTTGAAATGTTGGGTACTTTTGTAAGGGACCTAAAACCAGGCAAAGCTATACAAGTCACCAGCATAAATGAAAACAAGTCTCTGAACCAGCACTTATAGTGTACGTCTCTAACGATGTTTCTGACTGAGCACTAACAAAAGAAAAAGTTCAGAAACATCTATTGAGACGCACACTATAACTGAGGGTTTAGAGGATTGTTTTTAATTAGCCCGGTGACTCATATAGTGTCATCTGGTTGTAGGTCCCTTACACAAGTACCCAGCATTACATTTCACTCCTGATTTCCTGCTGCTAGCTTTCATGGTTGCCTCAATCAAAAGTGAAAGAATTACCTTGACTTTGTATTAAAGCGCTACCTCACACTTCCAATGAAAATGAATCACTGTGAGGCTCTGACACTGGTAGGGTGAGTCTATCTGACCCAGTTGTAGGAATGCTTTGTTTCCCTTTTCCTTTCAGCTGAAGAATATGCTGGCCTTGACTAATGCTCCAGCACAATACCTTGCCTTGAAGGCAATGGTCTATTGCTTGGGCACTATTCAATGCGACATTGTTATCTGTGAGACACACCAATGCTAAATTGCAGCAGTTTTTTATCCCTTTACGAATTCAAAGTTCAACTGTGCTTAAACAAAAAACTATTTTTAAGCTGTAGCAAGTACAGCACAATTTGGAGAGATAAGTGTACAAAATAAAAGCATTTCACTGGTGATATTTCCAAACGAGCTGACTTTGATGCTAAAGATGAACAGGGTAATAATGATTGTCACATCACATACACCTAATGATTTTCATTAGGTATATCTAATATGTCATATGCCACATGTCATATGGAAAATGATTTAATTATTTACTTAAATAAAATGGAAATCCTGAGCAGAAACTTGTTTTGTTATTCATAATTAATGTGTTTTTCTATCATGTAATTAAGGCGCTTTAAAAATGACTAAATAACCCATTTTTATGTTGAATAGCTTGATGATATTGTGATAAGTGGGGAAATTACTATGTGCACAGCAAAGTGGAGTGAAAGTATGTCAACTATGGAGCAGCAAGGCATTTAAGCATTGTAGCATTATGTTATTGTGAAAATACCTTTGTACCTTGAGAAAATATTTTCCCAAGGTTTCAGCAACTGGCCAGTGGCAGCTGACATCATGTATTTTATTCGCTAACATAGATTTTTTTCTTTCATCCTGTGAGTGGCTAGTGCTCTTTGTGGACCCTCGCTGACAGTGTGTTCCAGTAGCAACTCCATCTTTGTTTACCAGCGAGGAGGACTCGACCACAGGAATATTCTTCCCTTGTGGAGACTGAAGTCGTGGCAGGTGACACCATACACAGCACAGCACTCCATCACCTCTGTCAGCCTGAAAGGCAGACTCCTCATTCTATTTTAATCTAGTGGTCCTTTACCTTATCTCTCCAACCAATCGGTTTGCTCCTGATCCTATCCTCTCAACCAATTTAAATTCTTGAGCCTCACTTTAACCAGACAGAGTCCTCTGCCCTTTTATCATTCCAACCGGTCAAATTAATAGCCACTACCTTTACACGTAACATCAGAGAGATTGGCAAGCCAAGAGGGACAAAGACGTGTTTCCTGCTGCTTTGCTTTGATACCCTTATGCAAACTAGCTCGGCTGCCTGTCTTTGTGCCAGCTGCTATATCAGAAATGTGAAAAAGCTTTTTCCTTTTCTCCATAGGCCTAAGCTCTACATTATATTTATTAAGACTTGAATTGGTTGTTCATTCCTTTTTCGCACATATGCAGTTTTGCAGTGCCTAATTTTTCTCACTCTAACAAACTGAAATGTGCAATTAGAACTGATAAGCAGCTGCTCCATTCCATCAAATAAGAAAACTTTTAAAAGATTTTATATTTCTTGTCACTGTATGATTATAAGGTTGATATTTTGAAGTCAAATAGCTTAAGTTGCTTGTGAAATAAAACACAAACAAATTATTATTTTTTTAATTACCTGTACTGCTCTAACCTCGACATTCTCATTTAGAAACAAAACGCATCCCAAGAAAAACCATCATGGAAGACCTTGATCTTTTTAAAATATTTTTTTTTTCCAACCACTGACAGTAAAGAGGTTTTATTCAGGGTTTTCTGATAAAAACTATGACTGATCTTGCCCAAACATCTCTTTGCTGAGAGGACGACGGTAAGGATGACTTGTTCACATGGTATCTCAAAAGTCAGCCCTGCTCCTCATGGCTCACCCTTCTTTTCAGCTCAAATAATGGTGGCCCCCATTAGGCAAATATGTGTAATTGCATGAGTCAGGCACACTAAACAGCCTCTTTTTGTTTTCCTTTGTCAGTCTGCACGTCATACTGCTGAATACAGGAAGGGGCAGTCTGCCAGCTCCAACCCCAAAGTCCAA
Source organism: Datnioides undecimradiatus (assembly GCA_008933995.1). Lineage (NCBI taxonomy): Eukaryota > Metazoa > Chordata > Actinopteri > Lobotiformes > Datnioididae > Datnioides > Datnioides undecimradiatus. Next base: position 2,559,044 of record WARS01000032.1, on the reverse strand, counting down.
ATTTGTTTGTGTGTGTCTCTGTGTGAGCGTGTGTGTGTGCGCGAGCATGTGTGCATGTTTTTGTGTGAGTGTCTCTGTAATTATGTGCGCATGTGCTCATTTCATGCCCATTCCTTATTTATTGATTTCTTTGTCTCATTATTTGTCTATTTGTCTTCAGTCCATTACACCATTATTGCCACAATTGCCCTTTGGAATAAATCATGCAGAAGGCTTTTCAGCAGTCAACCCACATACTGTACAATGAGGAATATCTGCGATACATATTGACTAAAATGTGATGGTTTATTAACACAATAAAGATAATTGTTATTGGTAATTGACCAAATAGATATGATTAAATAAGTTCAAATAGCTTCACAAAGACTAGATGCATGCTAAGATTATTTCTGGAAGCAGCACTTTCTGTGATTTTTTTTCAATGGGAAAACAAATGAGCTCATTTGTACTTGAAAGCCTCTTTCCAATATTACAAATTACTGGAGTAAAAATAGCACTTATTCATGCGTTTATCCCTCATGGAGATGCAATATACTTTGAGAAACCTTTCCCAAACAGTGCACAAGTGGATGAGATGTGCTTCACATAGTGTTTTCCAATTTAAATGATTTTGCATTTCATTTTAATAAAATGCAATCAGACACCATATAGTGGAAACAATTAGTATGAATATCATTAGCCACTTGCATACAGTCGTAATATGAAATTTTGCATTGCAAATCATATTAAGCACCATTACGTACAGATGTTTGCTATTTGCTAAACATCATTGCAGCATATTTTTCAGTTTGTCAGATCAAAAGTTTGCCTAGTTCTGTCTTCACTTTATCTTTAAGTGACAATTTGAATATTTATCAATGTCGACTTAAGGCAAAAAGTTTTTATTTTTCCATAAGGATGCTGGGGTTTTTACCCTTGTTAACTAAACTAAACCAGTATCTCGCACACTCAGGCACACTCATGCCTCAGGGCTCTGTATTTCCTTACTGATCCAACTCCAGTCAACCAAACGGGATAAAATATGGTCAACGTTAATCACTTGTGGCCTCATATCATGTTACGTAATTGTCTGCCTTGACTGCAAACAGGTTATTAAAAGGGTCATTCATTTAGAAACCCAGACTGTAATTAGGAGACGGTGGTAATGTTGTCGGTTAACCTGCAAAAAGGGATGGCCAAGTGTAGCCATTCCCTTTTCATACACCAAATCATCCTCTCCTGTGATGTCCCTGCCTCTTCCTCCAGCTAATATACTGTATGGCACCATTATACCATAACCCTCACAGTGAAGACAGGTCTGGCAGAAGTCCCATGCAGTTGGGAAATGACAGTCCCTCAGCTGAAGTAAAAAAAAAACAAAACATTGCTCTGTTGTTGTGTATAAATTATTAATGTGACAGCATTTCTCACTTTTTTCTTTTTTCTCTCCTTTTTTGGGGCATAATTAAAATCTCAGGAGCCCTCTGACTGTGCTGGGGATTAATCTCCCATGGCATATCTCCATCTGCAGTCTGGATCATCAGCCATCCCTCTCTGCATTAGCCCCCAGCTGTGCAACTGTCTGCCCAACCCAGGCCGAGCACATTGTATAGGAGCACACTTGGGAAAGGAGTGGGAGAAGAGAGAGGGAGTAACAAGAAAAGCATCAGAAAGGAGGTATGTGTGTGCTTGCGTGTGTGTGTGTGTGTGTGTGTGTGTGTGCTTGTGTGTTGGGGGAGGGGGGTGAAGAGCAGCAATAAATCTTAATATTTCACATCAATTTTATTTTGCAGAGCTGATTTGAGCCTCATTTTCTCTCAAATGGCCTTCTCCACTGAGATCTGATTGATACTAATAGCTTCTACAGCGGTTACATTTAGGGAGGGTAGGAGTCTTTTTTTATTGGTGCAGACAGTTGTTAGTGCAGCACCAAGTAAGATTGTAAATTTGGCTCTCTTTCATGTAATGTGACTCTTGAGGGTGGTTAGGCTGAGAGCTTTGGAGACATCACCGCCGTCCATCTACACTTGCCCTGTGGATGTCCAGTACTAATGAAATGAGTAAATTCTTAAATCTCATAAACAGACACAAAATGTAGCCAGTTGTGCTCATATGGTAAGCTTTATTTGTGTAACTATTTGTTTGACAGACATATTATTTCATCGTACTCGCAAATGATGCTGCAGAGTAGATTAGTGACAGCAATTTAGATGACAGTCACGTAATAGTATATATTACTGAGTGTATATGTGTAAGTCTAGACTGAGTTCTCAAGTTAGATCTGCAAGCAAACAGCACAAGTAAAAAGAGCACTGCACTATGACAGCAGTCAATCACAGAGAGCCACGGTTTTATAATTCTCCCAGGCTTTGGACTGGAAACTGTCCCACCAACTAAATTGCCAAGTATTTGGCCACCTCATATTCCAGGCGATTTAATGGGCCCAGGGCTCCAGCATGCAAGATATGGTTGATCCAATTTAGGCCATGCTCAATCAACCTAATTCTACAGGGGACACGGAGACTGGGTACTGCGGTGTGTGCAAGAATGGATTGCTCAACAAAGCAACTTTTAAAGGTCATGTTTTCGCTGCCTTCATGCCTACAAGATCCTTATAGAGGGCACCGTTTGCAAACAGTATATGTAAATTCATCACAAACCTCCAACTCAACAGTGATTTATGCTTTGATTCAAAAGTGGGAGTGTAAAATGCAACGTGGCATCTCAGAGGTCCTGTTTGTCATATCTGCAGTCTGAGAAGTTGGGAAATCTGTTCAAAATTACACTGACAATACAAGTATCCAAAATGTTTTTTGAAAAAAATGATTTCAACTGGAAACTCTTGTTTCACTGTTCACTCTTGCCTCTGTTGTTTTGTAGACACACAGTAATTACTTGCTAACACTGTAACTTGTCACAAATGTATGCACGTGTGCACATCAACAAGGTTTTCCCACTCCTTCTCAATTTCACCATCTTTCTCATGGGGAGCTCAGTGTCATGCTTTTGCTTCTGCCATACAAGGAGACAATTATATTATCAGCATGGGATCTCTGCTTGACATCGCATGTCCTGATGATATAATGAAATAAAAGAGGTTTCACACACATGCTCCCACTGTGTCCTTGACGTGTGGAAATGTCTACTTTGCAATTCCTGTAATTTGGGTGAGAGGTATATTTTCAAAGATACCATGGTGTTGAACGTTCTCCGCAGGGGATAGGCAACCCCGTCTTCCATTTTAAGGGGTGACTCTATGAAGAGAAGGAGAGAATATTCCAGTGGGGTATCCTACATTGTGACAGTTGCCTTTGGGTTTTCCTTAATACCAGTTAAAGCTTCATTAGGACATATTTTTATAGCAATGTTATATCAAAGAATCACGAGAAGGTGAGGGGAATACCAGCACTGGTGAACCCACAGACAGTTGAAAACGGTTATTGTGAGCACAACAAGGGTCGTAGGCAGAAGATGAAGATGAGAGGTTTTAACCAAACCTCCAAGTTAAATTCATGTGGAAGAGATAATGAAGTCAATCAATAAAGTTGTTTGATGCCATGCCACTGTTCCAACCATGAGCCCGTTATTCCAAAACTCCAGGTTTGATGCCTAAACCTATTTTAAAGTGTTAACCATGTTTTTACAATTGTTACCATATTGACGAAGGCCACTGTACTATTGTTATCATGATGACGAAGGTCCCCTACAATGAATACCTGATGTCATGTTTTCCTGCATTGAAGCTGTCCAGAAATAGTATATATTGCTGGAACAACAGGCCTCCAGGGTAGTGGGCTTCTGTTTCCATCATTGTTTAACGTCCAGCTTATTGGCTCTTATTAATTTCAAACAAATTACGTTAAGTGCGTACAGGTATAAATTTTCTAAAATGTTAACAACCTGTCTGTTTTTTCTTTGCTCATGTCTAATTTAGTTGCTCTAATGTTGCAAAGTTCCCACACTGCAGCAATTACTTTGGTGAACACAATGTTGTCCTTAATGATAGAACCAAAGGCCCAACCTGTAATAAACCAGAATTATTCTCTGGCAACTACCTGCAGCTTTTGTCAGCTGGCACCTCATTGTTCTGGTTCACTGATCCATATGACCATGCATGGAACTGACCTTGAAGAAACTCTGCACATTTTTACTTGAAAACAAGCAGCAGTCTCTCACATACCAGAATACATCAGAGTAGTTGACTTATGTCTGTTTAATTTGAAATGGAGTTTAATGGAAATTGGTTTGTTTTAGTGCAGAAATGATAGGTTGGGATCAACATAAAATTAATTTGCAGCAATTTTGATGATTTGATTAATTGTTTAAGTCATTTATCCAGCAAAGCCAAACGTTCTGTGGTTCCAACTTGTCCGATATGAGGATTTGCTGCCTGTCTCTGTTTTTATATCCATGCAAACTAAATATCTTGGAGAAAATAAGCAATTTGAAGATGCGAACTTGGGTGATGGCAAGTAGAGAATTAATCAAGTAATTGAAAACATAATCAATAATGATTAGTTGTAGCCCAAGTCTATTTACAGACAGTGTTGGATTTAAGCCTCATATCTTTTCACAAAAGTGTTCTGTTTAATAAATTGAAATACAGTGTTTATAAAAAAGAATCCTTGTTTGATGATGAGTGATACAACATGGAGCAGAGGTCGACATGGAAACTATTGACTGTAATCGGCAGCGATGAGAGGAATTTTACTGACTGTTAGAAGTCATCAAGTCTAACATGCAAACTTTTACAGCAGTCAGGAATGTTTGTTGTAAATGCTCAACATGCTGCTATAAAATGTGCCAAGCAGTGCTTGATGCTGGGGTTTAAAACAGGCTTGTTATAATGAGATCTCCCACCAACAAACAGATGTGGTGAACCAGTATTCTGTGAAGTTAACATCTGTGGATAATTGGATGGTGTAGCTATTGTGGAAAACATGTTGTGGGCCCCTGTTTCTCAGTGAGAAGTCATTATCAATGTTTATGTTAATAGCTTTGCCATACCAGGGCTGCATGTGTTCTTGGATTGAAGGGGGTTTTGGCTGACTGCTTGTGCTTTCCACTTCTTGGTCATGGCTCCATTGCTACTCCAATGTTCAGAAGTCTTGTAAATTCACATTAATCTTTCTGGGTACCTGCATCTAAGTTCAATTCTGAAGAACCACATTTTTAATTTAAATTCCTGTGCTAACAGCTTGGTAAAGAAAAAGAAATGTCTTATTATACAAGGTTTTGCCAAACTTGTTCCTCTTTGTTTGTTTGCAGAAAAATGTTTTTTTGCTTTATAAATAAGAATTCATGAAGCATTTGGGTTCAAAAGTTTCTTCTAATGGAGAACTGTGAGATGAAACATGGATAATTGGGTGGTATATGGTTCATTTTTATTTTGGATGCAGATGTCCTGCTCCTATTTAGTATTCTCTGAAAACTGTTGAATAATTTGAAACCTACACTGAATGAAAATGGTCTGTCTGAGTCTGTGTGCATGTCGCTGCCAATGGTTGCAATTTGATCACATTTGATATTCATATTCAGTCTCAAGCCAAATTCAATACATCATTAATACATTTCAGAAAATAAGCATATCCAAGGACAAGACACAGGATGGTAAATGTATCATGATGGGCAATTGAAAATATTTGTGTTTACTGAGCTTTGAATGGAGGTAATTTAACGTCTCAAGGAATGAAAATGACTTTGAAATGATGACAGTTGCAATAGGCTACCATTTGTCTTTAGTGTCCTTCTCAACACAAACAGCTCACTCCTCCAGTCAGGCAGCTACTTATAAATAAATTACAAGAATAAAGCATGCAGACAGGTTTTGATGGTTCATTTACAACTTGACTAAATGTTAAAATGGGCAAGAGATGTGATCTACTGTAAGTGATTTGAACTTTGTATGTTGACAGGTTCCTGATATGCCTCCAGCATCTCAGAAACCCTGTGACCACAAGCACTCTGGGGATTTTTCATGCATTAGTGCTTCTAGCATTCACAGAGAAAGAGACATTTAAAAACATCCAGCCAGTAGCAGCATTGCTTTGTTGTAAGAGAAGTCAGAGGCGAGCAGCAAGAGCTGTTGAAGCTAAATGCAGGCCACAAGTAAATAGCAGACAGCATCTTAATACAATAGCAATGTTCAGAGGAGCTTTGCCGAATGTACGTGTACAACAGTGAAAGACCCTGCCAGAATGTCATCTTGCTACAAACTTACCTCAGTACAAATTGTTGCCTGATAAACAGACAAAATTGGAAAAGGGGTTTACTTTGTTTTGCCCTACCCCATCAGTAGCCAGATACGTATCCATTAACATCTTTTTCTGTTCACATGGAAAAAACGTAGCATAAGCAGTAAACCTAACATACTGAGCAACAGTTTAAAAGCATAAATGCCAATTCAACAGATTTCTGCAAGTAAATTTACAAAGGCCTCTGATCTCATCTATCTGTTTGTGACTATTTTTGCCATGTTTGTTATGTCACAAATCTGGATGTAGCTAGCTAGTATGCCTGTTTTTCATCCCGCCCACTTGACCTGGGAAAAGGTTTTTTATTTAAGCTGTTTATTTCAGTTGTAAACCTATTTTGTCTACATATGTGTGTACATAATAGTCCTATCTATTCTTTACCTTTACTTGTTAGCTTTGCTGTCCTTGTCCTTGTGGTCTGTCGTGTCTGTCTAAGTACCTTGAGAGTGATGGAAAAAGTACCATTGAACAGATATGGTCTTTTCATTGATGATATGCTGTGTCATGAGCCATTAGAGAGCATTTAGATGTAGCATCTTACAAAATCAGCACCTGATAGCGTTTGGACTGTTTTGTCGAGAAAAAAAAAAAAAAAAGAAGTGAATCACATTTTGAAATAAAGTTTTTAATGATGGACATATTTCAGTTTATGCTACCAATTAAAGTAACTGGCCATTTAAACTGAAATGGGAACAGGGGGTCTCGACCTTCAGAATACAGGTTTTATCACAGCCAGTGTACATGAATAGATCTAATTTCTTAGACTCAAGGAATATGTTTGATTTAATATTGTTATAAACGATTAACCAGAAGTGCACTCAAAAATACACTTGGGCAATTTATGTGTTCAGAAGAAAATAATACACCAATACCAACATCAACAAATAACACCAAACACTAAAATTTGTTTCTCTAACACCCAACTTGTTTATAAAAGCAATTACTACAAAGTAACTTTCACATTAGTGTCACAAGTGATAAAACAACAAAAATACTCTGACATTGTGTTTGTGTCACTATTCATTAGTGAGATACACATCATTGACACGCTGAGGTGCAGATGATAATGTGTTTTTGACCATGTTTCAGGTAAAACTTTTTACTGCATTGACATCCTTTCTATTATTTTTTGAGTGAATGTGATATTGAGTTGCCTTGGCAGGTTTAGACACACTGCAAGATAACAAATTGATCGTGAATTAATAAGGTCACTACTGATCAAAATATCTTATTTGAATGCATTAGTGCTATTAGACAACATGTGTTCAGAATCAGAGGAGTTGGAATGAATACCAGAGAGACAGCAGGTTAAAGGTTAAGTAGGAGAAAGACCAGATATGTCTACAATTGATTAAATTCTGTTATTAATGTTTACTCAAATAGATCATTCAGTGGGGTTTCTGAAGCATGCGTTCTCATATACATCTGTCTACGCAGGTATTTATAGATTATTTATATGTATTATTCATATTTAAACGAATATTCATATGTACATATATCTATATAGTCTCTCTCAAACTATTGAGTCATAGTCATAGATATCAAGAATAATATACTGTAGTAAAAGTCTGCCTGGGTGCCTCAAAAACCCCTACAGCCTAGTTTGAAATTGATATTGAGGCATACCACTGTGTTTTCATTAATAGTTTGGAATGAATTAAGTTTCCACCTGCAGTGACACCCATGAAGCTCTTCCCATTTTCCAAACAGGCAAATTGTTTATCCATCTCAACATAACTGATATTGATTGAAGTAGCTGAAGAAGTGTTTTGTATAGGCAATGGAGTGCTATGGCATGTAATTATCTCTCTCTTCTAAAAAATGCAGTATCTAAAAAATGTTAATCTGGGTATTACACGAGAGGGAAGATGCATGTCTCAGTGCTGAATGGGAATTATTTTTCAAATGCTTTTATTAGAGGCCTGTGACTGAAATAACTTCTATGCCTGAAAAAGTTTCGGAGGCAGTGTTTGTACTGTAAATGCATAGTGGCTGTAAATTGTAGAGACTGCAAATGGAGAGTGCAGCTTTTTCATATAAATGGGCCTCAGTAATTGCTAACTTTGGAATATCTGAGAAAATGTGCTGTTATCTGTGAAAGCTTTTAAACTATTGTCTAAAGGCAGAATTTAATGGCCAAATGGAACTGGAAGCACTAATCCAGAGATTTTAATTTTTCAAAATAAAGCCATTACATCGCGCTTGTGCTGTATTATCGCTGTTCATCACTTTACAGTAATATGAAGAATCTGAATGGGGCAACACAAAGTGCTTCTCCTGACAAAGAAATAAACATTGACTAACCTAGAGTGAACGCACATCATGAAGCGAATGAATTCTGCTCCACTCACAACCATTTAATTCCTCCTTTATGCAGTAGCTGCTTCAATTTAAGGGTCCTGGCATTGTGCAGGCTGGCTTACTGTCACTGTGGCATGACTTACTTGGACACTTAGATTGTTAGTAATAACAATCTACGTGTGTGAAGGAGTGAAAAAAATCTGCTGTTAAAGCAATTTACTTTAGTCGGCTAAAGTTACATTATAATGGGCAAGCTAAATCAAGGTGTCTTTCTTAAGGTCTGGTCACAACACAAAGTTGCTCAGACAAAATACAAATCTGTGAAAACTGGTGAGAAGTTGGTGCTGACAGCCTTTTCTGTAGCTGGTGTGCTAACTGCTAACCCTCTAGGAAAAATGGCAGAGCTAGGCAGTCATCATAGTTCTCAGGGCTTACATTAGTTTAGTCTTTACTGTTTTCTACTTCCCCCTTAAATGTTGTTCCCATCTTTTATTCCAAGAATGAATTTAAAGGGTAATAAAGCTCTTTGTTTTAGTTAGCGGGCTTCTTAGCTAAGCGGCTAACTAAGTTTACAGTACAAAACAAAAAGACATATTTCTGCTATTGACTTCTGGCTCACATCTGTCTGCAAACCATTCCTCTTTAGTACAGCAGTTTACTCTCTGACAAGAGGTTTACATAACAATGGATTGAGAAACACATCCAGCTAACACACTTTAGTACTTTCTTACATTTTTCTTGTCAGTGTTGGTTGCTCTTGCTCAATAGCAGGTTCACCAAAGTTTAGCTCGGTGCAAAACAGTGGTGCAAATTTACTTTACTCGCAAGAAATTAAGTGGTCACTTTAATTAAAATAAAATTACTTTCACCGCAAAAAAATTACCAGCAGAAATGTTAATGAGACTGAGAGTGTTTTGGCAAAATTATGCTGCTGAGATGTAATTTTTATGTGTCCCTGCTAAAATGCCATTATTTTTTTAAATTATTTATCATGCTAATAACACCATACTTGTTTTTGGCACAAAGCAAATACCAGTCTACGTGGCCTACTAACCAGGCAGTGAAGCTTTGACCCTTGACTCCTTCACTGGACAGGACCTCAGGTCCCTCTTGAACTTGTTAACAGCCTTCCCATGTCTCTGGGTTTGGCAGCAGTGATTTATCCTTTGTACCCTCACTACAGGGAGCAGCGCAGGGTTGAAAGATGATTGTCCTCTTGAACAGGGGAATAAACTGTGGTATGATGGTGTCAGGAACCCCAGCTGGAGCCAGGAGCAAACTCTGTCACAGAAGAGGGTTGACCTTTAATCAAAGCAATGCTATTCATATTGCTGCTGTCATATGAAAACCAACACCATCTTTGGTGATTTTCATTTACAATATTGCTTTTTTACTTATTTATTCCTATATGCACAGTTTGCAAAATGTAGCACATTACATTTAATCCTAACATGAATGGTAAACAACAGTTCACTGGCAAGGGAACTTCAGTTGTGTACCTTTCAAACACAAAAAGCAATTTAAAGTACAAGAGGCATTTAAATGGTTGAAAACTTCAGAAGGAGATTAAATAAACTGGTATAATATAAAATTATATATATATAAAATAGGTATAAAAAATAAATCATAACTGAAAGTCATGTATAGTGTGTATGGAAAGCACCGTAATCTAACAAACATTTTGAAAACAAGTCCTGCTAGTGACCCCTAGAGGCTACAATGTCCATTACACCCCAAAATCAAAATTACTCTTAAAAGCGCTGCTGTACTCATGAGTTCAACATGGGTAGACAACATGAGTAAACATGAGTCACAAGAAAAGCACTGTCGACCAGCATATAGTTTATGGGATATCCTCCATGCAGTGTTGCTATTTTAGCTGAAGGATACTGGGAAAATGGATGGAGTGTTTTATGATCACAGAGAATCTACATGAAAGAACACCAATAATATTTTTCACTCAATTTCTTTTCCATTTAACGAGAAGAGATTCGTGAAGTAAAAGAAGAACAATGGCGCAGTAAAAAAAAAAAAACACCCTTTTAGAAAGATTCAACTTACAAGGAGCTGCAAGGTACTTAAATTGAGCATACAAAAAGCAAGAATAAAGACTAGTTGAGGATGAAGAGCTATAATCTAACACTGACTTTAACTAGACATAGACAATTTTGTACCACCAGCAGTGCCATCATGTCTCACTGCGGTAAGCTTCAGTGTCTACTAAATCATGTCCACCCACGCACACTACATCAACTCACCCACACCCACCACCCACTGACGAATCTGTCACGGCTGCTATCAATGGCGGTCCCTTCACTCCGGTGGAGGAGTTATAGTGTGTGTGTGTGTGTGTGTGTGTGTGTGTGTGTAAGAAAATGGCAATAAGCATGTGTTTGTGTTTATCTGTGAATGCATGCAAAAGAAAGATAAATCTGTGTTAACGTGACATGATGAATCCGCTTTTCCTATTTTGATCACTGGAATTGGAATCTTATTTTCTAAATGCAGGCCATGTGATACTAAAAGAGTAAGGGGTGTGTGTTTGTCACTTCATACTTCAATGTACAGTCATTTTTTCCATTGTCTCCTTTTGAAGACTCCAAAGAGCCCGTTGGTATACCACAAACTGCCGCACACTTAGTGAAGATGAAGGGAAATGAAGTCATTATCTATTGATGTCTGATGTCTCTTTTAAATGCTACTATCCTACTGATGTATACTCTACCCACACTATCTCCCCCACTCACCCCAGCCCTCCACAGCCACCACTTCTCTCTATCTCCTCCTTATTTGACTTAATGCTGATAAATTAGCCCGTTCTTAGCCGTAGCGTTTCTCATTCTGAATGGCCCGGCTGGATTTACTGGTGCTTACTTCACAGTATCTGTCTCTTTCAATGTGGAGTTGGTCACAAGGACAAAAAGGTTCTGGTAGTGCAGTTATAGTGAAGGTCATTTACTGTCGAAACTAACTTGACAAGAATATCTCAGCCAGAGGGGGTCATTTAAAGGTGCAGTCAGCGATTCTAACACGAGACACTTTTTTGTGAAATTCAGCAAATATCTCCTCACGGTCTGCTGGCTGATTGTTCTGCGTGTTCTCTGGAATAAAAAAAGATCCAGGTTTTGTACACAGCCCTGGCTCTGTAAATGGGAAACAAAGTCGGCACACAACATTTTTCCAGCCAATCAGCAACAGGTGGCGTTCATGCTCTGGCAAAAGACAGGGGATGATGGCAGTGGAAGCAAGAGGGATGTTTAATCTAGCACATGCTAATGTGTAATCACATTGACACGAATGACAAATGACCCAAAAAACAGCCAAAGGGAAGAAAGTCGGAGAACAGAAAATTGCTTGAGCAAGAGTGTTAACATCAGAAAAAGACCTCTGAAAGGTATAAAGATGGATTCTAAGGTTGCTCTGTATCTGCTTTATAGGTTGGTAACATCAATTTTACTGTGTTTCACTGAACCAACAGCTCAGTATTGTTTTATTGCGTTTGCAAATGTTGGGGATGCTTGTCATTTGTGTGTGAGGTAATGTTAAATTACACACGGTTGGACATGCTTACTTTCTACTCTGCCAAAACACACTGCTGTTGTGACGTCAGCTGCAGTAGCAGGAAAGATGTGAGTATTGCTGTCTGGAGCTGTTGTGCTCTTTTGGACAGCCAGCGATGTTGTTAGTGTCATTGCCATTAAAATGTGTATCTATGAATATGAGTGGGTGGGGGCAGAGCATCTGAAGGAGTACTTAATGAAGGAGATTATTTGCTTGGTTGAAATATCAACAATATTCATCCAGAGTCACTGACCCCACCTTTAGTTCAGGCACAAAGGTTGCACTTTTCCTTGCTCACTACAAAAAGTGCAAATTCATTCTATTTATATTTAATGTAAACTGCACACAGTGTGCAGAAAATGCTCTAAACTGTTAAAAGGAAAAATACTGTAGCTGTTTATTTCATTTACAGAGGAATACTGGGGCTGCTAATTTTTACCTAGGAGACTTCAACTCTTTAAAGCGTTGTCATTGATGTAAATGAACACTATTATTCTCCCAAAGGTTTTCCAGAACATTACTATAATTACCATAATTATATACTGTAAAAAACAAATTTGCTGAACAACTGGAGCAATATATCCACTGCCGTACTGTTTAGTGTACGCTTGCACATTTTTCTTCAGACGCACTAACTCTTTCAGCAAACTTCTAATTCGTATTCCCCTGGAGAGCTTTTTCTGTGGCTCTCTACACTTTTTTTAAAAGACAGAAAGTGGGGGGTGAGTGGAAGGGAGAAATAGGAAAAGAAATAACTGTGTGCAGGCGTGAGAGAGATGTCAAGCTTTACTGATGTTGCCGGTTGCTGTGTGTGCGACGCTGTGATGCCATATCTGGGTCAGGCCTCCCAGCCTGGTTCAGGCGGCATCATGTGAGATTCTACAGGGAGGACTCTTTAACATCAACATGGGTGAGAGGGAGATGGATTTTGAGAATATCTGGTTCCGCAGGTGTGGCATGGTAGATAAAACACTCCCCAGTCAGACAGCTGAGCAGAGATTCATCAGCAGCACAGTGGGTCTAAAACATTCACAGACCAGCTGGTACACTCTCACAGCTCTGACGCCATGGAATTACACTTCAGATCTTACCACTTGCGCCTGCCTGTGTCTGTACTTTTTTTTTCTGACACAAACCTGGAGTGAAAAGTAATGGTAAAAGGCAGCAGTGTACACCCTTTACCCACTCCATCGAGCCATGCCCTTCTGTTACCCAGGGCCTCTGGGGTGCAGGCCTGTTGATGTACATAGTTTAATCAAACTGGCAGGGCAGCCTGTGCTGACAGGGTGTGTTATTTGAGCACATTGCTCTCTGTGGCTGGCCGTCCCACTCTCTGCTTTCCTTAACATGGGAGTCAGTGATCAGTGCTGCAGAGAGTGCCCATGTTTCTTGTTTTCCGGTGCACGAATCCCAGCTAGCGCACCACTCACACTCCGGGCACACTGCAGAAAGACTCTGAAAGTCTTGAATTAGCTGATGGTCTGATCATTACAAGATTATTTCATCTGGTGTGGCTTCCCCTGGGTGTTAGACAGGTCGTTATTGTTAATCTTTTGCAATTCTAGTTACAAATACCATTTATCTACCTTAGTGATTGGAAACATTTAAATTGAATTGACACCTCCAGCTCCTTGAGCTGTCCAAGAGAAACATTTGATGGTGTTTGCAGGTGGGCATCCTTGTTGCTTGCTCTTGGTGTCTGCACAATGAAGAGTGGAACCGTGGGTGAGCCTTTCATGTGTTACGCCCTCCTGGTGAAGTTCATCACCAGCAGGTGAAAGGAAGCGGCTGGCAACACTGTGTGTCACGGAGGTGGCACATGTCTGCCTGTAGCTCTGCTCAGCAGCAGCAACAACCAACTGCAGTGCATAGGGCATTGGACAACTGGAATTAGAAAAAGAGAGAATTTTTAAACAATTATATTTTTCACCTGCAGTTTCAGTATAAGATGCAGCCTTTCATGCCTTGTTCTCTAATTGCAGAACTCTGCGTTTGATCTTAGTGAACAAAAAAATGACAAGACAAAGCTACATCAGAATGTGAACTGTTCATTGTCTTTTGAATCCAGGAATCCTCTTTGTATAAATTGTACAGCTTTTGTGTGTCAGAATGTTTGAAACTGCAGGCTACAGCATGAATTATTGCATTTGGTTGTTAATTTTTTTCTTCTCATGTTCCTGTATGTATTCGTTGTATTTCTATGATTTACTGATCTTTTGAGACAGTGGCAAGAAAAATAAGATTTTTCCTTCACGGGGTCAGTAAATAGAGACATGTTTTGATTGTGAGTTGCTTTCTTATGTATTTTTTGAAGTTGTGCATTTCAATGAGCAAAATAAATTAGCTCTTACTTGAGAGCTATTCTGTGTTGTAAACTGGCCAGGAAGTTGGATGGAAATAGAATGGAACGTGCAGTTTCTTAGTAGAGTCCAGAACCTGCAGGCTCTTTTCTTCAAACCTGTCTATTTCTGCTCTCTGCATGACAGCCCTTATAGGTTAGTAGCTACACTACAATAAGCTCCCACAGACCTCTGCCACAAAGGAACAAGAAAAAAAGAACAAATTCAAACACTATTATCAACATTTCTTTTCATCTCTTCTCAGAAAAAAAATTGCATTGATTTTTTTTTTTTGTGCGTGCAAGTGCAGCAGACAAATTAGTATTTGCGGATCACTTGTTTTTGGCTACCCATTTCAGCTCCTCCATTGCAATGCCCTCCTTTTCAGATCACAGTGGTGGCAGTTCTGGACCTTAGTGAATGGACTTTTGCTCAGCTTTCTATTTTAAGCACATCCTTCACTGTTGTGCAGTTCGGTGGTGTCTTATAAACAGTTTTCTTTGGTTGAACTATTAGCTCTGCAACAAGCTTTGAGCTACTTTTTAACTTGTTTCTTCCTTTTTAGATCATGAGTCACACGGCCTGATCAGTGAAAGCCCATACAGACTAGAGCACAATAATTCCAATCAGAGTCATGGCTGGTGGGTTGAGTACAAAGAAGAAACACAGATCACCACCACCCACCATGGTCACCCTGCCTAGATAGCCTCTGGATGCTGGTAAATGGGCATGAGTGTGGTCATCCTCATGGTGAGTCAGTCTAATAAGCTTTGTAAGTGAGTAGGCAGTAGTCAGGTCATCGCAGCTGGAGCTCACTTCTTTGACTCCACAATACAGTTCATTTTATCTGTGTATGTCTATGGGAATACCAACAGTGCAGCGTCATCTTAAAGTTTTGCTAGTGTCAACTGTGAGGGACTGTAAATGGCGAACAATGAAGGCAGGTGAGAGGTGCCACATGTGTGGAGCACAAAGAGAGGAAAACGTATTTGTTTCTTGTTTTATTGCATTGTTGCTTTGTTGAGCTAAATACAATTCTTACTTGAAAATAAATATAAGACACAAAAAGGTTGACTCAGTCATCAAGAGATCTTGTCTAATCATCTCAAAGATGATGCACTGGAATCAGCACTTCAAAATCCAGCCACTAAATAATTAGTGCCTGCTTACTGCAATCTCCTCTGTCCTTTTACTTCTCTTTTTCTCTCACTAGCTTCCTCCACTTGCCCACGTGTACAAAAATGCACACATGCATGCATGCTTGCTCATCCCTGTTCTCCAGGACTAATTACTTTAAATGAAAAAAGCTCTCCTTTGGGGCACCAATTTCATCCAGTGTCTGATGAGCAGAAATTACATGTCTAATGGAATGGAATAGTTGTGCAAATTGAAGAAATGAAACACACTTTTTTTTTTTATCTTGATGCTACCTTAAATTAGATTTTAATTTGGACCACACTCACACATAATGGAGTGCAGTAAGCCTTCTTTGGCACCTCTCCTAATTGCCTGTGGCTCTCTTATTCTTCAGGTCGCCCGCTGTCTCCATTATCAACTCCACTGACCGCCATTTTAAGCAAGATTCCTTGTGAGGCAGGAACATGGTGTCAAGACAGCTACAGGAAATGTGAAGGCTGAACAACTTTTTGTGTCCAAACCCTGTAAAAAAAATGGAACTTCAAGAAGAACTGAAAAAGAATCTGCCTTCATGCCCTGTTGCTCTGCCTCTTGAAGAACGACCTGCCGACCAGACAGAGTTTTCTTGCATGGCAGAAATATTCAGTGGTGCTGGGGAAACAACTTGCAAACCACACACACAATTCCCCCAGCGTGGTCGAGAAATAGCCCTGCTTTTGCTTAACAAACCCGCCTACCAAGTAGAATCGCCTTGCATGCCAAAAGTATCACGCTGAATCTGTGCAAAATTACCTGCCAACCAGAGCCATATTGCTCTGCCTCTGGCTAAATATCCAGCCAGTCGATCTCCACTCTGTCCTTCCTGGCCAAGTTGGCAGACTGATTTTCCACAGGCAGGGCAAGATTTTACGCCATGCAGGGTGAATCTACCTGTTCAACTGCCTGTTGCTTTGACAAAGCTTGGGCAAGATTTCTGCAATGCAAAGAACTGTACCTCATTGGTAGTTTTGCCAGAGGCGGAGCTTTTAGCCTGGTCAGCAGGGGGAATCATCTGACATAAAGGAGCATTTTGACCCAAATTTACTGCTTAATGTTAATATTATAACCTGATGCTGTCAGTTCTGTAGACACACTGCGACATGCACAAGGTCCCTCAATAACAGTATGCCTCACAGGGCCAGTGAGCTGACTGACAAGACAATGATTGTTTTCAGAACTTCACCACAATATATACAACGTATAATTAGAGAAAACTGTAATTAGACAAAATAAATTACATAAGTATGTTGAACTCCTTGAAAATTGGCTGTTGAAAACTGACCTGTTGATCTTTGGTTTTCCAACTCGTCTGTGACAGAAAGAACAAACTTTAATCATAAAACCTATTTTAAACTCCAGTCTGTACACTGTAGAAAAATGTATTATTTTAAGAGTAGGTTTGTAGTCATGTTTGCATCCATTGTTTCATTTAGTTTTTCTGTTTAAGATACATTTTATGTTTTTTCATGTTATCTTTTGCTTACGTCCAGCCACCCCATGAATTCTATGTTACCACAGGAAAAAACGGACAAGGATCCGGACATAATAAAAAGACAAATGAGGAGTGTTTCTGTGAGCTGGGCCACACTGATTAAAAGAACATTAAAAACAAAAACACAACTGTATGACATACTGCTATTTAGCTCAGTTAGCCTTGCAGCTAGCGGTTATTTCAGCCGACTGAAACAGCCTCTCACAGGCTAGAGATGATGGTGGTCCAAAGCTCCAGTGCCAACACTATAAGCACAAACACACACCCACAGTGCCCTGAGTTTCCAGTCTGGGCAGATTTAGCAGGACCACTTGCTGCACAGCTAACCTAGCTAACATCCACTGCAGTTAAACCCCGTAAATCACAGAGAGCTGAGGCAAAACAGCTGAAAGATATTAGAAGCAAAACATGTTATCCATTCAATATGATCCAGATATACCCAAATATGTAAATAAAGTTATAAAGTTCTGTTTATATGCAGCAAAAACAACACAAAGTAGACCAAATTATATTGCTGAGATCATTTGATTTCCTGTCAGCTGTGGAGGTGCCTCCTGCAGAGGTCCCTCATTTTGTCTTCAGCAAGGTTCACATGGAGCACATGTTGGTAACCATTAAAGACTCATGAGTTACAAGTTAAGCAGAAAACAGTGTTGCTGCTGTGTAGCAATCATTGTTAGTCACAAAAGAACCAATGCTTTTATTGTAAATAAAAGCACAGGAACACGGGGCTGCTCGCTCATTTCGAGGTTGAGTGTATTAAGCTGAGGAATGTTATCTTTGCCTCATCCAGTTGAGCCCATCAGAACATGTGTCTGAGTTTCAGCCAAGAGTGAAAGAAAAGACAAGATACAGCTGCTAGTTAAAAATAAACACTTACGGGAAGAGAGTTGGGGAGAGCTGTAGAGGCAGCTTCAAGAGGCCGACCTAATGGTCCAGAGGTCACATATTGTGTGTGTATGTTTGGTGTGTGTGGTGTCGGGTGTAAGAGAGGGAGGAAGACAGATACAGAGAGAGATGATTTGGAAATTCTTTGCAACTCTTTAAAAAAAAAGAAGTTTTCATGCAGAATACTGAAGCTACAAGAAAATATAGAAGATATAAAAATTGAATTTTGCCCAGAAATTGCCGGCTTCATTAAAATACACACACTTTCCGCTATTACACACATTACAACAATCCAAAATATTGTTGTTATAATGACAATGCAGTCTGCAATAATGAAGACAGCTATGTGTTTTTCAGTGTGCTCTCTGGTCTGGATTTTTAAATGAAAGTGCTGTGAGGTCGAGCAGCTTTAAGGGTTTTTGGAGGTGTCCAATTCTTATTGGATGACCAGTATAGCGTCCTTTTTAACATAGACTGTGTGTATAAAAAGGGTAAAATCTCTTGGATGTGGAAAGCTGAAAGGCATCATTGGTTTTAAATCCACTGTGCAGTGTGGAGCCAAACAACGACAGCTCTAATATTGATGGGCAGCACTGTAAATGTTATGTGATCAGAGGATGAAAAACTATAACAAACTGCCTGATCTTTGCACTAATGGTAACTGTATCACTGAAATGACAACATTAAAGGTCGGTGTCAGATCCTTGAGTCGTCGTGAAAGAGTAAAGTAGAGCAAAGGTTACTGCTCTGCATTATGTACCATTCCCCTCTATTCGTTATTCATATTTCACAGTAAATTACATAACTCTCTGCATCCAATATTACCTCCTCACCCCATAACAAACGACTTTGTGTGAGATAATATTCAAAGCTTAACTCTCAAAATAATTCACCATCACAGACGGATTTCTCCTGTAATAAGGGATTATACCACAGCTTCCTCCACAGGAATTTTAAAGCCATAAGCTGAAGTTCCTCTGAAAAGAAGAATTACTATGGTGTAATATAAGCACTGATAGATAGATAATTTACTACTCTGCTACAAGCAATCATCTCATTGTGATCATGGCTTAGAGAGGCAGTGAATTATTGCTTTGTTTCAGTTTTACATAAGCACTCCCGGCTGAGTTGTGACAGTAAAATTGTTTTGTTTTTTTTCTTCGGTGGCTGAAGATGATTTAAATGTGGGCTTTAACATGAGAGTTTTATTTCTCGATTTACCACCATCGCCTGTTAGGCCAATTAACCCGTACCCCTTCCGCCTGCCTGCGCAATTTTCCCAGCACATTGAGAAACGGCTGGCTTTTTCAGAGATACAGTGTTTGCAGAATGAATGCCGATGCTACTCTAAACTATGTGGTCAAGGGACAAAAGAAGAAATGCATTACATTTAGCGATACAGTGCGGAGTGTGTTGCATGGAGAATTACCTGCAATAAATGAAAGCGCAGGAAGGAGAGGGAGAGATAAAGTGAGCGGGTAAAAATAGAGGAATGTACCCACCGTTTGCAGATTTGTTGTGTGAAATAGCTGGCCATTATCTGGACAGCCAGGAAGGTTTAGCGCAGTGTGAGGAATGCTAAGGTGTGTGTCCTGGTGTGTAATTAACAGATAAAACTGTTGGTTCATTAAATGCATATGCAGTGTCATGCATTCACTATGCTAGTATTGATCGTCAGGACATCTCCACGCACCTCCCTGCACACCGGACTTCTGACACACTACATCCATCACACCACCTACCTCCACCATATTTATAGAATTTTAATTAGCTCGGAGCTCAAGCCAACATCATTAGCTTTTCTCTCTCTCGCTCTCTCTCTCTTTTTTTTTTTTAGCAAACAGCCATGCATGGTAATAATGGTGTTCTCAGACAGAAGCAGTGGGTACTTATATCAAGGACACAGCAAGAGGGAGAAAGAGCATGTGGACAAAAGGTTGACAGTTTAAAATGACAATGAAAAATGGAAGCAGCGCAAGAAAAAAAACAGCATAACATGTGGAATGCAAGCAGTAATGTCACCTTGGAATAATTTCAGTATGATTAAATGAGTTGCTCCAGCCAGTCCTGAAAAGAGTCAATACAAGTGAATCCCAAGTAGTTCATTGTGAAGTTTTAGTCTCTCCAACATGCAAGACAAGGCTCTGTAACATGAACATACTTGTGTTTAAAAAAAAAAATCTTATTTCGGACAAAATAGAAAGTTATTAAAGTGATGCTACTGCATTAATATATGGGTGGGAAAACATGCTAGAGTAACTTGGATATGAACTTGCAGAAACTAGCGCTATCTGATCTGTTATGGGCAGTTATCTGATTTCTCCTTAACTTGAGTCACACATGAGTCAAGTGGGGGAAAAAAAAAACAATGCGATGATAAGCTCTAAATTTCCATTGCGATAAGATGAAAAAGTCAAATGCCGAACATACATTACAGTGCAGCAGTGCCTTGGCACTTCACACTAAAGTGGCTTCGTGCCTAACTGCTGAGTTATGTAATCAGTGGGCTGATAAAAAATGACAGCACTAATGTTGAAGAGTCAAAGACTCACCTTCACAGACAATAAACAATCAAAAACCTGGATGCTCATGTATGTGGGTTTATTACTAACGTCTAAGTTCCATGTAAAAACCATACCCTCCACCCCAGAAAAAAAGATAAAACACTGGATTTGACTCATGAAAACACACTCACTGCAAAGGTATTCTTACCAGACTTGCTCTCAGTTGGGTGCAGAGGCACTTTTCAGCAGCCCCATGTATATTCATCCTGATCTTGTGATTCATGATCCTCTGGTCTGTTTAGAGATAACATTCACACACACATTCACTCACAGACAAACACACAGGCACACTATCACACAACACTCACTTAAGGGTGACCTAATTAAGCCTGAGGGTAGGTGTAATTACATGCAACCTTCATCTGCCCGGCTCTCTATTGTTATGGCTACTTGCTGCCTATGGACTGAGTCACTGTGTGCCTATGCTGCTGTCGTCCAGGGATTTTTGAATGCATTAGCTGTATGAATCCACAGAGACGCAAATATTGCTTCTAAAGCTCTAAAGAGATACGTTTAGGCTTTCGTGCTGCCTTAATATTTAATTTATTATTTCATGGAATTGTATATAAGATCACATTAGAGCCTCCTCACTTGGTTTTATAATGGTACGTTATGAAATAATTATCCAAATGAATAATTGAGGTTGTCTTGTGTTTTTTAAGATGAGCAACATTTTCAAGTGTGACTATCCAGAGAAAGAGATGTGCCCTTCCAATGGTGAAAAGCAGTACTTTTAAAACTTCGTGCAAGGCTTCACCTATTTTCTGCTCTCAGACATCAGCCATTAGTCTCCAGGTTATTAATGGAAAATCTTTTGCCTCGTAAATATACTGCAGCTGGGAATACATGTAATGTTTTTCACCATATAACCCTGGAGCTGTATTTGTGGAGGAACTTTCCACTTGTAATGCAATGCTGATGTGAAAAGAGCTTTACCTCTTTGGTTAGCTGAACTCTGATCAAGATGAGGACTTTGCAAGATGGTTTTGTCAATATTTTCAGCTGCCTAAATGGTTATTATCATATTTTTTATGTTTAAGTCATGTTTAATTTCAGGAATGCATTGAATGGACATGTGTCAACAGTCACAATTTTAATAGTTCAGGCTGGCTTGAAAATGATTTACATGAACAGTTAGTATACAAGTTATGTTGTTTGCAGTATATAGACCTCCTCATCTCCATTGACCTGCCAGTGGCTCACTCATTCTTAATTCATGCTGTGTACTCTGCTCAAACTCACAGGGCTTCATTTTAAATTCTAGTGAAGATCCCAGAGTGTCCAGAGATGCAATGGTAGCTAAGCCAAAATAATACACTAGAACTGTAGAATACTGACACTGTCCTCACCAAATATCAACATACCAGTGTACTTTTCAAAAACTGCCGGTACTCCTTTTTGCCATCCCTTTACCTGGTTCTCTGGTTCTCCTTATAATGGCCCTGAACAAACTACATTACCCAGGGTGCACTGTGTGCTACTTAGTTTTTTGCCTTGTAAATATTCTCACTTGCCTGCATCTCCCTGCAGCTCATCTAAGAATAACGTACGCCTGGCTTCAACAGGGCACAAAGAGAGCCCAGGCAGGTATTTTAACTTTAAAGTGAATTTGAGACAAATTAAAGAGAAAATAAGGACTCTGTATCTTAACAAGGGTCAGTGTCTGTACAACACGTTGACTTCTTTGCCTTAACTTCTTTAATTTTGATCTATCCTCTACCTTTACCTTAATACTGTTTCATGAGCCCTAAAAATAAAGGTTGTGATTCTTCTCATGGATTCAATCATTTAGCAACAGTGGCTCCATTAATACCTTCCATGAAAGGAGGTCTAAATCAGAGCTGAGTTATGGAGGGGGCGATGGAGGTCACTGATAAGAAATGTTATCACACAAGCTGTCATCTGTGGCAGCAATTTGCCGGAGGACCTGTTAGTAATTAATCACAGACGCCTGGTAATACATTCATTTCATCTTAGATGGATTCACCGAGCCGGACAGTGACCCTCGAAAGGTCAAACTCCCCAGGTGCTGGTCATTCTCCGAGACCTGTATTTGCAGGATGCATGGAGGGGGGTGGGGGCTCCCCCAGTCAATACCAGTTAATCTCTATGCACATATTAAACAAGCCAGAGCCAACATTGAATTTAAATGTGTTGAAGCATATATTGAACAATGTGCAGAAATAATTTTACCAAGGCAACTCATTGTGTGACAGAATATACATAATGATTAATAAGATTAGACAGCATGTTAAATATTAAATGGAATATTTTAATTGGATATTACAGTTTATTTACATATCCAAAACAATAGTGATATTGGAACACTGGAAACACTGGAAGAGTACCAAAAAAAGGAAACTCTCTTTTCTGTTCTATAAAAAAATGCCACATACACGTGTCCTGTCTGTTGCCGAGACACATTTCAAATAATTGAGTGGGATTAAAAAACAATTCATTCCACATCGTTGGAATCGCTGATGATGGGGCTT
The DNA here is from genome assembly GCA_008933995.1 of Datnioides undecimradiatus. Classification (NCBI taxonomy): domain Eukaryota; kingdom Metazoa; phylum Chordata; class Actinopteri; order Lobotiformes; family Datnioididae; genus Datnioides; species Datnioides undecimradiatus. Next base: position 2,535,998 of record WARS01000032.1, on the reverse strand, counting down.
TGATTTGACCTCTTTGTGGAGAGGATGAAAGGTCAGAGGAAAGGAATGACTGCCAAATGTACTTGCATCGATTTATCCTCCACCGTCATTCCTTTACCTGCCACTCACAACAGATGGAGTGATTTCTGGGATGTTGGGGTGGCAATCGATGAGAGACGAGCAAGAAAGGATGATTTGGGTTGGTGGAAGAGCAGGGAAAAAAAATAAGAACTTTAAAGACTTATTTAAAGAGAAAGACATGGTATGAAATTTGTCACAGGCAGAATACAGGCACACACAGACCAGGGGAACAGCAGGGGAACAGTTGATCCTGCATGTAAAGCAAATAGGTCAAGGTTGCCTGTTTGCAGAATGAAATGTGCGTTGCGAGCAGGTGTTGGAAATGAAACATTATGGCAACACTGTGACACTGTGGCCGTGTCCAGACTGACAAAAAACACTTCAACAAACCCACAGCCTTTTTCTTTTTTGAATGAAAACAAATAAAATCAAAAGGTGACTCTAACTCAACCAGTTTGTCCCGACATAATGCAAAATTTTACAACTTTTGTTTTAAGGCGAATCGTATTTGATTAATAATGTCAGAGCCTAGCTCTTGGCTCTGAGGACACAAGAGTGGAAGTCTGTAAGAGTGGAACAGTGACTTTAACACAATGCAAATTTTGGTATTAAATGTCTGCTAAGAAAGTGAAATCTACAGCTGTAACCATCACTAAGCTGGAGATTTCCCACATCTAAAAAAAAAAACCTTTCAGAAACAAAAACACTGACAGATGAAGAAGATTTAAATGTTTTGTTGCTGTTTTTGGCATTTCTGTGTGGATAGAAATTCTTACAAAAACAACCTGGAAACAGAAGTGATGCAACAGCAGTTCTTTTTCACCAGTTAACAGTGTCAGATTTCATCAGCGTAGTCTAAATCCTTGCTTGGGAGTTAGGATGGATCTTTACTTTTTTTTATAAAACGTCTACCAAATCCTACATGACTTAATTTTATTGGTGGATGCTACACTTTTCAATATGGAGCACAAGATAGATCTATTAGTGTACAGTCTGCTTCTGTGATTCATTTTTTTCTATTGATTATCTGATTCACGAACTCAGTTAAATCAGGTCTACACTGATATCTATCACTCGGCTGCCAATTGTCTGGGAATGCACGCCAAGTGAACTCAACAGAGCACAGCAGATTTGTGCAATGCTACTTCTTTTGAGCCGGCTGCATGAGATATGGGGTCAACCTCTGTGTTTTCCACAGTACACATCATCATTTGCTGGTCTATTTGTGCTCTGCTCGCCGTCCACCGCCTGTGTTGTTGTGCACCGAGCCTCCTGATAGGACCGTGTTGATCCAAGCCTGACAGCAAATCAATAAAATGTATTCCCTTAGCATCAGTGTTGGTGGATATAAAAAATGTCTTTTGAGCTCAGTCTTAGAACATGAAAGGGAACGACATGTAAGGGGTGTCAGTGTGGTTTAACTTCTCCAGACTTTGGTATAAATAAACAACAAAGTGGTCACAGGGCTTAGTAAGAGATTTGCTGCCGCGCAGTATTGGATTTTTGGCTCCCACAGTGGATATACTGTATTTACTCAAGGAGAATAAAGTTGCATTCTTACGTGCTCACTTATACATGCAGTGTGTGCAGTTTTTACATATTTTGTCATTCTTGCTGATACAGATCCTCAGTGACTGATATACAGCTCTGCTTGGCCATGTTATTTCCAGAATGTACGGAATAAGCACATATTTGTCCATCAGGAAATACCTAAAAATAATTAATCCTAAAAATAGTCATGTTTAAGTTTTGTGCAATAATTTGTCTACTCATGGTTAAAAAAAAAAAAATTCCCAAGCATCTTCATTGATATGCAAGTTTTTATTATGGCCATTGAACTTAGACGACTAAGGGGGCCAAGATTGTGGTTGCACGCTTTGCATCCGCAGATTCAACCTTTAGCTCATCTTGTTTTGACACCTACAGTGTCAAAACATTCCCTGAAGTCAAATGTGCAGTGGGCCAATTAAATTCCTCACTAAGACTGTGTGGTTATCAGGGCATAACCCCTGTGTGAGACTGTGTTTTGTAGTCTGCTGAAGTCTCTTTCTCTGCACCCAGCCAAGAGACTGGCAGTGAGGCAAAAGCAGCAGCTCACACAGAAGGTGGTCTGATCAGCCTTATAGATCTTCACAGCAGGGGTTACCCACAGAGAGCCGGAGTGAGCCTCCATCTTTGCCGACTTAATGCCCAACATCAGTCCCCCAAAATCAACTCACAAACACCCACATGAAAATGTTCTCACCTCTTTGTACGTGTGTGTCAGACACTCTGCCTCTCTTCTTTACGCTCTTAATCTACCTGTTTACCCCCTCTCCCCTCCTCCCCTCTTCAACCTCAGCCTGTCTAACCCTGTCTATCTCCCTCCTTCTGCACAGGCAAACTCGCACTCTGCTGATCCTTGCGTGTTCAGCTGTTAAATCCTAGCAGTTCGGCTGTTAAATTCCAGCACCCGGCAAAAACATGACAGTAAGATTTTGCAGAGGGCTCACTTTGATTATGATAACTACAGAGGAAAACAGTTTGTCAGGTCCCCTTTTGTCTGTTTCCATCAGATGAATGTAACAGGGGCCACCATGCTAATATGTGCAGCTTCTGACGAGCAACAACGTCACACGGAAGCTCTTAGTCAGACAGAAACTCTTGTAATAAACATCCTTTATTCTCTGAAGATTTGGCAACAACACCCCTTTGAGATTGCAGCTACTCTCTGTAATCTATTTGTCTGCATCTGTTATTCTTTTTTTCATGCTGTACGAGAGGATTATGCAGTGCTGTTCTTTGACGTACAGTAGCTGCAGAAGTGACTTCAACCTCACACCAGGGAGACCAAGACAAGCTGTGAATTTGTGAATTTCTCTCAGAACACTGTTCAAAAGCCTAACCACCTAACCCAGAGAGTGATCTGTAACGTGAGCCTCGGCTGGATCAACGCTAATGAACGAGAACCATACTTTGTGATTTCTGCACGAGCAACATCTGCCACTGCACCCTGACCTCTAGTTTAATGCACGTCAGTACATTTTTACAGGAGATACAAACACAAGCAGACATCTGGACCTCATTCCTAAACAATCTTTTGCTGTGGTTCAGAGGTGCAACTGTGGAGATGAATGGTCAACCTCAGCTATACATTCAATACAGTAATGACTCTGAGGCTGTTTCTTCAACCAGCTGTCACTGCGGTGGACACTTGATGTTTTAATGCACACAGCAGCTCCAATGTTACATGTCGTTCTCATTAAGAGATGCTTTTATTTTGCTTTATTTGTTACATCAGTAAGTTTATTCTCGTGTATCCTCATTTTTTCCTCTCCATGCTTTTGCTATACTCACTCATGTCCTTGTGGCCAGCAACTATAAACAACAAGGGCCTCCTCTCAGTAATAATCACATAGTCTCGTCATTCAAATCCAAAGGGAATAATGGTTTATTATTCAAGCAGTTTTGGGCTACTCCTTAGCATTTTGGAGATTGAATGAAATCTCTCATCTATGAAATAATGATTGGGTGTGAGTGTGGGGAAAACCCGCCACAAAATCCTGGTTATAGAAAGCAGTTAATCAGATTAAAAATCATAAAATAAAAACTCTATCTGCATCCCAAGTAAACAAATGTCAGGGAAATAGAAAATAAATGATAAACAAATATCTAGCCCATATCCGAGTATTCTACTGTTAAATGATTGTGGATTTAATTGAATGGGTTAATTTAGGATTTATACACATATTCTTTTGACTGTTTATCACTTGAATTCTTTTGACTAATTAAGACCCAGATGTCTCACTGAGGCTTTCCACTGCTAAACAGATTTATCTAATTAATATGTAAGCTGCACATTTCAATTTAGTGTGAAAGACATAGACGGCAACTCCAGGAAGAAGCACTATACCTCAAACAAACAATGCAGCAAGTGATTTAAGCTCTTGTGCAGCTGACGTGCAAAAAGTCTGAAGGTGCAGTGCTCTTGCTTCAGGAGTAGGTGTTGTGACAGTAAAAACACACATATCATATAAATACATGAAATCTGTCATTTTTCTCTTAATTGCATTCTATATTGGAAATAGCTGATGTGGTTACCAGACCATATGGTAATGGTCTTTGAGATAAAATTCTTTTTCATTTTTACCTGGTGTTTAGCTACTGTAATAAAACACGGTTTCCTTTCAAATGACAAAAGCACAACATAATCCTTCTTTGAACTGTGCTTTAATTGTTGTAAAATACTGTAATCCCTTTGGAGACAGTTAAAAGTTTAAATCATTAAAAGTGAGTTTTAAAATAATTACTCCTGGTAGTTTCACACGCTGCATTAGACCACTATTCTAGAGAGGTGATGGTCAGCTACGGATCTCACTTTAGTCGTAATGAGCACGGATGTGCAATGAGAAGCCTGATCTTGTCGGATAAGTGACACAAAATATCAGTGGAGGTGACTTAAGAGCATGAGATAAGTGTACAGTCTGGCATATGCCACATCAAAGCATGATGCCACAAATTGTCACATCACTTCACTTTAACTAGGCTGTCGTGACTTCACAGCTTAATTGAAGTGATTTCAGGTGTTTGGTTACACATGTGACAGACGGGGAGAGTGTCTCGACTGAAATCATCCACCTTCTATTAATATTCCCCACCAGCCACATCTACAGCCTCTGTTACACTCAGATAAGAGGTAAGTGTGACACCTAGTGTCACTGGCAGTAATAACATCTTGTATATTTAACACTGTCATTGGGTAAAGCGCAAATCAATCATATGTGATTAGTGACTGGAAATCATTTGAAACAATACCTAATTGCTGTCTCTTTTGTACATATATCTTAGTAATTTGAATTGGGCCCGTTGCATGCACAAACACACACACATACAGCAAGTAAATTATTCACAAACCAACCTCAATTCCGTATATACATGACCTGGTTTGTGCTCTCCCTAGGCACACCGTGAAGAAATTACTTTGTGCACATTGATAGCAACTAAAATATCTCACACGTGTCATTTAAAACTATAAATCCTGAGGCCAAAGTCAACAGGGGGTTAAGAAGTTTCTGCACCCCACGCTCTTGGCAGCTGAGGACACCACTTCATATTGAACTAAGATGGAGCCAAGTGTCCTCAGACTCTCTGGTGGAGGGTGAAAACACCCTATCTGGAGAGATTGTTTTCACAGTGTGCCGAAAACTAATTACAAGCAATAAATTAATTTCACGCCACTGCTTTAGAATTAATTGCATCTTTTACAGAAGTGACTGGAAGTGATGGCTCAAGCAGCCCTGATAAGGGTGGACACACAAAGTGGTCTATTGAATTATGTGGCTTATCAGTGCCATTACTTTACATAAGGATGCACTTGATTATCCGTAAAGAAATTATCTGAAACTCTCGTTTGTTGTCGTTTTAATTGCTGCCAAGGTATTTTCGTCACGCGGCTCCCATGGCACACGCACCATATGTTGGGACAGCTGAGCATGTTGTTTAGCGCAGTAGGCTTTTACAGAATGCTTCTTTTGCTCGATGTTACTATGTTTTGGAGCAATAACGTGTCAGGGCAGGGACAGAGCGAGGCCAAATGAGGCATCTTATCATGTAAAATCTGCTCCTGTCAAACCCTCTACCTCCCGTGTCCTCAGTTTGGACTTCCACGATACATTTCACACCTGTGGAAGTATAAGAGTCTATAAATACACCATGTGTCAAGTGATTTTTGCTGCTCAAATGACATTCACTCCTAGGTCTTAATGCTGTGTCATCACTGTGACCGGTTTGTTAGTCAAAAAGTCCTGACAGCACAACAGAAAGTGTGAACTCTCATATCCACAACATGATAAATATCTGGCCCGTGGTAAATGCACCGTGTGAAATTCTTCAGAAAAACTCAGGAAGAGTGGGGGTTTTTTCACCAAAACCTAGGAATGGGAATCAATGCAGCCTTTTACCACACAGATTTCTAGAATACCAGTTGTACACGAAAGCTTTTACTTCTGCAATGAGTAGTAATTAAAAAGGGGGGGGGGGCTTTATTGGTAAAATGTGGCTAATAGAGCTGCTGTCAGTGCTTGGAGTGCCTTCTTTAGATATTTGGGTTAACTGCTTATTTTCATTATTATGAGTTAAGTGACTTTTCAAGATTCTCCTAATTGGCCCCAGTGGGATTGTGAGCAAAAACCTTTGATGTTCACATCTCGTTCGCATCCTCCCATAATTGTGACAGCATTATTGTAATCTGTGCAGATAATGTTGTTGTATTTTTAACAAGATTCCAGTGTTTGATCGTAGCAAGAGACCGATTTCATTCCAAGATTTAATTCTCCCCTTTTTTTTCCCTGCTATCTGCTGTCATCTTTGATACTCATCACCACAATTGCATGACAGATGGTCCTTTCTAGATCCTATAATTATATTTCCAGCTTCCAGAGTTGTAATTCATCATACTGATGCATGATCTGCATGTCGTCTAAACAAAAGTTGGTGAATTGTTTATGATGCACTGATGCTTTTTTTTTTTTGTATTATCTATAAATTAATAATCTCTTATCGGCCCAAGCGTAATGAGATCACCAACTCATGGGGGATTTCAATTTGGGTTTCAATGCATTTGTTATACAGTTTATTTATTCATAGAGGTCTGTGCATAATGTAGCTTAGCTTGTTATCCACAGAATCTTACCAATTTAAATACAATATCAATTATTAATTCACAATGACGATTGGGCCCTTCAGTGAAATGCCGGTATCTCTTCCAAAGATGATTTCACTTTTAAAAAAATCAAAACACATATTGTGCTAAACTATGAGGCAACAGGTACAGGCCACTTGGCATGCACAAAATTGGATAATTACAGTACAAGCATAATGATACAATATTTTGAAGTGCACCAACTAGATGTGCAGAGGACTGAAGGTAAATATTAGCTACGAACCTGTAAGTCTCACACTGTGCCCTTTGTATTGTGCAAGCTCAAAGTGCCACACCCAGTAAATCGTTTACCACAGGACACACAGAGACTTGAGCACAATGAACTGTTTCTACTCTAATAATCTGGTTTATAGTGCTGCCAAAGTACAAAGTCAAAACAGTGCAAGGAAGCTTTTTGTATTATTATTTATTTTTTGTTATTATATATAAAAAGCATATTAAAACATGCAGTTCCAGCTGTAAGCAAAGCCTTTGGTGCATACAGTTGAGTTAGTCAACTTAAAAATGCTTATAGCCAGTTCAAAAATTAAAAAAATTTATAAGCCTTATTTCCATTCAATTAAGTTGCACACTGTATGTCAGGAACATAATGCAGCAGCTCTGCCATACTGTTTACCTTAACAATGTATATAATGTTCATCAGTTTTTATTTATATCATCAGAATTGTCTTAGGTTTTATATTTTTTGTCCCCCAAAAGTTAATATTCAACGAAGAATGATAACCAAGACATATAATTTAAGTAACACTACTATGAAAGTGTAAAAAAAAACCTTTAACATTATAGGGATCATAAAAGATAAGATAGCAGAGCTGTTCTGGCTTGTACTGGCTGGTATCAGATTGTACAGGTGTACCTAATAAAGTGGCACTGAGCTGTATATCAAACTGCTACAGTTCACCATGACAAACATTTTTAACGACCATGCAAAATTACAACTGCAAAAACTTAAAACACACATCCCTTTCATTAGCAGGTACAAGGACACTTTTCTCATCTGCTCCGATTTTCTTCTATCTGCTCTTTGCTGTATTCAGGCTGCGGCTGTAGTCAGCAACAACTTGCTCCACCCATTCACACCCTTGTGCTGACTTTCACAGGATTACTGCCAGTGTGTTGCAACAACTGCCGCCATACAGCAAAAGCAAAACTACGCCCATTTGACATTCAAAAGCCACGCTGGAATATGTTTGACAGATAATTAGTGCATGATATGGAAAACTAGTGAAAGGCAGTCAATGCTGTTGTTTAAAACTGATAAATAATTATAAACCTAATGTTTTTTTCATTGCCTTAGTGAATTTAGGTATTTATTGCTTTATTGTTTTATTGCTTTTCTTAAAAAAAATATCAAAACTAAACAGACATTTTAAAATCAGCCGCACAAATTCAAAACCATGTCATTTCCTGTGAACAGTAATAAGAAGTAAATAACCAAAAAAACCCGAAGTTGTACTAATTGATAGAAAAGCCCAAAACCTTTAACTGCGTATATCAAAACAACTCCCACTATATACCAGTAAAGCTATCCCCGTCATCCTTTAAAAGGATGAGCAGGTGTAGCTGATGGGTTGATGGAATGAAAACCAGAACTTTTAAAAACAAACAACATGCAAAACACAACACAAAGTATGTACAGCTGATTGCATCTACATCGTTTTCAGTGCAAAAGACTTTTTACCAAAAAGCAGCAAAGGAAAAAAAAACAAGAAGAAGTGAGCAGAGGAGAGCAGCGCGCACGCTGTCGCCACCTACTTGGTCTTTCTCATTCACGATCAGGGGCATACCAAGAGCTTACATGCAAGGCACTGTTGACATCCTGTACAGTGAAAAGTAAACACCATTCTTTCTGAGCTTCATTGTTCATGTCTTTGTGCAGACCTCCGCTAGAGGTCTGAACTTTGGTCCAAGCGTGTTCAGGAAGTTCAGGTCGTCATTGTCGCCATAGTCGCTGCAGCATCCGATGGAGCCAGCAGCAGAGCCCACCCCCTCGAACCCGTAGGCGTGGATGATGTCGTCAGCGTACCGTGCGTCCTCCTCTGTTCCCAAGAAAGTCAGCTTCTGCAAGACAAAGTGGAAGGAGAGGAAACATGTTATTACTTGTATGTGGACTAAGCCTCGACTATGAGAGGATACTCCACTGTGTGATAACACAAGGCTGCTCAGGATATGACTGGCAGTCAGATATTAGACGGCGAACAAACATGTCAGCAACAAGTTAGAGAAATAATATTTCACACCAAGAGGCTGAAAAATATTAAAGTTTACAGAGGATACTATCAGGATTTACAGATTATATTGCACATGAGAGCTACCTAGGCTCTTACAGATAACAAAGATGTTATTAAACCTCAGAGACTGAAAGGTGCACACATCTGGACATATTTAATTCTGCCACAGTCTCTTCTTTTTTTGCACCAACTTCCATTCTTAGGCTTATTTTTCATATTTTTTGTTTTTGTTTTGCTATTCTAAATCCATTTTAAATGTAAGCATGCTTTTAACTATAAACCAACATTACCTGATGGAGATAGCGACCATTTGTTTGCCAGGTGTGAAGAAAACCCGAGTCCTGGACGAGGTGTCTGTTGTCAAAGTCCATACCGCTCCCAACAAAATGACCTCCAGTAAACTGTTGAGCACCGTACTGGTTGTCATACTGGGCTGAGTAGTAATCTTGCATATCGGTTGTGACAACACCAGACTTGTACATCCCATTCTCATGTGTGCTCTGGGCTCCGATGGTGCTGCCATTCTTGTTCCCAAGCCATCCTGGACTCATCATGGAGCCCTTGACTGAGCCCTTCACTGCAGGCTCAACTCCCATACCAGGAACAGTGATGAAACTTGAATCCTGTAAAGCGAGAACAGGGACAAATAAATAAATAAAGTAACAAAAAAGGAGAAGAGGGAGATTAAAAAGTGAGATTTCTTTACAAGGGTGTGAGCCTAGGCAATGCTTTATTTTGTCCTTACCACTTCATCCCCTGGGGCCTCAGTGTTTGATTTGAGCAGGATTCCACCACTGTCTCCTTCATCTTCAAGTTCCTTCTTCTCTCTCTGTGTCACGCAGAAAAAGGCAAGCAGTAGGCCTGCAATAACAGAGCAAGTATGTTAGAAATGAGTGCTTCTGGGCAGTAGGAATCACACAAGTGAGCCTAATGACATTACACTTCGTTATTCTACCACATCTCATTACTCAGCACCAGATTAAAAATGCATAGTTCAGAAACTTTAACTGCTCCTGTGCTTTTACATGTCCATGATTGCAAAATTTCAGTTTCATTATCTACATAGTGTAGCGTACACAATTCTTCTGGAAAGAGTAGTAGATGGGTGGGCCCTCACCGAGCAGTAGGAGGAGAGCCAGAGGCAACAGCATAGCCAGTAAAGCCAGTGGCCCTAATGACACAGAGCTTGCCTTGGGCAGGCAGACTCCACTCTTCCTGCACTGGCAAATCCTCACATTCACCGTCTGTTGTCCACCATAGCCCTGCAGATCTGTAACGATGATGGGAACATGGTGTATCCCTGTATGAAGCTCCTTCACCTGCTTCAAATTAGCTGTTGTCTCTGAGGACGAAACACATGGGTAAAAACTATGTTAACATTTGTCTTGGAAACATGAACACAACACATTGCAGGCCACTCAATGCTCAAAAGTATAATATTGGGCACAGTTTAAAAAGTCACCATCACCAACAGTAAGTAAAATTTTATATTTTTAGTATTCATACATTGCCTGTGCAACATAATCTCAGAGTCAAGAACCAACTTGTATCCCTAAACACTTAAATTATTAAAAAATAATTAAAACAATATTGTAGAGTATTAGCCAGTGATAGAAAACATGTTGCCTAAAAGTTCACTGCAGCCCTTGAGAAACAATGTTGCACAGATTGTCCACCAGGGAGCATGTGCTTATTTTTTAGCAGTAAAATGACCCACTCAATCTATATCATGGTCACAACTCTTTTAAAAAAAACTGTTTTAGGAGATCCTTATGTTCAAATGTTTTTAAATATTAGTTTTGAAACATTAATGTGCTAAAATAGTTATAGTTATCCACCTACTTAAAGCTCCTTTTAGCTTTTTACCGATTTTGAGTGCTTGTTACATTTACAAGTACTGTACCTAAATAAAATATTGAAAATCTTCATTTTGTGTGACTTTATACTTCTGTCTAATTACATTTAGGGGTAAACTTTGTAGTTACTCCACAACTTTTTAATTGACAGCTACATTTACAAAAAATAAAAGGAGTTCTTGAAAGATGACAAATCGTCAATGTAAACTATGCAAATGTATACAGTGAAGTTAAACTTAGTTCAGCTTCCAAGTGCTGCTACATTAAACTGCTACTTACACATTTCTGCATCAGTACCAATAAATGTAACATTATACATACAACTAACAGGGCTCACTCTGCTGAATGACAAGTCCTTTTACTTCTACTGATGTAGCTTCTGTACTTTAACTTAAGTAGCAGTTTAAATGCAGGACTTTATTTGTCCAGTATTAGTCCAGTCTGGTATTTTTCTTCCACCCAGTTGGGATCAGGCTCATAAAATCTTTAGAAGTCAAGCTGAAATATCAGTATTCTGCCCGTCGCTGGCTCGTTTACTGGACAGGACTGAGGTACTAGTTTGTGCGAATAGTTTTCATACTAAAAAGCTCAAAGCTGGTGAGTGAGTAGTTTGAACATTGCTAACAGAACTTTTCAGATGTTTTAGTGATGTTTCTCTGTTGTCTCCTGTCCAGTGTTTTGCTCTTTAAAAGACAAAAATTAACAGGTAAACATAAAACCACCTACGGTTATATGCTCTCAAAGACCATTTGCCATCGTGATCCTGTGGCAAACTAAAGCTGAAGGGGGCTGAGAGGGGAGTCTGGTCATTGTCTTCAGCCGTAACCAGCACAGATCCGAGCTTTCCCTCCTCCTCACACAACACCAGTTCGCTGGTGGGGATTGTTGGCTTGTTGTCATTGACATCTTCCACCACGATGATGACTGTTCCTGTGCCTGTCTTGGAGGCTGGAACACATTAGCATTTCGTTAGTACTTGTTCCAAACAAATAAGGACATGTCAGCTCTGAGGGAATACAAGATAGACCTATATGACTGCACTCTGATGTCACTTGGGTGTCAGTCACCTAAAAAATTGCAAATTCTGACATGTATCAGTGATGAGAGCCCAATTTTCATTATCATACCAAAGTGAGTCATTGTAAAGGACTAGTCACATCACATCCTGTCAACAGGTGTTTTCAGGTGAGACAAAGCCGGAACATAGCTGGCTGTTTGTTCAGACAGATACTGGTGTGGGTGGAGCTGGGGTTCTAAATAGCCTTTGGCTGGTGTAACAAAAGTGATTTGATATGTAGACTAGACACCTTCTAAAGCTACAGTTCTTCTGTTCATGACATTTTGCCCATAATGGAAAGTGAGAGCTGAACAAAGGCATGAAGGACAGTGGAGAAAGGGAGAAAGGGGCTGCGACTGGAATCAAACCCAGGCCACTGAGGATTCAGCCTTAACACATAGACAAGGGAGACAATGAGTTTAGGAAACAGGTAATACATAAAGATTTAGAGCACAATCAATACCTTTAATTTCAGAATTAGTCAATTGTTTATCAGGGTAAGCAGAAATATGGAAACACAGGAGACACTCCTGAGCATAGGTTATTATCTGAATAGCAGTATTTTCAGTTTTTCTGTGATATAACAACTGCTTGAGTTCAGCTTGGAGTCCATGGCTTATACAAGTCACAGAACAGGGAAAGCAATTTAAAACAACTTACTAGCATCAACAGCCTTCACTGTGATGTTGTAAATTCCATCCTGGACGAAGTGTGACTCTCTGTCAATTGTGTTCGCAACCTTCAGCTCTCCGGTATTTCTGTCGACATTGATCCAGGAGGCTGGGTCTGTGACCTTGTAATAGCTGAGAGACAGTGGAGGAGAAAAAAAAAACAGCATTTGTGGATCTGTGGCACCTTTTTCAGTTCCGCAGTGAAAGTCTGCCCTCCAGTGTTTAAGACATGTAAGAAAAACATGAGTCGGGGTCTTGAGGTTGGTGTCAGCTGTGCAGCACAAACAGACAAGTTCTGCTTTTTTATGACAAATACAAAGTGAGATGACTCACTTGATGCCGTTGCTGCTCTTGGTCTCAGGGTCCACAGCTGTGTAAGTTCCTATCAGTGTGCCATTCGGCGTGTTCTCTTTGACACTGAAGCGGACGGTAGGAGCAGTGAATTCTGGACCCTCATCGACATTGGTGACGGTTACGTCTACCGGGGCGGACAACCACTGGGCACTGGTGCCACTTAGGTCAGCTTCATTACGTGCCATAATCCCAAGCTTTACATTTGGGGTCTTCTCATAATCCAAGGCCTGGAAAAACAGAGGGAGTGTATTATGATCATAATACAAATCTGCTGCTGTTTTACAGGTACTGACTTTGAGTAATATGCAATTCAGCTTGAATAGTTCTACTACTAATGTCAGAATAATAATATGGAGTCTTACTCACCTTCGTGACATACAGAAGGCCCTCGTTTGTTTTGGGGTCAGTATCGATTCTGAAATTTCCGTTTTGATTCCCTTTAGTGATGACAAATTTGGAAACCCAGTTTGGTGTGTTGACTAAATCCTTGTCTTCGACGGGAATTCGGAGGATAAGTTTCTCACTTTCATTTTCTTTGACAGTGGCTTCATACTGAAGGTAACATAAAATATAAAACTCAGGTTTAAAACACACTTCCTGTACAGTTAAAATTAAGACTTCAACCTGTTGTTGATATTATTGTTGGAAAATATTAAAACAATATTTCCTGATGTTTCATAGATAATTACTCACAGATTGTTTAGTGAAAGTTGGTGGGTTGTCGTTGATATCAGTCACAGTGATAGTTGCTGTCCCCGTGTTGGACAGACCAGTCACTGCTCCGTCCATATCTTTGATTTGAACTAGCACCATGTACTTGTCTTTTACCTAAAGAAAGAAATGGGACAAACTGATACAAGGAAGAGGTAAATAACATGTCACTGGTGTCATCTATGTGGTATTTTGTGTTAAATCATCATGGTGCAAGTGCTCACCTCTCTGTCCAGGGTGTTTGTTACTGTGGTGATGACACCAGTCTCTGGGTGGATGGCAAACAGGTCTAACCCACTCAAGAGACTATACCTGATCTTGACGTAGTCGGTTCCTATTTGGTCTCTGTCTGTAGCGTTTACCAGCCCCACCACCGTACCTGTAAAACATGATCATGGAGTTTATCATCACACATATGCTGAGTGTCAAATACTGCATATTTCAGGCATGTATTTCACGTTCCTCACCTGCTTTGCAATGCTCAGGCACTTCGTACTTGAGCGGGCCTTGGAATGTGGGAGCGTTGTCATTCACATCGTCCACAATGATGTTGACGGGCAAAGGGTCGTCTGTCGGCTGATTCGTTTTTCTGTCGAACACTTTAGTTACCAGCTGTGAAGAAAAAAAGGCAGTTTGACAAGAGCACAAAGCATTTCATAGGGTTTGATATATTTTAAATGTCAGATTAGTCATTTTAAATCCCTTTTAACAGATGCCAAAAGTCAATTATTCCACTTAAGCATCAAATCCTGCTTACTTGGCTTCAGGAAACTGCCATACACTGCCATCTTCCATTACTTTATAGGATTTTTTGAATGAACTGATGCTTTGGGAAAATATTTTTTAATTTACGAGTATTTCACACTCACTGTAAAAGATGGGAACTCCTCACGATCAACTGGCTTATGCACAGTCAACATCCCACTGTCCCGGTCAAGGGAGAACACTCCCACTGGATGTTCATTGAAACCAGGTCCACTGAATGTGTAGTACACATCATGTGTGGACGCCGAATCTGATACAATCTACAAACAGAAACCAAATAATAAGCACATACAAACAAACTGAGACAACACAAATCAAACCACATTCTTTTACTCAAAATCAAGGAAATGGATGTCTTTCAGTTTGCAAAACTTTAACATGAGTCAAAAAAAACCAAAAGACAATCTCATAACAGAGGTATAACACAAGTATTAATCATAGCATAATGTCATTCGAAACTCCTGTTATTAATAGGTGTGTCTGGGTGTGGAAATCACATAATCAGCGGTAAACGTGGGGGAAAAAAAGAAAGACAAGTGCATCAGGTAGAAAATGAAGAGAACCTGCACCACGAACGCTGCAGTAACGACCTTAAAAACACCATAGTGACAAAAGCAGCCCACAGTTTCAAGCTGAAGATTACCTTCTCAATGTTTCGTGGATATGGTCCTTCATCATTCTCTAATATGTTGAAGGGTGGGGGACTCCAACGTCTCTTGGAGCGCTTCAGGAATATTTGGCCCTTGTGCTGAGACATGCAAACAAGTAGGGAAAGGTTTAAAAACGCCCATTATCAATCTGACATACATGAGGACGCAATGGAGCAACAATCCCACCTCTCTTTCCTGCACCGCACCGCGGGAAAGGTGTACTTCCATCTCGCTTTTCAGGCCACTGTTGTCCTCAGCCTTCACAGAAAATGTCCGCCCAGTTGTTGCGACCGAGACGGCACTCAACGCTACTATTTCTCCATTACTGTTCACAGTGAAACTCGGGTCCCCAGAGGTAAAGACGACTGATCTGGTGTCACAGTCTGAAACTTGTACTATAAAAAGAAAAAAAGCCGACAGAGGTAACGGTGAAAGAGAGTTGAAGGGGGCGGAGGGAGGGTTTAAAAGACTAAGTAAGATGTATGGCGAAAAGTAAAAACTATTAAAAGTTAATGGATAAATAATCAGTCAAGTACCTCGTGTGATTTGGTATCCAGGGTCAATGGGCTGCGGTACTTGTACGTGGATAGAGCTGGGGAGAAAGCACGACTCCACGCGGGACAGGATCTAAAGCACAGAATCGATCTTGAGTTTCTTATCCGACTAAAACACAGTCGAAATTAATGAAAAGCAGCAACTTATCACTTTCTAACAACATTCCCCTGTGTTGTTGACAAACATGATCGGGTTAAAACTAAATCTCGATGGTGTGACGTTACATTAGTGTAGATAAAGACTTGGCGCAGAGGATATTAAAAGTGGAAGCACTCACCAACAGCAGGCAGATGTTGAATATTAAAACAATCGCCATGTTTTTTTAAAAAAAAAAAAAAAAAAAACAAACAAAAACTTTGACTGGACTTTGTCCGCAGGAGGAAGCACCGCAGCTTAAGCGACCAAAGAGTGACGGATGATGGATTGTCGTCGGCGTCTAAAAGCTGAAAAGAAAGAAACTCGTCTATTCCCACACCTGCTCTGCGCGGAGCCAAGACGACTTACTCGGATATCTGTTGCCACCGACACGACAGTGAATCAGCAGGCCGACACACCTTGACAGACTGCCCCACCCAGAGTGAGCGAGAGCCTCCCTGCTCGGATCCGCACTGCGAAGCACCTCAGGGCTTTGCTTCAGTCCACTTAACACGTCAACTCCCTCAAAGTTTGCGATCAGATCGGCTCTTTCTCCAGCCAGCAGGGGGGATCATTGTTCAAATATTCATCCAGCTAATGTAATTTAACCGTTTACATGATGTTGTAAGACATCAAACAAATCTGCACGCCATAATTGCACATGGTGGAGTTATTGTCATGTATAAACGCCTGATAAACACTGTACTATTACAAAGGACTATCAAATTGCTGTGCATTCATGCTGAGCAGGTGTGCAAGCTACAGAGAAAATGTCAAAGTGTGCATGCTTTAGATTTTTTCATGTTCAGGCTTTTTGATAATTCCTTATATATGTCAGTTTGTTTTTCAAGAGTATCTGGTCGGAAAAAAAACCTCTCCCAGGTCTCACACAGGAGTTTGACCCCAGCACGCTCCTCCTCTCTCTCTCCTCTTGCAGCTCCACATGTAGCGTTCAGGGTAGGAGGAACAGAAATGGGCTCTTCACTTAACACCACAGGAATGTGTGCTGAATGGAGCCTGGTGTGGGGGAGGCTCTGTTCCCACAGTGAAGCGCTCACTATCTCTATAAACTGCTGATAAAAAAAAAGTGAGAACAGGCAGAACCAGCAGCACTGTGTCCGTGTCCTGTTTCAAACATGGCGCAGTTGGACTCAGTGTAACAGATGGGGGTAGACCTTGTCTCAAAGTGCATCTAGAAGTCAGACTATGTGGGGCTGCAACAGGAAAGGTGAGAAAAATGTCAGGAAGACTGTGAGTCATGGGCGTGGATGCAATGAAGTGCCTTGCAGCTGGGGGCCTTAACAGTAAATGTGAAACAGACTCAGCAAAATACCCTCCTGTCACTCCTAAGTGAAAATGAAATATGGTTGTGTTCTGGCTTCATTGTGCATTACAGAGCACGCAAAATGAAGAATCAAATCTGTTATGTTCCTACTTATTCTCTTGGTGACACTCGGTCTGACCTCTGTCTCCCACACTCTCCAGTCACCATGATGCACTTTGGTAAAAACAGATTCTGTATTTCACAAAGTATTACTGAATGACTTTCTTTTGCTGAGTGGTCCAGTTTGAAGTGTGAATCATTTCTCAGAAAGACTCTTCAGACATAACTTCAAAGTAGATTCATACACAAAAATGTCTTAAGGTTTTTTTCATTTTTTATGATTTTCCCAGATATTAAACTAGATGGATCATTACGATATTACGACAACTATAAACCCACATGTCTGCCTGGATATGACATAAATACCAGAAGGCCTATGGCAGGTGTTCTTGGATAATATATGTAAAAGGTGCAACAGCAGAGAGCTGTGCAGTTCACGGCAGCGACATATATGTATCCCTGAGGTAAGAAAGTTTTTCAGAGTGCAGCTGCCCCACCCTGCTCTCCACTCCTGTTGGGCGTGTGCCAGCGAGAGACAGGGTGGAGCATGTACGTCATGTGCAATGGTTCGTATGTGGGGTGAGACAAGTTTCTCATTGGTGTTTTGGTTTTTGTTTTTTTTAAAGAGAGAGTGATGTGACTGATAGCTACGTGATTATTCATGTGTAACCTTCAATACTGGCTGCATCAAAGTGCATGACGCAAACATTACAAAATACAAATTTACAAGTTTAGTTTCCAGTATATTACAGCCAGGCACACCTACCTGAAACAGCCGTCTGCACCAGCCCTGCTGTTAATACTGCCTATATGTCAAAGTTTTATCGATACTGCTTTTTATCGATACTAATTTTTCTCTGATTAATTCCACTGTGATAAACTGAGACCTGTTACTTATAAAGGTAATTGTAGATAGGATTTATTGCAGAGCCACCATGTTGGACTGCATTAGTTTTATGGAGGTAGACTTGCAGGTGTAAACTAAGCCACATAAAAATACTTGCAAGTGCACATTGTTTTCTTGATCTCTATTTAAGTCTACTTACATTTGTTGTACCATACTGTTTTTATATGAACCAATATATCGCATGATTACAACTAATGCCTAAGATAATGCACTTACTAATATACTGCACTAGTATCCCAGCAGGTACATGTCTGGGTCGTCAGAGTAGCCCTTACATAAACACCAGCTGTAAGGTGGTTTTGGGAGGAGTGTTGCATCCTCCAAAAGCCGTTTGGTCACTCAGACCAAAAGGTCACACGACACTCCCAGCTCATATGACATGTTTTGTAATAGACTCACTCTGCTGCATTTTCAGAACATACGCACAAATTAACAAAAATTAAAGAAATCTAAAATTTTGCTGTTTTTTTAAAGTTCCAATCTGTATCACATCTGTGTTAAATTAACAACTCTAAAGTCATAATTAACAGTTTTACCCGTTGAAAGTGGCCGTTTGTTTCTTCCCTTTTTGTTTTTTGCTTTGATGCGCAACTGGTGTATTTGTCATAGAGGCATCGAAACCACCCATTCACCTTTATACTGATAATGCTGTTTGAGGCTGAGTGAGATAGCCAATGACAAACACAAAGACAATCACCCTACCTGTGAAAAAGACGTAAGAATGACACACAGGTTGTCGACTTCCAGTGAGACGTGGACTCAGCGAGATGTGCACTTTTTCCAAGGGCTAAAGATGAAGATGAAAGATGACAACAATACATCATTATGCCTTTGTAGAAACAAATGGTCTGATCAGGCAAGATAAAACTGATATTGTATTTCCTCTCCCACACACACCTGTGGTCACAGGGAGGAAAAGTTTCATGTAGCTTGGCAACACAAACTCACTGTGCCAATGTGTATCTTTTTCTTTTTTTTTTCTCGACAACGCCTTACACACACACTCACATAGGGATAGAGAGACAGACAGAGAGAGTCCAGTGTGCAGCTGAATGTTTATGAGTGGTCAACCCAGAAACACGAGTGCACTACTTGGGAATTTCACAGGCACAGGTGAAGTTTTGCAGATGAGTGAGAAAGTTTGTGCAATAACACTCCTGGACATTTTCATATAAAACTGAATATCAAAAAAACAAACAAAAAAAAACCAAATCGTAGCTTTTATCGCCCACTGCAAAGTTAAGATGGAGTTGTTTTTTTCTTTAAAATATTTTAAGTATCATTTTGAAACAAAAAAACATTATTTTACACGTTGCCACCAAAAGTCATCTTTGCAGCATGTCCGTCTTTGTTTTGACTCAGTTTATTGTCAATTCTGGTGCGATTTCCGCTAAATCCAGTTTGCCTCATGCTCTGTAGCTGCCGGGGACAATAGGCTGCACACAAACATTGCAGCTATGCAAAAAGTGGACACACCACCTCCTTCCCCCGCCTGTTATCAGCAGTGGCTGGTGAGCAATCAAACGGAGAGAGAGGAACCGCCTATCGCTGTAAAAGTCCCTACCCCTCCAAAGGGTCAAAGTCGATACGAAAACCCGACGACAGACTACAGAAAGTCAAACTGACGCGATCTCACTTCAACAGGAGGATTTGCAGTTATATGTTTTTCAGGTCGATGGCTCCCCTGCTGAAATGTAGCCTTTTTGTCCTACTGGCGTCCCTCCTAACGGTAAGTTAGACGACCTCTTATTGCGAGATTCAGATCCGTTGACGCGTGTAAAAGAACAGATCTTAAACAGGTGTGGCTCCTCTGCAGAGGGACATTAAATCCCTGAGATGCATTTGTTAGGTACAAAGTTAAACCACTGGGTTTTGAGTTAAAGACGAGGAGGGTAGATAAAGAGAAAAGTTGACAGTGTGCATATTTACATGGTCACGAAACAGCTCTGTCTTTAGTTCCTGTGCAGCAGAGCAGCGTTCCCTAACTATTTACTCAAAATATTGGATGTGGGAGAGACTCCCTCTAAACTCTGACACAACTCAGATGTAGGTGGTAATTCGGATGTTATATTAAAATATTCCTATCATGTTAGCAAAGTTCAAGAGACTTTTCCCCTTTAAATGCAAAATAAAGTAAATGTGGTTTATTTTCATTTACTGACAGGTTATACAGATATGTGTGCGTATACATAAAGAATATCTATAGTCACGAGATCAATTGTGTATGTATGAGGGCAACTATATGTCATATGTTTTTGTAATTATTAGAGATGAATAATGATGAAGTTTTTCCTTTCTCTTTGTTTACCTGCAGCTTGTTCCTGTGAGTGCAAAAGGAAGTGGGTTACAGAGGCACAAGAGAGAGTGGATTGTAGCCCCCAGACAGCTGAAGGAGAACCATGATTACACCGGCTTAGAGAATATTGCTAGAGTGTGTACTGTTTTTTTGTTTCTGTCTAATTAAAAGCTGAATGTCCTAGAATTATTTACTGTAAGTACAATAATAATACAACTAAAATAATGGCAGCATTATCAAGTAATTTGATTGTATTTTTCACCTTATTAGCATTGTCCTCAGGCCACCTTTGTGGGGTTTTTGTTTTTTTTTAAGAGCTTAGTTTACACTGAGAACGTGTGAGACCAGCTCCCCAGATTCTGGCAAATGTCCCTATTCATTTAATGAGTCAGTTGAGTCACACAGATTACATGACTATGAGAACGACTTTGTTCGGATATTGACACACACACCTGTTTGATGAAGCGTATCTAGTTTTGTATCTCGGCTAGATATTTTTTTTACGTTTTACCGGGCTGTTATTGTGATGAGCTGGTTTGCCAATAAATCAGTTAGGTTGCCAAGAAACAGTAATGCAGATTAATGAGTAGTGGGTTACAGAGGCAAAACACTTTAACCTTTTATATGTGTTACAACACTTGCAATCAAATGACCTGAATGTTATTCAAAACATGAAATCCTGTATTAGTTTATTGTAAAAAAAAAAAAACATAAGTAAGTTACTATTTCCTGTATCTGGAAAGCATTATATTTCCAGATCAGGTGGATTCATAATGTTCTTGTGTCTTTATGTTTTACAGATTCGCTCTGATAAGGAAAACTTTACAAAGATATTATATTTTCTAGAGGGACCTGGTGTTGACCAGCCTCCTGAAGGCATATTTCGTATCAACCGTGATACAGGGTTTGTGAAAATCTACTCCATTCTGGACCGAGAGAAGATCGCTGTTTATAACGTAAGAACACCTGTGTGCTTCCTGATTGTAAAATCTACAGCATTTACAACCGTGTGTCCAGGTTACACAGTGATCAAATGTTAAAGTGGTTGTGATGTCTCTTCTTCTAGTTAAAAGGTGTGGCAAAATATGCTGACGGGAGATATGCTGAAAAAGATATTGACCTTAAAATTGTCGTTGTGGATGAGAATGACTGCCCACCGGTCATCAAAGTGCAGCAAGTAGGATATGTGAATGAATCAAGTGCTGCAGGTAATTTAAGTCCTCACCAGTGTGACATGGCAAACTATTTTTTGCTGTATTCTTTTTACTGATTTGTCATTTCACTCATTGTGGTGGTTTCTAGGCACTGTTGTGATGAAAGTGATCGCCACTGATGATGATCAGGAGAACACACTTCACTCGCAGATCCACTACAGCATTGTGAAGGACACAACTGGGATGTTCTTCATTAACTCTCAGACTGGAGAAGTCATGGTAGGACAGAACACTCTAGACAGAGAGGTGAGTCACTTTTCTAATGTGGAATTCTCCACATACAATTATTTATATTGATGGATAGCCAGAACAGTATTACACAGTCTCACTATCACACTGCGGGTGCTTTCATTAGCTATTGTTTTTGCATATCAGTTGTCCTTGGTGTATGACCTTGATCTGTAGAAATAATTACCATGAACGTAACTCAATGTTACTGTTTGAATCACTGACCAAAGAATTTTGTATATTTCCAATATTTCTAGTATTTACACATAATCATCCTCATATTGGTTGACCACTTAGAAAATATTAATTGGTTTATTATGTCTCTGATGTCTTCTTTTTAGAGACAAGATACATATAAGTTGACGATTAAAGTGTCAGACATGAATGGACAGCTGATAGGAAACACAGGAACCGGAGAAATTGAGATCAAGATTATGGACATAAATGACAATGTTCCAACCCTGGAAAAAGAGTCGGTGGGTCTGACACAAGCACCACAACCAGCACTTCTGTTCTTATTTTACTGGCCTGTGCAATAATGTTTCACTGGTGTTCTAAAGCAACAGCTGGTGTGTGTATTTTATTTGCAGTATGAAGGCCGTGTGGAGGAGAACACCATCAATGTGGAAGTGATGAGGATCAAAGCCCTTGACATGGATCTGATTCATACTGACAACTGGCTGGCTGTCTACAAAATAGTTTCAGGGAATGAGGCAGGCTATTTCAGTATCACCACTGATTCTAAGACCAACGAGGGAATTATCATGATTCACAAGGTAAAACAGTTTGGTCTCAATTCAGTGGACTGAAATTGCAAACAGTGCTTAAATGTGTGATTAAATGAGCACAAAGAAGACTAGCGTGAACTCTACATCCTGTGCACTATCCTCAAATCTGCAGGCCTTGGACTATGAAGAACTGAAGGAGCTCAACTTGGAAGTAGCTGTTTCTAACAAGGCACAGTACAATTTTGGCAGTACAACATCAACAGGCGCCGTAACCCAAAAAACCTACCCGGTCAAAATCAACGTGGTCAATCAGAAGGAAGGCCCCCGTTTCCAGCCAAGTGTCAAAGTTGTGACTATCTCTGAGGACCATACCTCCATCTCTCTTAACAAAATCATTACCAACTATGCTGCGATTGACAGTGACACGCTAAAAACAGCGACCAACGTAAGGTACAGCCGCAAAGTGAAGGTGGTTGCTAAAGAGCAGATCAGTAGACACATCTCTTTGTGTCTCTGAATTGATCTGTTGTACATTGATAGTGCTTTGATGTCCTCACATACCTGGATTTTCTTGCTCATAGGTATGCCAAAATCCGTGATGACGACAACTGGTTGATTATTGATGAAAAGACAGCAGACATCAGGCTGAATAAACTGCCCGACAGAGAATCCACATTCTTGGTCAATGGAACATATTATGCCAAAATTATATGCATCACCAAAGGTGAGTTCTGTAAATATGGCAATCATTAATATTGTTCAATGTACAGTAGGTTAATATTAACCCTTTTCTTTCCTTTGGCTTACAGATATTCAATCAAAAACTGCCACAGGGACCATAGCCATTCAGGTGGAGGACTTTAACGATCACTGTCCTCAGCTGACCACTACTACTCAGACTATGTGTTTTGAGGACAATTTTGTCTACGTCACAGCCAAAGACGAAGATGAGTTCCCCAATTCAGCACCATTTGAGTTCATTGTGATTCACGAGAAAAGCAAAGGGAAGTGGAAAGTGGAGCCACTTAATGGTAAGAGTACTATTTTCTGCAAATCGTCATGAAATGGGCTTTTTGCCTCACCTCTGCTAGGTATACTTTTGAAGTTTTTCCTTAAATACATAGTTTTTAACTTCAAAACATTAAATTTGTGTTACTCACAAACAGATTTGATTATCTAATACCAGCTTAATTTTATTGTTTCTAAAGGTAAATTTAAATTGCTCCAAATATGTTTTATGTTCCCAAAACACTGCTTTGTTCATAGAATAACTCCTCTACTCTGGCCCTGTTTAAGGGAACTGCTGTTGCACATCTTAAAATCTTGGCATGGATTACTAAGATGCTCTAATCAAATGGAACCATCACTCATTTTGTTAGCCTCACCTGTGCTTTTCCTGTAAATGTCTGTAAATGTAAAAGTAAATGTCTGACATGAAAAAAGTCCACCTTGGTTTTATCACCTCTGGATAAAGACAGGCTTTGTTACACTCTGCATAAACAAACCTTAATGAGTTGTGCAGTGTATTTTAATGAGGGTCTTATCTTCTCAGAGACCACAGCCATTCTGCGGGACCATGAAAACTTGTGGCCAGGTGTGTACGAAGTGACAGTGGAAGTCAAAGACCAGCAACAAAAGTCATGTACTAATGATCAGGTGATGAACGTAATTGTGTGTACTTGCTCCGAAAACACTAAAACTTGTGTGGCGCGCAGTACAAAGACTGCAGGTCTCGGAGCTCCAGGAATCCTACTTCTCCTCCTTGGACTGCTGCTTCTGCTGTGTAAGTAGATTATTACTGACTTTTTTTCTGCTTTGGTGTTTTGAATCATCAACTTTCCCCCACAGAGCCACCAAACATAACTTGTTATAGCATGCTTGAGGAGGTTTACTTAAAAGAAAGGGTGGGTCACAGACAGTTTCGTTAAAAGTCAGATAATGACTCTAGCATGCCTTACGCAATCCATGCCTTACGCAGTCATTTGGAACTTCTTACTTACCTACCCCCTCATCGGTTAAATGCCTTTGATAAATGAAAATAAGTCACTGAATTTCTGTTTACATATTGTCAAATATGTGTTTCAGTGGTGCCCCTTCTGCTGTTGTTCTGCCTGTGTGGAAGTGCAGCCGCTGCCTCAAATTTCAAGGTCATTCCATTTGATGCAAAACAACAGCTGATCTCATACCACACAGAAGGACAAGGAGAAGACAGGGTATTTTGTTTAGTTTTAAAACATATGACGATCGAATTTGTCTAAAATGCTGCATGTCTTGACAGGATCTCCTATTTTTCTCACAGGAAGTTCCTCTTCTAAATGTCCCAGTTGAAGTCGATGGTGGCATGGTGAATGCCAAGAATGTCACTACATATGAAGGAAAGGGGTTCCTCGGAGTAGGAGCTGCAGGTGCAGGAGCAGCCTTTGGTGCTGCTGTAAACACTTCAACCTTGACAGCTGAGAATATGCACCTATACAACGAGTACAACCATTCCAGTGGGCAAATGGATATGAACTACTCAGGTGCTGGGATGATGACAGGACAAGAACATCTCTACTCCAGATACAGGGCTGGGGCCTTTGATGGGATGGCTCTGCCTGATCAGTTCCTGGGGCAGTATTATTCAAGTGTGAGTACATGAAATCCTCCATTCTGGTCCAAATGTAATGTTTTTTAAGAAAAAAGGTAATATAGAATGTAACCAGTTTTGATTAAGGCACTGCATCATATTGATACAATTAAATTATTATGTATTTGTGACTTGGGACACAACATATTCTGTTTATATTTGTTTCCAGAAATCCAACCATGCAGCGCAGCAATCCCAGCAGATGGATGCTTTGATGGTCTATGACTATGAGGGTCAAGAGTCCCTGGCAGGGTCTGTAGGTTGCTGCAGCCTTCTTGAGAACGATGATGACCTTGCATTTCTCAATGACCTGGGGCCCAAGTTCAAGACCCTAGCTGAGATCTGTAAGGGGTCAACCTTGGTGACCGAGTCTTTGGATGCAGGCGTTTCCATCTCTCCACCCAGACCAGTGTCTCCTGCGGTGCCCTCCACCTCAACCCACACACATGTCCATACTCACAGGGAAACAATCAGAGACAGAGACCATGTCAACATCAACACTGTCAACACCACCAATGTAGCATCAGAATCTTCCACCATCGTCCAGGAGGGGCGAATCACTGAAAGAGCACAGGGCTCAGCTGTTTCCAATGTACATGTCCAGGACAAGGTTGTGATTCCCAGTCAGACGCTGCTCATACAGCAGCCAGCTATGTACTACGCTGCCACACCCATGTACGTAGTTGAGCAGAAGCCTCCACTGGTTCTTGTGGCAGGCGGCGCCCAGCAGGCAGTGGGTCAAGTCAGCCAAGTAGGGCTCAGTCAGGGGCTGGTGCAGGTTGGTGGCCTCCAAGGTTCTCAAGGTATGGTCCTTGTAGAAAGGCAAGTAGGAATGGGTGGGGTAACAGGGCAGGTTGCACAAGGTCTTTCACAAGGAACTGACTCCAGATCTAGACAAGTGTTGTTGGTGGGGAATGGGTCGTCAGGTGGGGATCAAGTTGCACACTTAGCACAGAGCTTTGTTCAGACAGGAAAAATGTCTTCAGAGCAAGGCTTGGGAGTCAGTGGTCAAGGTATGCAGGTAAAAACTCAAAATTTGTCACTGAGTTCACATGGTTCTACAGGGACAAATGAAAACTTTGCCCAGACACCCACACCCAGGGTGCAAGGAAGCCAGAGAGTGGTTGTGCAACATAAGAAGGTGTCAGTGACAGAGAAAAATATTGAGTCTAGTTCACGAGCTTAAAGCAACCAAAATGCACTAATGTCACACTTGTTTTGATATAGAAGCAGTATACTTCAATATACTAAAATGTACTGCAGTAAGTGTTCATGCAGAGTGATAGATTAGGACAAATTCTTGTAAAACTGGTAAAACAAGGGTTCAGCCTGCTCAGCCACAAGTGTACTACACTGTAGGCCCTCTTCTAAAGATAACACTACTGCTTATAGTTGTTGAAACACATATTGACTATTTAGCAGTGTTAGCTTAAAGTATAGAATTGGGACAAAGAAACCGATTTTAAGAGGCATTACATGACAGCAGAGAGAAAAAAATTATGTGTGATTTTCCATTTTTTATCTGTCTCTAGATTGACAAGTTAGGCACCAAATGGCAGCCCTGAAAGCACTGTATTTACCCAACTAGCATAGCTTCAGGGTGGAACAGCCAGAGTAAACATAGCAGATCTCGACCAGTCTGACCCACAGCAAATCCGCATCTATCAAACAAAAATTACAGAGCTCTGGTCTCATATGTTAAACAAAGAGAAACTGGAAAAAGCAAGGGTACAAAGAGGCTACTCACCCCTACATATCTGAGGGCTGATACTGTATGAATAAGCGTTTACAGTATGATGATGTCAGGTCAGTGAGTTCCTTTTTTATTCCCCCTCCCAATTACAACAGGGTGGAAAAAAAGGGGAACTGGGCTAGTTGCAGCTGGCTCCACCTGCACGCTCAATCTTATCATCCAGTCGTAGCAATGCGGCTGCAGTTCAAACAAATCCAGACCTCATTAAGAACAAGAAGGGGATTGAAACACAAAACATAATTTACGAGCCCAAAAAAGATTATAGGTTGTAACACTAAACAAATACTGAGAACATTTATTCTTTAAGCCTATAACTGAACTTGTGTCAGCCTCGATTCTCACATATAGCCACAAATAGTCATGTCATTGGTACGGATCAATCCTCTTATTGAACCTTTATAGTTACACTAGTATCCATATGTTCTGTATAAAATCTCATTGCTCTTAAAAATTAGGACAACTTGAAACATAGCTGCATAGGATATTTAGGATATCCTGTATTATTATACCTTAAGCCATTAGTCTCGAGAAGCACACAGTTATGGCTGAGGTAGAACAAAGTTTTTGAAGCTTTTAGCAACGCTCTATTTGTACAACACTAAATTCTGTGCTTATACTTTTTTAAGTGTGGTGTGGTCTAGTTGTACCTGGACTGCATTTTGTAACATCTTAGCTTTAGCTGTTCTGCTGACCTTTTAGATTTTTTTTATATCTTAGTTATTTCTAAGTAATCTGGTGCTGTCATATGTGTGGCCACTGCTTTCTTGAAAACTTTATGGTACATAGGTAAATACTGTCTGTACTGTAAAGCTGAGGAAAGAACGCTCTGCAGAACAACCAACATCCAAAGTGTGTGAATGATTTAGTGCACTGAGACGAGATTAAACTCTTTTTATCAGTGGACAATGAAGACATTACAGGCCATAAACCGAAAGAGAGAATACCACACAAATTCTCTAATTTAGTTTTGCACTAATTTTATTATTTCTTCAGAAATAATCACGGTAACAAGTGTTAACTCCAAGAAATCTTAAGTGCCAAAGCTGTAAAAAAATTGTACAATAGAGTGATGGCCCTATTTTTACAAATGTATATTGTGCCATAATTACCAGATAGCCATTTAATATTTGCTTTTAATTGCGTGTTTGCGTGTGGGTGTAAAGGTATCGTAATTTGTGTTTGTGGAGAGCAATCAGTGATGAGCTTGTTGAGCACTGAAAACATTTGGGGCAATGACACTGTTAGATATTGCTCTTTTATTATTGATATCAATGTATTTTCATCAATTGTTTGTAATATGCTGTATGCTAGGCTATAGCATGCATTGCTTTCGATAAGTGCAGTAGTAAAGTAGTAGTTTTGGATCTGACAATGAGAAATTGCTCCTTTATTTCTTCATTCATTTCATTTTTTTCAGTTTTGCACCTTCTCTTCTCATAATAAAATCAGATAGAAAATAAATGTTGTTGTTGACCATTCTGATTTCACACTACTGTGATATTAATATACAGGAATATGCTGTATTATATATCAGAAATCAGAAATTTGCGAAAGACCTTGTGGGCATTTCACAATACGCTAATCCAATTCACAATAGATGTTTACTAATTTAAAATGGAACTGTTGCGCATACCTACATGTATGTTGTAACACGTGTAGGAAGGGTGGAGGTATTTCAGTGCTTGGATGACGCTTCACTTAGTGTCTTAATTTAAAGAGACAGTCTTTACTGATGCATTGTCAACAGAAACAGGAAATGCGAGATTCAAATAAACTGCTTCTTTGCATTGGAGATGTGGTATAAACAAACTTCTCCAATGTTAGTATAAAGTTCTTCTTAAAAGGATGTGGTGATTTGACATATGACATTTTTTTTTATAATATCTATAATGCTATTGCACACACTCACATTTAACATCTCTGCTACAACTAGGCACACTTACTGCTGCAGCTTGGTGGCTGTTAGTATTTTTACAACTGTGCTTAAGTAAGTCACATGATGTGCAGGTACGCACATTATATGAAGATAGCATTCATGAAGATAGCATTCATAACAATGTCAGACTTATAATGGATAGTTAAAAAAATAATTGATACAAGAGAACCAGTATCATCTTTTTTTAAAACCCTGATCAATCTTTTTCTTTGTCAAAATCTGTTGCGATAGTTCAGATGGAGTGTTGGTAGCAACAACTCGTGTAGCCTTATGCAGAGACAAGAAGTTGAGCTCACTTCTTTCAAACTCTACACAAAAAAGAAGACTTTGTAAAACAACTCATTGCAAATTAAAACATGTTCCCCTCAGTGAGGTTAATAAAGCAAAAGGGTTTTGCCTCAAGCTTTTGTAAGTAGACTCTGGAATGTAGGAAATGGATCCAACTGTTTCTTTTTTTCCTGACTAAAGCTTAGATTCAGTCATGCTTCACTTTCAGAAAGAGGAGAAAGTACAAAATCAGGTTTCCCTGACAGATTCATTAACAAGTCTACTAATACAGGTTAAGTGTTAAGTAGAATGGCCAGAAAGGGGTTTTAAATAAGATGTGGTTGGTCACAAGTCCAAGTTTTTAGACTTAGTTTTTTAAAATTAAAGGATAAAGGATTTATGAGATTTAGAGAGTGCTCACTGTCACCAAGAATTATCTAGAACTATCAAAGACTGAGCAGCAATATATTTATTTTTTCAACTGCAGACAGAGTTGTCAGTTGCATTTAAAAAAGCTCTGAGCAATTTTATTAGTCATATCAACAACATCAATCCTAACATCTGAGACAGAAGCTGGATAATGAAATGTGGAATTTAATAGACTTATTGGCATCATTGCGATAGCTTGACTTAGATCAGACCTCTAACTCTCACTTTTGCTTGGCACATTGCATTTTTTCTCTTGCTTCTCAACTTCTTGTCTTTCTTTTGAAACAATTGTTTTAAAATTAAGATTTGCCTTTTAATAACATGATTTACATATAGTTTAGTTTTAAAGAAATATACTAAAAAGCCTGATGATGAGTATTCTTGCCCCCAGGTTCAAGGCAAAAGAAACTGCTGCTGCTTTACTTTGTCTGGATTCCTCTGGATTCCTTTCCTCCCGCTGCATCCGCAAAGCCACCAGCATTGTGGATGACCCCACACACCCCTCTCACACCCTCTTCACCCTCCTGCCATCTGGTAAACGGTACCGGAGCATTCAGGCCCTCACGACCAGACTGTGCAACAGTTTCTTCCCTCATGCCATCAGGCTTCTCAATACCTAGAACTGGACTGTAGGATCACACACATACACACACATACATATATACACATACACAACTGGTCCAAAGGAACTCACACATACATACATATATATACATACACGCAACTGAACATCCTCTATGCACACGTTTTGCACATGTTTCGCACATGTCCTATTGCTGCTACTATTATGTTTACACTGTTTACACTACCTCAGCTGTAATATTTGCACTACTGTCACTTTCAAACAGAACTGTGTACTGGTCGGCGTCGTAGTTATGTACTGTCTTGTTCTGTCTTGTGCTGTCTGCACATGCTCTGCACTTTACGTTTAATTTATGTAATTTACGTAGTCCCTGTAGTTCTGTGTCGTTCTGTGTTTGTCTTATGTAGCACCTTGGTCCTGGAGAAACGTTTCGTTTCACTGTGTACTTGTATATGACTGAAATGACAATAAACTCCACTTGAACTTGAACTTGAACTTTATTTTCTAGATCTTCTTTTTTAGGCATCAGTCATGTCAAAGCAGCTGTTTTCCATCATCTGTCAGATGAAAAATTCTTGCCTTGACAGCTTCAAGTAGGGTGTGGCTAGAAGTGCAACATATTTCTACTCATAACCCTTGGAGAGTAGTTCAGCCGCCAGTATCTGCCTCTGCTGGTTGAACGGCAATGCATGCTCAAATGACTTGTTGGAAAGCCCAGACATCACATCAACAAGCCACATCATGTCACTGTGTACATTACATTTCTAGATTGTCAGTGATTAGTGTGTGTTGTGAAATTCTCATGTTACTTTCTCTGCATTTTCTGTGCTGATTTATTTATTTACTGTTGCTGGGCTCCACCCTGTTTTTTGGACACATGTCAATTGGAGGCCTATGTGCAGCATAATGCAATAGATCAGCATTTCATAATACATCTATAAAACTCAGTCCCGACAAGATTTTTTTTTTAATCAAGCTTTGTAACTGAAGGAGATTTGCTATTTGTCACCTTAGCAATGATCTGTGCATCTGTCGACAAACAAAAACTACAGTTGTCTGTCCTAAAGTCCTAACTTGTCTGTGGCAATCAAGTGTAAGCCAGTTTCTCCTGCTAAAGACGTGCATTTTATTCCTCATTTTCCTCAATCAATAGAAAAGGCTAAATGATTTCCTAAAGGAGCTGTGCACTGTGTTTTTAGGCAAAAGCTACTCAAAAAATAGTTAAAAAATAGTTCATTTTGGAGAGACTATTTTCAGATGTGAATTTGTTGTGCTAGAGAGTATTTAGTGCATTAGGACTGCCTATGAGGGACTAGCTCAAATAAACCGCAGTGGCCATGTTTGTTGAAATGAATATCACCTGGTGCACCTTTACACAATCAAATAAAAACATGACATGAAGTCTCGACAGGACTGGATCTTTTATTTGAGACTTGAAAGAGACAGTAAATGCACGTTGAAGTGAATGTTACAAAACTGTATTCAGGACAAGACTGTACTTAGTTTTGAGGCTGGCAAAGCATGACTTGGCAAACCAATTATTATGGAACTTGCAAATTTTTAGATTCTAACACCACTCATGATCTTTGTCAGAAGAAGCCATATCTATATGCGATATATTTTGGGCTAAACAGCTATATTTCATCTGCACGCTGCAATATTAAGTTGAACATCTGCATCTCTAGCGAACTTCTTAAGATCTCACTGCACTTGTCCAACAACAAGTAATGTTTTGAGGGACTGGTTTAGTCCAAGTGTCACGTCAGCATTTTACAATCAGTGGCGAACATCATGGCGGACTTCTTCCTCATCCTCTATTTCATCTTCTTCATATTCACCCATCTCATCAGCAGTGGCATCCTGGTACTGCTGATACTCAGACACCAGGTCATTCATGTTGCTCTCTGCCTCAGTGAACTCCATCTCGTCCATTCCTTCTCCAGTGTACCAGTGGAGGAAGGCCTTGCGGCGGAACATGGCAGTGAACTGTTCAGAGATCCTCCTGAACAGCTCCTGGATGGCCGTGCTGTTTCCAATGAAGGTGGCAGACATCTTGAGGCCGCGGGGAGGGATGTCACAAACAGCGGTCTTGACATTGTTTGGAATCCATTCAACAAAGTAGCTGCTGTTCTTGTTCTGCACGCTCAACATCTGCTCATCTACTTCCTTCATTGACATGCGGCCACGAAAGATGGCTGCCACGGTGAGGTAGCGTCCATGACGAGGGTCACAGGCTGCCATCATGTTCTTGGCATCGAACATTTGCTGTGTGAGCTCTGGCACAGAGAGGGCACGGTACTGCTGACTGCCCCTGCTTGTGAGAGGTGCAAAGCCTGGCATGAAGAAGTGCAAGCGGGGAAATGGCACCATGTTGACAGCCAGCTTACGGAGGTCAGCGTTGAGTTGTCCAGGGAAGCGGAGACACGTGGTCACCCCGCTCATGGTGGCTGATACCAGGTGGTTAAGATCTCCGTAGGTAGGTGTGGTCAGCTTCAGGGTGCGGAAGCAAATATCGTACAGGGCTTCATTGTCAATGCTGAAGGTCTCATCTGTGTTTTCCACTAGCTGATGGACGGAGAGAGTGGCATTGTAGGGCTCCACCACGGTATCAGACACCTTAGGGGAAGGCATGACGCTGAAGGTGTTCATGATACGGTCAGGGTACTCCTCACGAATCTTGCTGATGAGCAGTGTACCCATTCCTGAACCTGTGCCTCCGCCCAGTGAGTGGGTGAGCTGAAAGCCTTGTAGACAGTCGCAGTTCTCTGACTCCTTCCTCACCACATCCAGTACTGAGTCTACCAGCTCAGCTCCTTCGGTATAATGACCCTTAGCCCAGTTATTTCCTGCTCCACTTTGACCTGCATGATGCATGCAATGTGTAGAGACAAGTCACAATGAACAAAAAATGGCACCTCTTCTGCAGAGGCATACTTTATAACAGTTGATGTACAACAATTACAATTGCCTGCATTGCCATGAAATTGCTCTTAGATACTCAAGGTCGCAGGAAAGTAGGTCTTGTTCAAAAAAGGCAACCAGTAAGCACCATTATTATTATTATTGTTATTATTATTATTATAAAGGAGAAAATCCGAAAATAACACATGTGCAATCATCAGTAAATGTCCTTTTGTTCTTTAGCTCATTTAAGACTATTATGTTAAACGATGGTCAGCTGTTTGTTTGTTTCAGAAAGTACATTTTTTTATTTTACATATATTTTTTATTTATATTTTATCAGAAACTTAACAACTGTTCCTCTGTTTGTGTATTTTCTGTTGAGAAAAGGAGAGTCATCCTGTGGTTCAGTTCTTTGGACTCTGTAGTCTCACTTAAGCTCAGCACTGCAGCATCACCTCCTAGTAGATTTCCTTTTCGCTGAGTCACCACGAGAGCTGTCTCAGTCCGACACAGCTGCACATGGACAATGCATCACGCTCCTGGCACATCGCTGAGAGGCTGCAGAAGCTTTGTGCTGGGAATCTACATGCTTTTCAGTACTCTCAAGTGAAACTAAGCACAGCTTTACAGGATATGACAGCAGCAGCTGACATACACATACTATTTGTACGAGCAGTTTTCAGGATGAGTGGGTAACACCATAACTTATTGTCCACTCACCAAAGACAAAGTTGTCAGGTCTGAATAGTTGTCCAAATGGGCCAGAGCGGACTGAATCCATTGTGCCAGGCTCCAGGTCCACCAGTATGGCACGGGGGACAAATTTGCTGCCTTTGGATGGAAAAGAGCAGAGGATAGAGGAAAGATAGAGGAAGTAATGGATGGAAGGGTGGAGTAAGATATCGACAGTCTCAGGGTGCATGATGTCAGAACATTTGTCGTGAAACATGGAGAAACCAATTATTTTCTCCATATTAAATATAATGACCTAAAAGGATATTAGGGCAGCAGTGTGGTTTGCTACTGTAATCTCTACATAAGCAGCCTTTGCATGAAGGATAATATATCCTGTCCATCAAGCTCAAAGACTGCATGCCCCCTTCTATTGTTTGTTTCTTGCACTTTTCTTTGCTCCACCCTGTCTCTCTGTAACCTGTCTTGCAAGCAAACTGCTTTAACATGCTGCACTGCTTTATCAAGACCATTAGGGCTTTCAAAGTGCTAAGGTCTGCAGAGTCCATTCAAACAAAGATGTAATCTTTCGCCCTACCCATACCGGTTTTCCCTCTTATCATTCTTCCCTGTATTTCTCTTAATGATGCTTGTAAACATCTGCTGGTCTGGTCCATAAAATTACTTTATGATTGATCAATCCACATGCAGTAGTGACCCAGTAGATGACACTGATGCCAGCATGCAACATGGAAACAAAGAATCAATAAAGCCTGCTGCTAGGAAATAGGATAGGGCTAGAGCGTCATGGTGAATATGCTTTTTAGGCCTACATGGCTTTCTGTGCAGGCCTTTCATTTATGCAGAGTGGACAAGTGGGCACTACACATGGATTAAAATCTTCATTGACCTGTCCTTCTCTGACAGGATCAGTCAAAAGGCTGAAGCTGTGTTTTTCCACAATTCAAAGTAAAGCAGCTGTGAGACATGACACACAATGTATTTGAAATGACCTTCAGCATGCCATACTAATCAAATCAAATGCTGAGATGAGACCAAGGCACAGTGAGCTAAGGGCCAGCTATACAGAGACTGCAGATACCTGTACTCCCTATAGAGAGAGGGAGAGAGAGAGAGTGGGAGAGGGACACAGAGAGAGAGAGAGAGATTTTAGCAGATTCACTGCCCTAATTCTTTCTTGCACTCATGGTAGGACCTACTTTTCCCTTGCAGCTAAATTAGTGACACAAGCATACTGTGGCATTCAAATGAAGACTGTGTAGCATAAGGTCATGCAAGGTTAATGAGCAATGGAAACAAAGCAGTATTTAGTAGTAAATTATCCAGATGCAAACATGTGGTTTGTACAAAAATAAACTTTGGCACGTATTTACATATATATTTTACCTGATGCCTCATTGTAGTAGACGTTTATCCTCTCCAGCTGCAGGTCACTGTCACCTTGGTAACTACCGGTGGGATCGATGCCATGCTCATCACTAATCACCTCCCAGAACTAAGATGGGACAAATATAATCATGCGAAGTTTGATTCTTGGGGGTAATTTCGCAATAACGTAGTTTGAAAAACGTGTTCAAGCATGTGCGTCAGGCTCTGTTTTTAGTAATTGCGCATCTGCTTGGTGAGAAAATGACACGCAGCAGAGGGGGGGGGGGCACATCACTGCAGCCGCTGACTCGGAGCAAAGCCCAGCCCGACTGAACCGCACCCTGCACATACATAATCAGTTCATAATCCCACTATAACTTTTTTAAAACAGTAATTTGTCTAATTATTTCCAAAAGACGCCAAAATTAATTATTAAATTGACTAGAGTGTCCAACACTAAAAGCACCTGAGATTAACATGCATTAAAATTACCCCCACCCCCCCATACTAAATTAAATTATAATATTTATACCTTCGCCCCAATCTGATTCCCACACTGTCCAGCCTGGATGTGAACGATTTCCCTCATGGTGCGCTGCGGATGCGGGCAGAGAGCGTCCTGTCTCGACTTCAGCGACGTCCAGTCTTCAGTCTCTAGCCTCTGTGTTTCTCAAAATCAGCGCTTGCCTCATTTCTAGGACGAGTGTTGAGCCGGCGAGATAGATAAACGTGCTGCTGGTCAGATGACGTTACACACAGCGCAGCATCCCAGTCTCCCTGTCAGCCAATAGGAGGGCCCCGGTTTGATGCAGTGGACCAGTGGATCATGCCGCATCATCCTCCTGACATCACCCTGTCCCATGCGGGGAAAATGCTGCCCTTTTTTTAGATGGACTGAGGTAGTTCTCTAAACCTAACACAATTGATTTCCCCGCGAGAAAAATGTCAAACTTTATCAGTGTGTTGCTGCAGGCTGCAGGTCCAGGTTTGCTGATTCAGTCAGGACTGAGCTGTGTCAATACCATGTTACAGAGAAACTGTGAGGCACAGGTACAAAGAAGCTTGTTGTGTCAAAGTCCAGGTTAAAAAATACAGTTTTATATTTCATTTGGTCATTCTAACTCAGACAAAACATTTTTTTAACATTTGGCTCACGCACATATTTGCCTATTTTAGCCAGAGTCCCAGATACCGACCTGTACTTCACTGCTCCAGTTTTGCTGCATTTAAGATTCAACCATGAATCTGTTAATGGATTGGCTACATGTTAGCATGATATCAACCTGAGCAAAAAACAACCAAAACAACCAAAACCCAAAAAACAAAAAACAGCTGAGCACTGCAAAATATATTCTTTGCCACACTTTCCATCCCCTTGTATCGATACATTACAGAATATGTATTTAAATATTTAAATTTTACTTCAGTTCACTGTGTAAACAAACGTACATATTTTTTCACAGTGTGTGGAATTTTCATGTTAACTATATTGTAACATATAACATATTGTGAGGTCCTTACCAATACCCAGTCCTGGTATCGGACTAATCAGCTGATTTTCAGTATTTTCAGTTTTTGCCCATGCTTTTACTGCTCACAGTCAATCACCACTTTGATCCAGACTGAAATTGCAAAAAATTTGGATGGATTGACATTAAAGTTTTATACAGATATTCATGGTGCCCGGAGGACATTGATGACTTCTCTTTTTCTTGTGCCACTGTGAGGTGCATATTTGTGATCTGGAGATCTTAAGTAACTAACAGATTGTCCTGAAATTTGGTCATGACAATCACCTTCTCCTTAGACTGAACTGTAATACTTGAACCGTGTCACCACCAGTTCTGAACTTTTATTTGTCCAAACAGAAAGACTTAAGCCTTTACAGTGCATTTAGAATTTATTAGTAAATGTTTGCGTAGTAACATGTTAACCAAGACGAGCATGGTTACCATTATACCTGCTAAACATCTGCATGTTAGTATGATGACATTAGTGTTCAGGTCAAAGCATCTCTGTCTCTACAAAGATTGGCTTTTGATTCTTAGCCTTGTTAATGTTTAAAAAATTTTTAAGTTAATACTTTTTTACATACAAGGACAGCAGTGAAAATATTTGACAGCTTATTTTTTGGTATCTACCTTTAATATTAAACCCATGAAACATTTAAAAATAAGGACTCACTGATTTCCACAGTTGATCAATAAATAGTGGTTTATTTTAACAACAGGTATGGCTTATATACAAGTGCATTATGTCTGTTAAAACAAACAAAAAAAGAAACCAAACAATTGGAAATTATAAATGGTACAATCCATGGTTTTTACATTCATTCAAATCTCCATCGAGAGATTCAGAGTCGCACGGCTGAGAGAAGCAAAACCTGAATTGTGTACACTGGGGACTTCATGTCTCTGAGACTTTTCTCCACCAAGTTCAGAACTATTCACCAGTCCATGTTATGATCTATGATCCTTCATCTTATCGAAGCTGAATGTCTTCACACATCTACTATTTACAAAGGCATAATCCATTGGTCTTTTTTTGCTTTTTCACTTATCACTGTCTTCCAGTCTATCCTATCGCTGGTGCTAACATTGCTTTGGATTGCTTTTACTGATTTTCACTTTAATTTTTCTCCAGATAAAAGTCAAACCAAACGCTAACAGGTGTAATAGCTCCAATCAGCACCGTAAAATAGCTGCATGGGAGTTGTGAAAATGGAAGCAACAGATCTCAGAGAAGACACTGGATGTATTGTGCTGTGTTATTGACTTTACACCGGTCTTGCACGGGGTTTTGGCGATACACAGTTCAATTTCTGCAATACGCACATTTAGACAGAAGGACAGACACTCACAGACAACAAGTACTCTGAGTAATGTGAAGATATTGACCACTGCAGTCAACCCACACTCTACTGCAGATGCCAAGAATTCCTTATTAAATCCAGTGTCAACACCCTGTTCCACAAAACTGGTTACATGTGGGTCTATTGCAAACGTTCTGTGTGTTTTTGTATTCATAATCAAAATCCCACTCGATTTTCCCTTTAATTAATTTATTTTTTTTAACTGTCGCCAAGCTCCACCAAATTTGACATCACATGATTGCAGGGCATTGTGCTTTGAGGCTTAGCAGCATGGCATACATATGTTAGACATTAAATGTTCATATGAATCATTTACTAAATGGAAGTTTGTTGACTTGATCTGTTAAAAGATCGTCCTGAATTAATTGAAAAAAAAATTAGAGCTTTATAATTTTAATTCAAGCTGCATTTGAGGAAAAACAACCACAGGCAGGTTTGCTCAAACGTTCACATACCAAAAAGATATGTTGCCGATGTCAGTGCGCACTTGACTTGGATAATAGCAGAAGAGAGAAATTTTGGTGACTAAAAGTACCTGTAAGGTTCCTTGTAAGCGGACCTCAAGACAGACTGAATAACAGAAAGTCTGGAGTCGCTTTTGACTCCTGAATGATACGTTAATAAGTCACCAGTATTCCCTGGATAAATGTAATATGATGCACATAAGAGAGTTTGATCACATTTGAAATGACAAGACATCATTCAGTTGGCTCTTAAGTTTTACAGTAAAGTGTAATTATTGTTATTAATTATCATTATTATTATTGTTGTTGATGTAAACAGTGGTTTATCCGTAATCATTCGCCTTTCTCTGACAAATATTACAACCTCTAATGCATGAAGTATGTAACTACAACAGTCAAGTTACACACAGTATTAAGTCAAGTACAACAATGTCCACACATGGACACGGGCTTTGGAAGAGAAAATGCCTCCTTAAGCAAGAGTCTGTCAATTCACCAATATGAATAGGTTAATCTATCTATAATTAAGGATTTGACCTGTATTCTTAAATGTCAATTTGACAAATATATGAAATATTGCATTTGTTTTAAAAGGTAAACGTAGTTGTGCATGTGAATGTATAAGCACATTGACATGCATTAACTATGTTACTGCCAGAACATGATTTGGAAAACACACTGAAGGTTAGTGATGCTGTCATGGTTGGCAATCACATGGAGCATTTTGTCATCCAGTGGTTTCATTTCAAAAATAGCTTTTTGAGTCTTTTTTTTCTTAAGGTTTGCTAGTTTGTTTTTCTCAAACATTCACAATTATTTTCATGCTTTGTCCCAGCTGCAAAGAATAAGGTGCCACCACACTGAGGTGCCACAAATACTGTAAGAATGAAGTAAAAGTTTGTACAATAAGGGCACACCATGAGAGATTATTCAAAATAATACTTTGAATTTTAAAAAAAGACTCAATCAAGCTCAACAGGTAATTTTGCATGTACTTACAATATCGCATTTACAAATAAAAGCATTTGCATACCATCAATTTCATTGACTGAAACAATTGGAAAAATAAAAGTTTCTTCAGACCAACAAAATATGGGTCATTCTTTTCTCTTATATCCCTTGTTCACACAATGAACCATATGTTGATGGAAACAATTTAGCAATCTCAATCTCTCAATTTTAATTGATCAAATGGTGATACTGCGTTTCAGCCTTTTTTTAAATTGATATATAATGTAATTCTTCCTCTTTTGCATTAGGGGAGTTCATCTGATTTACTTTAATACACATTCAGACTGGGAGCAGGGGACTGCACAAAACAGTATTTCCCCAAATAGGCAAATACTGCATTTATGCAAATTTTTTGGCACTATGTCTACATTTAATTTTGG
Source organism: Datnioides undecimradiatus (assembly GCA_008933995.1). Taxonomy (NCBI): domain Eukaryota; kingdom Metazoa; phylum Chordata; class Actinopteri; order Lobotiformes; family Datnioididae; genus Datnioides; species Datnioides undecimradiatus. Next base: position 2,496,210 of record WARS01000032.1, on the reverse strand, counting down.
TCAGAGTAGTTTTTTTGGCGTTCTATTTAGAAAAATCACTCCAATTTGGATTGTTTACCTTGGTAATGGCAAAAATACTTTTTAACATTCAGATATTCTTTCTTTTTTTTTTTTTTGTCCATACAGGTAAGGCGATATTTTTATACAAATATGTTAGATAGACACTTCATTTGAGCAAAAGTACCAGTAATTTGATTTTTTTTGTTTGTTTGTTTTTAGCATTGTTGCATTTTTCGCCAGTCCTCTCAGTGATTGTGGGTATAGTTGTAAGTCTCTTTAACACGACAGACAGTGGTTTCCCATTCATGTACATCAAAGAAGTTTATAGGCTGGTGATTTCCAGTGACATTCAAAAAGAGCAGAAGATACTGTCACGTTGTCACAAACCAGCCTCTGGCACTCTCTCACTTGCGTGGTCTCATTTATTGGCTAAATGCAGAAAGGGGGGACATTGAGGAACGTACAGCAGCTCTGTAAGACATGTCGACTCAACTCCAGTTGGGGACAGTCTTCATTGACTGCTTGAAGTCTGAGCAGGATACCCCCCCTCCTCCTCTCTTCTTAGTCATTCATGTGGCGTGGGCTGCTTCCTCAGCACACATAAAGCTTCTTTTCCTGGCTGCAACAGTGGATCATGACAATGCCACGCCGTTGAAATTGTTGTTTTCTGTGCTGGCACTGTCCCTGATGGAGAGGACACCAGAGTCTATGGGGGAGGAGACAGTGCAGTCCATTAGTGACAGGGGAGCTGCTTCTGTAGAGCCTGAATCCATGTTGGAAGTTGGTACTGAATCTACAGCGAGGGAAGCAGCTGAATCCTGCGTGGGCTGAACAATGTCTGTGACAGTCAGAGTGGTTGATTCTGGAGTGGAGGTGTGCACAATGTCTGTGACGGGAAGGATGGTAGGAATTGTTGAAGTGGTGTTGAAAGTATCTATGACAGGCAGAGTAGAAGAATCCGCTGAGGGCACATGACCTGAGTCAATGGGTGGAGGGTGAGTGGATGAAGGGGAAACGTCTAGTGGGCTAGGGGGAGTAGGGGAGCGAGGGGAAGTATCATTACCACAGGGAGAGGTAGAGTCTGACTGTGGAGGTTGGGAGTCTATGACAGGAGGTACAGGGGAGTCTCTAGGGGAAGGAGTAGATGTGGATTCGTTTACTATTTCTAACTGGGTAGGAATGTCAGAGTGTTCGCCAGTGGATGGTGGAGGCTCAATGGAAATGTCTGTCATGGGAACAGGAGATGGGGTTGGGGATGGAGGGAGACTGTCATGCATAGATGGAGTAGGGGAGTCTGCTAAAGTGACATGAATGTCCTCCAACAAAGGTGCATCGAATTTTGTGGTGATCTTGTCAATTTCATTAGCCAGGTTGGGTGATTCTAACGTGGAGCTGGGTGGGGGTTCAATGATAGGTGTGGTGCTGATCAATAAGGATGTGGGTAGAGTTTGAGGGACAGGGGGAGTGGAGGAGTCCACAGAGGGGGCAGGAGGTGCGGTTGAGTCTTTTGTAGGGGAAGGACCAATTGCATTCACTTCAGGTACGGCAGAATCTGTTAATGGCTTGACAGCGTCCTGGACTAATGCTCGAGCTTCTTCAGGATCAGCTAAAAGTGGATCTGTGACACATGGGGCTTTGTGCAGAGGAGTGGAAGACAGCAGGTGCTCTTTGCTGGCATGTATAATGCCATCTTTACCCAGGCCTGATGAAACTGAGTGACCATTGGGATCTTTAGGCTCAGACTTGCTGGGATGCACCTCCATGAACACAGGAGCAGACATATCTGCGACTGACGGGGCGGTCAGGTCAACAGCCGAAGATGCTGTGGAGTCCATGGTGGATACTACAGTAGTGGCTGCTTCGTGTAGTGGCGTGTCATGGACCCTGGTATAGTCCCTGCTGCTCTCAGACTGGGCCAGCAAGAGGCGCTGTTCTCCAGGTTTCCTAGGGGGAAGTAGAGGCTGGCGAGTGTAGCTCTCACCGTCAGCCAGAGTCTCAGGGAGGGGCTGGTAGCGTGTCTCAGGCAGCAGGAGAATGCAGATAATGCAGATGAGAGTGCAGCAGGCAAAGATAATGTGGTGAAGGAAGTAGCCCTTCTGATTGTGGAGCTCCATGATTGGGGCAGTCAGCATGCCAAAGCCAGCACTGGCCAGGACCAAACCTAGACCGCCACCCCTATGATAAAATGAAAACTGTTATCACATGATAGGATATAGGATCTATGATCACACATACCTGAAAATCTCATAAACCTCCTATTAACAAGCTAAAGGGGAAGGTGGTCCACTACAGTAAAAGTAAATCATGAACAATGAGTCATCCTGAAGAACTGTTGCCCAAATCATTTATAGGAAGGGAAGCTCATGTTTTTGATGTATGCTTCAGTTGACAAATCACTGCCATTTTATGAAACAGCAGCAGAGAGTGCTGCAGTACCACCAAACACCCACCTCTACATAAGGTGCAATTCCTCTCCAGCAATTACCTAACTTCGCCAGCAGAGGACGCCTTTGGAGCAGCGTCAGGAGAACAACACCCTTTACATAACCCCAGATAACTGAACATCCAGTGCTGTGTCATATATTCTCAGAGGGTATGGCTAATTTGTTCAAGATGTGGATTACATTTGACACTGAACTGTGATAGTCTATTGTTTTGAGTAGGTTAATAAAAATGCCTCCTTTAAACTGAAGGTGGAGCAGCTAATCCATCTGCAAGAACGTGTGTTGTAATGGAAACCAACCACTGTAAATACTGAATTATAGACTAAAAGCAATATAGCAGGTGTAAAAAAAAAAAAGAAAAAAGAAAAAACAGCACATCAAATTTCTGCAAAATACACATTTCCTGGTGTGCTTGTAAACTGATACTAACAAACACAAACTACAGCAAACACAAATATACTGTGACTTATAGCATTAGCTATACATTAACGCAGCTGTATCATTCAGCTCAAGAATAAAAGAGCATTTTTACACATTTCATTGTCTTCCTCTACTGGTAGGAGTCTCATTGTTTCAGTGGGCTTACCTGATCACAGTGGGTGTGATCTCAGCACAGAAGAAGATGCTCAAGTTGCTGACTGCGTGGGAGGAAAACATGCCTATGATGGAGAAGGCGATGGAGAAGTTCTTGTTCAGCGTACCTGAGCTGTCTGCAGACAAAGCACACATGCACACACACACACACACACACACACACGGTAAGTTTACACTTTTTTGTGTAACCTGTGTAACCTGACAAGAGTGACGTATAGGGAAAAAGTGGAACATAGTATGCATACACTATACAATGCACAGTATTTTCAACAATTAAAATAAATTATTATGTCTCATTTCTTACTTCAGGTTCGGTTTATAATCCTTGATAGACCAGATGGTGAAGTTTGAATATTTAATCTCAATTTTACCCCCATAAAAAGCAACCAAGCATTGAACCAAATACCTAATTTCAAAATTAGGTATTCAGTCCCTCATTAGTTGCAAATGACTGTGGCACTTCCTGTATTTCACAGAATACCAAATACTGTATCACTTTAGTTAAAAACATTTTTTTGAAATATATACATCACATGATCTTAATAACTGTGTGTTCCTGAAACTTGATCACATCAAGTTTGCATTTTAAAATGTATCATTAAAACAAATTTCAGACTGTGTATTTAGAAACCCTTGAGGTAACGTGCCAATAAACGTTGGTCAAATAAAATATTATGGTTTCCAATTACTTATCTTTCATGATGAAGAGTTGAGAAATCGCCTCGCATACAAATAGTCAATTTGGGCAAAGATGATTTGAATGCATTGTTTTCTGTGAATAAGACATATTGAAGATGGTATAAAAAGGATCACAGTTGGCTGCTCTGTGATCAGCTTGTGCTTCCCATAGGGGGATTTAGTGGGGAGAGAATAAAGAGATTGATAAACAGAGGAGAACAGTGAAGGAGGGCTGGTTGTGAGATTCACAGTTCTACAACAAAGAAGCTCACCCTCTTCCAACACAAAGGGGATAAATAAGTGAAAAGCTAGCCATAATTACATCTAGGACTTCATTATGTGTCTCTGCAGGGCTTGTATACGCCTAATGAAATACTGCAGGATGTCTGCATGCAGCATGTTTTCTAAAACCTTATCAAGATAGTGCAGCAACCAAGACAGTTCGATTCACACTTTGAAAGAATGTAAAGCTGATAACCATGATAGTAGAATGACATCCAAGCATGAGTGCTCAATTATTGATCAGTTTATCTACCCAACTCCAACACAAGACTAATGGAGAATAGAAGTGAGCAGATGAGCCTACCTATATTCAGATGGACACTGTATTTCCCCAGCACTAGAGGAGAAGGAGAGAGATTAACAGATACGTATCGGTAAGAAACACAACCTGGTAAAAACCACTGTATGCACTAAAACAAATTAAATCCAGAGTCAAACATTAGAATCAAAAACACGTGGAGCAGAGCTTGTCAACTCACAGTTACACAACATAAACAAGTTCGAATGGAACATGAAACATGAGCATAACCTTGATGTGTTTACACAGGTTAAACATTAAGTCTCACTCATTTGCAACTGAATAAACTGACTTGTGTACTGTTTTGATCTGGAGCAGTCTTTTGGTACACATTGACTAAAACAGCAGTTGGCGGTTGTGTTCGACTACTCCATTAGAAACATCTAAAAGGTAACCAGGCCCTCACACAGTACACTCAATACAATGTTGGCATTTACATTATGCTGTTTAGGAGGAGACGTGTGGATATGAAGTGTTAATGCTCTTGAGAAAACTAAAACATCTATACCAAGTATCTCACATGTAGCTCTTTCAAGATTACATATCTGGCTGATAATTTCTATTCTTTGAGCACTGGATTAAGATGATGATATGATGATTAAATGAATATTATGATACATTACGTAAATGATTTATTTTTATCTCATGGAAAATAATAGGGATTGTAAATGGCATTTAACGCAATAAACTTTTAAATCAGACAAAAGTATTGTCATAAGTAAAACATAATTCCAGTAACGTATTCTCTTAGTTTTCAGTTTGCGTGTAATCATTCATGTGATGCCATGTGATATGATCATATCCTCATAAAGTGAATGCACTAAAAGTCAATAAACACTGATGACATTGGACAGCCATCTGTGATATAACAGAACTTCCTCTCTGACTACAGCTTCATTAACACAGTGAGTCAAACCTGCATCAAAACTTCTATTCAGTTCTTTGTTTTATGTGTTCATTAAAATTCTATTCAATATGTTCAATTCTTTTCAACGTCCCCGAGACATTAGCTTTGAAAACAATACAGATCACAAATACGATGTTTTATATTATATTTTTATGCTCAACAATTCCCTGAAACAGTGAGGTATTGTTGTTTTTAGCTAACATTATATAAACAGGAAATGATGCATATGTTTTCCCACGAATGAATATATGTTGGGAATTAGATTTAGTGCACATTACCAGCAGCAGGACATGGATGTGATGGTGTTACATGTGTGTTATGATAAAGAAAAGTGTCACCCAGCGCAACAATGTGGGTCACTAATGTGTTTTAATTGTATTTTTGGTAACAGTGAAGCTCTATCGCACAGAGGAATAAGGGACACAAAGCTTTACTTGGTAACACAGCTAGCATTAGTTTTTGCTTTTGCCTTATCTTTTAATTATTCTTTGAAGTCTTAATGTGACCAAGAACTCCTAAATAGTTTAAATCCAGTCATAGGGTTTCTTCAACATTCAACCATGGTATGCGATAAAATAAACAAACATCATTCAGGGGCAGAATTTCATGCACATGTGGACACGCAATGCTCATACTCACAATTAAGTAGGCCCAGCTGTAGCAGTGATGCCAGGGCAGTGATGATCATAAACATTAGAAGGCCGCCCCGCCGGCCCATTAGGCCCACAGCTGGGCACAGCGCCATGCAGGACGCCACCGCAATGCCCGCCATGGTGTAGTAGTCTGCATAGAAGTTATGGAACATGGTTGTCTCCTGAGCCTCGGGGTCCATCATGCTGCGGGCAAAGCAGTGGTGGATCCCATAGCCTGTTAGCCTGGGTAAAAACATCAAAGAACACAGTGGCTGAGTAAGGAGGTATCAGTGCCGGAAGTAGGAGGGAAACAAGTGAATGATGAAAGTAAAATAGAGGGAAGGAATGAAACACAAAGGCAGAAGATACAGAGATAAGAGATCTGAGCACATCTATAAGAGGAAGAGGCTTGGAGGAGAGGGAAAAGGAAGAGGGACAATTTAAGGTTTATCACATTTTCTTTCATCTCAAACTTGTGGACTCATGTAAACACTGACTTATTGACACGCAAGCACACGGCCCACAAGCAAACACAAAAACACAGGCAAGCACTCACACCCTTTCCCCTGGTTGTCTAATGTTTCATAAGGACACAGCTCATGTAAAATTTATGCTGACTTGGGGAGTCAGGGACACCGTGCGCTGAGGCAGAGAGCTAAAGTGGGGTCTGCTGAGCTCAAGATGAGGTCTCAAATGGAGAGAAGAGGAGAGATCCCACTGGAGATGAAAAGAGAGCAGCAGCACAAATATGGAAGGGCAAAAGCACCGATAGCTACTGATCAATGCTGTATTGAGCCTCCAGGTTAATTGTGGCATCATGACTGCACAAAATGGCGCGTCTGACTGGCAATGCCTCGCCCCACGCACACATGCTTGCGCACACAAGCACTTCCCTTTTTTTCCTCTCTCAGTTTTGTGATCCTCCCACTCACGTAACTTGACATGTAAGTATCCAAGCAGTTTTCTAAGCCCTTATACAACAAGAAACTTACGAGTTCACGCAGAGCACGACAATATTCTTCCACAGGTTCCTCGTCCCAACCATTTTCACAATGCATGTCTTCTTGGGTTTCTTTTGAAGAGCTCTCTGCAGCTCTGGAAAACGAGCAAACACGTCAATATTAGAGCATGGACAATATCCGACTTCTGAATGCAAACATTTTAAATAGTGTAAGGTACAATAGCAAGTTTCTGCCTCAGTTTCTTTTGGGCACCTGGTCAATGCATAAATGTATTATCAGGGTTTTTCTGGTCTTTATTATTGTGGCAATAATAAGCAACACTACATATAATTCTGTATGACTGAATACAACACAACAAATGAGGACAAACTCAAATAATTATATTGGCCAATATTCCACTTTTTAAAATAAATCCTGCAGTATTTGTATCTAATAATTTTTACACGCAAACTATAATACCTTTGGCAATTACCCCTTAAATTTGGCTTAAGAAGGTCTGTGACAAAGGTATTTACTAAGGTAGGCTATTTAACGTTGAACATTTAGGTTTTCTATCATTTTAAACATACAATGACAACATGAGAAGTCAACTTCATAGGAAGTAGCACAGTCATTTCAATACACTTGCCATAAATATTTCACACAAGTGTTTTAAAAAATAATGCTCAGCCTATCAAAATGTATTTTACCTGCCAATATTTACACAGATTCTGACTGATATCTGTAATATGGTGATATCTGCCTGCTTTTATATCCATCAGGCTCTTGTTAATTACTTCATGTCAAATGGAATTTTCAGGTCAAAGGAAAGTTCGACAGCAGCCTGGGTTCTCTAAGGAGTCAAACAAGGACGCCCCTGATTTACTGCAACCACAGAAAATTCCACATGTATTTTTAATGAGCACGTTTCATCCCACATGACTAGTCTCCCGCTGCTTTGTGAGACAGGTACGACAACACTCACAGAGGAACAGGAACAGTGCCTTAGAGGGCAACACCCCTGAGCCGCAAGTGATATGAGACATGGCGCATGGGTGGATGTTTTGGTATCAGGCTATGGGTTGCCACAGAAACGCACCTTGGCTTTGTGGTGCTGTATGTTCACGTTGACTCAGGCATGTGACAGCATTCCACACCAATGCCTCAAGGTTATCTCTAGCTGTATGACCCAGTCTTTCCAGTGAATCCCCTGGCCAACTACAAACCTCTGAGAAAGACTAACTCTACTGAGATCTACCTCAGGCAAATCACTAACTTTCACTTTCCAAAGATGACCCAATCAGTAGTTCCCAGGGCATCTGCTATGTCTCAGTGCCTGAAAAACTGTACAGCAGTGAGAACATTCAGTGCCTGACACTGTATTTCATGCCGAGCAGTTTAAAGTAGGAAATATTACTGGAAGTGTCGGGGACGGCCAGTTACTATAAAAACAAGAGTGGATACATTAATGTCCATGGCAATGTACTTTTCTCAATGCTGCATCAGCACACAGTCTCTCGCTCCTGAAAAAGTGCAGTCAATTTCACACCGAGTGGTTCCTCTTTGAGCTTTTTCCCAGCAGTGTCACTATTTTTCTAAATGTATTGCTAACTACAGTGAGCTACAGTGGGACAAAGATGGGGAAAAAAATGTATCGCAGCACTGTTAAATCTTAATACAAACGCAATCTGTTACAACACTTAACAAGGGCACAGCTCAGTCTGCTCTTTTCCTGTGCTGGGTCTGAGGGCAGATACTAACGGTTAATCCCACGGTCAAAGTGCCTGACCTGCGTCCATCTGCCGCCCGGCCACCATCATGTCAGCTTATGTCCACCCGCCCAGGCTGTAATGAAATTAATGAACCTTCTAGAGTGTCATAATGTAATATTCAACACCCACTGCTACCTCTGGAGTGGTGTGTTACTATGGTAACCAGACAGGAAACTGATGTAACCTCGTCAATCTGGCTTATTTGGGGAGGTACAGCTGGGGGATACTACAACCAAGAAAAAAGCTTGGAAGATGACTCTGCAGTGAATATTTAAAGACACTGTGACTGTTTGGACCAGCAGTTACATGCAGCAATCATAGATTCAAAATGTAAAAAAGCAGCCTATTAATGTTGGTGTATTCGTTACCTGTGAGGATATTATCAGCATCAAGTTCCATGCTCACTCGGTTTTTCTTTGCTATGTGTCCCATGATCCACTTGGAGCGGCAGTACTGCTGAGTGGCCAACAGCCAACGCAGTGATTCAGGGAATATCCTGCCAAAAAGACGGGGGATGTCCTTGTTAATAAAACAAGAAAAATGAGTCAAAGCTAAATGAATCCACTTCTTAAAAGGATGAGCGGAATCTCTTCCTTTCTTTTTGTTAACAGGGGTGTCGTTTCAACACTTCTATGTAAAACTGAAAGAGGAAAAGACAAAAAACCCTAATGGTAAGCTAAGATTATAAACTGTATCCAGCTTCACTCAAGATGCTCTCATATACCTCGCATACTAACCAGGATGTCTTAACAGTGGGGACAAGTGGGGACAATACATTGCATTTATATGCACTGCATATAAAGTTTTGCAGTTTCATGCACAAATTATTTTTCACTTTCGTTAACATTGCAAGGAAGAGCATATGATGAATTCTTATCATAATCCACATTTGCATACCATAGGAGTGTACTATTGGCTTTCTGTGTGCCCTTCTAGTTACCCCTGCTTTAATTTGTTAGGCTTTTTATCTGGCATATGTGTTGATTTGAAAACAGTCAGCAAAAACAGTGTCACCTTTCCCTCCGTGGGTTGAATTTTCTCTCAAACAGATGTCTGCGCAAGTAAAAGTGCATGACTCATGATCTTACACTGGAGTGGTTTTAAGTTTTGTTTTGTTTTTTTTAACCCAAATCAGCAAACTTTGATCACCTGCAGTGCTGAGCTCTTCAGCCTAATCAGCTGTATTTCTAAATTTGCAGAGTCAGCCACTTTATCACTGATGAATCCAGTTTACGCCCATAAACACTATCTTGCTTAATCAAGAAAGTCAACGTGGGTCCATGCTTTTGAAACTCCCAGTGTCCTCTTGGAGGGCTGACGGGGGCTGAGCTCAAGCTCACTGATGTATTTGTGTATCTCAGCAGTGGGTGATGTGTGGACAACTCTATTTTCTGTGTGGAAAGAGCTACAGTGTTGGCTAGTTTGAGTTCTCTACCCAATGTCCAGTAATGTCTGTGTGAAATATCAATTCCACAATCTGCTTTATGTCCTTCATTCTTTTTCAGCTTATTCATTCATCAAGGCTTAAGGGGCTATGCTGATGTATGCTTAATGTTTCTGACTCCTGCACTGAATCCAAAATCCCCATCAGCCCCATATCTGTTCTGCTCTCTGGTGCTACCCTGACTGAAGTCCAGTATATCTGTACTTGTATTGATGTCTGATCAGATTAGTGACCACTTTTAACTGTTTCTGTGTGGAAACTCCCATTGTTCTTAAAGTAGACCAAGCCAAGGCCTCTGATACTCCGTGATAAAAATCTATATTCCTCGTTTTTCTTCTGCTGACTTTGTGCACGTCAGCAGTGCTGTGGAGCACTGTGCATCATAGTCAAATAAATGAAAGTGAATGTGCAAGTATTTACTGCCTGAGCTTTAGCAAAAGTGATTGCAGTCATGGTAGAGGTCACTGCAAATGAGTTAAGGAAAAGACATTACTTTTAATTCAGCTGGGAATTCACTGCTAAAAAACCTCCTTGGAGGTAAGACCTTATTCACTTCACCCACGTAAGTCTGAGCATTGTTGGTTTAACAAAGTTTATTTAAGACCATAAACACAGTTTTTTTTTGCTTATAATCTAATATGTTTTACTGCAGGTGACACCGGATATTATAGCAGTATGCAAGAGCCTCATGTTGAATTTAAACTGAAAAACACCTTAACTTCAACAGAATAACAAAAATAAAAGATTGTTTGGAGGATCCATGGAGTCCTTTTCTTACCAGATGTAGGACAACATCAGCAGGAGGGGGCAGATGATGACAGCTTGTAGTACCTGCCAGTCACGACAGAGGTAAGCCACACCGGGCATCAGCAGCTGACCACCCAACATCACAAAACTGGCCACCATGGTCATGGAAAAACGCCATCCTGGTAGGCACAGCTCAATCCCTGGCAGAGAGAATTGGCAAAAAAAGGGGAGAGCATATGTCTTATTAGCTTATCTGCAATGGATAAAGACAGAATGAGCATGAGCCTGTGTGGCAAACAAGGCAAATACCACAATTTTATAATTACTTGTCAATACAGCAGGGGTTGAACTAGCTTCTACTGAGATCAAACTTAAGTGACACCTCAAGTGTTAACTAAGTGGAGATTTACACATCATTAAATTAAAAACAGATTGTATCAGATAAAAAAAAAAAGATTATTAAGTTGAGATTTGTTGTTACAAGATGAGTATTTACATCCAGTAAGTGAGGTGGAATTGCTGCATGACTACATGCATGCATGAAGTAACCGGCAACACCTTGGCTCGTTAGCCCCCTAACTGACCTGTTTATGATGGAAAAATAAAAGCGAGAATATGGAAAACATGTGACCCAACAATGGATTGTAAATGAATTCATTCACAAATAATCATAATCATTAAGATGAATACCGCTGAATTTGAAAAGCTTATTTTTACATGGATGTATTTGCTGAATAAAACAAAATGATTAACTTACAAAGCAATGGCGGCCACACTTATTTTTACGTTCTGGAAATTATGCTACAGTAACATCTAGTTTACATAGCTGATTGCTTTTGATTGGACAATGCTACAGATGATTGACTTAATTGTTTTTATGGTGGATGGCATTTAGTAAATTACTAGTTCGACAGGAGAGACTTTACACACACTCAAACAGGTGCTGGAGCTGCCCAGTCTATGAGTATTTATGTAAATACAACAAGGCTTCTGAACAGTTGCCAATTTTTTTCCCTCATGCTGACAGAATCAGGGGTTGATGAATCAACCATCAAAACAGAGCACCACCTCTGACTAGGTGAGGCAGACAGGCCAGAACATGGATCTTGACAGTGATGGTGACACTCGGTGAGAGCGAGGTTCTGATGAAACACCAACATTATTCACAATCCACTGTGTTATGATTACGACTGTGTTACTGCTGTGACTTTTGGAGGAAACTCTTGATATTTGTTTACACTTGTTTAACTCAACCAGAGCAGGTCATACCCCAGTTACACAGGGAATGTGCATTGTTTAGAGTGAAAGCATCAAGTGTATCTGAAGATACAGTGTATCTGGAATCAGTCAGGTCAGAGATACACTTAATGAAAATTATCCTGACATTTTTAAAAACATGGCTGCTAGTTTCATCACCTCAAATGTAGGGATTTCCAGCTTTTCTGTTAAATATCAGTACACATTGTGTCTCTTTAGTTTTGGGACTATTGGTTAGACAAAAGAACAAATTTAAAGACATTTTATAAAATACATTATACTACTGATTGATTGTAAAATTGCCATTTTGTTCTTGTGTCAAAAACAAAGTCACAGTGCATGTCAGATTTTGTGCTATTAAATAAAGTGCAATGAATCACCACATACAGTTGTTGTTCAGAGACAGTAGACAGACCAAGACAGTAGGCTGCTGTGAGAGTGAACTAACTAGAAAGAGGTTCCTTGTACTCCATTCTCCTCTATCAGAATGGCACTGATTCATTCACCCAGCCATTAGCATGCACACCACACTGGCAGCCAGCAACCACAGACAGTCCAGCCCTTTAGTTACTGCAGTGGAGAGGATGGCTTCACATCAAGCCATAGAAAGTGAACAGTACTGTAATGCTGCTATTCTCACACTGCCCAAATCTTTTGTCCTGCCTCATTCATCCTTTTTTTATACATCACTTTTTTTCCTAATGGGTCCTTTCTGCTGCCCAGGAATGTGAACAGTCTCCAGATGGGCCTTTCAAGGTGACAAGGCCAGCATAATACAGTGGGTGTCAGCAGTCCCGCTTCATTCCAGTGGAAAAGACCGGAATTTCAATTAGGACTTGCCCCCTTCTGAGGACATGAATAATGCTCTCTGTTCACAGACACTATCGCAGCTGGAATGACAAAGCCAATGAGCTGAGAGCAGGGCGATGGGTGCAAGACCTGCTGAGTTTGAACCAACTAACCTCGAGACCCCTTTCTCTGTGTGTAGAAAAGTAACGGTTGGCTGGATATGGACTGCATGGGATTTTAATTCTTCGGTTATGTATAAGGCATCATGTGCACTGAACAGGCCACTTCATTGCGACCAGGAAAAAAGTACACCCTGTGGTGAGCTGTGAGAAAAGTACACACAGTGACAAAGACCATAGATGCAGTAATATAAAGATAAGAAAATAGGTGCGAATTTGTATAAAATATGGCACATGTTCTGTAGATGGCACTGCAGAATGAGCACCAAAGTTTCTGGAAAAGGAGGCCTGAGCTCCTTACTCCTGCTGACCCTAATCCTCCACAACCCACTAGATCAGCACACCCACAATGCCCTGCTGCAGACTGTGTTCCACTGACATAATCTACCACAAACTATTCTGATGTAACATACAGGCATCTGGCCAAAGATGCCAGCCTCAGGATCTCTGAGGTGACAAGACAAGTGGAACAAAAATAGATACATTTAAACGCACTGGGACACATACTGTACAGCATGGAAGTGACATCATCAATGGTCGAGCCAATAGCCAATTAATACTGATGATAATCCCAAAAGAAGCTTTGGCTGATTTGCTGACATTGGCAAAATAAGAATATGAATAAGACTCTCTGGCGCTCAGTGCTGTAGCTCACTAGCCTTCTGTCAAGTACGCAGCTCAGTCAAGGAGGTCCATTGTTTTACAAGTGAAAGAGTTTGGTTGACCACTAAAGGCACTCAGTGCAGCCACTCCCTGTACCCACAGGCTAATGTCATGACCTTTCACTGGTCACATGAGGGCCATATGCCATTATTTTCCTCCCTATTCCCGGCCACTGAATCTGTAATGCATAACCTACTGCTAAGAAGATCCTGTGGTATGTCTCTAGCTAGTAGGTTTGTTTGCTGAGACTAATTTTTATGGCACAATTATAATTTATTTTTAGCAGCACCTGCAGTTGCTACACAGTCCTGTCTGGAGCTACAGGCCTTCTTGCGGGTGTCACAAGTTAAAGTGTAGCTGTTGCCATCCTTCAGCTGTGTCCCCTCTTCTTCTGCCACGTTATTTTATAGTTATGCTTTACATTTCAACAGAAGATAATCATATAAAAACTTGTGTTAGAAAGTCAATGCCATGATGGAGCAAGGTCTTGGGCCTTTGTTAGAGAAACTGAGGACATAAGTGGAGTGGTCTTCTCTAATATTGGCATGTGAAAAGTTACCACTAATGGTCAATCATTGATATTCTGGGTATACATCTGCAAGAACAAACTAATTACTCCGGCCAATAACCCCCAAAGAACGCTCTAAAGCGAGATTCTACAGTATTTCTTTTCTTGTCTTTGTTGGTGATTGTTGGTACACCAATATCCTGAGGTATCCCCCCTTCTTCCAAGTATTGAGAAGGGGCTATTGACTAAGAATAAGGTCAAACTCATTGATTAGTCCCTTGTCTGGAGCTGCAAGGAATGCCAAGTAACCCCAACTAGCCACAGGCAATCTCCTTTGATCTATGTGTGCCGAAATTCTCAACAACTGAACCAAAAGTAAAACCCCACAAGAAGACTATTTTCCTTTGATTTGTTTGTGTGTAAGTGTCTTTGTACATCCAAACTAACCCCCCACCATACGATTCCCAACCCCCTTTCTCCCACACACAGAAAAGCAGATAAAAAATGGACACACATTGACTGACGCACAGATTAGCCTATTCTTTCCAGAGACAGATTCATCAGTTTGCAGCAGCATTCCTCTTCTTTTTACGTTAATCAAAGGAAAGTGCAAAGGTTACACATACTGATTTTGCCAGTCCCTGAACTTCACTCAGGAATTTGTAGTGTGATAGCCTGAGGTTATGTCATGCAATGCTCCTCATAAACAAGGGGTTAAAATGATACCACTCTGAGCCAACTAGAAGACCACCATTATATCATCCAGTCTGCTTTTAAACAGAAAAGTGGTCTCCTAAAATAAAAAAAGAAAAAAAAAACCACAAATGTAGGATATACATGTAGCTCAGTGTGTGAGGCGAGGAAGTCTGCTTAGCAACCAAAACTGCAAACTCTGCACAAAAAGGAACTTTAACCCTACTAGGGGGAAAAAAAACTCTGCACCTTAACCCATTTATCAGGAGACAACTAGAGCGGATTATGGGGAAGGATGAGGACGGGTCAACTTGTGTATCATGGAAAATACTTTTCTTTGACTGAAAAGCATTAGCTCTGTGTACACAGTCCACAGTCTGTACCCCACCCCGCCTCTCTGTATACTTTATTAATCCTTTTCAGACTATTCTCAAGATTCAGAATGAATAAAAACTGGCCTCAGCAATGTCCAATCTGATGGCAGCACAAAATCTCTGTGGTAGTGTGAGGTGGACCTATCTGTTGTCCTCAGGAGGGCACAGCCATATGATGGGAAATGAAAATCTTCTCTCTTCTAAGTCCAGATCTGGCACGCACCACTCAGGTCAGGGCAGACCAAGCAATATCCATCAATGGCAAGGACACAAACAGTTAAAACACAGAGCGCAAAACAGGCGGGGAGAGGAGGGAAGCAAACAAAGCATGCTGCCTGTCAAACTGTACCAACAAACGGGAATCTGACATTAACACAAAGGAAGCCATTTACACAGATAAATACACACTGAGCTTCCATCTTTCTGTGCTGCCCCTTGTGCCTCATGTGTGCAGAGAGATTAATGCCTGCGGTTTCATGAGGGCACCACAGAAAGCACCTCATTGCAGAATAACACAGTGACAGGAACAGGGAAGAGGATCAGACTGGCCTGGCCTGGCTGACCTGACATAACGCAGCATAGCACTGCAGTATCCTGTCCAAATAATTTCACTACCATAAGGAAGGTAACACACACACACCCACACAGAGCTGTGGAGCACAAATGACTATACAGTCTAATGGATGACAGGTCAGATGAGTCGATGTAATGTTAGTACATGTTGTTAGTACATGTTGCAATTCCCATAAAAAAGAGGAAACGGTCTCAAATGCCCTTACTGTGCTCTGTTTGTAAACTGCTTCATTTGCACACATTCTTAAAAATAGGAAGAAAATTGCTGAGTATGACACAGAGGTAATTTTATATTCACTCACTTTATATATATCCACATGGTCTGTGCACATACACACATACTGTAAGGTGACCATTTAATCTGTGTATACCACAGCACTGATCTCTTACTACTATCACTACAAGTGTTTAGCAATTTACTGCAAACTCCTGCTGTATTAGCATTTAGATTTATATGAATTTTAATTTTTTTTAATCATGTATGTTCAAGATAACTAAATGTCATGTATTTCAGGCTGTGCTGGTGGGGTTGTAAGTCAAGGGACGGTCCATGTCAAGCTTGACCTGATTTGTTCTGAAGTATCACATGAGCAGAGGAAAACTGAAATGTATATTACTGTTGAGATGAATGTTTGAAACGTTGAGGACCGTGTCCTTGCTGAACTGGGGTAGTAACTAACACATGCACAACGAGGAAAGTCAAATTATAACTTTAACCCCTATCACAAAATCTTGAATATAAACTGTTGTGGAAAAGTGCAGCAGAGTGAAATCATGCCATTCATCATCATATTCTATGTACTCCCCTTCTCTGTAAAATGCTTTCTTTATGTGTGTGTACTTGATGACTACCCATAGTTGTCTGGTACATGTAAAAAAGGAGTGACAGCAAACACTACCCACACAATCAATACAGTCTGAGTGGGCGTGTCAGCAGCAATATTACCATATTGACATGAATATAAGACAACTTCCTTTTTGTCTTCCTCAGAAATGACACCTGCTAAGGTGGGGTCATATAACATCCATGGACTGGACATTAATGTGTGTCTGTCCCAGATGTGCCTAGTTTCCAAAAGCAGTGACTGAAAATATCAACTAAATAAAGCCTCGTTGGGACAACAAAAATACTTGATGCAGTTATCCAGAATTCAAAACAAAACCACTGCAAAAAATCTGCTTGGAAACAAGATCATTTTAGTGCAGGGAGCCGTTCCATTGTTGTTATAGGAGACGTTTTCTAAATGAGTTTTGTGTTGGTTAATATTAAATTGGTGACATGACCATTCAGTGCCAATCACTGTCGTTTAACAAAGCTTGTTTAGTTTATTTATGTGGTAATGATTTTACACAAAAAAAACAATGTCCCTACCATCCAAAAAGATCAGTGTACAGAATTATCACATTTTCAAGTTTCCTAGGCCTGTAAATGTATGTTATGACTAGGCCTGTTCACTTGAATGCTGTTGATGCTTGACAATACAATAGAAACCAAACCAGGAGGAAACTTGCTTTTTAGTGGAAGGCCAAAATGTACGATTCTGGGAAATATGCAATATTTGTGCATGTACAAATCAAGAAGGAAACAAACCTTAAAAGAATGCACCATTCCTTACTGAAATATAGGAAGTGACACTTTGAGCTGACCATTAGCGTGAGTTTGTCCCATAACATCCTCCTTTAGATCATCTTCTATAGTCATGAGCATGTATGTCAAAGGTTGCTGACGGAAAAGTCACAAAGCTCTTTCTGATGCGCGACCCGAGACTGTGACAGAATCATGTGGTATGTCTATCCTCTGTCTGCCTCTCTGTTCGTTTCTCTCTCCCTCTCTATGTCTACTCTATGTCTCTCTCTCTCCCTACAAGGCTCCTCTCCCACACACCCATGACATGTGTAGGCTTGCCACCTCTGATTCAGACATGGAAAACAAGCAAGAACTCCACTACCGATGAGTGCAGAGACATTTGCTCTTTACTGTAAGACAATTATACAGACCTCTCAAAGCAAACATCCTCCCTTTTAAAAACATTTAGAGGTTGCTTTCAGGAAATTAAAAGGTGTGAGATAAAAACCATTAAGCTCATGCATACACCCAAATGCATGTGCTCAAAAAAAACTCACTTT
This sequence comes from Datnioides undecimradiatus, assembly GCA_008933995.1. NCBI lineage: Eukaryota > Metazoa > Chordata > Actinopteri > Lobotiformes > Datnioididae > Datnioides > Datnioides undecimradiatus. Next base: position 2,478,308 of record WARS01000032.1, on the reverse strand, counting down.
AACCCACATAGTACTTTCATCACTACAATACTGCTAAACAGATTGTGTCTTGTGTAAATAAGTACTTCAAACTGGGGGGGAAAGCAATTTATGTCCTAGAAAAGCATCTGATACTAGCCTCAAATGGCTGATGTGGATGCATGATATAACTTGTGTAAACAAAAAGCAAGCTCTGGCCCACTGCCCCAGAACACAATCACCTCGTCTCAAGCTGATCACAAAATTCTCACACAAACCCCCAGCACAGACAGTTAGCATGACTCAGCAAGCTGAAGTGCAGTGTGTGTTTGTATGTGAGGGGGGTAATGGGTGAGTGTCAGGGGTTGGGGTGTGAGTTTACAGTAAAAACGCAATAGCGAGCAGTACAATGATGCTGAGCTATATAGGCACTATGGAAACCTTGCCTGTCCTGCCTGCTGTTGTGATGCTAAAGAGGCTAGCATGCACAAACAAACACACACACACACACACACTGGGGTATAAACAGTAGCGCTGCATCAGATCACTTTCTATAGCTATTGGCTTTGCTCTTTTGCTGTTTTACTTTGGAGCCAATGTACAGTAGATCAATGTAGCAGAAAGATGCATTAGCCTGGTTTAAGCAGGGCTTAGTGCTAACATACAGAAACAATCATTTGCGGTGGTGGTGCAACTGTATCACGTTGCCTCTTAGGCTGCCACTCTTCAGAATCAGAGTTCCTCCATTCCTTTAACATTAGTTGCTAGTCCCCGTTCTGTCCTTTTGTCTGAAACCAGCACACCAGCAATTATCTTTTCCAGTTTTTTTTCTTTCTCTCTGTGGCAGTTAGCGTATAAGTGTCACATCATATCAGCCATGTAAGGACCAGCGGTGGGCCTGACTTCGACAGGTCATTCTGGTGGAACGGATTGTAGCTGTGCTCAAATTACTCTACACTCTTAAAAGAGGCTCACCCATATCCTGAAACTGGATGGATTTTCTGATTGATTCCATGTCCACAATGAGGTAACATACAGCAGTGTGAGGAAGGTGATGCCTTCTAATTACTGCATTACCATATTCAGAAGGATGTAAAAGGTCTGTCAAACTAAACAGATTGCACATATCATACTGGTACTTTCAACATTAAAATCATGGTATAAAATGGCACCCAGTCTTTAAGATCCATCAACTAAGACTTAATTGCACATGGACTGATGGGAAAGGGGGGATTAGTGTAAAGTCTCCGGTGCAAACACAACCGAAGCTGGGATTTGGCTCTGACTTTCCTTTGTAAGCAGAGTCAAACAAAGCAAGCCACAAAGAAGGGTCATGTGGTTCATAACATTACATGCAGAACTGTCATATGACTGACACAGTGTTAGGAGCACAACAAGGAATATTAGCTAAAATCTCATGCAGACAATTTTCATGCAAATGCAATAATAACCTGAAACAGAATGCCTTAAAATAAAACCACTGATTCTCTCCAGTAATGTGTTATTGAACGATTGCATTGCTCCTTTCAGAGCAGCTCTTGTGGAGTTTTGTCAATACAGAGTGGCTGCAGGGTAAATAGCATGTGACAGAGGGCACACATGAGCCGAAATAAGGGTGGCGATAAAGCAACACAAAACCTATACAAACATGCAAAACTCCAGCCAACATCTGTCCAGCTAAGCACTGCTCAAGTTGATTTGAACGATATTGTACTACAGCAGGACAGGACTATTATTTACAAAGAATCATAAGGACACGTTTGATCAGTGAAAATAGCACACATGGGGAAATAAATAAAATAAGCACCCAACTGAAAAGGAAAACCCTGAAACAAGTTTAAGATGAGTGGCTGACTGCTCATTTTGTGATTGATAAATGAGGAACCAGTAGCTAGGCAGTAATTGCCTGTTTCAGCCTCAGAAGCAAGTTCAGAAGCAAGAAAACATGAAGAACTTGTGTTTGCGGTTGACACAAATGGATCAACATGGACTGTCTAACCAGACTCCACAATCCTGGTCACAGTATTAATTGCTGGGCTTTCACATGTCAGGGCCAGCACAGCTAGTCACATTACCTCTTTACATTCCTATGAGTCTACAGAAACAATAAACCTAATATTTTAGATATCTTGGTGAGTTCTAGCCAACACATGCATTGTTCACCCACTTGAGCATGCTTGCAGAGGGAAAGGTGTTTGCATTAACCTTTCATAAGATGACAGTAAAATGAAAAGAATAGGCAGTTCGTGACTACTTGATTTACTTTGCATTCATTGTACTGTAGTTCTATAGATTGTATTTGCCATTCTACCATATAGGCTACAAACAATGTGAAAATAGGGTTGAGAGCAAAAGATGGAGGCAAGGAGGGTAAACTAGAAAAGGAAGTGGAATACCAAAAGTTAAAACTAGAGACAGATTAATGAGAAGGAAGTAAGGAGGAGGACATGTAAGGGAAAAAATAAATCTTTAGCCTGACTCAAAATAATTGGACTCTCGACACAAATGTAGTTTATTCAGAATGCAGCCGTGATACATCACAGCTCAGCTGCTGATGAAACCATCAGATACATTCAAATATCGTTTCCCTTTTATCAGTCAGAAAGGTTAAATACTGCTGAGCTGCTCTGGCATTCAGCTGTATGCAATTGGCATATGATTTATGCTTTAAGATGCCTATTTAATTCTGCCTTCACTTCAACAGCACATTGAACTGTTCACTGCACCACCATGCAGAGCAGATGTCAGATGAATCTTATCTTTAACAATGGCTAATGCATTAAACTGAACTTATTAATTCAGCCAATTAATATTTTTTTCTCTTCTCTTCTTCTGTCATTTGATTCTATTAATCTCAAGCTCAAGTTTCCAGGATGAACAGTGGATTCAATTGGATAAAAGTTGAAAATCAAACAAAACGTAGCTTGTACAACCGAAGAGTAGAGGAATAATGACTGTGAAAAATGATCCAGCCATGCCACCACCTCCTGTTTGTTTTCCAACCGCCAGGTTAAGAACCACTGATTTACTGAACCATAAACTCTGGGCTAATGTGAAAACAATGGAAGCAGATGTCAAGTTCATTTAAATTTGATACGACACCATACTGTACAACTTAACTCCACCCTTTTTGCCTCCTTCTGTCCCACCCTCTTTCCTTTGTCCCAGCTGCAGACTAAACGGTCCTTCTATTTTTGGAGGGCGACAGAGCTTTTCAAGGTACACAGTGTGGAGTAAATTGGAATGACAAGGACACTGTGGGCCCCTTCCTTCATCATCATCATTTCACCCTTGCTCACTCCCCCCTCCCCATCTTCCCTTCCCTCCACTTTTTGCCAACCTCCATCTGCACTGGTCAATTACTGTGGCCAAACAGGCTTTTAGGGCTCCATCGCTGACACCAGAAGGTGCAACAACTCCATGGCCAATTATTAGGATGCTATCAAAAAGCCCCCCCACCTCCCATGCGACATTCCCACAGAACTAATCATTTAAACCTTTACTGTGCAGAGAGAAGGTCACATCAACGAAGAGGATTCATCTTTAAGAACATTAGAGTCTCTACCGCCAACCCACTCTGCCGTTATCACATTATTGATTAGCAGTAACTAGGATTAAAATCTTAGGAAAGGACGTATGCTGGAACACCTAAATGAAAATGAAAGAGTTCACTTCAAGGGTAAGGGGGCCTGGTAGTCGTTCTGTAATGAGGATTTATCCCGACAATTGCAGTCAGTATAATAAATGTTAGGGGGTCAATGCAACACAATTACTCTTCTTTTAGCTAAATGCTACCCTCAGCTAGAGACAAGAATTAAAGTAGAATAGGTTTTTGATTAGGTGTGTCTGGTTGTAATGAGAGCTGCATCACTGGGTGGAAACAAAGGACTTAGAGTGGGTGGATGTTACAGTGCTTAAGCATTGAAAAGCACATAATAAACATGTATATTCATCCCATTAATTTTGTATTTAAGTGAGCCAAAAATCTGAATCAAGAAAAAAACTTGACTCCATAATGTAAGGCATTTTTATATGTCTTTATTTGCAATGATAAGGTGTTTGCAATATTTAAATATTTACCCAACCTGAACCAGGAACACTATCTGCAGTGTAACAAGAGCTGCTCCTAGTTCATAGACAAACAGCCAAATCCCAAACAAACCAGTTTGGTCAACAGGTAAGTCATCACAACACCAATGAAAGAAGCCTGCATGCTGAATTGCAGCTGAATTATGGCTGCCATTCCTCATCAGCACTTCTGACTCAGGTTTCAAACAAAATGTCTCTGCTTCTTTAACAAGCCATGCTTGTAATCCATGCCAAAAACAAGACAAGTACAAGGGAACACACTCAGTGTTTTCCTAAGTATGTACATGTACTGATTGTCCAATGCCAGCAACAAATAAGCATGGTTGGTCTGTCAGGATTTGTTCACAGGATTTGTTCAAGTGATGTGCATTAAACTATATTCTGTATTAAAGGAGTTTGGAGGGTCACACCTTTTTATTTTTGTGAAAACTTTCCAATACTAAAAAACAAACAAGCAAAATATAATGCATTAAAACAGTGTGTGGCAAATGTAACCACGCCCAGCATACTATTACCAATTGTTGTAACCCAGTGTTACTGCCAAAGCCAAGGAGCTTTGCTAACTTCATTACTGTTGCATATTGTTGGATTACAAGTAAAAACTACATATAAAAAAACATGGGGTTATTGTTTAAAACCAGTCAGCTGGAAACATTTAAAAGTCGGTTAGAGGAAGAGCTTTCAACCAAATCTCATGCAAAATCTGTTTGCAGAATTTAGCTGCAGGCTAGAAATGCGAGTATTGCTTTCGTGTCATTCTGTGTAAAATCTAAAAGGTACTTAGATTTTGCAATGTTTACTTGACATTTTGATAGACTTACTGAGGACGTAGAGAGAAAGGGTAATCCCTGCCAGGCAGAAGCCTTCAAAGAAGCGCAGGGTGCTGAACATGGGAACGTTGACAGAGAAGGCCACAGTCAAACCAAACACCAGCATGAACAGCACCGATATGATCAGCACTGGGTGGCGGCCAAACCTATGGAGTAAGGTTAAAATTATTTTTTGACTACAGACACTTTAAATGTGAAAAATATGATACATTCGTAAATTAGACTTCATATTGTGCAATGACTTAGTCAAAAGTCTTACCAGTCAGCAAGGATGCCAAACACCAGGTATCCAAAGATGGAGCCCACCAACAGAGAAAACTTTGCAATGTGGACTTTCCATGCTGAGTCACACACCAGACTCCACTGCAGATACAAATAGACACAGGCATTAGTTCTGAGAAATGTATGCTTGGCACAAATGTGACTGGTAAATATAATTTTTTTGAGGATGAGATATTTTTTTATCTGTTGACTCAAACACTTCCACTTCACAGGTTTTATGGGGCATTATTACCAGTCAAAACACATAACACTGAAATATGAGAAGGATACAGTCTGTAACAGAAGGGCTTCTTGGTATTTCATCTGATATCAACAATGATATGATATTCTTCTAGCAGTTACCTTTCATTTGTTAACTGTTTCTCCAATTTTCTTTATATGTATTGCAAGAACAAGTCAAATTTTAAGTGATTTCCCATTTAACTATTAGTCTTTAAGCTCAATGGTTCCAAAAATAACAGACTTGATGTGATGTTTTAGAACTTCTCTTATCTGATTAGTAATTCATTATTCTTTACCAATATGTTATTTAGCACAAAAAAAAGACTGTCCTGAAAATAGCGATTCTGCCGACAAGCTGTGTAAATTGTGAAAATGAAGCACTGGAGTTTTTAATGTTTATGCAAAGCCCAAATGATGTATTTGCCTTACACTGCCACCAGAAGAAGGCTGGAGAAGCTTATTTGTCCTCTGCAAATCAACATCATGCGTTAAATTATCTCCTATTTATGCCAATCATTGTCTTGGTCAAAAATCATTACATGCACATAAGATGACATTTCTTATTTTATTATTTATTCAAGCCTCCCCTGTTGTGTGTCGAAATGCTATGCAGCAAAACAGACACATTTCAGTCTTTTTACTTTCCTCTGTGAGCAAAACCTTTCACTCAAGCAGCAGAGGGATTCCTGGAGTGCAAAAAATGCCTTGTGCACCTGCTTTTGACTCAAACACACCATTTTTCCCCTCACAACAATGGTGCCAAAAAAAATGGAGAAACTCAATAAGACAAAAAATTGAACCCCAACTTCCACTCCCACTGAAATCACCACTTGATCGTCCCAGTTGAGCAGATGATCCTGAGAGGATCAAAAGATGAATTTCAGTGAGGAGGTGGATATTAGGGGTCTTTTGGCACCATATGCCTCCCAGCTGTCTGTGCTGACAGAAGCAGCAGGAAGGAACAGACAGGGGCGTGGTGGCTATAGCAGGTGCATAGTGCATGGGAGGCTGATCAACACTGACCTTAACTGTGCCTCTTTTATAAACCAAACAGCAAGATAACTTCAGATTGAAATACAAAAATAATTACTATAATAAATATGGAAACATATAATAATCATCATATTTTCATATCATCATATTTTTTTCATGCAGGCAGCTCAACCCCATTTTGCAAAACAACGTGTGGTTTATTCTGACATTTTTCTCCGAGGAGCTCTAACCTCTCATAACCTCTACCATAGTGACTCGTGCAGAATGGAACGCTCCAGGATTACCCAGAGCCACCCAGTCATCACATGATCCAGGCATGCCACTCATTCATGGTTTCAGTATCGATGTCAGCAGAGAAAAAGACAGAGGGAGGGAAACAAGTTCCTGTTGCACAATCACTGCAAAAGCAAGGGTGCTAAAAAATAAACACTAAAGCTGCCCTCACACAGGTCTGTGACAAACCAGCATATACACTGAAATTAAACCTTGAGTCTGCGATTATGCAAGGACCGGCACTGCACAGCTGGATGACAGTGAGTTGACTGTGCAGAACTCACTGCTGCGGGTGACCACAGACAGATGACCAAGGCTGTAAAGTACCAACATATGAGCATTCCCGAGTCACATGCCACAGATACTGCAGCTGTGTCATACAAGTGCTAAGTGCTGTTAAAACGTGGAGCCAAATGGGCCACATACGGCAGATTTTAATAGCCACAGTATCATAATGTGTTTTATTTAAAAGCATCACTTTGCATGTATTATTAACCAGGTTATCTCTCCTGGCGAACACTCTGACCAAGCTCATACACACCATCATTGATGAGCATCCACGTTGCTATTAGCACAAGAGGAAAGTCTCATAGCAGAGCAAAGAAATCCCAGGTTACTGCGATTCAGTGAAAGCATGAGTCAAAACCACATAGCTTGTCTGCTATGCCCCTATTATTTCTGTCAGTTGCTCCCTTGCTATTGTCCTGCTCATTTGGGAGTAATGAGATGGAAGCCAGTGTGTAGGGTTTAAATCTATTACAGCTGACAGAAAATGCATGAACAACGAGCGTCCAAAAGCAAATCAGTTCATATCCCCCTGGGTGTCTGCTGACCCCTCTCTCTCAAACAACTGGCCACCAATGATTGGTGTACACCAGTGAGTCTCATTAGCGCCGATGAAGACGCTCTCAACTACAGCTGCACATTTCTGCACTCGTTGAACTACAGAGTGGTGGGTGGGGAGGGGGGTTCAAAGGAGTGGGAGCAGGAGAGGGGAAAGAGAGGGAGCTGGAGGAAAGCACAGGAGAAGGGAGAAATACAGGATTATACAATGTAGAAAAAGAACATTTAAATAGATGTACAGCAATGAAAAGAGTAAAGAAAAGTATAGGAAAGGATAACAGGCTAAAGAGAGGGGGATATGGATGCTTAAAAGCAGTGAGGAGAAGGCAGAAAACACATGGAGAGACTGCTGCATAGTTACTGCCTAGCAACAGACCGTCACCGTGGTTATCAGACTCTTTCTGCTTCCAAGTGCAAGTTTTGGCATCACTGCCTCAGTGTAAGGGGTCGAACTCCTATAATGTGGTGGTAGCTTATGTGCGAGCTAAAGAGAATAGCACAGGACTTCAAATAAAGGGACAAGCAAAAAGATAAATAAATGACATATATTTACTTTCCAAGAAATCAACAAGGAAACAATATGCAGATATATGAAATTGCAGATGTAGCCTGGGGGACTTATGGTATGAGAGCATGTTTATGTTTTCTAGGTGTGACCATGTTTCGAGTAACTGTCATTCAACTGTAGCATCGGAACTACACAATACGGAAACTGGAAAAACACAAACGTGTTTGACAAGATGGCTGATGGCAGCTAATTTTTTCATCGACTAACAGTGACAGATGGTGAAACAACAAAACTTTGTCAATTATTCAGTGCCTCTTTTTGTTGACAGTCAAGACCCATAACTACACATCTGTCACTGAAGAGGCCCGATATTAACGACTGACCAACACTCTTACAGCTTGAATTCTGTCACACAATTTTATTTAAAAAAAAATGAAAAAAAACTTAAACCACTGGCGTTGGTCGAGAGACCCCATAATGTTCACCCCTCCCTGTTACAAAACAGCACACTTATCAGAAACAAGCCCGCAGCGCACACACACACACAGGGCCTCAACACAGTTTTATCTTTTAGTCACAAGCATCTTTGAGTGGCTGTCATTGTGTGCTGACTGGGTATCTGCAGTGGGGGTCATCGCCTTTCGACAGCTGAGACCATTTCAAAGTGTCCCACACTGATCCGAGGTCTGTGGAAGGAGCCAACCAGCTGGGTAAACAGTATGAAGGGACACAGAGCAGAGAGGCCTGCATGGGTGTTCAACTACAGTATCATCTTTCAGATCTATGGGTGTGCAACCTCCAGCACAGTGATACTGGGCCTGGGTGTACCCACAAACGTGCTTTTACAACATATCTTCCTTATCACTTACATACAATACTCTAACCTACATTCTAAGAAAAATGCTAAAAACTGGCAAGAAGCCCATTATTTCACTTAATTACTTGATGAAATGTCCAACCTCACATCTTAAAATGTTTTAATTGCTTATGTTTTTTTCGATAAACTGTCTGATTAACTGACTAGGCAATTTAAGTGAGTCAATTATTAATCAAAAATGCATGGCTGTTTCCAGCTTCCATTCCATTCACAGATTCAATTTAAGTGGAACATCTTTGGGGTTTTGACTGTTTTGTCAGAGTTTCGGACAAAATAATCAACCTAAAAAACAACAACATGCTCTGAAGGAATGCTTTTCTGATATCATATTAACTACACAAAATTAGAAACAGCTTGAACGCAGGATGCTGTCATAGTTTTGCACCAGTTGCTGAAGTTAAAATGGGAATTCCACATTCACTTTAAGATGCTGAAATCATCATTAATCACTGTCTTTGATCGAAATACAAGAACCAAATTTTCACAGGGATCAGTGTCAAGGTTAATCTTTGCATCAAAAGACATTCTCAGGCCACTATTTAGATCTGCCTCTGCAGCTGCTACCCATCTGAATGGGAGCTGAGAAGAGTAGGTTGCAGAGAGACTCTATCTATCTCTGAGTAATGATACTTTCTCATTTCTAAGGCTCAGTCCAATTATGATGGACCCTGAGGAGAGCTTAGACTCAATTAGGATGGGTCTCCACATTAACCACTTTGGATCCTTCACCGCCACCTCAACCTCCAACCACCTCCATCAAAGCCTTCTTTCTGAGCCTGAGTGAGCAGAAATGTGCTCCTTTGCTACTGATTCTTGAGGCAAAGCCCACATGAAAGCATCTACATATATTTACATGTTTACCTCATGTGCTACTGAGGGTTAGCAGAGTCATGGGGCTAGAATGTGTTGGTACATTTTGACTGAGACACCGCCACGTTTCCTCAGTGTTGGCACTCTGCTCTGCCTATTAGGGATCAGATGTCACAGATAGCTGAGCCCAGTCATGTGCAGTTATGCCTATGCAATCCAAACACAAGGAGAAATGCCAAGTCATCACTTCCTGCTGTAGTGTCACATCCTAGTCTCTGTGCTGTGGTGGTGAAGCAAGGCATTGGTAGAGTGAGAGACAGGTTGTGGAAAGTGACAAGTTAGAGGGTCAATTCAGCTCCATTTTTGGCTCCATTTGGGGATTCGCCTGCATGCCGCCTGATTCAATTTCTCCTGGCGGTGACCTTGTCAGAATGTGGGCTGCATGGGTCAGGGAAGACGAGCACAGCCAGAAATGCTTTTACCAACTTTTAACGGCCTGTCACCGATCTGCAGTGGTGGTAGTGTCAACATGACATTCTCTGTATGTGTGCAAAATCAACACAAATATTAGCATCTACAGGTTACAACACCAGCATGAGAGGACAAAGAGCAGTGTTTTCATCCAAATGCCTTCATATTCATAACCTCTCTTCGTCTGTTTACCCGTGAGAGAACTGAGATTCCTCTCGTATATGATTTCATATTCAGCTGCAGTTTGAGAACATTTTTAAAAACTGGTTATCAGCCTGGCCTTAGTTCATGCAACCCCACATACCAAAATTACCCTTGCGAGCAGTAAATAAAATCAAGACTTAAACTGTCCCCCCTGGCTCAGCCCTCAATTAAAAAGCCACGGCTGCATTTTATTTGCTTCATTTAAATGGGGACATTATCAGTGATACGCAGATGGGCTGTTGGCATCACAGTGGACGTGAGCTGAGGGTGCCACAACTCCCCCTCCTAAAGCACACAGGGAAGCCTCAAAGCCCGGCTTCAGATCTAACTCTTCCCGATAAGCCTTGTGATTGTGGCATGCATGCCAGACTCTTTAGTGGCAAAGATGCTGCAGATTAAAATGCAATTTATTACAAGTTTATCGGGGTGTGTATCAACATTTCAGACTTTTTTTTACAAGCAAATCCGAATGCTGAATAATATCTATTGATTCCATTTCAAAGGTCTTAACTGTAATAAGAATATGAGTCCTTTCTCTAATGATTAAATCATATTACCACATCAATATTAATGTACAGTAAACCTGGAGAGGCCTTTGGGTCAAAGTTTCATGCTTTTCTTCTGACACAAAAACAAAACTTGATATCTTGATAGAAGCATGCAGCATCCTCAATGGGAGAAAAGCTGATGGGTGTAATGAGATATAAAAACCCCTCCTGCTCCAGCCAGCACATCAGCTATGATGGCTCCAGGTTTATGCTCTCTCCTCGCCTGGCCTGTTGAGATTGGAATATCCCAACATCACTGTGATGCGATAGGAGGCAAGGCATCGTTCACACCAAAAGCGACCAGAATAAAAGCCGTAAGAATATCTCACTGGTGTTTGTTTAGGGCAGTTATAGGGGCGGGTGATGTTTGCCCAGGGATGGGGTTGCATTATTCTAGAGAGTGCACTAATGACCTTTGCTCCAAATCAAACGCTCCACGTCTATTATGTCCATTACGACAACCGGCAAATTCCACCAGCCCTGGCAGTTTTTGCCCAATGTGCCAATGGTGGCGTCTCTCCGCGACAGGTCACACTTTGTGTCAGCTGTTGCGATGACTCACTGTCAGCACGATGCAGGCTCTCACCTATAGACTCCTACTTAGTTTCGGATTCAGCGTGAGCCAATTTTTTTTTTTTTTTTTTTTTTTTTTGCCTCTGTGGATCCCTGTGACTCTGGTGCTGGTGTGGAGAAATGCACGCCTCTGATGCAATAATGGAGGCATAACGACAACCACTATCCAGAAGCTGTCAAAGAACAATACCTGGGCATGATTTTGTATTAAATATTAGAGTGCTGCTGCTTTAAAGCGATATTTATTAAAAATTGCGCGTGTAGTGTCTAGAAGTGGCAGTTTCTTTCCCTTCACTAACGTAAATCGACTCTGAGAGGATTAGAGTGGATAGGGTATCGCATATGCATAACAGAATATGATGGAAAGGGTGCCCATCCTCGAGATGGACAGCTTACCTTGGTAACAACATTCTGCACAAGTCCCGTGTGCAGCTCGAATGTCCACTCACTGCACCTACACTGCATGTTGTTCGTGTCATTGTGGGTGCTGTAACTTCCATTGCCATAAAAAGGTGCTGCCCGCGCGCTGATGTTTTTTGGACTGTCCAGCAACGAGGAATGACCCGCAGTCTGATTAGTCAGGTTTGCCAAAGGTTGGACACATGTGTTGTTTGGCTGGGCGAGGAGGAAATTATCAGAGTACTGGCTGAATCCAATAAATATAGCCGGAATCCATGTCAGCACGATCAGCTGTTTCTGGTACTTCCCAAATCCCCCGAGAAATGGCAGCACGGAATCGTCGATGCGTGTCAGCAGCCCCGGCGACGTGGTTTCGGGGGACACGAAGCCGTTCTCAGGTTGATGGTCCTCCGTGTCGAGCTGCACCACGGCCATCGCGGTCTCGCCGATAGATGCCTCCGTTGTGTAGCGAAGCCGGGGTTGCAGTGCTACCCCCTGTCGACTCCACAATGCGTCAATGCCCCCAGTTCCGCCGGTGAAAGCCGTGCGCAGTCAATCACTGGAATGGAAATAAGACGCACCTCTCTAGTATCAGGAAGCACTTCCCTCCGTCTGCCACCAAAAACCCGTGCGGGACTGACTGACTGCGAAAACAAAAGGCGGACTGCGGTCAGTTATGAGCAGTGGCGAGGAAAACTACTTCATAATCTATCCCGTCGTCTGATTCATTGGTTACTCCGTCGGTCAGCTGTGGCAGCAGAGCCCTGGGAAGTGCTTCCTTCTTGAGGGAGCCACAGGTAACACACCTGCCCATAAAAGCTGTGTACTGTTGACTCTACCCCAATATGGCCACCTTTAACCACTGGTAACCACTTTGAAAGGAAAATGCTCATTCTCGGTGCAGGAAAAGAGCAAATGATCTGATGAAAATTGACGATAATATTGTTTTTTATGATATTTTATTAAAAATAAAAAAGACATGGGTAGTTTGTATATTTTAATAAATACTTTAATAAACACTTTTGACTATCTGTTCTTGCTATGCATTTTTGGAACCATGTTAGGTGTGGGATTTATTATTTTATGGTGAATAAAATCAAATCAAACCATGGCAACCACTGTTCCCACACATTCTGATTTCTGACGAACTAGAATTCCAAACATTTTGCAAAAGAAGTCACAAGAGCCAGTATTTTGGAGTCTGTGGTGTTATTTCAAATATTGTAAGATAAGAAGGGTAAGTAAGTTATTTTGAAAAATACAGAAACAAATGCAAATGGCTTAAAATGCATAGTGCAGATCAACAGGGGATAGATCTTATTTTATGTTCAAAATATAAGATGAGAGTGAAAAAAAACCTCTGTAACACAAGACAAAATTACCTATGTGAGCAGTGTGTGAAGGCAGCATAAAGGAGTGGCCCTATATTAACATTATATTTTGATGGTTCCTCCATAGTTCGAGTCTGAGTAACTGAGAGACAAGCAAATAATGCATGGATTGTAAGCCTTATTATGTTCTACTTTGTTGGTAGACAGCATGGACCAATCAGTATGGAGTGAGAACTGGTTGCCAGAGAGGTGCCAGGTCACCTCCAGGGTCCTGCCAAGGTGCCCTTCAGCAAAGTACCAATGTCTATATGGATGTGTTTTAGATAAACAATAAGTTACTTTTTAAGTTGAATCAATTTCTCACATTACAATACTCCAACAAGTCTGTGCTTATACACATTACACGTCACTGTTACAGCCCTGGTTTAAGGCAAGCAACATAAAGTCCCACAATAACCATAATTTGCAAAGCAAAGTTTATTGTAAATAAAGTGATCAAGAAGTCAACAAAAGCACAGAAAAGTGGCAGCTGGTGATGATATGCTACAGATCCTGACTGCTGTTAGAAAAAGACAGTGGGTGGACCTGTAAAGACCAGCCAAAGGGTGCCAGGAATCAGGAGAGGATGCAGGGAGCGGATCTAGGCTGCCTGCATATAACCTGGACACACAGAGCAGCTCTGGACATTAATAATGAAGTTCTTTCAATATAAGTATTTATTAGGTCAGGAGATGTGAATTAGTACATTGTAAATTGATTTAGCCTCAGATGATTTTCAGCTCTTTTAGCAGTGGCTCAGTGGTTGAACTAAACATTGAGGAATCTAGGCAATTAACTTGAAAAAACAAGAGCAACTTGTGCTGGAGGAGAAAAAAACACTAACAAGCAGATCTTTTCACATCCTGGCAGCTTCAACAGTTACCTTATTAATAGCTTATTGATAATCTATGAAGCATTAATACATTATTAATTACCCATCAATAAAGCCAACTTATAAACTCTTTATCAAGTATGTCCTATTAGAACTAGGAGAGGCATTCTGTATGACAACAGATCATCTTTCGATTACATGCAGTATTACATGATTTGATTGACAAAATCAATTTAATAAGATTATTAACTATTTTAGTATTTTACAATTGCATGCCTACGTTCTACTGAAATCCCTGCGCTCATTTTATAAAACGTAACTATATACACTAATGAAGTAACATTACACGTCATTATATTAGAACATTAACTGATTATTTTAATGACCACTTAGATGTGACCTCAACACATATGTCTGGAAGTATAACCATGATTATTTTTTGAGTTGATACACTTATTGTGAAAGATTTAAGGAAGCCTAATGGGACTGAACTAGGACTGAACTGAACAATATTTATAACAACAAAGGTCAGTGTTGGTCATGTTTGATTCACACCCACCAGCTTGACAGCCTATATTTGGCTGACCATGTGATAGCGCACTCCTACTTCATCCACAGTATGTTTAGCAATGCTTCACCCTCCTGGCCAACATGTGCTAGTGCATATGTTTTTTAACTGAAGATGTTGAAACATGCACATTTAATTTAGCTTTAATAAATTAAATGAATGAGTCTTCTTTATTTAATGATTATTATTATTAAAAAAACACAAATGGTAAATAATTACACTGAAGCAGACCTTAATGTTACCTCTATTTCACATTTTATATATATTACAAGAATTAGCAACTAGCTCTTAGATTATGCTGCATGTGTAGCAGGCAAGACAGATACTGAGTGGCCCCAGAAAGATGACTGCGGGGCTCTGAGTGGCCTGCAGTGTTTTGTTACACACTGATGACCCCTGCAGGTAAACTGGAACAACTGCACTGCTTTCTTGTCACTAAAGCATTTGTAGCCTGTGGCATATCCTGCAACAACCAGGTGACATAAACGGTTTTATGTTTAAACAGTATTTAATAATACATATGTTCGTAAAATTAAATAGACTTTGTTTCCTTTTGCCTCCTCGAGTGTTGTCCAGTCATACAAAAAACATTAATGACCGAATTTATTTTATCTGCATCCTTTACACATCAAATCAGACACACAGACAATGCCTTCCAGTGTGTACCGAAATTATCACATGGCTGTGCGCCAACAGAAACCAGTCGACCGTTGTACCGTCACAATATCTCACTGTGCTATTTGTTATCATTCAAAACTACTTGTCTCCCTCCCTAGCAACTAATTCAGGTGTGTCCAGGACCCGCCCCAACCCGTTGCTATGAGTCAGTGTGTGTATGTGTGTGTCTGTCCATCTGGCTGTCTGTGTGTGATAAACCGGCTGGTTACCCATGAGCTGTTAAACAGAATCAAAATCCACAGGTGTGCCTCAGCTTTCACTGTGCAGTGAGTAATTTCAAACTGCTCTGATGTGAGAACACGTGTTGGTTGTTTTTTTTTTCATTTTCACGGTCAGATACCAGTGTATGTGTCTGCATTTCTACTCTTTATTCAATCGATTCACAAGCAGTCATGAGTATCACATACACATCCATATATTAAGGAACAATGTAACCATATAAATATAGTTTTAGTGCACCTTAAACTCAAAGTCCAAGACCAGGGTAATAAATTGTTACTTTGGGGTTAACACTACCTTAGATAGAGAGAGAAAACAATAGCATGGACTGCGCAAGACCATATAAAGGTACACACACTGATGCACAAATACTGTAAAAAGCCTTGAGTTAATCTTTTAGCAGATAAGGCGAATACTTGAGAAGGATGAGACAGTCATAACAAAGGTTTTTTCAGCCAGAAATCACTGTGAACACCCTACGCCCTTTCCTTTTATCCCAGACCTGACCTGAAGAGTTTAGGCTGATTCTGATATACCTAAGCTAATTATTTCACTGTTTATCCAGGGGAAAAAAATAAAGCAATTAATTAAAATAAAATGAGATAATGGGATATACTGGAATTTATATTCTCAGTTTTTTCATGAGCTGTGGTCTCTGGATTCACTATTTTGAAAATCCTGACGACTTACCCTACATTTGATCCTATTTTTTACAAATTTATTTTGCTTAGTTAATATAAGGACCTTCGCTTTACATGTGCTAAAGTTACAGAACCATTGTTGGTCCTGTAAAGTTGCGATGAACACATTTTTTCATTCTATTAAGCAATGGAAAGTCTGAGGAACCATCTGTATGTTAACAGGCTGCTGGGGAAACTCAGACCATTAATAATACTAATAAGCGAGACGATGTTAATTGTCTCTGCAAGATAATAAACCAGCTGTCAGGTTTTTTTTTTCACTGTTTACTCAGTGAATGACATCAGTGCCAGTGTCTGGAAATGATATCACATGCGTGTCTACAAGTGTCAGCAGGTCTCACAGTCACTCTGAATCACCAGATGTAATCCGTGAGAGTTAACCTGCTCTTGCCCTTGCATTGTTTTTGATTCATTATATTCCACTTGCAATCAGGTAGACGTTTTAGTGTGAGTCCTTTTAAGGTTTCATTTATATTCCAGATGTTGCTGTGTGTAATGCACGCATGAGTGACAAATTCACCTTTGATACCCGGAAATGTGGCTGCTGTGGATTTTGTTCCAGAAAGCAAACAATGAGTTAAATATTTACTTCAAAGCTGAAGAGACAGTCAGCAGAGCTTTTACTTTCTCCTCAAAATGCCCTGGCATTCATCTGCATGGATAAAGCAGACTATATGTATGCTTTATCCATGCTAGTACGCTCTATAGGTCTATAGGTCAAAGGATAAAAGATAAAAGAGGATAAGCAAGAGGGAGGCTTCAGTCAACGACAGATGAGTATCTATCACTAAATTTGACAAAAAACTGCAGTGTTTGCCACACCTATGGTGACTGCCCTGAAACCTAAATCACTCAGAAAGATTCATATCTCACACCAAGAAAAAAAAAAGCATTATGCACACAAACTGTGAAGAAAACATCCTTAAAAACGTCACATTGACTAACTTAAAGTCAAGTTTGTATCTGAGGTTTTCCTACAATAAGGCCAAACCCTCTCTGTTGTAGAGCTTATAATTAATGGCCTGTTAATCTTCCCTATCTCATTATGCAGTACAGCAAGGTTCACTGTCCTACTGTTCAGTTCGTCTCTCATGGCATGGGAGCTGTGATTAGACTGACGTTTGGATTTTTTTTTTCAACATGTTGAGTCTTGCAGTTGCTTTTGTTTGGAAAAAGAAAAAGACAAATGCTTTCGGCAAGCCCACCTCAGCTTAGCAGGGGGAAAATGTTGGGTGTTGTCTTAGGGTGGGTGTGTTTTTGGTGTGTAAGGCTGGTCTTTCAACAGTCATCATTATAATAAATGGGACTGTCATCGTAGGTTTGGAAGTCACTGTACTAGGTTCTCCGAACTACTCTGCAACAAGTTGAGCCAAGTTCTTTTTTCAGTTACATGCATTCAAAAAGTTTGAATGTGAAAAAAAGGTGGTAGTAATGCTTAAATGGTCTGAAAATTCCAGTTCAGGGCGTTGGTTTCACAAAGTCGTCAGTTCAGTTTGTGCCTCCCTCTCCTCCTGTCTCTCTCTTTCTCTAGGTCCTCAAACTGATATGTAATGTAGTGTAATGTAGTGAAAACATTTCAAGCATTTCATGGTTATATCTTTGGCATACCTTTTATATTTTTACCTCTCTTGAGGCATTCATCTTTGCTGATTTTCTCATCTTATGTATCTGCACAATCCTATAAAATTACACACAGTTAAGCTATTTAGACTCTTTGACACATTGTTTTCACCCACGCGCTGACCTTAGGCATGTGTGACCCTCCCTGCTGTGTCTCCTTGTCACTCTCACACCCTTTCACTTTTCATATAGCTCAGACACGCCTACCTGTGGCGTGCAGAGGAACAGGGAGACAGCAGAGAAGTCAGGACAAGGTTAAAGAAACAAAAAAGGAAATCTAAAATGAATACTTGGTGGATGCTGTTGTCAGCCTCAAACAGTTACGCAAAGCACTGGGCTCCTTTTGACCTCAAGAATCTTGAACCCGGGATGACAAATTCTTTGTGCAACCACTATCTCACTCCACTGGGAAATGAGATGTTGGCTGCTTTGTCCTCCCGTTCTTGTCAACTGGATATATGGCATTTTCACTTGCCAGGCTTTAAATGACTCCACGATGATCCTGATGCTATGACAGGGAGGAGGGGAAGATGCAGACAAATAAACCAGAACTGTACCCATGACACAAAACACATTGTGTATCATTATAAAAATCCTGTCAGCAAAACAACTAATGTGTTTCATTTTGTCTCTTTTCCAGATGTTTAATTATCTATTAAAACGGCAGCAAAGCATGAAGTATTGCTATTCTAAACACTGTGTGCATAGGTTTTCTCCAATTGTCATTTTAACAAAATATGACAAACACCTCCAGGCAATATAAACAATTCAATCACGCAGCTGTTCTAACATTATAAACTGCCTGTGTAACAATGTGGGTATAACAAAGTGTGAAGATCGCAGACAATTTCCTTTATTAATAACCAAGAATGATGTCAAAACAGCTTAGTTATCAAGCTCTGCTGTCTGTCACGCAGAGCTAAACACATGCTGTAATCCTTTAAAATTCCACTGAGCAATCAAAGTTTTGATTGCAACACAACTTTTGCGTGGATTCATCACGATGAAATGAGAGTGCTAAGCTTCCCACACAGACAAGTGAGTGCAGGAGTGTTTCTCAAACACTGAAAGGTGTGGTTTGTCTCCAAAAGCGGCCCGCTTCCGTCTATTCACAGCAGTCCATTATCTGCGCAACAGGAGGACTGGGAGGGGAGAGGTCCGTCCTCTCTCCGGACAGCAAAGTAGACGAACAACTAAAACCACTTCTTTTTAAAAAAAAGGCATAAACAAACCCGCAAATATGAGTGGCTATGGTTCCACTTCGAGGCTGGCCACCATGGGCCAAAGAAGTAATTCGCGACCGGATTTGGCGAGTTCCAGTTTTCGCAGCGACGTGTTCGTCGGTGGAAACGGCTTCCAAGGGGAATACCATGCAGGAGACGGAGCAGGATACACCTACACCACCTTCTCCAGGACCTCCACCCACGGCGGGGGGCTCGGGGGAAACAAAATGCAAGTTAGCATGGGTGGGGGCGGAGGTGGCGGACTGAGGTAAGAACCGTGGACTCACCTGTTGCTTTTTAAGAACGAGCTTCTGTCAGCCGCGAAGCGCACGGGAGCGCACTGAGATGTGGAAAACCTGCAGAGAAAAGCAAGAAAACACTGCCCCAGCCGCATTTCCCCCTATAAACAACAAATGTATTTCGATTTTTTAGGAATATTATATCAGGGGAATCTAAGCAAAGCTAAAAGAAGCCGTATGGGAATGTTTCAGGGAGCTGAGTTGTTCTTATTTACATCATAAAAGATATCATCAAGCAGGTTCAAGAAGGCCACTGAATTGCAATGAATGTTTGAGGGATAACAGGGTCTACAAGAGCAAAAAACTGTTCCTTCATTAGTCCAAATGCGGGTCTTAACCTCTTTGCAGAAACAACATGTGTAATTAGTTTGTGTAATGTGTGTATCTATTTAATCCTGCTTGTATTACTCCTGATCTGTTGCCCAGTGTAATGAATTAGGAAATACTTGCACACACCCCTTGAATGTCCTCCCCACTATCCTTCACTATCATTCACCGTGATGTCAGTGTCTAATGTTGTAACAGTGATGTCGGTGTCTGTGCCAGAGCTCTTCCAGCTAATACTCTTTAAAAAACAGAAAACAAAAAGCAAAAGTAAAAACATGCAGATATTGTTGATGTAATACGAGGGCGCTGCAAACCCTTTAGAGAGAGAAAGTTACAAGAACACAGCTTTTGTTTTGTTGGTTTTGTATTAGTGGCCCTTTGGTGACTCATTTCCATGTCTCACAGAGGCAGCCCTGTAAAAACAATGAACGTCTGTGCATTAGATTAAAAATACAAATTTAATGTTTGTAAGGTTCCTTCCTTACCATAAAATACAGCAGTCTTTATTTGATTTTTGCACATTACTCATATTTTTAGTTTTAACTTCAATTTCAGTTTCCATTCAATTCAATGATCATTTACACAATTTAGTAACCCGTTAACCATATTAACTGTACCCGTCTTTCACACATTCACTCTAAAGGCTTTTAGAAAATCCTCTACCAAATTAAGATCTAAAAATGTTATGTTTTTTGTTTGTTTTTTCCTGATGTTTAGTGCACAGGCTATTCAGCAAAGAGCTTTGTACCTGACGAGCCAGTGTCAGGAATACATGCAGAGAGCAAAGCTGATTCTCCAGGGCGTAAGTGAAGCACACTGATTACACCGAACATGACTGATTTCAAGTGTTTCTTTTTGCTTATAGTAGTAAAAAAAAAATAAATAAATAACCCAACAACAACAACGAAAACAAAAACTTAAATTTCTAAATTCAATTTGTCAAAATGAGAAAATAGGCTGGGCTTAAATGTTACAATTCTTCCTATATACAAGTTTAACATGAAGATTCTATCTCAGAAGTGTGCCACAATATGACTTAAATATCAGAAAATATAACTGGCAAAGTATAATTTTGCAGTTTGCAAGGCTTCAGAGTTTACATTGTGTGGCTTTATAGGGGGGGCCAGCTGTGGAGGCGGAAAAGCTGTTGATCATGGCTGCAGAGACCCTGGAGCAGATGAAACACTGTGGCAGAGAGCTGCAGCAAATGCGTATCCCTAATGATGTCTTCCGAACGTAAGACAAGTTGCATTGCGTCTGCATGTGCATATGTGTGCCTTTGCAAAATTTGGGTATGCACTCATGAGTTTTTGTGTTTTTGCATGTTCGCATTTGCATGTGCTCTTTCATGGCTGTAACATGCACATTTTAGTCATCCATCCTAGAAGCTTAACATCTTGGTGCTAAATGAGTGAAATATGCATTTGAGCAACATTTCAGTCTATAGCTGATTCAAACCGTATTCAGAGAAAGCACAAGATACCCTCTGAACATTCTTCACATTCAGCTGTATTTGGCCAGCTGAGTTCTTTGAAACTCACTTATGTACCCCCAGAAGATTCACAAAGTGTTCTCCTTTTTTGTACAAATCCACAGTGTGGACCAATTCCAGCACATGTATGCCGCTCTTCAACAGCAATTACTCGGCGGTATGACCACAAGACGGAACAGAGGCAGCGTGGGCTCGATCGATGGGGGCAGGCTCTTCAATGACGCCATAGCCTGGATTGCTCAGCAGAAGGTGAGCTTTTCATATGTCAGAGACATTTAAGAGCATCATAAAAACACAATAAAAATGGTTAAAAACTTGACATCAATACTAGAATCCTTTTGGTAATCGATGTGAATCAAAATATGGTAAATTTATGTTTAATCACACATAAAATAATACAAATAATTAATTTAATGAACTGTGTTCTACTGTCCTGGACAAAACGCTTCACAAAAATAAAAAGACAACAATTATTAATTCATTTTCTTTTTTAACTGCTATGTGTTTGTTATTACTAATTGACAATCATTAAATGATTCACAATGCTGAGTTATTACCAGTATGATAGTATATACACATCTGACACGTTCCATCCACAAATGTCTTGCAAAAAGTCTATTCCCAACAGTTCTTTAACCTGTTTGTGCAGTGTGAAACGCTGCACCTGCATGTGTGCGTGTGTCTGCATGCCTGTACGGGTACATTCGAGTGCACCCTTTTTCATGTGAAAGGGAGGAGGAGGGGGACGCACTTATACTATCACTATTCTGACCTCCTGTAACTGAAACCATCTGGACACACTGCCAGAACCTGATCCATGAGTGAAGGAGGCCAAGAGAGGTGCAGAGGGATTGAAACAAAAGAAAAAGGAAAGAGCGCTGCCATTTTGAAAAGAAGACAGGGAGAGAGACAGAGGCAGAAAGAGATACCAGAGCTGGGGAGAGGGAAGCCGATAGAGACGTTGTTGAAGCAGAAATAAAAGTAGAAGCTAAGGAGTGTGAAATCTGACACCCTCCACTGAGTCAGTTGTTATGGGACAGGGCAGTTCAGCAGATCTCTCGCATACTCATGAGAAAACGCCCTTTTACTCTCTACCTCCCCAACCCTCCCACCCAACCAAAAAACACACCCTGTCATTCTGTCACCACTTCAAGCCTCACCCTCTGTATTCTGTCATTCATTTTCCCTGTGTCATTAGATACAGAAAAATATTTCCACATATTTTGGTTGCCTTTTATAAAACTCCAATACATGTAAAACATAGAACACGTTGCGCTGCTTTAAGGTCATGTCTCTAGGTATTTTATCTACAGTCCAACATGTAACTTTTTTTTGACCTTTCTACTCTGAGCATTAGCTGCAAAGTCTCTCACTTTGTGTGTAGCCTCAGCCGGGTAATCATGAAGGAAAAGGGAGTGGTGAGAGAACAAAAGCCTTGAGACTGAAGGCAGAGAGAAAAAAAAATGTGAGTAAAGAGCAGGGACTGGCTGAAGTGCTCTTATCAAAGCTGAGGGCTGTGAACTGGGGGGGGGGAATAGTTGGGATAGTTTCCTGCTTAACAACAGCCCTAATGATTATATGCGGACACCTAGAGGACAAAGAGGGGTAAGACATAGAGTTCAAAACAGGCACTCATGAGAAGAAAGAAAAAAGTGCATCTGTTTAGATTTAAAATGGTTTTACCTTAATGAATGTGGTTGGTTACTGTGTGTTTTATCTTATGACCAAAGTTATGCCTCTGTATACAGCGTAATTCTCTGTTCTGGAAAATTTATGTTACATTAGATTTTTTAGGAACAAATGAACTTAAGTGCCACTGAGCAGACAGGCAGGTCAAAAAGCATTGAGACAAGTATTATGTCATGTGCCATTGCTGGTTTTGGTGTTTACATGGAGTTTGTTATTCAGTCTTTATATATTTTTATTATACGTTCCTGCATAAGCTATTGTAAAGTAATGTTTCCCTTCAACAACTGTTTAACAGTATTTTAAAATAACCTGTGATTCTGTGTCTTGTAGCGCATGATTGAGACTGCTCCATGGGGAGATGACTCCGTCACCATAGAAAAGCAAATCATGAGCCACAACAAAACCCACAGCACCCTCCAGAGGAGCCAGGAAGTAGACCGTGCCCGAGATGAACTGGTAAGTAATCATGAAGCTCTTCTTAGCTGCTTTTTAGCCTATTGTTTTGTCATTTAGATATCGTGTGTGGTGTGTTGATTGATTTGGTCGTCTATGTATCATGGATACAAAAGACAAATATTTTATTACTCAATATAAAATTGAGCAAAAACACATTCAAAATCTTTTTTTCTAGAACTCAAAGGGCGACAGATACAATCTCTCCATCCTGGAACAAGAATGGGACAACCTGCAGGTAGAGCCAAATTTTTCTGCAATAATGTTTAGAAGTTAGTCACAATCACCTGTATTATCATTGACTTACTTTGTATCACATTCATTCATTTACCTCATGTCCGTCTCAGAATATGTCCCACAACCGTCTGAGTCAACTGCGTGAGCTTCAGAGCATCATCGAGGAGATCTCCCGGGCCATCATGTGGGTGAATGAGAGAGAGGAGGAGGAGCTTGTGTTTGACTGGGGAGACAAGAACATCGACCAATATATTCCCAAGAAGGAAGAGAGTTATTCTGTAAGATGAACTCTGTTTATGGGTGTGATTGTACCTTTAATACTTGATAGGTTACCATTAATATCGTATTTACATATGGTGGCTCTCAGAGACCACAGTCTAGACTTCTGAGTCCCTTACTTACTATGCTCCAACAGCGGATGATGAGAGACCTGGAGGAGAAAGAGAAGGAGCTGAACAAGCTGAAGGTGAAAGCAGATGGACTCCTGAACAACAACCACCCTGCTTCAGATAAGATTCAGGTATGATGGGTTTTTTTCTGGGTATTTACAGATGCAAAACAGCATTATTTAGTGGTTTTGTGCTGATGACTCGTTGTATGCCCTCAGGCATATATGGACACCTTACAGACCCAGTGGAGCTGGCTTCTCCAAATCACCAAGTGTATCAATGTTCATTTGAAGGAGAATGCTGCCTACAGTCAAGTAAGTGCTCAGTCCTGCTCTTACTCTCATTGAAATTGAGACCTGTATGATTTAATGTGAACACTCATCAGTACTTTTTCGCTGCCATCATCAGTTTTTTAAGGAGGCCAATGAGACCTATACAAAGCTGCAGAAGGAGCATGAGACAATCCGAAGCAAGTTTAACTGCGACAAGAATACCCCACTGGAGAGCCTCACTGAACTCCTGAAAAACCTGGAGGTATCATTATACTCTGTTAATTCCAGAACATAATTATGTAACCACAGGTGAGAACATGCAACGTGTACATATGCACATAACACAGACAAACAATTTGTTCTGTGGAGGGAGTGCATGTCTGGTGAGCTGGTTAGGCCAGTTTTAACCAGACTAAATGTGTGCAAGTGCTTGTGGTCGGAGTTCACTTTCAGTGACAGTTGCAGTGCACAGAGGCTGAATTCATAACACTGATTTTCACATATTCACAGAGAGAGAAGGAGCGAGTCGTGGAAAACAAGAGGCAGGTCCAAAGTCTGGTCAACAAATCTAAGACAATTGTCAGGCTGAAGCCTCGCAACCCTGAGGAGAAGAGTAGCAGCCCCATCATGGTCCAGGCCTTGTGTGACTTTAAACAAGACCAGGTAGAACAGACACTCTCACACACTCAAATTTAAGCACAGTGTCTGAAGTGAAATATGCATTATTCATTGTTTCCTCTGTTTGTATATTCTGTTTTGTGCTTCAGAAAGGAATTCTCAAAGGGAATGAGGGCATCCTGAAAGATAACTCACAGCGCAGCAAGTGGCTTGTGACGGGACCTGGAGGTCTGGACATGTTGATTCCTTCTGTGTGTTTGCTGATCCCCCCACCAAACCCTCTAAGCATTGGCCTTGCCACCAAGTAAGAAATGATGAAAAACAGCCTTACCTTAGTCTTGGTAATACTTATTATGTTGACATTGTAGATTATAAGTATAAGTCTTTTATAAGCCTAAGAGGTTAGATAAATGTTAGTATAATACATAATATACTGTTATTTGTCATATTGTGTTTGCGTAATAGCACAAAGTGAGATATTAATGGCTTGTGCTGTTTCCTAGGAATGAGCAGTATTATGAAGCCATCATGAGCATCTGGAACCAGCTCTACATCAACATCAAGAGTCTCATCTCATGGCAGTATTGCCTCAAAGACATCAATTACATCAACTCCCTCACTCTCAGCATGGTAAGAAATTCACATAGCATGCAGTTCTTCCTTAGTTTGACTATTTCCATGCAAAGCCCAATTTGATTCATTTTATTCCTTATCTGAAACAGTGTGTAGAGGAGTTTATGTTTTTTGCCTACTCTCACGCCTTTCTATTGTCTTACAGCTGTCTAAGATGCGTCCCGAGGAGTATCGCAGTATCATCAAAAGACTGGAGACTCACTACCAAGAGTTCCAGCGTAACAGCCAGGGATCTGAGCTGTTTGGGGAAGAAGAAAAGAAAACCATTCAGGGCCACTTTGATAAAGCCCAGAACCACTATGACACACTGATTATCCAGCTTCCTGCTTACAGTGAGTATAAAATGTCTTAACCTTCTGCCTTGGTTGTTAGTCAACTAGAACTTTTATTCAACCGCAAGTTGATAATCTTCAAACTTTCTTTCAACCAATGAAGAGAATGAAACGGTGAAGCCTGAACCGGCGAAGCCAGAAACTGCCAAGCCTCCGGCTCCTAAGGTCCCAAAGACTCCCCCACCCAGTTCTACCCTCAGCCTTACCCTGCTTAGTAGCCTGCAAGAACTTCGACGCAAGCTTGAGCTGGCCGAATCTAGTCTCACCAGTCATCTGCACGTTCCCCTGGGGGACAACAGTGTGCACGAGTGCTCAGTGCACATCCAGAAGCTGCAGGTATGTTTATTTTTTTTAATAAGTTTATACAAATTAAAAGTTAGCTTCTTTGGCACAAACCGAATTCATGATATCTAACTTAAGAGATTCTTCTGTATACAGCCTTCCCAAGAAAATAAATAATTCAGTTCATTAGGAGCACTTTGTAAAAACAAAGTGAAACAGCAGCTTATGTTGAATTTAACTTATTATTGTATGTTTATGTCTAGATGGTGCACCAAGATTTGGACTCTATTCATGATGAGTACCTGCGACTAAGAGAAATGATTATAAAGCAGCTGGAAGGCATACCTCCGGACTCCGAGCAAGCCAAGTTCCTCCGCTCTGAACTGGAAATTATCAACCAAAAACTGGGAGACCTGCAGGGTCTCTACTCAGCCTACCTTCAAAGGTGATTTATTTTCATCTAGTTACATCATGTTTTAATTCTTCCTACAATGTTTAAGCAAAAGTTGCACATAATAAAGCAAAAGGGACAGAAAATGTGGCAACTATCAGCTTTAAACAGATTATGGAGTAAAATCACTGCATTTCTCATTAAAAGTTCTTAAAAGTCATGTGTATTTCATGTTATTGCTGTTTGCCTTTGACAGACTGTCAGCTCTTAAAGCCTTGCTCCAGAGCCTGCTTCAGGCTGAAGATATCATTAAAGTCCATGAGGCCCGATTGACAGAAAAGGAGACCACTTCTCTGGACCTGCGAGAGCTGGAAATCTATCGGAGCACACTGAAGGTTTGACACACATTCCATATTTAGTTTGAAGTGCTGTCTCTTGCTTTCCAGTTTTAAGACATACTGACTCACTGAAGCTTCTTTGTCCTTTGCGAAACATGGGACCAAAATACAAGAACTGCTACAAGTACTGTACTTGGGTATAAATTTGTTGTACTTGTAGTACACTTGATTATTTACACATTATGCTAATTTATACATCTATTTCACCATAGTTCACAGGAATGCATTGTCATTTTTACTGCACTTCTCATATGGGATAGATACTAATTTTCCAGATGAAAAATTCAACATTTTTATATTATTATATTTTTTTCTTGTGTATTTAATGAACTTAAGAATTTAAACTATTTTGTGATTCTTTATTAAAGCAAATGAAGAGTGACCTGGAGCAAAAAAGAGACCTGCTGACAGTTATGGAGTCTGACTTGGCTAAAGCGCTGCACTGGAACGGTCAAATCTCTGACTCCTTCCACAAGTGTGACGTGGACTTGTCCAAGTACTCAGACCTCGTGGGTCAAATGTCCGACCGCTGGCGCCGCATCCAAAGCCAGATTGATAGCAGGTGGGATATCCTTTACATCAACACACATTTCTTCAATACAATAATTGCTGGTAACAACACTAAAATAATCTGTTTTTCCCTTCCTCTTTCTCCCACTCTTTCCTCCTCAGAATGTGGGACCTGGAGAAGCAGGAGAAACAGCTGAATCATTATCAGCAAAGCAGCACTTCCCTGCAACAGTGGATAGACAATGCCAGGAAACGCCAGGACACCCTTCAGACAGCTAAGCTCAGTGACATCCAGACTCTAATGGATCACCTCAACCAACAGAAGGCATGTCTTTCCATGTATATGTCAACATACATTTTCCAATTATAATACAAATTTGAACTAAAGTGAGATAATTGCAAATATACACCATTTACACTTGAATAGAAATGCTGACAGTATTGAGTATTGGTGTGGGTGTTTTACACATTGTTTAATCATGCATTGTATTTTTTTGTTGTGTAGTTGCTTATATTGTCTCAATAAAAGCACAGACTTGACAGTCTTGTATTAGACTAAATCAGTGAATTTAATGCCCCCTTTGCTGACTGTACAGGCACTTCACACTGAAATCAAAGGAAAGAAGGAGAAAGTAGAGGATGTGCAGAAAAATGCAGACACTTGTGCTGCCTCCATAAAGGTTGGTAGTATTTTCATGTGCGCTGTTTTTCTTTCATTTTAACATATTTTTAGTATTACCACGTTGATGTGCACAACAATGAAGTGACGTATGGTGTTGTGGGTTTACAGGACTATGAGCTACAGCTGGCTTCCTACAGTTCCGGACTGGAAACTCTGCTTAATATTCCAATCAAGAGAACAATGCTTCAGTCTCCTGCTACAGTAGTCAGACAAGAGGTATGACTAGAGTCTCTCCATCAGGTCATACTAAAGCTATTATCAGATCAGTGTTACTTATTATAGAGTTAAGCAATAATCACGTTGATATTCTGTTTGATCAATATCAATATAACCATGGCAATTTGTACCAATTTAAAAGATAATCACTCGTGTCAATTATGAATGTCTTAATGTCTGTGTTATGTTGTTAACACATAAACAATTGTAATTAGTATTCATGCACTAATTTTAACTCCTCCAGGCGGCTGACCTTCAGTCCAACTACATAGAACTCCTTACCCGTTCTAGTGACTACTACAAGTTCCTAGGGGAGCTGCTGAAGAACATGGAAGAGCTAAAGGTCAGTATTGTCATTGCTTTTGTAAACAAATAATGTGGGGTTAGTAAAATTAATACTATGATAAGCATTAGAAGAATGACAAATTTTGCTTATGCTTATGAAAGTCAGTAACTGAGGCTCTTTATGTGTCTTTTTTCAGATTAGGAACACCAAGATTGAGATGCTAGAGGAGGAACTGAGGCGTCTAAAGGAGGACATTCAGGATCGTAACCAGAAAAACAAATCTTTGGAGGATGCTTTGGCCCGCTACAAGCTGGAGCTCACTCAGTCAAAAGACCAGCTCATTTCTATGGAGGAAGTGAAAAGAACCACAGTAATGCAAGTTAATGCAACCAAAGAGAGCCTGGATAGTACACACAACCAGCTTCAAGATCTTAATGACCAACTGACACGGATTAAATACCAGCTGGATGAGGAAAAGAGGAAAAGAAGGTTGGCAGAAGAACGTTACACCAGTCAGCAAGAAGAGTATGAGGCGGCTGTTCGCCGCAGACAGAAAGAACTGGAAGAACTCAACTGGGCCAAGATTGACTTGGAAAAGGCTGTGAAGGACAAGGAACGTGAACTGGAGAGGATGAAGATACTCTTAGAGGAGGAAGCAACACGCCGACGAAACGCTGAATCAGATATCTCAAAGGTAAGAACACAGTGCAGCCAGGAGATTAATCAACTTAAGCAGACTTACGAAACAGAGATCCATGTTACCAAGACCACGATCCTGAAAGCCTCACAACAGAAAGAAGAAGATGCAGCAGAGCTGAGACTGCAAGTTGACAGACTCACTGTGGAGAAGAGAGATCTAGAAGAGGAACTGAGGAGGCTGAGGCAGTCCGTTGCTCACATTGAAGAGCAGAAGAGCAGAGCAGAGCAGGTGGTCAGCCAGCAGAGGGCCTCAGTGACACAAGAGACGAGGATGCGTAGTGAGTTGGAGATCCAGCTGAAAACACTTGTGCAAAGGAGAGAAGATGATGAGCTCAAACTAAAGGAGGCCAACAAAAATAATCAGGAGAAGTCCAGGGAGATCAGCATGCTAACATTTAAACTAGAGGAGGAGGGGAAGAGGAGGCACGCTCTGGAATTGGAAATCAGTCACCTGAAACAGGTTGAGGCAGAGATTAAGTCAAAGAACACCTCTTATCTGGATGCAATTAACAAGCTGAAAATGTCTGAGCAGGAGATCCGTATTACCCGAGCAGAACTGGAGAAGCAGACCAGTGAAAAAACAAAGGTTGAGCAGGGTTCTGTCAGGCTGCAAAGCTGCGTCACAGAACTTCAGTGCTCTTTGGATCGGATGGAAGCTGAGTTGGAGAAGCAAAAGAAGGCCACCCAAGAGGAGTTTACACGTAGAAAGAGAATGGAGGCAGAGTTAGAGAGGATGACACACACTTGCAGAGAGCACACCACTACAATTACCAAACTGAAATCTATCCAGGAGGAGGTTTCCAACTCTGGAAGGAAGTATGAGCAGGACCTCAGTGCCCTCCAGGATGCTCTTGACAAAAGCCTGCGGGAGCATAAGGTCACCAAGCAGGAACTGGCAGTTGTCACAGCAGAGCTGAGGGCACTTAAACAGAAGCTCCAACAGGAACAGGCTCGAATTCTTGAGCTCAACCAACGTAATGAGAGTCTATACAAGACGATTGAGGAGAAGAGCCGTCAACTTAATGAATACACTACAGAGGTTGAAAAACTGAAGACTCTGACACAGAATTTGACAAAAGAGAGGCTGAGATTGGAAGAGGAGCTGAGGGCAGTTAGACAGGAAAGAGATAACCTGAAGCTTAGCAAAGACACTGTGGATGCAGACAGTGCCACTCAGATCTCAGCCTTGCATGTGCAGCTTCAGAATAGCACCAAGAGGACAGCGGAGCTCCAGGCTCTCATCAATGACCTGACCAACGAGAGAGAAAAGCTTAAATTGGAAATAGACAAATTCCAAAAGCAATCGATTGAGGTATTTTTGATTGCATTGAAGGATCATCTCATCACATAATTCAACTAATTTTTTTGCTGCTTTGCATGAGTGGCTATAGGTGCATTAAGCCTGAGCCTGATTTCAAAGCATCTCATTTATATTAGTGTTCTTCAAGGATTTTGCATGATTCACTTACTGACAAATGCTTTTGCTTAGAAATGCATGTTACCCACCCTTTCATAGTATGCCTAAAATGGAACTAAACTAAACTGATATGATAATAACAATCACTTAACTACTCACTACAAACTGATGTTATAAATATAATGCACACATCTATATACAGATATATTCATTTTCAGTTTGTTCAGTCAATAATGACGTCTAATGGACATTTCTGAAGGACTGTGACCACAGAAATTAACCACAGTTGTGGCTCTTTGCTTTGCTTTGCACATCACTTATTAGCTTTTCTGACATAATAATGTGTTTTTTTATCTCTCCTCAGACATCCATGTTGGCACACGAGTCCCAAAGCCAGTACAGTGCAGTGCTGCGTGAGAGGGACAGTTTGTTATCCAAGCTTAAACTGTTGGAGCAGGACAAGACCCGTCAACAGCGTCTAGAAGAAGAACTCACCCGCATCAAGCTCACACTAGAGACTGAGATCCGCAACAAACAGCGACTGCAGGATGAAAACAATGCCATTATCAAGGATTTCAGCTACATGAAGAGTCAGTTTGAGCTGAAAGACAGCCAAATCAGGAAGTCTGAATCAGACAGAGACAAGGCTGATCGAGAAAGGTTGTCTCTGAAGAATGAGATTGAGAAGCTCATGAGGGAGCTTAAGAGTGTAGAGGAGAGGTACAAGAGCCGTTTGTTGATCTCTGAAAAGGAGGCAGCAGACCTGGCTCTCAAGAGAGATGCCCTTGAGAGAGAGATACAGAGACTGAAGCAGAGACCTAGCTCTCTAAGCAGGCAGACCCAGACGGACGAGAAGGTCCCAACAATCGATCCGTCCAAGCTGACATTTGATGCTGTGCGCCGCAAAGTCACAGCCCACCAGCTTTGCGACTGTGGTATAATAAGTAAATCAACCCTTGACCAGCTCCTGAAAGGAAAGAAGACAGTGGATGAGGTAGCTGTGGACATCCAGCTTAATCTAAAAGGGACAGGCATCATTGCTGGCATGACGACAGGTTCTCAAGGAAAAATGCCATTCACTGAAGCCAAAAACAAAAAACTTCTCAGCCCAAAGAGTGCTCTCATGCTCCTGGAAGCTCAAGCTGCAACAGGCTACATAGTGGATCCTGCATTTAATGAGAAGATGCCAGTGGATACAGCCTGTTCAAGAGGTATTGTAGACACCGAAGACAGAGACACTTTGGTGACAGCCGAAGCTGCTAGCACAGGCTTTAAAGATCCATATACTGGCAAAGTGTTATCTATGGGTCAAGCTTACAAACAGGGACGCATAGATAAAGACACAACCATCCGCTTGCTGCAGGCTCAGGAGTCTGTTGGAGGCATATTGGACCCTGTTCTGGGTGTATTCCTTCCAAAAGATCTGGCTCTGGATCGCAATCTTATTGATGAGGACCTCTACAGGGCTTTGAACAAAAAACCCACCTGCTACTTGGATCCAGAGACAGAAAAGAGGATAAGCTATAATGATCTTAGGAAAAAGTGTACAGTGGAACCAGTTGCTGGCTTGCTTCTCCTCCGTGGTCCAGAAAAGCCCATGACAGTGAAGGGTCTTCGTGGAGAAGTCTCTGTTACAGAGCTCATCAATTCTGAACTACTAGATGAAACTGATTTGCAGAAGCTCAACCAGGGCAAGCTCACAAGCAAAGAAATTGAAGACAAGTTAAAGTCCTATCTCTATGGCACTACCTGCATTGCAGGGATTTATGATGAGGCCAAAGATCAAACACTGCCTTTCTATCAGGCCATGAAGGAGGGCCTGCTCATGAGAGGAACCACATTGGAGCTTCTGGAGGCTCAAGCTGCTTCTGGCTTCATTGTTGATCCAGTCAACAATGTCTTCTTGACAGTAGAAGAGGCTGCAAAGAGAGGCCTGGTAGGAAAGGAGTTTAAGAATAAGCTGTTGTCTGCAGAGAAGGCTGTAACTGGATACAAAGACCCTTCCACAGGAAAGACAATCTCCCTCTTCCAGGCTATTGAGAAAGATCTTATTGAGAAAGGTCATGGAATCCGTCTTCTTGAGGCCCAAATTGCCAGCGGTGGGATTATTGACCCCAAAGAGAGCCACCGTATTGATGTCGCTGTTGCCTATAAAAGGGGGTATTTTGATGAGGAGATGAATGAGATCCTCACTTATGAAGGTGATGACACAAAAGGATTCTTTGACCCCAACACTAAGGAGAATCTAACATATCTTCAGCTAAAAGACAGATGTATCACAGATGCAAAAACAGGCTTAATACTTCTGCCCCTCAAAGACAAGAAGAAGCCCCAGAAGTCACAGGAGAGTCGTACCAATGTCCTTCGCAAGAGGCGGGTTGTGATTGTTGACCCAGACACTGGGCTGGAGATGTCAGTGAGGGAGGCCTATCACCGGGAGCTAATTGACTATGACACTTTCCTGGACCTGTCGGAGCAGGAGTGTGAGTGGGAGGAAATAACTATCCAGGGTTCTGATGGGTCTGCACGTTTGGTGATTGTGGATCGGAAAACTGGGACTCAGTATGACATTAGGGACTGTTTGGACCGTGGTGTAATTGACCAGAAGTCTTATGATCAGTATCGGGCTGGAACGCTAACCTTGACCCAGTTTGCTGACCAAATTACTAACAGAACTAGCAGCACAGAGATGACCATTGCAGCCAGCAGTGTTGATGACATGGTTACCTGCAGCAGTCCCACCCAGGCTGCACCATCTTCTCCTACTGTCCGTAAACGCTTAAGCAGTATTTCTATCACTGTTTCTCCTCCTGAGATGTTTGATGATCAGAGCCCTGTGGCAGCTATATTTGACACAGAGACTTTGGAGAAAATTACTATACCTGAAGGGCTCCGAAGAGGCATAGTTGACACTCTTACAGTACAGAGACTGCTGGAGGCCCAAGCATGCACAGGTGGCATTATCAACCCTTCCACTGGTGAGAGACTGTCACTGCAGGATGCTGTCCACCAGAGCATCATTGATGAAAGCTTGGCCTCTAAGCTGAAACCTGCCCAGAAAGCCTTCCTTGGTTTTGAGGATGTGAAGACTAAAAGAAGGATGTCTGCAGCAGAGGCAGTGAAGGAGTCATGGCTGCCTTATGAAGCTGGTCAGAGATTTCTGGAGTTTCAGTACCTGACAGGAGGCCTGATAGAGCCTGGCTTCGGACGTCGCATCAGCATTGAGGAGGCTATCCGCAAAGGATGGCTTGATGGTCAGTCGGCCCAGAAGCTTCAGGATACACGGAACCATCAGAAGAATCTGACTTGTCCCAAGACGAAACTGAAGATCTCCTACAAAGAAGCTATGGACAGTTGCATGGTGGAGGAAAGCAATGGTATGAAGATGCTGCAGGCCTCCTCAATATCCTCTAAAGGAATCAGCAGCCCTTACAATGTCTCTAACCCAGGATCTCGCTCTGGGTCCAGGGCTGGTTCCCTTACTGGCTCCAGGAGTGGATCCCGTAGAGGCAGTGTGGATTACTCTACTTTCAGCTATACCTTCTCCTCCAGCAGTACCACCTACAGCTCCAACACTCATTCTTAATACACAGCATAGAGAAAGAATGAAACTAGATGATTACCAGCAGTTTCTTGCTTTTCTAAAGTTTTTTTTTTCTGATACCTAAAAGATTTTGGGAGTTTTGTTAAAATACTGAACACGATTCTAAATTCACTTACATATTTTAATGGTTTGCAGTTTTTGGTGATTTGGTGTTTCAATATTAAACTTAAGGCATGAGTATGATTAATGCTATTATCCTAATGCATATTGTTGAATGAAAGCTTTTTTTAATGTAATGACTTTTACAATTTAACAAATATGCTTGTTGTCCTTAGCTGTAGCATGAAGTCATAATTAATTTAGCTATTTTGTATTCTTAGATTTTTGCAGTTTGTCTCATGTGTATTTTCTTTTCTTTTTTTTTAGAAAAACCTTTGGTCTCAATTGCATATGCTGAGATTTAGCTTAAGATTTAAGTGCTGACTTGACAAAGAAATGATCAGCTATGAAAAATCCCTCTTACTACAATGTTATTCTCAACCAAATAAAATAAAGTTATCACAAGAATTTTGATTCATTAATTTCTGCATTATTTACAAACTGTATGTGTTGTGTAATAAAAGCTCAAACAACTCACTATATGAGGAGATGCTAATGTAAAATACAACCTTCATTCAAAAGCAGTATCTATTGTTACCTGTGGATGGCACTGCTTTTCCTTCCTTAACAGCTGCTTGTTGGACACATTTTACATTTCAACAAAGACATGAAAAAATTACACTTTGGTCATAGTATAATATTAGCAGATTGGAAATAATACACTGAAAAGGATATCCACCAAAAATACATGATTATCATGGTCCATACATGTGTGAACACATTTCAATAGCAAACAAAAAAATATGAAGCTCTCCTCTTGCCTAAAGATAATCTGACTTTGTGTCCAGGCACCACTGGAGAACGGGGCATTTGAGTACTATAGACCTGTCAATATAATAATTCTCGTGACAATTAGAACCAAAAAGTCATCAGTCTCAGAGAGTGCATTAGGCCAAATAGGGTAAATCCTACTCTACTGCCTACATATACATGCATGGCCTATAATATAGTTGTACCACTGAATCTAAATTAAATAAATTAACCTATTTAAAAAAAGATTTTGAACACAATCATAAACATACATAATAGGCATTACATTTGTGGTTTTAGAGCCACCATTATATCTCATCTGATATACTAGATAAATTCTGATTCAGGCATCCTGAGGGATATGGACAGAATCAGAAGTTACTTCATTCGTAACGTCTACCCGTATTTTTCCTCGCCAGTATAACTTTAAGAATTAAGACCTCATTGTGATTGATTTCCTTAGTGCCAAAAACAACTGTGTTACTACTACTGCCATAGGTCTATTTTCTTGTCATATAATGTTTTGTCGGGATGACTGGAGGAGGTCGACGTCTGCGTGTGAAGGATAAACGTGAGAACAAATGGAGAGAGGCAGAGGGAGGAGGACACAGAGAGGGCGGTAGTAGTAGAAGGGGGAGGGAACAACCGAGGCAGCCCTGGCGGCGCAGTGGGAGGACTATCCCATGCCAGGACTTGTGGCGGCTGCATCGGCAGCCTGGGCTGGAGGAAGTGTGTTGGGGGGGCTAAGCAGCAACAGCAAGCAGCAGAAGCAGCAACAGGCAGCAGCCCAGGATCCGAGCGAAATTTACATTTGTACCATCGACAGCAAAATCACCGGGGAGAGCACCGGGTGCAGGCGGGACAGTGAACTCACAGAAGCGGGCTGTGATCAACCTGAGAGCAGATTCCAGCAGAGGAAAATGAGCCTCTCAGCCTGCATTAAGCCTGTATGACGGGCTGAGGGCTCTTTGATCAGGACTGTACTCCACTCTTTCTCTTTCAGCAGCTCTGACTTACAAAGAGAAACACAAGGGGAAGAAGAAGAAGAATTAAAGTACTCGCTTTCAGCTTTAAAAGGTAAGGCACGGTGTCTAAACTTTTCCCCGGGCAGTCATGAGCAGGGGGGTTTAAAGTCGAACTGGTCAGTACTTTAAAAGTAGGATTAAACTAAGACTCTGTGTTACCTCTTAACCTTTTTTCCTTCTCTTGAGCCCTTTGCTCAGTCACATTTAACTGAGTTTGTTCATTTTTTTTAGAGTGCAAAACAGC
Source organism: Datnioides undecimradiatus (assembly GCA_008933995.1). NCBI lineage: Eukaryota > Metazoa > Chordata > Actinopteri > Lobotiformes > Datnioididae > Datnioides > Datnioides undecimradiatus. Next base: position 2,441,873 of record WARS01000032.1, on the reverse strand, counting down.
GCATTGCTCTTTGTATTTATTTTGGCTCTCAGTCCTACTTAAACCAGGGGTGTGTGTGTGTGTGTGTGTGTGTGTTAGTGTGTGTGTGAGCTCCAGTTCTTTCAGCAGCACTCTAAAAACAGAGAAGGGACTCATTCAAACTGTGCAAGCACAGATCTTGTGATGTTTTTTTTCCTTCTCAATCAGAAAGAGTGTTATTTATGGCCTTTGAACTGAACTCCCTAAAGCTTGGCTTGACCTCTGTGAGTCTTTTTAGCTTTTAAATGTCTTCCTCAATGAATTGTGTTTTTCAGTGGCTGTAATTTGGGGTTCCTTGCTGTTGTGGGCTATGCTGTACTGGAGACCTTTTATAATGTGAAACATATGGGGCCATTCTTATAGAAGACTTGTACCTAGTTGTCTACAGTCCTCCAAAAGAGACAAGCCTGTTGTTCCTTTTTCACTGTGTGTCGGTTGCTAAATGATGGAGACAATCAGAATGGCATAATTTGTCTGGGTTTTTTTGTTGTTTTATTTATTTTTTGAGCTACAGCTGCTGCGTGGTATTTGTGACCTGAGGGCTGTGTTTCTCAGGCAGCCATTGTTGATGACATGTACAAGCCTCCTTACATCACAGCAGCTACAGCCCTCTTCACCTGAACATCCCTCCCTTTCCCTGCTTGGAAATCAGATGCACACCTGCATTTACACCCGCCCGCGCACCTTCCCTTCAAGCAACATAAACTATGCAGGTTGTTCCGAACATTTTGCAGGCAAAACTCTTTCAAGATTAGCTTTAATTACAGACCCAGAGAGACAGGAGAAACATTTTTGAACTGGCAATTATAGTTTTTGTTGGTGGTTCTATTTTGAGGTCAGAGTCCTCTTAACAATATCTGTCCCTCAAGGCGAAAATAAATGTGCGTCAGAAACCCAAAGTGTCAGTTTTTTCTCCCTGATAACAGTCGGCAATTACAAAGGGCTGGCAGAGCGACTGATGAATGGGGACCCTGATAGTGTGGTTTAGACAGGTGGGTTGGCAGAGGCTTGGGGTTGTGTACTGTAAGCAGAACACTGTGATCTAACCCTGGGAGGAACAGCATGGGACGGAGCACTGGGGCATTTCACTGTGTCACAGCAGTGCCACGGCCACTTGGCTGACATGTGTAAGCCATTAAACTGAGAGAAGGAGACCTAGAGAATGCAAGTAATAAAGGGGGAAAGAATGGCAAGAAAGAGCAGAAAGAAAAGGAGGAGATGGAGGGAATGAGAGAGTGAGAGTGGGAACGTAATCCATTTTGGAACGCATTCCACTATGACCTTGGGATAGAAAACTGTAATTAGGGAGTACTTTAGGAGCCTTAAGGGTGCGCAGATTTGCTCAGAGCCAGGGCTGTCATTTTTATTCCCTTCAAAATATCTCATGAAAATGTGGGACAAATACATGTTAGAGTTCCAGGGTTACTAAATAAACTTACTAAAAATACCCAGCTGCCCCCCTCCCGTGGCTTTCTTTCTTTTCAATAGTTCTCATGGTTTTGTTTATTTCAGTTCCTCAGCAGTGAAAGGGTGTCAAAGCCACAAACAAACATATAGAGCCCCTGACAGGAAAAGGCCAGAACAAACTGTGGCCTTGTCCCTCTCTGGGCCCTACAACCAGCCTGTTATGTCACTGTGGACATATTATCCCACAGTATGAGGCACACGCTTGTGCCAGGTATGAATACAAGGAGGTTTGGAACAGTGAAGCTGATGGTATCAGAGTTATTAGGTGGCTATTAAATGTGAATGCTAAATACCAACTTGCGGCAGGGGGGGGGGGCTTCAGCCAGAGGACAAGGTCAAAGAAACAAGAAATTAATCTGTTGTGGTTCGACAACTCCTGTCATCAGATGAAGCTGTAAACAGGCATGAATAGGTCTTTTCATAAAGAGGGCAAACAAAGAAATGAAGCTAATAGAAAGAAATGTAGCTAGTTTTAGTAGATGTTTAAGTTTAAAAAAAACATTTCAGTCCTCCTGCAGGCAGCCAGACTTCCTGAAGCATTTATGACTCTTTAGGTGTTACTCAGGTTTGCAGACAAACAGAGTCTCCCAAAGAGACAGCAGTGTAATGTATGTATAGCTGCTTTTTCCATAGCTGCGCAACAGAGCCAGTTGCTACATGCTGGGTTGGATGAGCTTTATCACCCCACTTTGAATTTGAGCTCGAAGTGGAGCTGAAGCAGCACTGCAGTCTGTACCAGATAACGTTTGGGTTGATGTGTATCAGGGGGTTTGGTGCTTTTTTGGAAAAGTGTTTTTTTTCTTCTCCTATTAGTGAGGAGTATCAGTGCACTCATTTTTCATTTCAGTTTAATGGACCTATAATAATATTTAAGTTTTAACAAAATGGAGGCCATTGCCACAATGTGTCAATCATAAACTAGAAGCTTGAGCCAAAAGAAGCAATTCAGCTTGATTTTGGAGCGTGAATGGGGGGATGGGATGCCTTGATTGCTTTCATATGTGTGGCGCTGTAATGTTTGTGAACATTTTAGTTGTTTTCAATTGATCCAAAACACTTTGCATCTCTTAATAATTTGCAAGCATTTAATTTAAATATGTTTTAATCAGTTAGGTAGGTTTGAGTCTATTATTTGGTGAAAACTAGACTTAGACTCTCAGTAACTGTGTTTCTTCTTCCACTGGTTTGTACAAATATGTAAAAGCAATCTGCATGAGGATGGCCACACTGAAATTGCTAATGGAAAATACAGTCAGTGAGCCTGTAGACATGTAGCAACCAGCCTAATCTCATACAAACAAACTTTCGCGTAAATGGAGTTGGGTTGCCATGGCTCAACCCCAGGCTCGGCAGACAATTTGCAACAGACAGGCATGCAGCGTTTTTGCCAAATGTTGTTACCACAGTGGACTCAAAAATGAAAACAACTATGAGGTCACTGTTCACATGATTAGGCCATGATTTAACCCTTAGGGTCTGACTAACTGATGGATTTTGACACGGTCGCCTTTGCAGTTTACATTCTATAATGTAATGCCGTCCTGTTTCATCTCCTGGTCCACCTGCTTACACAAAATGGAAGATTCCATACGGTGTAGGCTAAGTGAAGGGTGTGGCTCCTGAAATAGAAACAGGCTTCATCCCAGCACTGTAATATGCCTTTACTCATAAATGGAATGTTTGATTAATTTATTTTCAGCGTTGTTCTGGGTAATTGAAAGAAAGGCATTTGGCGCCGATCACAAGTGATGGTCATGCATGTGTGAACGTGGCTGACAGCACCCACGCAGCCTAGTCAAGCTCTTACCTGCAGGGGTTGGAGCTGGGGGAGCCAGACACACCCTAATCCCCCAACATCCTGACCTTAGTAAACCTGTCATAGCTTGCCCACAGTAGACCTGGCAACCCGTTTGCTCGAATCTCTCCTGGCTTACCCCACTCCTCTACCAGCTTTGCTCTCACAGTGCCATGGGTGGGCTCGGGATTTGAGTTCCTTGGCACTGCTTATTCTGCCTTTGTGAGCTAATGCTGTGCCTCAAACCAGGAACAAAAGCAGCCAGTGCAAATTAAAGACCAATTATCTTTTGTGCGTGCTGGGGCAAGTTGCTCATGAGCAAGTTGACTGATGAGTGGGAGAAATGAAGGTGTAGTAAGAAAAGGATACTGGTGGCTGCATTGCACTTTTGTGCTTGAAAAAATATTTTCAAATTGATAATCCTCAAGTTCATATTTAGAAACATTAGGATTTGTTTTATAATGGAATATATTGGCTACTTTACTGCATCCTTATGCATCCCGTATCCTTTATTTGAATTAGCTGGAATGTTTGTTTATTTTAATTTAGTTGCCTTGAAATTACTTCTAAAATTAGTTATTAAGTAGTTTTCACTTTTGGATAAATACACTAGTAACCCTGCTAGCTGGTTAGCTTCTCTTAGCATGAAGGCAGGATTCAAGGAGAAACAGCTAGTGTGGCTCCGTCTAAAGGTGACAAAATCAGCTGACCGGCATGTCAAAAAAACAAAATTGTATTGACAAACAACATGCTGTGGTCTAAGAGGGCCAAGTGAGGAAGTCTCTGTGCCTGGCTAGTTAAGAGTCTGACACAAGGTATATGTGTTTCCCAAAGTCTGAAAACTTTAAAATCCTTTTAAACAGATCTTTCTGATCATTACAGCAGGAAATTAACAAAGTTTTCACACCCCTGGGTCACATGGAGGTTAAGGGTTGGTTAGATACTTTTCCCATCTCCAGTTAGCAGAGTACTGCAACACTCTCAAAACAATACAAAGCCTCTTCACAGGCCCCTGCCCTGGAGATATACAGAGTCTAAGTACTAGCTGACCTGTTAATTAATTTCCCATTAGTCAACAGTTTTTCCTCAGAGTCTCAGGGGAAATAATAACCCCACCATTAGTCCCAACAATTCCTGAGGACCCCTAACCCCCTCCACTACCACCTTCAACACACACAACAACACACAGACACACACATACAAAACACCCGGCCCCATTTCCCCGAGTGATGACCCCTTCATACACATTGGCCTCTTTCATTCCGCTCTGAGGGTTGGTTTAAGCTGTGGCTACACTGTCTCTGGTTTATGGCTCCCTCCCTGGCCCCCGTTAAAGTGTTGGGCTGTAGCCTGCAGCCACTGCAAACTTAATTGTTGGGCACATTCTTGACTATGGATCGTTTTAATCACAACAAACAATTGGAGTTCAAGAAGGATCATGATATCTTTGGCAGCTTAAAGAATGTGCGATTCTATTTGTGATAGTGTGTGCTTGTGTTTGTAGGGAATCTAAAACATTTATCGGGGCCGGTTGATCAGTTATCTCTTCCAAATTCTACTCACAGCTATAATCAGTCTGTTTTTTCAGCCTGAACAGATGCACTAATACTGTCTCAGTCCAAACTTTAAGATTAATTTAAGTTTTACTTCAAGCTTTTCTTTATTGATAATATAACAATATGCTTCTAGAATAAAACATATCAGATTTTGTCATGGATCGAACTAAAGCTGAAACAATTAGTTGATTTTCATCAACTGATTTAAATAGAAATTCTAAAACATTAAGTTTCCTGATTTTCAAATATGAGAATTTGCTGTTTTGTCTTGTTTCACCTAATTGTAAACTGAATATCTTTTGTCAGACAATAAAAGCAAGAAGTGACTTTGGGCCCTTGCACACTGTGTTTTCTAACCTTTTACGTATAAAACTGTCAATTGAAAAAATGATCAGCAAATTATTTGACAATAAAGATTAAATTCTGACATAAAAGATTAGAAAAGAATTAAAAACTAAAATAGAAACAAATAATACATTTTTCATAAGGGAGCCAACAAGGTAGGAAGTTTCAAAGCCACCCAAAACCTAAATCACAAAATCAAACAGTAGTGTCACATAGTTCAAAATGTGATATGTACATATCACATGCTAATATGAATACATTAAAAATTAAACACAGAAATAACATATTAAGTTATCAATGGAATACTAATAGCCACTGTGCAGCCTTTGTGTTGAACAAACTAGGAACATTTTTATTCGTATTCATTTGAATACTTTTCTAATTAGCCTCTATTCATCTATACAGATTTAAGTTTGCTTCACTGGCTGTGCTTCTACAACTGTTAGCCTACTCTGCCTTCCTTTAAATAGTTGGAAAATCTTCAATCAGAGTCTTTAGGACATGAATCCAAAACTGGACTTTTGATTTTGAAGATTCAGGATATTCCTGTACTTTTGCGGTGCCTGTTAAATTGTTCGGAGCCCTATTCATGAGGGCTGCAACTCAAATATATTAATTTAACTTATTAATTATTGACTAATCGTGTCAGCTCTAGCGATAGCAGAGAGACACTTTGCTTTTGTCCGTCTGACAGTCAGCACAGAACATACGGAGATGACTAGATAAGAGAATAAGGGATGTGTCTGTGGATGTGGTGTGGTGAGACAGGCTCCCTCCAGACCACCACAGCAGGAAGTGCATGGCCATGAGGTCACAGGGACACGCCATCACTCAGGGATTTACAGCAACTGGTTTCAACCGGAGTTCTTTGAAAGTTTTTTTTTTTGTCTTTGTCATTGTTGCACTGACTGACTGACAGACAGTGCGTACTAGATTGCTGGTGCTTTTGATACCACTGCACCACATCTCTTTTTGCAGCAGAGATAAGTGGCAATCATCTCTCACACATTCAAAAGCCCTATATTCTTTGGTTTTCAGCCAGTGCAACATTTGTGACACACACTGTTGACCGTTTCTGTGCAAACAAGACACCCTCTGTCATACAATCTGGAACTGAGGTCATTCTCTAAAGGTATCTGTGGGAAACTTGGACACAATGACTAAAGCTGAGGACTTTGACCGTCAAATATTGACTTGAGCAAAGTCACTTGCTTAAAGTGGGAATGGTTAGGCATAATCCCTGAGCCACCTGTGACTCTGCTTCGTTATTTTTAACAGGAAGCCCCAAGATTCAGGATGGAGGAGGGATATGAGCTCGACCTGACGTATATCACAGAACGCATCATCGCTGTGTCCTTCCCTCGGGGTTGCTCGGAGGAGATCTACTCTCACAACTTGAAGGATGTCACACGAATGCTCAAGTCCAAGCATGCAGATAATTACCTGGTCAGTGCTCAGTTGTGTGCTGCTAGCTTCCTCACCTTGAAGTCAAGTATCAAAGTGCAAAGAGTATTGATGTCAGGGCTGATGGACTTTCATGTGATATTGACATGAGCGTATTGATCTCAAGAGTGCACAGTTCATCTTTCACTCATGTTAATGTGGAATCAGTGTTAAAGTGTTAAACCTATGATCTTTGTGATAACTTGGCCTCTTTGTACATTCTCTATAGATTATCAACCTGTCGGAGAAAAGACACGATCTCTCTAAAATGAACCCCAAGGTAAGTGTACATGACACTGTATCAATAATAATAGAATAAATAAAATACATTTAAATGTTAAATTAGATCTGCCTTAATCCTCTTTGATCAGCGGTGTCAAACCAGCTACAGTAAACAGAGTAATTTTGATTCGTAATGCATAGGGAGTTCCATGATAACAATGAGTGATGTGTTTTCAGACCCTGGATACAGGCTGGCCGGACATGCACGCTCCACCTCTGGATAAGATCTGCACCATCTGTAAGGCCATGGAGAGCTGGCTCAATGCTGACCCTCTACATGTGGTGGTTATACACTGCAGGGTGAGCTTCTACAATTAGCACTGCTGCAGTTGATTCAGCGATTACCATATTTAACTACACTGGGGTTCATTTGTTGTCACATTTTTGTGAAATCCTTTTCGAAAAACTCCTGAAAAATTACTCTATCCATTAGCATATACAGAAAATATATGTTTTATGTTATTTATTAATAATCAGATGTCTAATTGTTCTAAGTTTGCTATGGCCACTTTAAACCAGTGAGAAAAGAATTATCTTTTGAACTGATAAATGCTGTCAGCTTTGGCAGAAAATGGTGTGTTTACGTAGGATCCCATCAGTCACAGTAGGGAGATGACTGAGAAAAGGGTTATTAGAGGCTTTTTTAAAACCACAAGTGCTGCACGTGTAGTTAGTCATCTCCTGTTTCTTTAGGGGGGCAAAGGTCGAATCGGAGTCGTCATTTCATCCTTCGTGCACTTCACCGATGTGTCTGCCAGGTAACCGCCACTGTGTGTCACATTTGTCATGTCCTGCTACTCTAAATGTCGGTGTTTGCTCTGAAGTCAGGATTTGTCATAATGAGTGCCCGCTCCATGTCAGTGAATGATATCAACAGCAACCCACAAGAGTTGATGAAGACTCATTCTGTAGACCACAAGCAATGTCATTGCTTAACCACGGCTGATTTATTTACCTCCACGAATTTTGGGGTCAAGGTGATTCAGATAGTGAGTTAAACAAAAGTCACCTCTTTTCAAATTCCAAAGAAAACCATGCAATTTCAGCCATGAATCACCCCATATTGAGTTGCATGAATCAACTTGGAAAAATGCTAGTTACTGTAATAGCTTCTGGCCACAGTGTCAGTTTTCATGAAATCTATTCATCATGAAGAAAACCAAATTTTCGAACCATTGTTAGCCATACAAATTCAGCCAGGCTGGTGATTTACTAAGCCCTAAAGTAAAGAAATGCAGCAAACAGTAAGGGAGTCGGGCTGGTCTTATGCCGCTATGTAGATACTTTCTGCACACAGCAGTCATTGTGGCCGTCAGCCTTCAGTTTAGCTTCCCGTAAGTGTTTGTGTCACGCTGAGGAAGAGCAGGTGGGGAAGGTGACTGTGAAAGACAGAGGGCAAAAAGAGGTAGAGGAAGAGATAGGAAAACAATGAGGCAGATTTACAATGGGGTAGATTGAGGGGAGGTGGGGCAGAGGGACAGGGCCGACGGGGAGAAACACAGCAGTGGTGAAAAGGCTCCAGCGCCTGTTGGTTTTAGGTCTGTCTGAATAGCAGAGCTGTGCACACACTCTGGCCTCTCTCTGTCCTCCTCTCCCCCTCCGTGTTTACTTAAGGCTGGCATTCTCTTCCTCTCTGCTGGAATCCCCTGTCTCTCTGGTTACTTTCACTCTTGTCCATTATGCGTGTGTATGCGTGAGTGTGTGTGTGTGTGTGTGTGCACGTGTTGTCCTAATTTAAGTTAGGGTTAACACTGTTCAATTATAGAGCAGCGGAGTGTAATCTCTCCCTGGAGTCATAATTACCTAAAGTGTTTAATGTGTCTCTCTGTCTCCCTCAAAGTGCTGATCAGGCGTTGGACCGCTTTGCGATGAGGAAATACTATGATGATAAGGTCTCAGCTCTGATGACACCTTCGCAGAAACGGTAAGACCCAAAACTCAAGCACACCCATCTGTCTACCAACATCACGTCTATGTATGTGTAATTTTACTGGTGCTTTGTTTGACCTGCATCCAACCACATTCACAGTGCAGACCCACCTGACTCAATACAAAACTTTGTATGTCCTACTGCCTATTGTTGATCATTGTAATGAGAATGGGACCCGACCTGATGTAATCCTAACCCTGTAAATTAATGTGAATCACCATCGCTCTTACTGCTGGCTCCTGTTAACTTTCTCCAAGCTGTCACGTTCCTAGGTTGATGTGAGACAAACAATTAACAGTTACAGCACAGACAGACAGATGAGCCCAAAAGAAGCCAAAGTTAATGCTGATTTAAATGAAAACATTAATTAATATTAAATGTTATCTTAAAGAAATAGTTACATAATAATAGTTTGTAAAAGTATATAATAGTTTGACATTTTAGCAAAAATGCTCGCTCGCTCTCTTAGTGAGAGTTTAGACTCTTGATACCTCTCATGTTTGTAGGTTCCATATTAAGCTACAGCTACTTAGTGTAACTTAGCTTAGCCTTAAGACTGGAAAAGTGGGAAAAAAGCCATTCTGGGCCATTCCAATTGACTAATCAACACGTTATATTTTGTGTCCCGAATCTCGTCAAATCCATGAGGTTGCCAGGTAACTAGCTGAGACTCAAGGGAAGTCTCTGCTACCAGCCAACAAAGTGTCTGGCCCATACACCCCTCCTAAAACCACAAACTGATGTTTCTACACTTGTACAGATTAAACAACAGAGATATGATGTGTTAATTGGAGAGCTTAGATGTTCCTTCAAGGCAGGTTCTTTCACCTTTTGGAAAGGGCCAGAGTAGCTAGGTTTCAGCCTTTGTGCTAAGTGAGGCTAACTCTACCAAAGCTATCTCAGCCTTGTCTCAGAGATTATACATAAGGAGCTTCAGCTTCAAAGACCAAGAAATTTGCCAGGTCAAGACATTATAATGATAAAACACAAGTACAGAGAAACAGATCAAGTTATGGTATATGTAAAGACTGTGTGACAGTTTTTGGTTGTGTTAATTTATTGTTTACATCCAGCTTTGTGCTCTCGTGTCAGGTATGTCTGGATCCTCAACAGTCTTCTCAGTGGATCCATGAAGATCAACGCCTCACCCTTGTTCCTGCACTGTGTCATCCTTCACGGGATACCAAACTTTGACGCCACTGGAGGTTAAACTCATATTGTTTACCACTATACACAGCTGCAACTCCCAATGAAACTGCAGTTGTTGCTACCATGACAGTATAAAAGAATCCAGACGCGACCACATCAGTGATGAAGCAGTAAACAAGATGGAGACTTATCTGTACTTTATATCATTCTCTTTTTTCCAACACACATGTGCATGCTCAGACAGATAGAGGCACGTACATAAACACAACTGAGGAGAAGAACTTCTTTATGGGTTGCCAGTAAAACCCATGGGAATTCACACTAATGTTTGCATGTAAATTGCTGTTTTCGCATATTGTAGAGCTGAAATCCCTTTCTCACAATAACAGCTTATCACCCTTGTGAGCAAAACAATCCGAGAAGCTACTCGTGAATATCTTGTCTAACGTGCTACATGATGTCATGTTATTACCACACTTGTATCTTTTATTTATTTGAAAAATGATCTTTTTCTTTTCTTTTTTTTATTTTCAGTATGTCATCCGTACATCAAGGTTTACCAGGGAATGCAAGCAGTGTATTCATCTGGAATCTAGTAAGTAGCTTACGCATGTGGTAGAGTGATTTCAACATTATTGTTTTCTTCAAAGTATGTTGGAATACATCAAAGTAATTTTCTGTTTTACTTGTTTTAATGGTGAATTCAATTCTGAGTAGCTGCTTTCTGTAAACATCCCTGATTGCTTCCAAACTTGGGCTCACTTTGACTGACTGTATCTGTTGTTTTTGTTTCAGTCACATCGGTCCAGGCCACAGAGACCGTGTATGCATCAGCCTGGAGCCTGCCCAACTCCTAAAAGGAGACATCATGGTAGGAAATATCAAAAGATGCCCTTTTAGAGTTTTGTACCTCAGTATTGACTGTAGTAATCGCAGCATTTGTGTATGTTCTTTTGTAGATTAAATGCTATCACAAGAGTGACATAACTTCAGAACGGGAAGTGATTTTCCGGCTGCAGTTCCACACGGGAGCAGTGCAGGGCTACAACCTGATGTTTGAAAAAGAAGACATGGAGACTGCCAACAAAGGTAGACCTGAGAACAGGTCCCAACGTGCCTCTGCTAGTTTACTCCTCTGCTCCACGCAGCATCTGCAGGGCTCGGTCTGGACTTAATTTAGACTTGGCACTTTGAGACCAATAATCTTGTTTTCCCAAACATGTTACGTGTACTGAGAGAATCCTATTCGCAGATGACACTGTTCATCTTTCTATTTCTGAGTGGTTGCGCTAATGGCATTCCTGTGTGCTAATATTCCAGATCCCAGATTTGCAGATTATGGTAAAGTGGAGTTGGTGTTCTCCGAGGGACCAGAGAAGATTCCAGGTAGATTCCTAACTCTTTGTTTTAGTGGGGTTTTTTTGTTTTTTCAAAAGTTAGTTGAGAGTGGGAGTTGGGAAAGCAGACGCAGTTTGTTTCTCCATTTTCTTCCTTCGTCCTGTGTTCTGTTCCTCCCCCTCTGCCCCCTGGTGAGAGGGGATGTGGAACGCTGCAGAGGGGAAATGTAGTGTGAAGTGTGTGCTGACAGAGACGTAAAGAAGCACAGCATGGGCTGCCCCAGAGCCCCACATGCATTAAACTGTTGTGTGGGTCTGTGTATGTGTCTGCAGTGTATTATGTGGCATGCTTGGATGCTTGAGATTTTATCAAATACAATTCCTATCATATAGTCAAACAGGTTTGGCTACAGTGAGATGAAATTTAGTTTTTAGGGCTTGTAATGATCTTTGGATCTAAATATGACCAGTCACTGTTGTCCCTGAACTACATGATGTTGATATAGTTTCAATCTACAGCAAGTTAGTGCAAGTTAAACCCTGATTAAAACTTGTTTGGATATTTTGAAATATTTTGGCTTTTTTGCTTTCCAGTTGAGAGTTGGACGAGTTGGTCCGCCACAATCTGTAAAGTTATTAAGTAACACATTGGATTGGGTTTGTAATCCTTAAAACAAAGCAAAATGTTTGGCTTTTTCCCCCTGGTTCCAGCCTTCATGCCAAACAATGCTAACTATCGTCTAGCTTTAGCATCACAGTTAGCATATAGACATAATTATTGAGCTTCTCACCTCACTCTCAGTGAGACAGTGAATAATTGTATATTCCTTAAAGGTTTTTAGATTTGAATTATCTTGTGTAAATATTCTTTATTGTAATAAGATTCACCAATGATCTTTGCTACATAGTGATTCCATTGAAAGTTATTCGTATAAAAGAATTGGCCAACCCTAAATATGTCGCATCCCTAAATATCAAATCTTTTTCCTCCCTCGGGGCCATGATGAGTAACAGTGATTTGTGCCACTTCCTGAGGAAAAACGCCCAGATACAGTATCTACAATAATGTTATTTTTGGGTCCAGGTGCAGACAGGTGGCAGAATGGGGCAGATGTTATCGTGGACTACAACATAGCAGATCCTCTAATCCGCTGGGACTCCTACCAGAACATCTGTGATGGTGAAGGTATTGTTACTATGCTGCATTAGTCACTCCATGACTCACTAGACAGTGCCAAGGTCTGCCTAATGAATCAGCCTTTGGGAAATTATCAGCGGCTGTTTCATAAATGGAAGAAGGATGCGTAGGCATATTCAGGCTTTCTCTTGCTATTACTGCAATGTGTTCTCTTTGTTTCTCACTTTCACAAACACACTCATACTCTCTTTTTCTCATAGGGAATTAACACAGCGTGACAGGTCCTGTGTTTCATGTTATTGAGGGGCAGCAGTGTGATTGCATTTACATGCACACACAGTCACCACTAGCTTGCTTTATGTTTCAGTCGTTGCTAACGGGAGTTATTACTCACGGGTGGGACTTAAATCCCAGGCGTGCAGGCCCCGTAGAAACAAGACTTCTGTTATGGCACGGAAAGGAAATGAAAGCTCAAATGTACCTTTGGGCTGCAGTGTGACGGGCATGACAAACTGTGTTGTTTCTGTGTGAAGGACAGGGAGGGGAGTTGTTGTATGTAGGGAATGCTGGGTTCAGAGGAAGAGCAGTCAGTTCTCAAGAGATTTCTATTTTGTTGTTTCATCAAATGAATAGGCATGCTCTAACCATCCCACACATGCACGCACACACTCACACACTCTCACCAGACCCTGCACAAACACACACAGGCTCACACTCAGAGCCACCCTGTCGGGGCGTCCCGTCCTAGCTGCGGTTGTTGCTCTGCACTCAACCACAGAATTCACAACAACCTCCCAGAATAGAGCGACGTGGTGGTGGCATTAAAACACAGATCCACCCTTTCCCAGTATTCATTGAGTGTTTTTATAAGCTAAGTTCAGCTTGATGAGAATGAGCTGCCTTTTTAAATTTTCTTTTAAAATATCCCAACACTGCCACACAGAATTTTATGCACACCTCTGGGAACGCAATGAAAGAGCAAAAACACTTAAATTTAACAATTCATCAAAGCAAAGCAAAGACATCAACAAAGAAGCAATTTTTTCTTGCCTTGATTCCAGAGCATTCATGTGGGTTATTTACAGCCTTGTTTTCTCATGTAAACACTACATCTGAGAGGGAAGACTAGGAGCTTTGTTGGAATTCTACATCTACTTACCAGCAGTCTCCTGGCAGGCTGAGTTTGCCTCTCTGAGACTGTCACTCAGGAGTTGGTCAGGAGGAGGAAGTCGAAAAAACGTTTTGCCACTGTAGTGCTAAGGTTGTGAAAAGAAAACCTCATTTACTTCAATGGCTTTTCGGTGAGAGTGTGTTTTTATCCCCACGTGTGAAAGAGTTGAATTTTAAAAGATTGTTTTTCCAGAATGGTTGTTTACTGATGTTTACTGTGGAGGTGGATGTCTTTGTATAGAGTGCCTCATTAGGATTCACACAAATTCTTCAGAAATTACGAAATGTTAAAAATAATATATTTCCTGCTTTAATTTAACAGTTTAATATAGCCATGCAAATAGTTTTGCGATAACTATATTAGATTTCCACCACCAGCCCAATACAATGTAGAATGAATGCACTTTCATTTGTGGACATTTGGTGCCTACAGTACACTTTATTAGAACGACAATCTAAACTTGAAAATGAAAGTGTTCTTCCACAAGTGCGTTATAATTTTTCAAATTTGTATTAATAGTTGAATATTGTCTACTGTACAGCAGGTTAAGTCTTTGAAAATAAAATATGAAATGTCTTTTCAGTATTTATTTTAATATAGTCATGAAACAAATTGCATTTTTGTTTTTTACTCACATACAACATGCATGCAATAACACATACATATTTTGAAAATGACAATGCTATTTTTGACTTAAATGTTTGTTTTTAGTTTACATTACCATTTTAATAAAGTCTTAAAATATTCATTCATTCTAGAAAATGCGTTCCCAATAGTCTGGGCAGTTTTCACCCTACTTTTTAGTGTTTCAAGTATTGTGTTTCTCAGGGGAAACAACTCATTTTGCTAGAAAATTCCAATAAAAAAAGAGACACAGCTGTCTATAAACATAAGTAACTGTGAAGTTTTTTTTCTGTAAAAAAGTAAAATGTAGTTGTTCAATGTTTTGAGCACTTTTAAAATATATTGTTCCCCGTCATGGTATTGTAGTAGTAGTAAAGACATACTTCTCAGTGATTGATGTCTCAAAACATGGGTTCCTTCTGCATGGCAAGATACCTCTAGAGGTGTGTGAGTGTATATATATATAGTTTGTTCCTCTCTCCACTTTCTGTGTGCCCCGTACAAACTGCACAGAGGATTTTTAAGAGATACATTTCTGAGAGGGTGTGTGTTGAAGCTCGGGCGGAAGAACACAAGGATGATGATCATCATTATGATTTAGACTCATGGTTTTGGCATTCAGGAGGTGCGGGATGGTAGTAACTGAGAGGGAATGGAAAGGTTTTGTAATTGCATAGCCAAACACAACCAGACCTCCTCCTGCGATACGACATCAGCCTGAGGAACAGTTCTGGTTTCGCTGCTCTCTGCACTGTAATTGGTGGATTATTCAGGGACTGACCATACCACAACAACCAACATGATGAATGCTTGATATAAAAGGTTTGACTGATTTTCTTAAGCAAAGAACATACTTGGTTAACCAGTCATGGGTTTGTTAATGTCAGAGTAATTCCGATAGGTAAAACAGTTTTGAAAACAATTGTCGAACCCCATAATTGAGCTTAGGGCACATCTGTTTCTTGCCGATATTGTACATGAGGACGGCAGGCATGCAATTTCATGACACACAAGAGTGCGAGAAAAACAACTGCCGCTTTTCATGAGAATTGCCCAGAGCTCCAAGTAGAAGGCAAGGATTGCTTTAATTAAAAAGTGTCTTTTTACAGAGTGAAAAAGTCTGGAGCTGCAGGAATGTTGTTTTCATTCTCTGATCCTCTCTGGGCTGCTTCTCTCTTTCTTTCTTTCCCTCTTTTTTTCTTTCCCCAGTGGGGTAGTCCCCTAATGCGGGGCAAGAGGTCGGGTTACTGCTTTCCTCCGGCCCGCCTCCGCCCCAAAGCCCCGCCTCACTTGTTTACATTCCTCTGCCCTTATTTGGAGATCTCAAGGTCCCCCCTTGTGTGGAGTGCAAACACTCTCACCTTCTTAGCAGAGAAAGAAAGCAGGGCCAACTTATTAGAACTCTCTTGATTTGACCCTGACCATTATCTGCTGGTTGAAAGCCATGTCTGCTCCCGTGTGTCTGCGGTTCCTCGTCTCCTCTTCACGTTTTGTTTTTCTGGAGACCGGGATTGTTTTGTGTGCTTACCTGGCAGTGGCAGCGAAGGTAAGAGATTTTTTTTTTTTCCTGGAGACAGACGAGTGGCCATGAGGGGGTGGGATAAAGAAAAGGGAGACAGGATGATGACAGGGGTGACAGAGAAAGATGACCAGCATTGATGGAGAGGGGAAACATCTGTCTTAAAAACCTGCTTGCACCTTGCCAGGAGGAATGTTACAAGAGGGATTTGTTGGGAAAACTCCCAGCGGAGCTGACCTGCATGAAGGCCTGAGCCGAAGCTGCTCAGGGCCAGATGCAGGTTCAACTAGTGTGTTTGTTTGAGGGGGGTGGCAAAGCCATACATACAGGAGCTTTTGGAGAGGAAGAGGGGGAGCTTTTATCATGCGTGTCTGGTATTCAGATCCTCCAGTCGTGGTTTGACTGAAAGGCAAGTACTTAAGGCGGTAGACTGAGGGAGAAGCGTAGGAGTCATGTTCCAGCTCTCTTTTGTTGGAAAAGAGGGAGAGTTACAGTGAAACAGAGAGTTTTACTTGGTTAGCAAAGCTGCTCGCATGCACTCAACCGGAGTAAGTCTAGAAAGGCTTAACTTGACTTTTGTTGTCTTCTGACATGATGGATTTGACTCTGCCTTGCAAGTGACTGACTGGGGTTTTTTTTCTTCCATGGATTAAGGAGGTTGTTTGGACATATGCTGGGGGTCAAGGGGCAGGTGAGAGGGAGTAGGGTGGCTTAATCACAACGGGGTGAGGAATGCAGGGGTCAAATTCTGAGGATCCGCAGACATCTGACTCGTGTAGCGCCGTACATCTCTTACATAACCTGAACATGAGGAACACCTTTGTCCGCTGCACACACTGCATACACTTCACCTTGGCAGTTCACTGGGTGGCCTGGTGGGAACTGATAATTGTTGGAATATCTTTCCCTGAAATAAGCTTGGATTAGAGTATCAATAAGAGGGGATTTGGCTAATTGGGTGATTTTGCTAAGTATCTTCAGAATGGGTTTTTTTGACACATCTAATTAGGGGATTTGTCTCACTAGAGTAACATGAATTAGACATTTTTTCCCTGTCAATGTATTCATGTCCTAGTTATTTGTAGTCTGATGTTTGTTCTGTATTGTCTGGAATATTGTCTTTGTCAGGTGAGGTGTGATTGTAAGTGTTGAGCTTTGTCAATAACAGAACCTGAATGATGGCATTTTGTGGGATGACATGACTGTGCATGTTGACAGAGTCTTGTCTTGTATGTGGTTTTGTGCCGTTTTGTGTGTGTCTGTGTGAGTCCCCACCGTCTGTGTGTCTCTGTGTGTACAAGTGCCAATACCAGCTGACTGTATGAAGCGCTGCATCTCTTCTATTTTGCAGCCCAACGCTCTCAAGGTCTAACCCAGGACAAAGGGGCTAACAAGAGGAGCCCCAACGGAGGAGAGGCCACACTGGGCCGAGGAGCCCGCACGACCTCCGCCGCCTCCAGCCCTGATCACAGTGACCACGCCCTCTCCGTCAGCAGTGACTCTGGCCTATCAAGCACCTCTCTGTGGGCAGACCGACCCACACCTGTTGTCACATCCACCACCACCACCAAGCCCAACCAGGGCCCCAGCCAACAAGAAAAGGTCCAGCTGAAGCGCCTTTTAAGTGGCTTTGGTCTTGAGGACCCCTCAGTGGAGGAGATGGATGATCAAGGCCCCAGAGTGGGCACCCAGCAGATAGTCCCAGCTCAAGTGCACATCAATGGAGACCCCAGGCCCAGAGAGAGGGAAACGGACATCCTGGATGATGAGGTCATTACAGGTCATGATCTGCACAGTGTTGACAGTTTAGGCACCTTGTCATCCTCCTGCCACAAGAGCAGCCAGAACTCCCTGCTGTCAGATGGTTTTGGAAGTCCCGGAGGAGAGGAGCAGCAAAATCAAAGCCAACACCACCTCCACCACACTGTACCCCCTCCCATGGAGGAGTATGAGAGATCCTATGCTGAAGCTAGAAGGAGCTGTATGAACTCCAGGAGTAACTCTGTGGCCTCTTCTAATCCCAGCAGTGCTTCTATGCCCAAGCAGCATGTCTTCAGACAGGGAAGCTATTCTACACAGTCGTGGGTTCGTCAGCAGCAGATGGTCACTGCACAACAGTTCATCTACATTCCCGAGGATGGAAACGATACAGAAAGATACCCAGGGAGCAAACAAGGGAGCGGTTCACCCAAAGCAGACCTGCCAGCTGAGCCACAGGGCCCGACTACGGACATGACGGCAGATGCTCTGAGAAGCACAGCGCCGCACAAGGAACAGGCAATGTTGAACAACAACAACAAACGTGATGAGGAGTTCAAATCCCTAACCATGGACATTGACAACTCCATCGACCAGCTCAACCAGCTCATCATGGACCTGGATCCCACATTTGTCCCAGTGTCGAGCCACAGCTGCTCCATCAAGAGAAATGGAGGGCCGCACGTTAACGGCTCTGTCTCCAAATGCTCAAACGGCATCAGTCTCCGATTCAGCGATAGTAACGCAGCGACCCTGAAAAACACACAGCAGACAGGTAAGATTGTCAGACAGTCTGGGTGTGGTGGTGATAATGTGGTGTGGTCTGGAAGTGTGGTCGTGGAGAGAACTGTTTGACAGCCATCAGTGAAATCAGAGAGGTGGCTTTGCCAGAGATGTCTAATAAAAATGACGAAGATGACGAAGTGATTAAATGGCTTTAATTAATATGCTAGGAATAGTTAAGGAGGAGCATCAGCTTTCCTTCCCCTCCACTACAGAGTTAACATCACAGAGCACTCCTTCTTCTTTCTCTCCCCTCTCCCACCTGGCGTGTTTTAGTGGCAGAAATAGCAGGGTTGTTGCCAGGTTTTCAGATGTTTTCAGTGTGTTTCTGAGGAAAGAGCGCTGTCCAGACTTGTCTGTATAGTTATCTGACTAGTGGATCTGTACGGTACATGGAGAGAGGGAGAGCAGCTGTCATCGACCTTTCTGAACATCAGCAGTCTCTCACTGTTTGATTATAGAGTTTGCATACTGAAGAATACGGACAACTACAAAAACAGAGTCCTTCCCACAGACCAACTGCTGGTTGTTGTGCATAGACGACATGTTAAGCAAAACACAAGCACACACAAATATTTTGCTAAATGTTAGTCGTGTCTAACAGATGCTTCCCCCATTGACTCATGTTCATCACGCTCTCATCTAACTCTTTTCATTTTGAGTTCCAATTGATGATTTATTGCTATGATGCTAAAATATCCCCCTTTGATTGTTGCTGCTGAGTTTATTGTGTAGACAGAAGTTATGCAACATAATGACACTAGATATTGATGGTAGATATCCAGCAAAGTTATTTCCACTTTGTTCAAGTTGAAACTGATCCCAGGGCCACATTTGAGGATGCCGTCTTCAAACAATGCACAGGAATTCAGAGATTAGGTTCAGAGATTGGCTCCTATCAGCAAGTTGCAGCCTGACAGTGATGATAAACATATATGTAAAAACATAGCGACTTTATGTACCTTTTTAACTTTTTAAACATTTTTCCTCATCCTACAAAGCTTTAGTTTGTTCTATCAGATTTGACTCCCTCTCACAGGTTAGTAATTTCACTGGAATTGACTTAAGGATATAGATAATAGGCACAAATTGGCACAATGTGGATTTCTTTAGCTGAAACCCAGTGAAGCAGAGAAAAGGCAGAAAGCTGTCTGGGTATTAGCAGTGCGTGAATCACACTCCAGCATGTTCATGTGGTTGCAGGGGTGGGGGGGTACAAGATGGGGAGGCCTGAGGAATTTCCAAGGGAGGAACAAGTGGGCCCGGAGGCAATGTTTTTTCCATTTGATTCCAAAAGCATACCTGTCTGTGCATATCAACTACACAGAAGCGTCATTCCACAACACAAATGCCGAAGGCTGTAGCTTTGCTAAACTGTGAATAACCCGTAGGAAGAAATGGATTGTTTGTTTTTAGTGTAGCGTTTTATCAGTTTTTCACTGGTAATCAGAGCCGTAGCTCTGAGTTGTTCTGCCATGCTGTGTTATAACAATAAACCAATTCAAGCTTTTTTTTGGCTACTTAGTTTGTATCCAGTATCCTTGTGAACAGACCAGTCTTGCTTTTACTGCTCGTGACCATCACATCAACATATCCCAACAACTTTTCACTGTTTTGTTATAAATCCACCCACAGCTGTATTAATGAAGTAAAGAAAAAGAGAGTACGGAGATGGAGGAGGGAGGTTACAGTATTTTTGTTGTTTTAGGCACATGCAGCATTTGGTGAGAGGTGACAAAAGCTGAGGCTCAAGTGGAGCAAAGCTTCATATTCTTATGTCCTCTATAACTTTATGGCTTCCATAAAGCAGTAACATTTAATAAGCATATACGTTTTAGTGTGTTTTCCATGACTGTACAGCTCCTGTGCAAAACCAAATGCATTTGTAACGTAAGTTGTAACTTCACTGATTGATTATGATGTTAGTAAAATGAAGATCTCGGTGTAAGACTCTTGCTCGTTTGCAGCATAACTAAAATCTTCTGTTAGAGTACAGGTCATTTTATATCACCGTGTCTTGGTAATGTACATTTAGTACATTAAATGTAATGTACATTTAGTACATCACCAAGTACAAGTAAAAATCCATTTGTAGCCAAAATAAGCAGATGAGAATCCAATACATGAATTAACTGACACATCAAGGAGCATGACACAAATGTACTGCAAAGCCAGTAATGCCTTAAATCAGGCCTGCTCATTGGTTTGATGGCACAACCAGAGACTGCATGGTGTAAAACTGCAATATCTCTATTTCGACACTAAATTGTGCTTATCCTCACATTGCCCAAACCTGCTCTTGAGGGTCAAAGAACATGACTGGAAGACAGTTGTTTGAGAAAAAGAGAGTTTGTCATGATAGCAACTGAACCATTCAGACTCCCTCTCTAACCTCATACAGACAATCTGTGGATCAATGGTGCACACGTGTAAAGCCACGTCGACAGCTGTATGTAATGACAGAGAAAAAAGTCAGTGTGATGCATGCATGGAGAAAGATTTCCAAGTATGCATGACAGTGTGTCATCCATACTCGCCGCGGTCAGACAAAAGTGAGTAATGATCCTCCGCATTAACACTCCTGCACCATTAGCATTCTTCAGGGCTGAGCGGTCGGAGCTCACTGGGAGGGCTCAAATTATCACCCTGGTGCTGAGTGGCAGCACTCTTCAGAGTAGTCACAACATTTGACACCCCCCCCACCCCCCACCCCACCACCACCACCACCACCACCACCACACACACGCACGCACACACACAGCCCACACCTTCTGGCCCACCAGCCGGATCCCTGGCATTCCTCAGCTGTCCTCTGACAACATGGCTGAAGGCAGTACCCTGGGGTAGGGACGGGTGGTGATTCACTCGGTGGGCTGACTGAATTAAAAACGTCATCCATCCCAAACTTCTTACAGACAGTAGTCATGAATTATGACTGATTATTGATTGATCATGTCATTGTTTCTCAAATGTTTGTGGTCCAATTGAATGATTCTCAGTAATTTAAAACAAAATTATACTTGCTTTGAACATCATTGTGGTGACTTTAAATAAATCATAGTACATTGATATCATTGAATACTTAAATAATACTTTAATAATTTCTTAACCCAGACACAGTGCTTTGACCAGAAGATGTTTTTCTGAATACTTTACTGAAATGGACCAAAGGTCACTGTCATTTTTCCCTTCAGTGTGTTTCCTTGACATTGGCAATGCCTGTGAATCTGTTAACGTTTCATGACCAGTTTGCTGCTGTCTGTCCGTGTGTATCCAGCTGTCCAGTCCTATGAGGGGCATGTGGGTGTCATGCGAAGTCTGAGTCGCCAAGGAAGTGATGTCACGGATCACCAAGGCTTCTGTAACTCAGGGTGGGGAGGGACAGAGGAGTACAGGGGCCAGCGGACATACTCCCCCTGTGTGCCTCCATCTCAGGTAAATACAGCGTGTGTGTGTAGGGCTTGTATGTTTGTTTGTTTTTTTTACTTTTTCTGTATCTATGGTGTGTGATTCTTAATGTATGTGTATATGTTTGTTACAGCATCACATGTTGTACAGAAGTAACAGTGCTGACTACAGGGCCCAGGGCCCAGACATGGACAGTGGGGTAGAGGCCGGGAGTGACATGACTCCACCCACTCCTGCCTTTCCTATCTCTCCTCCAACACCTTATGGTAAGTGTAAAAGTTCTGTTTCCTGTGTCGTTGTGAACAGGATTCTTTTTATCTGAGCATTTGATTTGCATGTATTTGTGACCAGCTTTGTTCGTAAGGTTTTATTGAACATGTCCGTCCTTTCCTTCCTGTTTTCAGTGAAAAATATGTCGGAATTTACCCAGCTCAGGCAAACACCATCTCCAAACATGCAGTCTTATGGAGTCTACAGAGCGGACCAGGGTAGGTGCAAATCTCGTGAATGCATCACGTGAAACTGTTGTCTCAGGGAATGAAGTAGTCAGTCATTGTAAATTAAACGCAGCATCTATGAATAGACCCTAGAAAAAGCCAATGGAGATGCCTTATTATAGAGAGATCAGCAGTTGACTTGACAACTTGCTGTGAAAGAACAAAAGAAACAAAACATTTAGGCTGAGTCCTTTGTTTTCCACGATACTTTTATTAATTTGTGTTTTTCCCCTCAGCTAGTTCAATATAGTGAGTGACAACCAGACACATAGTGAGCTGGGGGAGTCTTCTTTCATGTCTGACCTGCATGTTTGGGCCCACCGCCTCATTTGAACAGAGCTTTTTCAGGTGCCCCTTGCATTCGCTGATAATGGTGACATTGTTTGTGGAATTTTAGCGGTTTGGAGACAGAGGCTGAAAAACAAAGACACCTCATGAATGAAAAAGCAGGGAGATTCCTAACCAGTCTCTCCCCTTCGTTTTTGGTTTCTGGAGAATGTCTGCGCGGTCACGGCCTGCAGAGAGTGCTTTTTTTTTTCTTTAGACACAATAGTGTTGTTCTTTATATTAAAACTAACCTTCTTTTGTTTCTCTTTGTATGAACATGTTTTTTTCTGTGGTGTTTATCTGAGGTGGAGCACACTCCACCTATAAGATTCTCAGAGTTGTGCGTTTATAGCACTTTGTAGCACCAGCCTTGGTGGACTTGTAATGTAAACTCCAAAGTGCTTTCATTGTTTGCTTAATTTCCATCGTAGAAACATTACAAAAAGTTATAAATTGAGTTTGGCTGATGAATATGTTGTGCTCTGAGCTGTCTAGATGAGGTTTACTGTGTTTTATTTGGCATGTTTTTGAATCAGGGTTATCACAGAGGCACATGATTGTACATGTCTGAAGCTACCCACATGATGGAAGATCTCTCCATGAACCCAAACTCAACTTTTATTTTCTCTTTCCTTTGACTTCACATGGACAGAGTACAATAAAAGGTTGTCTGGCCCTGGAGCAGATCTGTGCCCCTGCTTACTACCTCAGACACCCGGGCGAGAATCACCACATTCAGTCCTGCCACATCTCCATGGTTACTGTGGGTCAGGAAGCATGACACAAAAAACTTTTCTTCCCCCATGAAAGTGTTTCTGTGCACACAGAGGGGAAGTAGGGACGAGAAGGAACCAGCAACTCTTTCAGCTTCGACCCTCTCATTCCTGTAAAAGTAACCCAGAGGAGACCTGAGTTGGAAAGTGAGCTTTTAGATACGGGGCAGTCGGTGGCCACTGGGGCCGTATTAATATGACGTATTAATATTAAGCTTTTAGAAAACTGTGTGAGGGCTTTTCATTTCTAGCTGCAGTTGACTCTGATTTGTTGCCTTGTGGCGGGGGTAATTGGTTGATATTGATTGTTTGTTACTGGAAAGGAGCCAGAGCACTTTCCCGAGGGAATTTCTGAGTGGTCTTTTATTAACTGTATTTATACAACAAGCTCATTTCAACCTTTTAAGTTTGTTTTGTGTCATTCTTCTCTGTGTTATTCCCATAAAGCTGTTTCATATTCACTCTATTTGTATTTATAATGATTTATTTCAACAGTTTAGGCAATACAGCACCTGACTTTAAATGTTATCAGTTAATCAGCTCAAATTATTTGTTTTGCCTTGGTTCTCACACAGAACCCCGGGGATATTCAGAGATGGTCAGTCATGTCGGTGTTGACAGTTTACCAGACTCATCCGTCAACTGTCACAGGACACTAAGTGCTACACACTCTGCCTCTACTGTTGGGACCCTTCAGCGGATGGACAGGTAGAGATCTAATCATGAACCCTGAAGCACTGCATTTTTTACTGTTGGAGGACAGAATTTATAAAACTGACTAAATCAGTTTGACTGACAGCACAAGTGACACTTTCATAGTAATTAAAAGTCTATGAGTCTCTTCTTTACTGCTAATATCAGTAATAAAAGTAACAAGTCTGTTTCTGTCCATCTGTTTTATTTTGAATTTGTCCATAAAACAGTAAAAATTAAAAATTAGAATTGACTTTTTATTGACATTTGGCTGGTGGGTGGTGTGAACAAAGGTTGTGTACAGGTAACAACAAAAAGGTTTCAAACAGAAACAACATAAATATGATTTGTATGAAGCATGTGACATGGAGGTTTTTGTCACTGAAGAGAAAAAACATTGCAGCATATAAAACATGCACAGAGTCTGTAATGTTAAAGCGTCTGCAGTGTTCCTAGAATTAGTGCATGAGATTAACAGAAATGTCACACATTTCACACAGTTTCCGTATGTTTTCCATTCCACAGCAGTATGTTTATTATTCCTCTTTTTCTTTAATTTAAGTTCCTCCATGAACCAGTCCTGGCCAGAGCATCCTGTCCTGAGCCGCCACTCTTCTCTGAGCAGCTACCCTTCTGCCAGACAACCACCGCTGCACTCCATGTCACTGGACTATGGCCACCACTCACCTCCTCTGCACCACCCCCACATCCACCCTGCCCCAAATGCCCATAGCTCTCCTCGAAGCAGTCAGCGAAGCCGTTTGGCTCGATATGCTCTCAGCCGCAGCCCCGCTCAAAGCTTTGACGAGCAGGACGACTCGGGTCTCGGCTATGGCACAGACTGTCCAAACTCCACTTCTTCTCTGCTGGGAAATGGAGGCATGGACAGGGAGCTCTTGACCACGATGGAAGGCCAGAATCAAACACAGGTTCAGATGCAGCCCCCACTTCTGCCTGAGAAGAAGAGGGCGTCAGATGGGGAGCATTCTCTAGGAACAGCATCTCCAGCCCTCAGCGGCTTCTCGAGTCCCCACAGTGGGAGCTCCCTGAGTATCCCCTTTCCCAATGTTTTACCTGACCTCTCAGCTCAGATGCCGGGCACAGCCTCACCTCTGCCAGGTAAGCCACAGCCTCTGAAAGAGGCAAAGATCCTAATTGCTGTCACATAGCTTGATAACTGTACAAAAACATACTATACACTACTTTAATTGATGAATTGTGTGTTTTCCAGATGTGCTGGCCAGCAAGCAGGTTACTGTAAAATTTGTGCAGGACACATCAAAATTCTGGTACAAGCCAGATATCTCAAGGGATCAAGGTAGGTTTCCAGGGTCCAGTTTTGTTCCAGCGTAATAGAAAACTTTTCTGCAGGACTAAAGCCTCATCCCAATTCTGTTTCTCTTCATGCAGCCATTTCAGTCTTAAAGGACAAGGAGCCTGGCTGCTTCATTGTGCGGGACAGTCATTCTTTCAGAGGGGCCTATGGACTGGCAATGAAGGTGGCCACTCCTCCACCCTCAGTTCTCCAACAGACCAAGAAAGGTATGGTAGATGTGTTGTGTTTTTTAATGATCATTTTATACTAATCTGTTCTTAAATAATACAAACTTGATTATTCATCAGAAACCTTATTGTTCGAATATCTTACGGCAAATGGATTTTTTTCTGTCCAGGTTTACATCAGTTAAAATGCTAGATTGAGTGGAAAGTATCCATGTTTGCTGGTTTTCAATGAGGACATTGTGAGCACTCTCATATATGTGTGTTTAAAACAGAGCTGAAGTCAAGATGTGGCTCACCTTGCTTAGCATAACATGAAGAAATGATCTTGCTGTTTTTGTACATTTTAGAGGTGCTGGTATGCAAATGTTTAAATGCCCTTGAGTCTAGTCTTCATGCTAAGCTAGGTGAAAATCCTTAGCTCTGTATATTTTGCTAGATTGCTAAGAACCTGCTCATCGTAGTATGCAAAAGCAAATTAGCGCATTTCACGTTTTTTAGCTACTGCAGTGACCATATCAGACATCAGTCCAGTAGTGCAGACATACTGGGAATCATACATCGCACAACACAAAGCCATCTACAGTTACAGTCCACTGTACTCGCCTTCATGCTGGAACATGAGAGTCCCTCCCTCTGTTTGCGTGCGTGTGTGTGTGTGTGAGAGAGAGAGAGCTCCTCACTCTGTGTTTCTCTCCTGGGCATCATCACGGCGAAGCCACACAGACCTCTTTTGCCTGATAGTCTTAGATGTACAGCTAATGTTTCACCCCTTAACAAAAGGTGTGCTGGGTCCATAAGCCTACTCTGATCCCAGGGCCTTCCTGGGAAGCTCTGTGCCCCACATAACTCCGATGTCTAATATCCATGTAATATCCAGCAACTGGGGTCAAAACGGGCCATATGGTTATTTACTTTCTAGTGTATTTGTTGAGAGTATTTGAGAATTACGGGGAGGGATTTTTTTGGACAGAAAACAAAGTCTCTAGAGGAATCTGGCCAAACATTCTCTGGCCGTGTTTCAACATGAAAACAAAGGCTGATTGAGTGATGACAGAGATGCGCACATTACTTTTCCTCATTCAGAAAAGGGCCAGTGGACATGAAATCGCACGCAATGCGTATTAGAAACAAGATGGACTATTTATAAGGTATATTTACTGTCAAAAGCAGCACACGGGGACTCAAAGGATGCCCTTATGCCCTTCCTGCACCAGCCCACCACAGTGTTCAACCCTTTCATTTTATCCCCCACTCACACCTGTCCTTTTGTTTGCTTTCACCCCTTCGCAGTCCAATGGCACCTGTGGTGACATCATGACACGGTCCTTCTCCGCATTTTCAGCTTAGGGCATTGTGGCTCCTTATAAGTGTGAAACCCAACCCACCTTAAGGAGCGGGCTTTTCTCCAAGCCTTTGTGTCAAGACATTCCTCACATAGACTCCTCCTGCCCTGCTCAGAGGAGCCTCTGTTGAATCATAATCCCATTAATCTCTCGAGAGATTGAATGTAGTGATTATATATGTTTTATGTAACTCTTCCAGGCTTGGAAATGCCATGTTGTACTAACATAAATGCTTAGGAGCTGTTATTTATGTCCAAATAAATCAGGAGTGTCAGATAGAGGACAGTTGTGCTCAACAGATTACACATATTCAGAGTCTTTCTCATCTCTTTCTCTATCTTCTGTGTCTTTTTTCCAACTAGGGGGTGATCTGTCCAGTGAATTAGTTCGACACTTCCTGATTGAGTGTACACAGAAAGGCGTGCGGTTGAAGGGTTGCCCCAATGAGCCTTATTTTGGTGAGTAGTTGCTCTGTTTAAACCTCTCCCTTAAATGCTGGTTGTCAAGAGTGACGCTTCCTGGCTGTTTGGCTACACTGCACCAACGTGAAAGACTTCATGCACTACACTGCCCTCTATTGGTTATGTGTTGCACTGTACCTCTGACTGGTGATGGGTAATTTTGTCTGCAGATACAAGTCAGATTAATGCACCATGCACTTCATCAGTATTCTGACATATTTAACAGGAATTTCACAGCAAGTGTGGCTGTGTAATTACATGGGTGATCAATCAAGCCAGCAAAAGTTCTATTTAACTGATCAGTTTATTTTATTTTTGGTTATAACTTTGCATTGTGTGTGTTCATCTTTTCCTTTGACATATACTGTATTTAAATATGTGAGTAGCAAATGCAGAAATTGTGCAATGTAAACAGTCCCAAGGTTTGGGTAAAGTATTAATAACAAGACACTGGTGTGGCAATAAAGCTTTGAGTAATAATATGTAATATTGATTTATATCTACTTTGGTTTATTTTAGTTTTATTTGTATTTATGTGGTCTATTTTGGTGTTACAGGAAGCCTAACTGCACTGGTCTGCCAACATTCAATCACTCCTTTGGCCCTGCCCTGCAAACTCATCATACCTGACAGAGGTAAACACTGAACACACAGTACCAAGACCTTTTATTCCTGTTATACTAGACCATTATGGTCAGCAGAGAAAATAAACATTATTTAGGTTTTTGAGGCTATCCATATCTGCCAGTCTGTCTGCTAAGCTGTCTGGCCACTTAGTCATCATTTTCTTTGTCATTGTAGCTCTTGTTGGTTTTTCCTAAATAATCTCACTGATGTTTTTGCTTTTCTTGTCCGCAGATCCTCTCGAAGATGTTGTGGAGACTACCTCGCAATCAGTCACCAACTCTGCTGCTGAGCTGCTAAAACAGGGTGCAGGTAATCAGGCATCTAACATCACTTGCCTTGAATAGACATTATGACAAAGCAATGATGGCACTGCACGCACACGCCGACAATTCTGTGACACTTTTGGAAATGAGGGCATCCACATGTATGCATGTCCTGTTATTATTGAAAATGGGACTGAGTCATTGGATACACTACAGTTATTTGCTCTCAGCAGTTGTGATCTGACTTTAATTTTAATCTATGTGCTCCTGCAGCTTGTAATGTGTGGTACCTATGCTCCGTCGAGATGGAGTCACTAACAGGCGTCCAGGCGGTGCAGAAAGCCACCACTATGACTCTGAGCTCCAACCCTCCACCAACCTCCACCGTAGTCCACTTCAAGGTGTCGTCCCAGGGAATCACTCTCACTGACAACCAGCGGAAGTAAGTATGACACATGCATAATCAAACATTTACATGCAGAGAGGGCATGTTCTCACTAAAACCACCCCATCTTCTCCTTTTAGGCTCTTCTTCAGGAGGCATTACAACGTTAATACAGTCATATTTTGTGCGTTGGACCCCCAAGACAGAAAGTGAGTATTGCTTTTTTAAAGTTTAAAGTGTCATTTTTATGGGTTTACAGAGTGCTAGTCATTGCTAATGTCAGGGGAACCTGTTACTATTCCAACGGGGTATAGTAAAATCTCAACAAACGGGAGAAAACTGAAAAAATAAAAATGAAAAATGATAAATGTACATTGTCACTTCTAATTTTAAATGTGCAAAAAAATCCACTGTCTTTGAACAAGCTAAAAACACTGTTATCCTCTGTTCACTGCTCACAGGTGGAAGAAAGACGGCTGCCCTCCAGCAAAGTAAGTAAATTATTATTATCCATGCATTGCTACAGCCAAAGCACCATTAAAGCATGTCTTTTTTAAAGTGACGTAATCTGTGTGAGGCGGATGACAGCGCTGTTATTAAGTACTTTGCTCCACCTCTGCAGGATCTTTGGCTTTGTGGCGAGGAAAACTGGCACTTCCATGGACAACGTATGTCACCTGTTTGCAGAGCATGACCCTGAGCAGCCAGCGAGCGCCATTGTCAACTTTGTTTCCAAGGTGATGATCGGCTCGCAGAAGAGTAAGTAGGCCCACCTTGGACTGAGACCTCTCACCTGGACAGGCTTTTACTGCGAGTAGAGACAAACAACGGAGACTGAAAGGCTGAACAAAGGACAAAATGTAAGGTTTGAGGATGACCTGGACATTACCCTGGATATTAACTGGATGTTACACACTTAAAGACCACTTGCCAGCACCAGGACGTTAAGTGGCATCTTTTAATATAAAAATATAAATCCCCTTCTGTTCTGTTGTTTTTCTTTCCTGTAAAATGAAAGTATCCAAGAAAACAACTAAATAATAAGAAATGTGTTATTTTACAGGTTTACAACTGTTATGTCTTATACAATTAAGTATATTCTCAACATATTTTAAGTACATAACAGAAAGGCTGCTCTTTTTATTCCTGCATAGCAGTTTTATGGACAGATCAAGAAACTCCTACCTTATTGCATGTGTTTTTCTCTAATATTTAACCAAAACAAACGTTATTCAAGCTATTAACAGTCTGTAAAGTTGTAGCTGATGTAGAAACATTACTGCACTGCATCTCCCCGGTATTTTGTTGTAGGGAAACAGTGCAGAAAATATGTCTGATTTGGACGTCTTTGATACTGGACTATCTTATTTTATCTATGCAATGTAGAATTTTATTTTTTTAAACCACCAAGCCTTCTGTACATGTGTAGCATGTATGTGGCTTCTCTGAACCTGTTAAATAACTTTCCTCTCAAGATGTATGTGAATATGACCACTTTTAAAGCTGCCGGCAACATTTAAATGAAAGTGTGCTAGTGTGTGTGTTGAAATGAGAGAAAACCATAGAAAATATTTTAATTAAACCCTAATATATATTGACTTAACATGGTTAAAAACACATTGGTACTTTGCGTAGAAGATAGTACAAGTGGCACGATCGCTCAGCTGCCAAATTCTTTATTTTATTTTGCCCTCTCCTGGGGCAGAGTTGTGAAACAGCACTGCAGTGTTTCAAAATGTACGGGTGTCCTCGATGTTGTACATTTAATTTGAAAGGAAAAAAGACAGGCTGCTATATGATGAGAAATGCTGTAATTGTGTCTTTTTCAAGTTCTTAAAGGAAAGAAAAGAGCTCAATGCTGAAATTTGACAAATCATATTAGGATTTGACACATCACTCATGAGTCTTCTGTCAGTTATGTATACTAAGTACTTGCTCTGGGGCAAAGGTTACCCAGTTGAATGCTTGTTGACATTGTATAAGAGTTGATGACCATAAAAATTGTTGATTCCTCTTTACTTTTTTGTGTCGGGTGGCCATTTTATCCAGAGGGGGACCTGTCACCACAATACAGCTCTGTTGATATTCTTACGTCGACTATGTACACATTTGTTACCTTGTTATCATGACCTATAATCTGTACCTCAATCCTATCTCATGCTGTGCCTCTAACACGGTACATGTGAACAGTTTATTTGTATATCGATATTGCATTGTTTGATGTGTTCTGTAAATAAACAAAACAAAACATGTACTTCATCTTGGTGATCCCTTAACAGTTGAATGTTCGATGTAGCTCGGACCAGTCACCGGGCAAACACTGGAGATTGAACACTGGCTTATAGGCTCAGTTTTGTTTGCATTAGACAGCCCTCGTAACGCTTTTTAGTTAATAAACTTTATACATTCTGGTAGTTAATTACCCTCGGAGCGCGGTTAGGTGGGTTCCCCTGTTTCCAGTCTGTGCGCTAGCTAAATTAGTCAATTACAGGCAGTAGCTGCATCATTTAATATAAGATTCCTTAATATTCAGGATCATATTTCTGCTGTTTAAGGGGTTAAGGACACTGCAGTCCCAAAGACACCATGAACAGGTCTTGTCTGGTCTCAGTTCTTAACCACAGCAGCTGGGGTATTAGTCACAGGCAGGTTCAGCTTCTGTGTCCTCCAATATTAATCTCCAAATACAAAGGATGATTTGAAGTAGCTAATGACACTACTGCCCAGAAGCCACGAATGAGAGAACTCTGCTGTTGTGTTCTTGTAGAAATGAGTAGCTTCAGTTCATTTTGCAGCCAGCAGGGGACACTAGCAACGCAACACTTCTGAACCTGCACATGACTGGAGCGGTTTTGTGACGTGGCCTATTTGCCCAGTTCACTCAGCTGTAGCTTAACGGGGAAATAGGTGACAGACTTAAGTGGACCACCAGCACATCCTCTCTCAGGGCTGACACACAAATGCTGTCTTTCTTTCTCAGTACAAATGCACAGATCTGACACACACACACACACGCACACATGTCCACTGTCTCGTTTGTGAGGTGCAGTTAAAGAGGATTTTACCTCCACACAAGCCTGGACAGGTTGCTCTAATGGTACTGAGAGGGAATAAAATTGCAGAGCCTAGTCAAGGAGGGAGGAAAGGTGTAATGGGGTAGACCCCGCTTCCTCCCCCTCCTCCCCACCACTGTCCCTCTGCAGGTGGCGAAAGTGAAGAATTCCCGGGGAGGGCAGGAAGGAAGTGAAGGCCCAGGTGTGGCGACTCCAGAGAGCACAGATCACGTATTCCTCTGTTATTTAGTGAGGAGTGGTGTCAAAATAAAAGAAGCTGGGGAAAGTCCAGAAACCCAAGCAACTACTATCAGGAACCGGGAGAGACAATATTTCACACAAGTAATATCAGCGTGTGTGAGCACGAGAGAGCTGTGTCAGCCTCAATATTGCAATGATTCCCTGTCAAATTTGATTTATATGTCTTAATATTTACTTTTCAAAAGCTGCCTAATGACACAGGAGAATGTACATGAAAGTAAAACAGACAAGAAGTTCCTCAAGAGTTGATTTAGGCTCATTTTCCATACACACGGTGACTGCTGATGAGCCTCTGTAATATAATCACCACTATTGTGTTGACATTCCTGACCTGAGCAAGGACCCGTATCAGACACTGATTAAGCCTGTCACATACAGTATGCCTGTCTCAACAAATAACAGCTTTCCAATCAACTTCACAGATTTACGTCAGCCTCCTCTCATAGGCTGAAGCCAATCAAGCCCCACTTTGCAGATAATGTGGAGGTGAAAGGCCCTGTTTATCAGGCTGACAGAACTCATTCTCATTCCTTTGGCGGCACCCCAGCTCTGCAGCATTTTTACGGCCACTTAATTAGAGGGGCAGGGCTCATCTCTTTTCCTCTGAGGCAGAATAAAGGTTGGGGAGCAAAAATAGAAAGTGCATTCTGGGATGGCTGCACAATTTGAGGCCCCCGTTTGGTTTTCAGCAGACGCAGAAACCTCAAAACGCACAGCGAGATTAATTGCGGGCTTTCATATCAGGCCATGTAATAGTTTACGTCAGGTCATGATGATGCCCAACACCATCAATGGATCATTAGATGTTAATGAGTAATGAGGTAATGTGGTTTCAGAATCATTCAGGAATATAGGTAAAAGTGTCAACACTATAAATTCCAATGCTATATACAGAGAAACCCAAACAGTTTATGATGTATTGCTGTCTAAAACTGACATGCAAACTGGAGGGTAGCAAGTTACAGAGCTCACGAGTGCCCTGTGATTCCCAGTCACTGACTGGAACTGTGGAGGGGTCTCAGTCAACCATGGTCATGGTCACTGAACTGGAAACAACAAGCATCATGGTCAAGTGCTGCCCTTGTGATGACAGTTTGTGTCTAGGTCATGGTTTGAGCAAAGGTTTTGAGATGAGCTCTATACCAACCCAAAATGCTTCAAGTGTTACACATAAAAAAGTAGATATTGATATAACTCACCTCACTGTCTGACTGAAGTTCCCACAAACTCAATTACAACATATGGTACAACTGCTGGCGGGAGGTGTTTCGTGTGCAGCCTATCATAGCTGCTGATTCATTGGTTATTGAGACAGCAACAATGCTGAAGATGCTTTTTGCATGTTCATTAAATATGGAAGTGCAGCAGATGCTTTCAACCCCACTGTCTGCAAGTCACATATACATGACATGCTTCTATCAGCTATTAAACATTAACTGCTATTAAATCGAATGAATAAAGTATATTTTTTCATAAACCTTAATGTGATAAAAAATATGTTCAGTGCATACTTGACTGCATTTAGATTTCATCCAATATTTACTACAATATTTATTTATGCTATTTACTACAATAGCATACAGACAATTCCTGAAATTCAGCTATGGCTTTTGATTTTAGTGTGTTTCTCCAAGATTTGACCTGATCTGGTCACCCCTTTGAAACATTTCTGCGGATGCCAGTGCCGCTGTTTATTTTTCTGCAACAACAGCAGTGAAAATCTCTGATAGCAGTAAAAATTAAACACCTTGCTGATTTATTGTAACTTGTGAATGGTCTCTATAGGTTAATCCCAATTCACTATAACATAGACTACACCAAAAAATAAACTACATCTTAACAATGACATACAACTCCACTTGAGAGATTGAATAACACATGGAAGATGGACAGAAATGATGTAAAGTATGTTTTAAATAACAGGAAAAATACTCCAACCTGATACTACAGAAGTAAATTAGATTAGCTGGGTGAACCTGTCAGACAGACAGCTCTAACTTTTTACACTCTCCCTCCGTCTCTCTCTGTCTCTTCTCATCATTTCAGCATCAAACCACATGTTACGACCACAGACCACCATCACTTATAAAATAAATGGAGCATTGTAGGACCTGCATCTGCAAAGAATATTCCCTCCTCCACCAACTGTAATTTAGTCTTTGTTTACGATGAGTAATGGTGTGTTGGTGTCAGTGAGAAAATGATACATGACTGTGCAAGAGTAAATTACATGTAGCTGTCCGTTTCATTTGTAATGAAATCAACTGATTGTGGGTCTAAAACACTCAAAGAAAAAGATGATAAATGAAGCAAGAGTGAAAAAGTACTTTGTTCTCAATTAGAAACAGTTTTAAGGACAGTGCATGTGTACATTAAAATCATGCTTTCCATGCGATCCCTTTACTATAAATCTGAAATAACAAGGCTCTGTGACAGAATGACTGAAGCGGAGTGAGAATCAACATGTTTTGCACATGTGAGGAAATGTTCATACATGTGTGAGTACATGTTCAACCATACGAGACAGAGAAATACAGACATAGGAAGTGATACTGTCTGGGGGGGATTCGGGGCCCAAAGTGAGCGGCGCCACTCTCAGCCCACTTCCGAGCACTCTGCAATCCGTCAGGCTGAGTGCTGAGAGTTCCTCTCTCTCCGTCTTCCACTTCGCTCAGGCCTAATTACAGCCTTGGACTGCCTCGAGGGCCAAGCCTCCAGAAATGGGGACCATGACAGCTCCATGAACAGACCACTCCAAAAAAATAATTAACCCACCCTGGAATTAGATGAAAGGTGGCCTTTGCCCTTTTAGCTCTTTATTTTGTCCAGCATTCAAACCACATCTAATAATCGGATAATTGTCGAAGCTTGGTGTGGGTGCCAGCCCGAGCAGAATCAAAGGGATGAGATGATCATATTAATCATAATAGAGACCTTTGCATCCAGTCCATCTGTGATGAGAGTCTGCTCGAAAAGCCCTCAGACAGGGGCAATTATATGGGAGACGGTCATGAGACTATGGGGGAAAAAGAATAACAGTGACCCTGCTAGACTTGTCATGTGATCTGTGGCTGCCTCATTCCAGCACACACCTACACACAATATGTATCCACACACTCTGTCTTTCTCCAGACACAGCAGACCCCCACAGACATCCCAAAGTCCAGGTAAAAATGGGGGAAAGAGTTGGGTGGTGTTTGAGAATGAGGGGCATAAACACACACACGCACGCTTATACGCATATGAACACACACCCTTCTCCTGGTTTAACCCAGACATGTTCTGCAGACCTCCAGCTGATTAAACTATGTGCTTTTCAATCTGTGTTCGTCTGTGTTTGGCCCTTGCTGCAGATTCTTGTGCTTTTCCTTGTCACTAGTAACACTGTTCCCTGTAGCTGTGCACTGAACACAACAGACAAATCCACACTAGCAGAGCCACAAATGGGGAATTTAGCATTATTACATGTGGCCAATCAAAAGAATACCTTTTACAGAACTTTCATCATGAAATGAATTACAATCATGCATCATTTATGTTAACTATGTTCGCAGCTCTTCATCTTAACTCATGTGAAACAGGCTATTTTTTCAATCACATCACCATGATCAACCACCAGCTATGGTTAATTTAGACCAGCTCACCCAACACAAAAAACGTACTATCTCTCTCTTAGTCAGAGATATCACATGCAAGGCATATTGGTGTTGAATCTTTAAAATTATATTTTCAACAATAGGAGAGACTTTTATGTAACCCCCCCCCCCCCCCCACCCCCAAAAACAAACATCTACGTGGCTAGAAAATGTACCACCCGAGGTTTAAAGGCTTTGTTTTCTCATTATAATTGAAGTTGCTGAGTTATATTGCTAAATACAAAATCAGATATATGTTAATAATGTTAGCATTATGCAAATACTTGCTCACAACTACAGATTTAAGATCAAACTGAGAATACATGTAGCATGCAGAAGCAGGCTCTCAGCAGCTGGTTCTATCTCCAGACTACACTGAGCTACAGCACAACTGCTATAGCCATCGCAGAGCACTCTCAGAGCTTCAAGTGACTGTATCCGATTTGTTCAAATCATCTTAAAACAGTGGAAAATTGCTCCGGATCAGGATTTGACAAGCAGTTAAGGTTGGCCAGTGTGGCCTTTGACACTGGGTTATGTTAAACACATGTACAGTAATATCCTGTGTGTGCAACAGCAAATTCTTCACACTCCCTCTTTATTGAG
The DNA here is from genome assembly GCA_008933995.1 of Datnioides undecimradiatus. Taxonomy (NCBI): domain Eukaryota; kingdom Metazoa; phylum Chordata; class Actinopteri; order Lobotiformes; family Datnioididae; genus Datnioides; species Datnioides undecimradiatus. The sequence continues at coordinate 2,405,723 of WARS01000032.1, read as the reverse complement.
TGGCTGCTCTGTGGGACGACATTCCTTCAGTACATTGCTCCCTGTGCCCGACGCTCTCCTCTGCTATGCTGAATATGCACAGGTGGCTGAGAGACCCCCTTCCAAAGAGCTCTGAGCAGGAGGAGAGGGAGGAAAATCAGCAGGCTTTTTTCAGCTTATGAAACAAATGTTTGGCATTCCACTGAGCACTGCTCTGCTGTAGACCTGTCTGTTAACAGGCGGCAGTACGCCAGGGCTTGTTGGCAACTGATTTGACGTTGGCTTCCAAGAAATTTCAAAAGCAGAGAGGAACTGTACACCTTTTCCCTCCTGCTGTTATTCTTTTGAGGCATTTTAGACATTTTGTGCCCGTGTATTCCCTCTCTCATCTGTAACCAATTAATAGTGGAGCTAAAAATGCTACAGATGTAATTACCTAGGAATTTTCTCACTTGCATGTGTGGTATGTGTCCTTATTTTGAGGTCTACTTTGTAGCACTGACAAATGACTACAACAGGCCCAACTATGTCACACGTCCTAACAACAAGTTCAGAGAACACCGCTTTACTGTATGTGAGAGGAACAGGTACGTGCATTTCTTTTGTACACCATGCATACCATATTGACAGGTCACCTTGAATTATGTTTGGCTGGTGGATTTCCTCCATGTTTTGAACAAATCTGATTGTGTGGATTGATGAATATTTTGACCTTTATCTTCATTCTTTCACTGAACCTGTTTTTTTCCCCATCCCATCACTTGGATCAACTTCGTCCCATTTATAACACTTTAAACCTGCAATAAACTCCAAGTCTGCAACTGCTTCTTATTTGCAACCCTTTAAAGGCACAGTTCTGCAGAGTAACTGGCAAAGATCTGAGGGAAATAAAGAGAAAAGCTGTATCCACAACATATAGAATGTGTTAAAGCTCATACTGTTATGAGTGATAAAGTGCATAAATTCTTGTCAAGCATGTGAGTAATTGTACTTAATTACATTCAACCACTGGTTTCGTATCCATTCATCCATTTAATATGTTTGTCTGTTGTAGGGCTGCACTCTTGCTAGCTAATACTTTATCAAAGCTTGAAATAATCATCTTACACTTGGATTGGTCACAGTTTATGTGCTTAAACCATAAACAGGTCATGCAGGGTCATGTGCAGCAGCTTCTTGGGCTGCAGATCAGTGGACACACACACACGCACATGCAAATACATCCTCATGTGAACACTTTCACATCTACACTCTCACGATACACACACAGCAAGGAGAACTAACCCACACACAAACACAAAGCAGATGAAGCAAATTCAGCCTCTTAAATCCATGTGTCTGACAATTCACACACACACACACACACACACACACACACACACACTCATTTACACATAACACACTATTGGCGCCCCCTGTGAACGAATCTGCGCACGGCAGACACTTGGACCTACTCTGGTGTGTGTGGGCTCCTTAAACAGGGGGTTGATGCACATTAAGAACATTTGTGAGGATGTTTCACGTGGATAACATGATCATTTCTTGAATATGAATATAATATTCTGATGAATGCGTTATCTTGATAATGTATTTAGAACATTAAGTCTTCATACAAGTACCTCAGCTAAGCTTAAAAGTTAATTGAATTCATTTTTTTTCAAATTGTCTTCGATCCCAAATCAATTTGAAACGCGCATTCCGTAAAAGCTTTTCTCCTGGTCTACACAAACCCTGGCATCCTGACGCTCTGATGGTTTTAAGGGAATAACGGAGCCGAGGCAATTCATCAGTAGACCACAAGCTATTCGGGGGTGTGACTACAGTCACCGGGGTCTATATATTGAGATGTTTTGTCCGGTGGCTTTATATGAATGAGAGAGAAGCTGCCCAGTGAGAAGTCACCTCAGTACGACAGTGCGCTTCGTCACTTTGACACCACATATGCTCTCAGACGCCACAATGGATTCCTGTTTCCGCGCACTTTGCATGACTTTCGTCCTGGCATCGTTCACCCGGAGGTCAGGTGCGGTCGGACCGGTTATCAAATGCGAGCCATGTGATGTTGGAGCGCGGCTTTTGTGCAAACCTTTACCCAAAGACTGCGCCGAGAAAGTCCGCGAACCGGGCTGCGGCTGCTGCATGACTTGCGCGCTGAGCTTCGGACAGCCGTGCGGCGTGTACACCGGGAGATGTGGCTCCGGACTGACTTGTCAGCATCAGCCCGGTGAGACGAAACCGCTGCAGGCTCTGCTGGAGGGACGAGGGATTTGTGCAAACGCTACTAGTAAACGACTCACCGCCAGACCAACACCTCCAGTCAATGAACTGCCAGGTAACTCTTATGCATGCACCTTTTCCCTGTGCGTCCTGCGTGCACTTTAGATACCTGACAGTTGCTTATTAATATTTAAGAATGCATATTACCCATACTGTTAATGTGCATCATCCGTGCATTTGTTCACCACCCTCATTATATCTGCAAGCTTCTAATCACAAGATGTGTTGATAATAAATTGCTAATTTCTCTAAAGGACCAGTTTTTTGGGAGAATTGCACCAATTATAATCAAGTCTTAATTCTGCTACAAACAATGAGACTAGAAATCCAACCGGAAGCCACAATCACCACCACATGTCACTCAATACATTCTTTTCATTTGTGGAAAGAAGTGGGAAGAAGAGAAATTTAATGGTGTGAAAAGGAGGTGCAAGCTAATATCACCTGAACCCGAACCCACCTCAGTCCATTAGCAAAGACTAAATGTTTATTATCAGGTCAGGTGATTTTGAATTGAATAGTTTACCATTTCAGCTTGTACTCTGAATAGGGAGGGACTACAAGGATTTGAGGTTTAAGGTGGAAACGTGGATTTGAGTGCTGGTAGTTGTCTTGCATATTTTTGTTCATTTCCTGCCAAAACTGTAAGATATGTATCCTCTCAGCAAATGCCTCTGAAAAAATTGATCTCTCATGACCCTCAGAGCAACATCCAGCTTGCTATTAACAGTCAATTTATCTCAATCAGCATTATCAGCAGAACACTCCCTTGAATGGCAAATTATAGTATACCCTAGTGTGCAGATTTGTGAGTAAACACATTTTTGTCCTCAAACTTTAGCAGAGAATATTGAGACTCAGGATGAGGAGAGGAATTCCACCGGCTCTGGCCTTCAAACCTCGTACAGCACCCACAGACCCACGGGATCCCTGAGGCCTCTGCTTCACCCCTTTTTCCCCTCTGCCAAGTCTGAAGTCCTCAGACGGGAGCAGCAAAAGAGAATCCAGAGCTTTAAAATGGAGGAGCTCCCCGGACCACTCATCACAGACCAACAAAACTTCTCTCTAGAGACCAAACAGGAGCCTGAGTATGTACGTACCACAACCAATATTTTTCTGTCTTCAGAGCATACTGGAGGAATGTTTTTCTCCTCTTCCACTGTGTTTTGGTGTTTTGCTCCCCCCCTGCGGGTGATGAAATGTTTTGGGTAGCGGTGCTGATGGTTGGCAGGCACCGTGCGCAGTAGAATGCCATGGCAGCGAACGGGTACGATGGCCCTGCGGCTGACCTGGGTCAGGCGGTTGTTTGGCCACAAGGCGTCCGCGTGCCGGGTGTACTGGGAGCCAACAAATGATGGATTGGCCTATGTGAGTGCCTGTTGGGAAGCCCTGCTGCTATTTTGATCTTCTCTTTGGCCAGAGAAGTGAGCACACACTAGTAATGGGCTTTGACTGGCTGCTTTGATTAGTGACTGGAGTACTTGGACTTGAGGACAAGCCTTTTGGCTCTTTCTTTGAGCTCTTTGAATTCACTTTATCCTCCATCCTTTGTGTAAAGTGTAAGGGTTCTAAGCAGCTTTGGCAAAGTGTTAAGCCGCTACAAGTCCATTAGATGAATTAATTTCTCATCTGACACTTCTTTCATATTGCAGCCACCATTGTTTAGGTATTACAGCAGTGTGTTATGCAGCTTTTGTCAGCTTTGTTGTTAAAAAAAAAAGAGAAACTCGTGTAAAAATCTGCAAAATAACTGTGCACCAGTAGCATCAGCTGCACTCTCAGTGTGAGCTGTAGATGTTTGAGCATTGCAGAAACTACAGTAACTGCTTATGTGTTCCCTCGTCTGTAGGGTCCCTGTCGGAGAGAGATTGAGAGCATTCTCAGCAGCCTCAAGATTACAGACATTCTCAACCCCAGAGGTTTCCGCATACCAAACTGTGACAAGAAGGGCTTCTATAAGAAAAAGCAGGTAAATGAAAAGCATTTGATATTCACTGCATCCTAAAATATAGATTCATCCACAAATTTGCCGAGAGGTCACACATTATTTAAGTATAAATAAAAACCTGTTTACCAATTTGATTGGTTCAGGGAAGGGAATCCGCACTTCCTTTTTTTTTTACATGCTGCATTAATAAAGATTCAATGCTGAAGTCTAGTGACTCAAACTTAAGGTCTCCTGCAGCCCAATTACAGATTTGTAGCTGTCCTCCTGTATTCATTGGTAGTTATTAGAGCCTCATCATTGCACCACCACACCAGTGAGGTAGACCCTAGCCACTGGCTCTGGAGACGGGAACCACAGGGGCCAAACCCCAGTGGGGTTGACGGCTGGGACGATGGCCGTTTAACGGGAACCCTCCCAGGGAGACAGACGTCAAGGTGGCCACCGGCACCCGATGCACTCCCCCCATAATTGCTGGACTTTTGAGAAGCATGCACAGAAATAGAGCGGCAGCCATCCCCACGCTCACATGGTTCACCCACGATCGGGTTGTAATAAATGAGTGGTTCTGACGCATTCATATGGAGGCACTTAGGGCTCCCGCGCCACTGCATCACAGAGGCAGCTTTTCTTATAACATAGCAGTCCCTCCTGCTTAATGGAAGTGTTCTCTTTGACCTGCAATCATCTCATAACCAGTCTCACAACGCCAGGCTCATTGTCTTTGTTTATGTAGAATGGACCTAGTGTACTGGGCTGAAGCCCTGAGGCACTGAAGGAGTGGCAGACATTTCTTATTGGTTAGTTTAATTTGGACATTTGCATGATTTAAGCAAAAACATCTCTTATTACAGCTCTTAATAACAGTTAATGTCCTCACAGAGAAAAAAATACTACCCAGGAAAGATTTAATCCTGGAGGCAGAAGCACTTTTTTTTTAACAAACTGGTTAAAATTTTAAACACTGTATTAGTTTTTCTGACCAGACAATTTGTCACACTTGTGTCTTGCAGCTAGTGAAAATTGAAAACATAACATCATCTACTCTACTTCTGATGCAACAGTCATCTGACAACATGAGAGTCTCACATTGGCTCTGATTAGCCACTGGGTCAAACCCTGCTGAAATACTGATCTAAATGAGAATGCCTTTCTTCCTCATCAGCTATGACTCCTCTGTTTAGCAGCAGCACAGTTGCTTTAGCCCTTGAAATGAATGGCTGCATGTTTTACTAGAGTGGAGGTTGACCTTTAGTAAAATTGGCAGTAAAATAACAGCCCTTGGGTAGCTCCACAGACTCTGTAAGTCATTTGTAGTACCCATAATTTGGAGCTGTGGGGTATAATCAGCAACAGATGATTCGTACTGGCCACCAGCTTCTGAAAATAGATCTTGGTTCTCAGTTGTTCACAAACGGGACTAAGCAAATATTTTACCAGGTTTCTGTTTACCTTAAAGGTCTCTATATGTGTGTGTAACAGGAGGTAGACCATAAAAGCAGCTCAAAATACCACAGCGTGTTGGATAACCAAGGCTGCGTCGACTCAGCACAATCTGACCATTAATGCCTCTTAACTATTGCTGTTCTACTTCATTGAGTAAAGTGGCTTGTTACCCATAATGCTGCACATTCATCTGGATTTGCACATTTAGCTGCTCCCCCTCCCCGCACCCTCCTATTTCTCTTCCCTTCCTTCACCCTTGTCCCTTCCTTCACTTTCAGTGCCGTCCATCCAAAGGCAGAAAGCGAGGCTTCTGTTGGTGTGTGGACAAATACGGGCAGCCTCTGCCAGGTTTCGATGGGAAGGAGCGAGGAGACGCCCAGTACTACAACTCCGAGAGCCAATAGGAGCAGAGCAGGATGGAGGGAGGGAGGGTGGGAGTGAGCGCGAGAAGAATTGTAAACAAATGGAGACACTGAGGATATTGGGAGAGAGGTCAAGAGATGGCTCGGCCGATATATGGATGTTTGCTATTTCTATCTGTTGCCTGTGGGACCTTTTCTGAGGCAGAGCAAAGGGAACAGAGGAAGAGTAGCGGAAGGGGGGGAAAGCCTCCGTGTTACAGATACAGTCTGAACTTTTCCGCGATGGATGGATTCTTCATGAGCTGTTCGCTCTGACCTGACCAGGACAACTTCTGAGAAGAGGACACTCTTCAAGAACTGCTCTCAGAAGCCGTATTCTAACACAGAGACATTTTTGTACTTGTCACAAACGTTGATGAGAGTGCTCTTTATTTACGCACAACCAAGCGGCATTGCACATGTGTTCATGCTTGTCATGTGTAACCGTAATTCGTTTGCTTCTGATTTGGTATAAAGACATTGTGTGGGGTCACAAAATGTATGTATGATATGTCTTTCAGAGTAAGCATGCGGTGCCTTACTATGAATTCCATATTTTCCAGTTGTTTCCTGCTCATCAGGGAGTTGGACTGCTGGACCGTGCAGCTCAAACTCAGTACGTGTTATGAATTTTTTGTTTATGCTGAATTTCAAGCCACAGAAAGAGAGACATTTCCTTTAATCTGTGCTATGGGTGTTATTGTTTTATTGTCACTTTTCATAAGCTGAATCTTTTGGGATAAAGGCCAAAGACCCTTATCTCTGATCTCTGTGTAGCCGGTGATAATTTTCATCACTTGCCTTGGTTTAAGTAAATATGCTGTTTGCATGTACAATGCAACCCTCAGAGGTCTATTTTTACTTAATAAAGGCAATATAAAATTATCCAGGCATTGCATTTTTATTTTGTTTGTCTTCAGCTTGCCTCCTTGTGCTTTGATTGCATGTGAAAACAGTGGAAACTATGAGAAAAACATAGATAAACACAGCACCATTATGATGAAATACCATTTTAATTGGTTTCACATTCACAGAATTAGAAGAATATATACATTGTTTCAACAACACTGATAATGGAATAGCAGCATTCCTGGCAAACAGCATTCACAAACACTTTGGTTCACTGCACATGAGTTCAACAGCAAAGAAAAGCACAAACACATGAGGGAATCATAATAAATATAGGAAAATATATGATAGAATAGGTCAAAATAAGACAAATAAAAGTCCTTAATGTGAGAAGAGGCCTCAGCAATCTTCTGCTAAACCTGTGGAACTGCAGAGACTAGTAGAGGTAGACAAATGCAGAACAACCCATCCCAAACCTCACAGTGGCTTGGATGAGTCTTGATATGTTTGTGCTTGGCCACCATGCACATACTTGCGGCACTTTAAGTATTTCCCCCAATACCCATTGAGGAAACGCCAATGGAGATACATTCAGACAATGTCAACATGTTGAATGAATGAGCGGCTGTGTTGTTTCGTGCAGTGCGCAACTCCAGTTTTGAATGAATTAAAAAAAACCTGATCCTGAAGAGGGCTTGGCAGAGCTGTGGACCTGTGGTTTTTGAGCAATGGAGTTATTTAGTCAGAAACACAAATGTATACAGTGTTGCCCTATTTACAATCTCAAAAAATAGGCAAACATATAAAAAATCTAAAAATGACAAACGGTTAATGGCAGTAAGAATATACAAGCACTGAATAAATAAGTCTTGATGCATACATCATGTAAATAAAATGAGAGGAAATTTCCCGCTCTGAGATAGGATGTTACATTTTGTGTGAATGAGTGTGTTTGTGTGAAAGGAAGTCAGTTCATCAGGTGGTTGCAAGTTGATTTACACTGTTTAGTGATTGAAAATTATGAAACATGTTTGTTTGTGTCTATATATATTTATGTTTGTGTGCATGTGTGATAACAGAGTCCAGCCTTCAGTGAGTAACTTCTTGGTGACACTCTGAGTCACCCAGCAGGTCGCCCGATCCTGGGATCCTCTTCCCATTCCAGGAGGAGACACACCAGCAGCGAGCGGGCGGTCCAACCAGAGATGACTCACACTGAAAGAAAAACAGAGATGGGAAACCATATAAATAAATCACCCGGTCGCTAAGACACAAATCTCTCCCAACAGGTGGAATTACTCTTATTTTGTGAAATCCTAAAACAGCTAACCTGCTTGGCCTTGTAGAAGCCGTGTTTGTCACAGTTGGGGAGGTAGAAGGTTGTGAACTTCTCTCCCAGTTTCTGCTGAGAGCTGCTTATCATGTCCAGAGCTGCGTGCAGCTCAGTGTGACAGGGACCCTGTGCAAGAAGAAAGATCAGCAGTGAGAGCTACGTCTACATATACAAAAACACACCATATATTCACTGCAGAATCACATTTATCCAGTTATCTCTCTCAAAAATTCATAGCTCATCAAAACCAAGTGCTCCCTCTAGTGGAAGGAAGGTACTTCCTTCAGTCAGGTTGATGATTACTTACCTGTTGTACCAGTTTGTTGCGGATGGCATTGAGCTTGGCCTTGACACTCTCCTGACCCTCAGCAGTGTCATGGTGGTCAACGGGAATGTTGAGACCCAGCAGGTAGTGCAGGGAGCTGTGATCTGCTCCTCCATCAGCTTCCTCTGTGCAGGTTTCAGAAGAAATAATGACTTTAATGTTGAAAATGATCAGAAATTTCTGAAAAAAATATGTTGTGTTTTTTTTTTTTTTACATTTCCTGTGTTACTTTGAGGTCACATTTTGACATTTCGTGATCATAAATGTGGTAAATATTCACAGGGAACAGAGAAAACCATGAAACTGAGTGACTACCTTGGCCCAGATCTTCAGTGCAGACCCCTTGTCCTCTTGTCAGAGCATGGAGCGGTCTCGCCTCGCCAGGCCTGGGAGTGCAACGGAGACCCTCACCACAGTGGGCTGTGTGAACCCCACAAGACGCTCCTCTCTCCAGGGCACAGGCCATGCAGCAACCACAGCCGGGCTCCCTTAGCACCTGCTGGCAGCCTGCTGGGATGGCAGGACAGTGGCTCAGTTTCTCCTGCGTACAGGGGGCACAGCGGATGGGCTCCGGCCCCACCACTGGGGATGACCTCACCGTGGTCCAGACAGCCAGAGTGGACACTGCCACCACCACTATCAACTTCTCATATAATCCAGGCATCTCCAGTCTTCTGGCAAATATGCTCTTCTTTTTGGACTTTCCTCTTCAAGCTGCTCAGTATGACTGTACTTTTTCCTCTAAACTGATTTCTGTGAACTGGTGGTATTTATATGGAGATCTGGCCTCCAGAGGCATTAATGATTGACTCACGGACCACAAATATAAAATACTTTTGACAAAGCTGCTGTAAACGGTGGATGACCCTGCTCGACGTGCGTAGATCCAGGTTCACAAGGTCTGTTGTCAATATTGACTTGGAACATAAAGTCATGATACATCAAAACAACCCTGTTTTCGGACAACCAAATTACTGACCTGTGCCTTTACCTTTGAGGTTATGACAATTTTTTGAAGATATGCATCAATAAAGCAGTAATGAATAACATCCACTATAAGAGTCATAATCCAAGGAGTTAAAGGCTATGAGATAATGACTGGTGATTATAAAACTCGGTCAGTGTGATGGCTGTCGTCCAACACTTGTTTTGTGCAGTAATGCTGACAGATTCTGCATTGACACTGATTTTTACACTAAAACTCTATTTGTCCCTGCAGTCTCTTTGGTGAAGGTTCCTCTTATCAGGCAAACAAGATCATTCCCCTCTAGAGTTGCATAACCCTAACATTATGGCTCTGCAAGAACATAACATGTTTATCTGAAGAAAGACGCTAGTAATTGGTTGTTTCTTTGGTGTAGTATTTGCCATACCTCAGATGACCTTCAGAGTTTTTCATTTTTTCTGTTTTTCTGTTTAAACAGAGAGCTGATATGTAGCTATAGTAAAATTACCCATTAACTCAAAATATGTGAATGTCAGAAAAAGTCCATTCTGTCATAATTTTGACTGCAAAAAATAAAAGAATTAATTTATAACACAGATAATGCAAAGAAGTAAACACATGGATGGGAGAAATATGCAGAGTCAGTGTGGATGAGTGGATTTGAGCTGTTAAAGACAAAGAAAAGGAAACAGAGAAATCCGCTCTCAGAAATGGCTGCTGCTCCAGCTTTGTCCCCACTGATTGACCACCTGATTATGTCTTCAGCACCGGGGATAGAGAATGCACAGCAACAGCACTGAAACAAGCAGAGGGACAATCACGTGTGCTGCTGGTGTTGGGAGGGTAGGTAATCAAGTATCTCACTTTATACAGCTTAATTTTCAGGCACTTTACTTGACTACTTTGATTTGATGCTACTTTAATGAGAAATTTTCTGCAGAAAACTGTTTTCTATTACTATTACATTTTGCATTCACAACTGTATTTCCATTCAAGTTATCTGTTTAATGCATTTAACTTATATGACGACTCTCAAATACCACTGGAAGAGAGACTGTATAGAAAAACCTGCGGTGTGTTTGAAGAGTGAGAGGGCATGGTGGTCTTTCTCACTGCATAAAGAGAAAATGAGCCGGTGACAGACGTGCATATAGAAATGCCTTTGGTCTGTCTAATGTTTGTTTTAGGTTGAATATTTTCAGCCCTGTAATATTTAAAACATTTTTGTGTGTTTCAATAATTTAAATTTGATCTAAAAGATAACCTCTTGCCTATTGTTCTTTTGAAAGTAAATAAACCATCACCCTTTAGGTGTGTGTGTGTGTGTGTGACTGAGCAGAGAGCTTTGGCTTCTCAAATAGTAGCTGTGATCAAACAACACCGACTTGGAAAAAGGTAAAATGGGTTCAGGCTGAAGCTGACAATTTATTGAATATTATACAAAAACTAACACCAACAACGTTGTTTTCATTGTGCCAACATCCATATTAATTATTCTTTCCAATTCTACCTTGTTTGTTCGGCGAAAATGACAAAAAAGAATAGCAGCTTTCACATTACACACGGACGTCACTCTCTGGTAGTGCCTAGCCTTAAAGTGGCACGTTAGCCACGACGAGTTTGCTCTACATTCACTTTTCACCCACAAGGTCAAGGGTTGATGTGCTATTCAACCAACAGTTGGTGAGTTGTTGCCTCTTCAATGTTGACCATCAGGTTCACCAGCCACTCAGGAAACTCCTCCTGCTTGGAGGGACATAGGTGAAAAAAAACAAATAAACAAAACTACACAATCTTTCAAGTAGTTAAAACATACATGTTTGAACATTAAAGTACTAACAGCCAAAGACATATTCTTTTTCCTTTTCCTCTCCACTGATGGTTTAAGTTGTGAGCGTTTTTGCCTTCTGACCTTGGAGACCTTAAAACAATAAAGCATTGGGTTGTTTTCCAACTGAACTGTGTGTTTTCACATACTTAATGCAAATAAAAATATCACCCAAATACATACCTTTCTCCTCTGCTTACCACTACTGGGCCTCCTCTTATTTCCTACCCTTGCTTGTCTAGTTGGGGTAGCTTCACCTCGTAAATCCGTTAAATGTGAGCTCCATTCTGACGCTGAGGAATTCTCCATATCCTCCTGGCGACTGTGGGTAGGTTGGAGTTTACGAAACCCCTCTTGACTGAGGGAACGAGACAGTCGCCTTGGTCTCATGACCCTCAGCTGAGCAGCATCATCCTCATCTTCCTCACTCTCGTCTGTTGCCTGCTTTGTCTCCACACCTACTTGGGTTCGAAATTCCTCCTTGTCTCCTTCTCCTGTTTTGCTTCCTTCGATTTCATCTTCCTGTTCTGACTCTTCCTGTATGGGCTCCAGCCTCTGTTCACATTAAGTTTTACATAAAGAGAGGAGGCCTGTTTAATGACAAATTTTAAGAGTTTTGAACTGTGACTTGTTTCATTTGTAAAGATCCTTGAGCAAACAACGATGGATTAAAACTTACATGTTGCTGCCGAATGTCCATCTAGCTTAGCTGGATGACGGAGCTTCCCTGATGTAACAATCCTGCTGTTTCAGGCTTTCATTAGTTGATTATTCACATCAGGTGTGCAAGTGTGCTTAACGACAGACAGGTGACAGGTGAGAGTGGTTGCCCTTTGTAACACACCGATTGAAAAATATAGAACTGTAAGCTAAAGGCAAACAAAAAAATAAAAATGAAGAACTAAGTGTTAGTCAACATTATGAGTTACTGGAGAACATACACACCATTATTGGACAGGTAGTCACAATAATGAAAGCCCATGCAGTAACTGCTCAGTATTATGTATCAAGATTGATCAAATCACAGATATTCATGAAAATCATCATAAATCATTATGTAGTGAAACATTAATAGAAGATCTCACAGTTTGTTACTTTTTTAGTAACTTAGGTAACTTCTTAGCTTTTTTATATGAAATAACATGGTAATATGCTATTTTAAGGGACATTCCACCATTTTTATACATGCAGCTTGATTCACAGCCGGTGAAGAGTCTGACGCATCCGAGAGAAGTTCAGGATACTTAGGCCTCGATTGCAGTGATTTTGCCCTTTTCAAATAAATCACTGGAGCATTCAGGTCCCATAATTTCTCAGGAATTTTCTCATAATTTTCCTAAACAATAAGCAATTTTACAAGTGTGAGTGTGTCCCCATGTTCAGTCCATTTTTGTTTATATTCTGTCAACACTCATACCCTATTTCATTGACTAAAGGCACAAAGATGTGTATACAATAAAGGCATGGAGGCAAAGAAGAAGGAGACTGCTAGCTCACAGACATAAAAGTTAATGTTAAATATGTCAAAAATTGTCTATGTTTCATGATGTCTTGGAAATGCATCAATGTGTTGTTAGTCTTTAATTATAAGGTCAGAAACACAGAATCTAAACAGCTTGTGAACTTAAAAACACCACAGGGCATCTTCAACATTTGAATAAGTAAATAATTAATAATTACCTGTTTGGGTTAACATTTCTTCTAAAATATGTTCCAAATTGCATATTTCTTTCCAGGGGAATTACAGATCCATTTTTTAATTTATTTTTCTCATATAACACAGTGAAAGGTAATGATTAACGAATGCCACAACCTAATTTACTTACTTTGACCCTGTATAGCCCTGATGACCCAGGTGGGAGTTTTGTTTGTGAACCATCGTTTACCTTGGATTCCCCTCATTGCTTCATGTCAACTTTAGCTTTGAGTCATGAAGCTTGTGATGCCGATGACAGCAGCACGCTACTTATACTGTGAAGTAAGGACTCCTTCAGGCTCCATCAACATTCACAATTAATCTCAAACGATAATGAACTGACCAGAATTTCTTATCTTTCATTCCTAAGTAAAAATAATTTACTGAAAACGATGGAGCGGGCCAGGCATTTGTTTATTTAACTGTTAGACTGTATGAACCCCAGACAGATTCTACATTGGCGCTGGGAAAACAATTTTGGCTACTCAGTGTTTGGGACATGGTGACATTCATCTGGCTCTGGGCTTTGGATGGACACTGATTGGCATAATAAATGTGTCATTGCCTCCATATTTTGAGTGAAAGCTGTTATTTTTAAGAGCCATAAACTAAGGTGTGAGAAATGAAATTTTATAGAGTGGAACTAACAGGGAAAACAGCCCATAAAAAGTTATATTTGTTACTCTGTGCTGCACACTATGTTTGAGGTTTGGATGACAACAAGTAAATATTATGTTTCAGATTAAAAATCCTCACATGGCTCATACCTAAAAACTACCTCAACCACAATCCCCTACACTTTCTTGATATATACTGCTACCCAAAAATGTTTTACATATCATTAATAGCCAGACACATTTAGTATTTTATACACCAATATCGTCTTTATTACAAAATATTCAATAACCCAACTTTACACTGTACAAGATACAACATAGTTTACAGCTTTTGGCTATTTACAAAAAAGTATGATCTGCATATCAAAGTGAATATATCTAAAAAGGCAGGTTGCAATCACTGTAAGCTTATTGAGTAAGGCAAAAACTTGAAACATGTATTTACACTTTTGCAGATCAAGTGAAAGTCCTACAATGGTAAAGATATAGGCTATATATCTGAAGCGCCTCATATGTCTGAGACCATATCTGAGAGTCGTGCTAAAGCTCTTTTTTTTTGAGGAAAACTCAAAATGTAGCTTAATATATAAATGTAGCAGAGAAAACAAAAGAGCGGGAGTATAGCAGTGTGTGCCTGAAAGACGACAGTAGCCAGATACTGCACCAAAGTTTCTGTGACCTTGAGAAAAACGTGTCAGTGTTATGCAAAGCATCTGAAAGGCTTCTGCTAAAGGACCAAGTCATGCATTTGTAGAAGTTGTGTGCTTATTGTATGTGCTTATCTACTGTATGTGCTTTCTGTGTTGATGAATGCCTTAATGGATATCTACATGTTTGTTTGCATCATGCAAAAGGGTGCATTGGTCCTATATGTTGTATGGTGATTGTAGTTTTGGTCCAGTTTTGGCATTAACTAGTTTCCATAGACGCACACATCTGACTCTTCAGGTCCACACACCTTTCTCTGTTCATTTCATGAACCATTACTGCCACCTTAATGGCAGGGCCACCACTTTCTGTATGTACACTTAACAGAGGCCACATTACATTTAACTTTTGTAAATCAGGGCAAAGTGAGAAGGTATTCAGGAACCATTATTTTGTCCCAAATATGTCCAACTCACAGCAACTTGTTCTGTCTCGTGTAGTGAGGCAACAGAAGCAGTAAAACCGAAGATCTATGGAAAAAAAAGCTCAATACTTTGGTTTTCTTTCAACGGGTGTATCGTTACTATGGCTGTCAACTCTCAAAAGTCATGCACTATTAACTGTAAATATGTTTCAAAAAAAGCCTATTTCATCCAGTGAGCTCCAAGTATAAAAAAAAGTATTTTGTGCTGTTTCGTTACAATTCAGAGTTAACCACACATGCATACACACACTCACAAGTACACACATGCATGCTTACATACGTACACCAAAAAAAAAAAAAAGAAAAGAAACAACACCATTTTACACTGTAAATAATGCAATGTATCCTTGGCATAATCAGAAAGACAGTGCAAAAGCAATAGCATGTTCAGTCTTCTTCTGGATATCAATGCACATATCCCTTGTACATGGAATATGTACTACAAATAAAACAAAGATGCACATTATATACCTGGATCTGAAGAAACCCAGGAACACCACAAATCTAATCATCCAGTATAGAGATGTTAAAAATGGATTTGAGATTCTGGGTTACTTTCTTCTTAACTTCGTCTTTGTTTTCCAAGAATGGTAAGCAGTTAAAGATCCCTAAAAGCGAGTATGATTGTCCATATCACCATGTCATTTCTCATTCCCATTTCATATCCTGAATAAGCATATTCTGGGTCATGCCAGTAGCTCAGGATTCATAGGGAACACCTGGACAGCCCTGTCTTCTTTAGGCCTCCAACCAGGGTTTTTCTTTCATTTTTCCATCCTAGTTTAACTTCTGTGGTCCTTTCATCCTACACTGCAACATCTGCAACAGCTGCAACAGCCTCAATCTCAATCGCTGTCACCTCTACATCCTCTTCATCCTCCTCACCCACGATGGGCACACAGGATGAGGGCAGGCATGCTGCTTGGCTGTTGCTGCTGTTAGCGGTGTTCATCTGCATGTTGCTGCCCATGCTGGCGTAAGCAGTCAGGCTGGCTGCGGAGGAGACGCTTCCCAGATTGGTTGGGACACTTGTCTTGCCACAGGAATGGATCCGGCGTGCCAGGCTAGCTGAACGCATCACTGAAGAAGTGGTCACAGTGCCCACGCCCTGAACCTTTCCCTCCAGAAAGTAGGTCAGCATCTCACCTTTACCCTTGACACTGACTTTGCCACGACATACCAGATCATAGTTGGTGTTCAGCAGGCGATAGACCTCTTCAGTCACCTAAAACCCAGAAAGCATACATGTGTTTGTATTCACAGAAATTATACACAAATGTAGGAAAACACCCAATTTCCACTCAGGGTACAATGAAGTTAAATTTAATATCAAAATAAAACACATTATGTTTCTATTTATAATTTACTCATCTAGTAAATTTTCCCATTTATTTTCTCTGGACTCTACTGTGTCTGTAAATGTTACAGTTTTATTATATCATTTTCTTATTGTCCCTCACATGGATTATTGCATCAAAACAGATCAGTCCTGAGGTACTGATTCATGCTTTGTTATTATGAAATAAACCAATACAGAAAATGGGAAATTGCTGATGCCAAAGCAAAGAGGAGATTGTCAAAGGGCATATTGATGATAATAGATAGCACATAACTGTGTGAGTAATGCTGCTGTCTCCAGTGAAAAGGCTCAACCCAGAACCTGACAGTCCTATTATCATTATTACTATTATTATTGAATTTCACATTTACAACTGTAGTTTGGCTATTTCTTCTCTTTATTCTTACCCTATAAGGGTTGTCTGTTATCCAAACTTACAAAATAATATATTTTTTAGGATTTGATTAGATTAGAATTTAAGGTGTGTTAGATACCTGTATCTTCCCCGGTACTCCAGTGCTGTCCATCCTGCTTGCCACATTGACTGTGTTGCCCCAGATGTCATACTGAGGTCGTCGTGCCCCAATCACCCCTGCAACCACTGGACCCACATTAATACCTGCACAAACACAGGAAAGTGTTAAACAAATACAAATCAACATCTAACAGAGTTTCCTCACAGTCATGTAGTGATTTGCTTTGTGACTGCAGTTTAATACTAGGGTGGACGTACCCACTCTCAAGACAAACTCATTGTATGACTGATAGTTGATTTCATCCAAAACGTCAAACATTTCAATGGCGTAGTCCGCGATTGTGCTCAGGTGATCGTAAACAGATTTTTTGGCCTAAAGAGAAAAAGCACACCACACATTTAGTATCTATGCATTAAATGATCCTTCATATTTTATTGTTTATAATGTATGATATATAAACGCATCCATTTATACACATGCAAACACAAAATGACATGCCACCTTGGTACCAATGGTGGGGACTAGGCCCACAGCTGCCATGTATGTACTGCCAATGGTTTTGATTTTTTCTATGTCTTTGTAGCACTCCTTATCCATGAGCTGCAAAAACACACATTCAAATAAACATACAACACAACACGGTTAAAAACAGGTTCAAAGTTCATAATGAATAACATAAATATCACTGTCCCACCTCGTCAAAGTCAGCGATGATCTCATTGAGCAGTCTCAGGCACTCCACTCCCATGTTGTTACCGTCCAGCTCAATGTAGAAATCGTTGAAGTTTGGGATTGATGCAAACAGGACACCGACTTGTGCATATGACTGATAGTATAGATCCTGATTGAAATGGAGGAACACAGTATAAAATACACTTTGTCTTCTGTTTGTTTGTTTGGTTTTTTTTGTCTTCTGTCTGTTTATCTACCTGTTTGTCTGTCTGTCTGTCTGCCTGTCTATTAGCGAGGCTCACCATGTTCCTGGGGTTTGACATTAGGAAATGCTGGGCCACATGCGCGGGCAGAAGATTGAAGAGGATCCTCCTGTTGTCCAGCTTCACTTTCTCCATGCCATCCCTTTCCTCTTCAGCCTGACAGCAAATGGAGGACACGCAAACAATACAGATACAGCCATGTGAACTGCAGCTTGTGCCACATTTTCACCACATGGGGTCAGTAAAAAACCTTATGAGCCTTCCAACACGTACTGCATGACTGGATTTTAAATGGACTTGGGTTTATTACAAGACTAATGCTGCTGCTTAGATGATGAATTGCTTAAAATGTTGCTTTAACACATTCCTACTGTGCCCATTCATCCTTTTGTTTCAGTCCTGGTGCCAAATAAAACAAAGTCAAAGCAAAATTGTTACCTTTGTTGTTTCCAAAGAACAGACAGTTGGCACCATATAAATACAAATTTTCCATACATGACATAACAGTTTACACATATCAAAGCAGAAAAGGCAGCATTTCTGCAGTACACCTCTATTAAAACTTATGTTATGATAATGAGATTTAAGCCCCTAGACATCCAAAAGCTTCTTTCATACATGCACAGATGCACACATGCGCACACACACAAACACACACTTCCTGACCTGCACAGCCCATAGGAAGTCCAAGCGTAGTTTGAGGTCAAGTTGCCTGGAGTGGAGGGCCAGGGCACTGACAAAGAGCAACAGAGACAGGATGGGCTCATAGCCCCGGATGTGGAAGGACCCCCCACTGTGGAAGAGGCCGACACACAAGTCAGCACTGGACTGGACCACACAGAAAACGACACACGAGGGTTGAATGGACCCCCCACAGTGTGGAGAGCAAAATATGTTAAGTTTTACTGAAGAAATAATGAAAACAAGGATTTTAAAAAAAAAAACATTAATTTAAGCAAAACATATAAATGAAACAACTTTAACATCCGTGTAATTTTGGACTATACAATATTCTATTTTGTTATATACTGAAGCATGACTGTATTTAAACCCAATTAGAGATCTTTATCTTAATAAGCTTAACAAATTCAACATAATCACTTTTTAGGGGCACATTTATGATCTGAGCTCCAATAAAATTGGAAAGGCCCTCTTGGTGCTGGGTTGAAACAGCTAACGCTCTCCCATCATCCAGCCCACATTGTCCTTTCAGGCTTCTGATTTGGAACTAATGAGCACATGTGCTGCATCAAAGGGTGGTAAATGAAAGAGTGTGTGGGCTGCAGACAAGCAAAGACTCCTCCACACGCATACATCTCAGCACATGTACTGTAAATGTTCTTCGAAACTCCTGCTTATCTGCTCCTTCTCTGGATCAAACAAACATTCATTCACAGCCAATCTTTGCCTCGGATACTTGAATGATGCATAATCAGAAGTAGATCGGGGGGCTGTCATTTTAAGCTCTGTGTTGTTGTCATGTAACTTCAGGAAATGACAGAAATAAAAAGTGCAAACAAGCTGAAGTGTTTTTACATGGTTGTACGTGTCTGTGTGGTCATGCTGTGTCGTGAACCTCACCCTGTGGTCTTGCGAAAGCCGCTGAGCTCTAGCACGGTGACATACAACACCCCCAGAAGGAGCATTAGCGCCATCTTTGGCAGCCAGGAGACCCGCAGGAAGAGCGCCAGGGTGAGTGTGCCCACCACACAGGACAGGAAGGCATAGCGGGCACCATCACAGGGCAACTCTGCCATGGTGTGGTTGGCACCACTGTCCACATCAATGATGATGATGGAGTTGTTGGTGTTGGCACTCCCCCACAACCAGGGCATACAGCCCACCTGACAGACACAAACAGGAACATGTATGAGCACTAAGAAGATAAGTTATTCAAGTAGTGAAAAGTTCAGTGGTAGCATTCTCACAGCAATTTCAGATCAGACAGCATTGTATATCACAAAGTGAGCTGTTTTAATATGAGTCCAACATAAAAAAAATAAATCAGGCAATGGACTCTGAAGAATATTGTTGTAAATTAAAAAATGTTGACATGACAAATAAACCTGTATGGGGCTATGTTTTTTGCTTTTTAGTTTCTTAATATACTGTACCATTATCTAAAGTCCAGCTGGGACAATATTTCAAAAAACAATACAGCATCACAGCAGTTTTTCAAGCAAAATGGAAATGTTACAGCTCAAAACATGGCAATATTTTTCCCACTGGTTGGCCACTAAGGTGGGTCATTTTTTTTGTGTATGACATTTTTACAGTTGCCTGCCTCTCCCACTTACCACACAGGCCTGGGCCACAGCATAGATTAAGAGCACAATGAGAATACAGAGAGCAGTGCGGATCTGAATGGTCAGGCACCCTGGAAAACACTGACAGACCAGAACACAGATAATTTAGAGGATGGAGACAGTCTGGAAAACATTATGTGATATGATGAATAAAACATGTTTATATTGTACAAGATATTACTATATACTTTAACTGATTTGTTGATCTAAAACCCAAACTGAACTTAATTCTTACCTCTTAAATCAGAAAGTCCATAAAATATTTTGTTACAGAGGTTGTTTGTTCTGGGCTATATAAATATTATAGGAATATGACAGACAGCAGTGTGTCTCTATGATCTTCTAGCTCTTCCACAACCACACATTTCTACTTGACACTTTGATAATTGACATGACTTGACTCTATAGAATATATAGGCTACTATATAGTCGATAATTGAGTATTTAGAGACTGTAGTTTAGAGAATGTTACAGATCAAGGTGAAACTGAAATAAGGGCTGAAAGGAAAAGGTGCATGAGGCAAATATTAACAGAAAACTTCAAACAATGGTGTGGTAAAAAGCTCTGAAGATGGCCATCAGCCTCAGCAAAAGGTGAAATTAATACACTAGTCACCTGAGATTAACCACAGTGTAGTGGCTTAGAAAGTGATCTTGAAGCCAATGGGCACTGGATCATAATTACATGGTTTTTAAAAAAAATGCATTTACATATGTCTGTTTAGTCAGAGAAAAGGAAAAAGCAGTGCAGAGTAAATAATGAAATTAAGAAACTTAAAGTTAAAAGTAGTAGAGTGAAAGGCAAAAAGGAAGCTCTTTACTCATGATGGATAGGGAAATGCAGTCATATTTACCTGTACTCTAGTGATATGGAGGTACATGATACAAGCTACAAGGAAACAGATGCAGAAGACGAGAAGGACTAGTACCACTGTGCCCCTGAGTGGAAACAGAAGAGAAAGGAAGATAGCAGGGTTAGTTTAAAAGAGCTGAGTTGCTGAGGGAGTCATTTAAAGAGTTAGAATAAGAAAAAGCAACAGGTAGGAGAAGAACAACAGAATCTGCTGTACATACTGTGGTATGATGAGAAGATAGACAAGGCCAAACAAGGCAGCTAGGATCAGAGAGAGGACCACTGCGCTGGTGAAGTACTCATCAGGAACCTGGTGGTACTATGCAGTGACAGAGACCAGATAGGAATGAGTCACAGTGTTCATCAGGCACAACTTGCCATTGCACAGGTAACAGTATATGTCCACAGTCCCTCACCCTCTGCTCGCGCTCAGAGCACTTATACATAAGTGTGAGGAAGTTGAGGTCTGCCGTGTCCGACTCGGTCTGGCGAGCCTCGATCAGCCGGCCGATGTAACGGTTGACCCGGGTTCTGGGGCTGCTCTGGATCAGATTGGCCTGGTTTGTGTTGGAGCGATTCCTCAGCTTCTGTGGAGCCGTCCGCATGGCCCTCCGCTGGTTAGGATAGAGAAGAAACCCTCACTGAGAACGTAGAACTTGGAGCACAGTAGTGAGATAAATAGGCTGCAATGCAAAGCCCTGTGCTCTCTGCACTACTGGAGAATTATCATATTAGGAACAAGGGTGAATAAGAGTCAACAATAAACACGGGCAGCTGATTATACTTTCAAATTAGGACATTTCTTTCACACTTAACTTCATTACTGAATGCACCCTGCTGTGTCTGAGTGTCTTAGGCAGCCAAAGTGAGCAGCTTTGCAAAACATTGGGCATTGGAGCAAAGCCAGAGAGTTAACATGGCAGAGTGGATGTTTGTGTGTGTGTGTGTGTGTGTGCTAGTTTGTGTGTAGGTGGGTGTGTGTACATGTAAGTGAGCGTGTTGGATGAATTGTGTAGCTCAGCAGCACAGTAGGGGAGCAAAGGATGAGCAAGAGTGTTCATGACTTCATTACAGGACATAAATGTGCATGGCTTACTGACTTCCTGGATTTCCTCCTTCTCTTTCCTTTCATACTTCCTTCTTTCTGTCCATCCCTGCATTTATAGTTTCTTCCTTAATTTCTACTCTGTCTCTCCTTCTTCCTTCCTGCTTTCCCTCTTTGTTATATTCTTTCTTATTACCTTCCTTCATCCCATGCTTCCATATACATTCCTACTTTCCTGCTCTGCTCTACATATACTTTCTTGCTACCTTTCACACATCTATATGTTCCTTTTAGTTCTTTTTTCCTTCCTTGAGTCTGTTTATTCTTCCGCAGTGCCATCACTTCCACACTTATATACTTCTCTACCTCCGTCTTTCCCTCCCTGCTTTCCAGTTTTCATTCATCTTTTGGCCCATGCATCTGTCTGTTTCTCCTTCTACACATCCTTGCTTCATCTTTTCTTCCCTGCTTGCTTGCCTGCTCATGTTTATTCTTCCCTCCTTCCATCTACTCTTTCTTCTTTCTGTCTCTCCCCATTTCCATCTCTTATTTATCTGTGCCTCATTCTTGTTTTGTTATTTATGAGGCAGTAACACAGTGACCTGCAGATGCCGAGTCTTCCCTTATGTTCCATATTGTGCTCCCCCGTTGCACTGGACACATCATGCAGCCATGTCTGCTGCACCAAAAATCCTATTCATTCGTCCCTTCTCCCTCATATCGCTCCCCTCCGTGCTTTGAATGCATATATCATTTTACACAATTCAAGTGTGTGTGGTCTGAATGTGAAATCACTATTCAGTAGAAGGTAAATGTATGACTTAACCTCTCACCACTTTTCCTTTTTCCATTTGTCTGTTTTATTCTAATCTGCCTTCTGTCTATGATGTGAGGATGTTCCCATTACTGCTAATGTAGATTTAAGAGGAGACACTATCAGACAGCGTAAAGATCTCCTGGATGCTCTGCATTAGAAAAGCGGGCATACTTTCATACTAAATGTTTAAAATCCAGGAAACAACCAATTACATATACGTAACACCCTGTTACTGAGTGATTTTATCCAAAAAAATAGGGTGTGCTATAAAACCTGTACAACTATATTTGTGAGGACACTGTTTAAGCATAAAAGAATTTACTGGATGTTTGCTACATGCCCTTTAATCCCTCTCTTAACCCAAAAATGAATTATTAAGGGGGTATTTTTTTAGTTTTTGAAGGGGTAATTAGGGTTGTTTGAGCTTGTATGATGTGTTTATAGTCAGAGTCTCGTGTACAGTAGATGGTGGTTGGCACATGTAAAAAAGGGTATAAAAAAATGTATATAAATTTAAGATAAAATTCTAGACTGTATTTTGACTTTTTCACTGCTTCACCTTGCCGTTAGACAGGCAATCCAAGGGCAAACTAAAGCTGTTACATCGCTCTTTCTCTATCCACAAGACTTTACTGATTGTCATTTTACCTCACAGAACACAGGAGTTGCTGGTCTACCGCTGCCTCAGTTTATTTTAGTTTGTTTGTGTTATTCTGTGACCTTGGTACTCTCAGTTAACTGCTGACAATACTGAAGCCATAAAAAACGCAAACAAACCAGCTCACTGAGGCTGCAGTAGACCTGCAACCCCTCTGTAAAATGACCATTTTTTTCAAACGGGCCTGGTGGATTTGAAGAGAGAATTTATGGATTTGACATCTCCAGTTCCCCGTTTTAAAGAGCTGTCTGATGGCAAAATGAAGCAGTTACAATATTCTCAATATATCATAAACTTAAACTGACACTGATTTCTTTAAATCTTTCTTCTTTTTCTTTAAATAACATTTTTCCTGTTGACACCGTCCACAATAGTATATTTGTTTAGCTTCCTATACCTACTGTACCCCTGCTGCTTCTCCAGACTGGAGGACTGCCTCCATCTACTACAGGAAATACAGCGAAGACATTGTGTACATCATAGAACCCTGCTTCAAAGAACTAGAGCTACCCCTGTAATATTATGGGAACTATTTTTGGGGGAAGTGAGTGCCCACATATGAAGGTGATCATTTGTTTGACACCCCCAACAACAAACATAACATAGGGCGCGCACACACACCCACCCACACACACACACGCACACCTGAAAATCTGGATTAAAACAGCTGGTGTGAGAATTGTACAGCTGCCAGGCCACAGGATTTCTCTTCAGGCACACAAGGTCAAGTAAGCTCTTTGACATTTGGCCAGATTGCCAGCATCACTGACAGTATATGCAGGGGAAATGGTATGTTAGTCTCAGACAGGAGCAACATGTTGAGGTCATTATTGCTGACAGGATCATCGCTTACTATCACTCCCTATCTTCTTACAAATAAGTAGACATCCTGTGAAAGCCGTATACTGCATTTATCTACTGACTAAGATGAACAATTGCAACAACGTGTTTGTGAAGGCTCCTGAATGACCTGCAATTCCTCCTGAACTGTGTTTTGCTCATTCAGCTAATATAGCAAACAGATAACCAAAGCCTTATAAAACATGACTTTAAGCAACCAGTGATTGCATGGAAGAGTATTTGAACTTCTAGGACAGTTTACTTCTATGAAGTAGAATATTAGGTGTCATGATTTCCAACCAGCTGGTGTGGGTGGACTGGGTGCCTGCTCGATGAAAACACCTCAATGTCACCAACAGAGCCAACTGTCAGAGCATTTATGAGTCAGAGAAGGCCTGCAACTAACAATTATTTTAATCTGCCAATTTTTTTTCTTAATTACTCATTTGATCTATAAAATGTCTAAAAATAGTGACCGCCATGAACTCCTAAAGCCCAACGTGACACCACCAAACTCTTTGTTCCATCCGAGTGATGGTCCAAAGAAAAATGCAGCTAACTACAACGCAAGACAAACAAAAGCAGCAAATGCTCACAACTAAGGACATTAAAACAAAGACCATTTGGTATGTTTGCTAAAAAATACTCAAAAGATTAATCTATTAGAACATTTAACAATTACTTTTAAACTGATTAATTCAAATTCAGAGTGTACAACAGAGAAATGTGGAAAACAAATGTGCCAAGAAACATTATTAGATGGCTTTGTGAGCATCATCAAACAGGGGAACTGGACTCTAGAATGGCTGTGATGCACATATTACTGCAAGAGTGCAATGTGCAATGTTTAATGAGGTGAAAAGAATATTGGTGTAACATCTCTGGATACGGGAGCATCTCATGTACATGTTAATATCGACTGCATGTCCGAGAGTTCACATTAAGAAAGCCACTAAACCATGAAGGGATCCACAAACACACATTGTTGTTCCTCTAATGTTTGCCAAGGAGCCCTTGGACAATCCACAACTCTGGAAACTGTGGATCAGCCAAGTTATGATGTTGAACACACACTGAAATGTTGCAGCACGACCTGTTGTGTCTTTATCACATGACACCCAGGACTATAAATTGACATAGAAATGTTTAACATGAAGGAGAATATTAATTAATTGCATCAGCGTCAAAGTTATTGTTGCTAAAGTAGCGTTAACTTATACTCTAATGCCTAAACAAATCATGAATAAAGACAATAAAGATTCAAGTTGTGGTTTTAATAAAGATATCAGGCCACATTTAAGGGAATTTAGACATCCAGCTAATTATAACATTTTTCACTATTGTGGGAAACTCTAGACATTCAGACTGTTTACCTTTTTGTCTCTAAGTAAATCACAGCACGAACAAACACAGAAACGTCAACACAGACACTGAAAGTTTATACCTTATCACCGTCCTCGCAGTTCATGACATTGGAGAAGGGAATCTCAGCCTTGAACATCTTCCTGCAGTGCATAAGCTGCACTAGTAAGTAGCACACAGTTTTGAACTTCATCTTTTTGGCGGGCTTTATATCCGAAAGAATCAATCCTGGGAATATCTGTCACCAGATAAGAAATGGGAACAAGGATTTAGTCATGATACCCCACACAGTAATATATATTATGTAAGGGTCTATAACTCATGCACAAGCATTGGACAGTATGCACGTGCACACATGCTCATGCACACACACGCATGCAATCATTATTATCAGGCTCAGGAATTTAACTAGAAAGTGGTTAAAATAAGGTCAATCCCTCAGGTGATTTTAATAGTTTTAGGACTTTGCTGCCCTCATTTCTTTTCCCTAAAGCGATTTTAGAAAGAGTTGTGAAGATTATTTATACGTTCAAGAGTTTGAGGACGTGTCTGCTTCTCATTTGTACTAAGAAATATATGCTTTTTTCAGTACACAAAGATCGAAGTGTGTCCCAAAGCAGGAGTTATTAAATGCACAATAGCAAAATGAGTAGAGGCCTATACAACACAGCTTAGTCAGGGCACATCTTTCTCTAAGCCATGTCTTTGATGAAGTCTAACCATCAGTTCTATTAAGAGGATTAGCAAAGTCTCCCGCATATTGAAAAAAAAAAAACACGCAACGGAAATGTTACAGGTTCACATAAGGACCCATTTAACCTATGTGCAAGCTGTATCTTGCATAACATGAAACCTGCTGCAAGAAATAATGAGGAAAGGGGGAAACTCAAGGGAGGAGAGGAGAGGAGAGGAGAGGAGAGGAGAGGACAGGACAGGACAGGACAGGAGAGGAGAGGAAGCCTGATGGAGTAAAACAGAGACAAGACTGAAATTCCCTCTCCAGCTGCTTGTGGCACATCTATTGAAGATGCACACGTTAATGTGTGTGCACTGACACGCACATATCTCTAGTAAGTTTGTCGGACTCTGCAGATTTGAGATGATAGATGCCGCTGGCTGCATTCTTTTTCTTTATGGTCCAATCCATTACAGGCTGGAAGTGAAATCAGCTCAACAACAAATGGTGAGAGCTACATCACATGACACTGGATGCTTCAGTCAACACTATATTTCTATTTGAAGGATGCTTTAGCTGTAGATCTTGGCACAGAGGTAAACACTGGTCAAGATAAGCCTACTGCTAGCCTACGCTGACTTACCATGTACAGTAGTTCAGGTTAATATGGATTAGCATACGACTTGCAGAAGCTTTTCTAATGTGTACAGTACGCTGTCAAGGTAATAAAAGGTCATCTGAGGCCAACGTCTGATAGGGAGTGTAATCTGAAATACAGCTGCTGCTAATAGCCCATAGAAATACGCAGTATGTTGAATCTACATTCCTCCGCACAGAATTTCAATACGATACCTTCCGTCGGTGGGATGGCACTATAAAGAAGGTTTCAATTTCATGTTTTTGGAGGAAGGCATTCCTTTCGTGTCCATTTCCAGGCTCCACCTCGTAATCTCCATTTAGGCACTCCAATGTAGATCTGGTGATGTGGACTTTCCTGTGGAACAGAGGGACCGATAGGACAGGAGAATAATACAACACAACACGAGTGAGACACGAGTCTCACAACCAATGCAGCAGCAGCAGTAGATTTGGCACTAGCAGGTCATCTGCATTAAGGATGATAAAATAAAGTTTGGTATCCTGCTTGTGCAGGCATTCTGCATACATGAAAAAGTGATGAGACTTACTTAATATACGTAAAACATAAATGTCACAATATTTTTCCAGAGCTTCTCAATAGAACAGTAAAAGAAAACCGACAGTCATAGCAGTCGAGGTTGGTACTCGTGTAAAATGTCCTGTACTGACCCAGGGAGTCCTCCAGCCTCCATCACATTGGCTAGGGTCACATCATTGGACCACACATCATATTGCCATTTTCTGAGGCCCAGCACTCCACACAGCACCCGACCCGTATGCAAGCCCACACGCATGTTGAGGTTGACTTCTGTGGCCTCCGCTACTGACCTGCAGAGGCAGAACACAAGGAGGGCTGGAGTAAGGTTGATGTATTTCTATATCTACAGCATCTATAATCAGGCAGAGCGTAAAAACACAGCAGAGAAGATCTGCAAAACTATACCATGATGAGACATCAACAGTGCATTATAGTGTGCATTACTGTACATCAGCACTGTACAGTTAATTAATAAGATATAGATTTACATATGATAAATATGTCCCACTAAGAGTGTTTCATAAGATGATCCACCATAGGTGAGACTACTTTTCTCATCACTGTCTTTATGAATAAATCTTAGATATTTATCTGCTTTACTTTGAATAACATCACTATTATAATAAGCAACCTTTATCTATAGAGTGAGGTCAGAAACACAAATATGGCAAATTCAGAATAATATCAAATCTGTACCTATAGCCACTGTTTCTAAATACTGCTGATACTGAACAGCCATCTGTCAAGAACAAACACAGTTGAGAAATGCTCGGCTTTGCTCCTAACAAACCAAAATAGACTAAAGAACAAAAAAGACTGCTAGGTTGAGCATTTCTATTTAATCAGCGTGGAGCAAAAACTCTAATCTTAATTAACACGCTTCCAGTCAAGTCATGAAAGTTTTTGATTTAATCTTCTGCCGCATCTCACTCTCTCACTTTTCTTTTCCCACCTTCAAACTATGCAAGGTATGCGAGAAAAAAAACAAGCTCTTTCAAGCTCGATAAAATAGCTTATTTTCACTCTGCAGTAAAAACCCTTTTCTCTCAGCCAACTGTGGTCCTGCTCACTCAAATGTTCAGTGTTAGAATTCACTCACAGCACACATGGCTACTCAGGCTGCAGTTCGCGCTACTTGAGGGAAGTCTCTAAACTTGGACTCTGTTAAACAGTTTGCTGAGAATAAAATAAAGATTAAGTGGAAGATTTTAAAATGAAAGCATCTTCTATTGTTTTATTCTTGCTTCTTGACTTTAGGATGACCTAGTTATAAAATGATTATGAAATAGTAATAAAACATATTTCACTATTATAAAGTAGAATAGAGCCACACACATGATACTGATATATAAAACACTGAACTATAACACTCACGTTATTGTATCAATCATGTCGAGACCCATCTCTACGCAGCAGTGGGCATGGTCTGTCTTGGGTTGGGTCAGTCCAGATACACAGTAGTAACAATCCCCCAGGATCTTAATCCTGCGACAGTGGTTCTCCTGCCAACCAAAGAAAAATAAAATTAAAAAACAGTGAAATCATTATTCCATATTTGCAACCTACAATACTAATCAGAAACAAAATCATCTTTATTCAAAATGTCATCCAAAACAGGTTGCGCTGCAACACCTGTGGCTTTTCTTGGATTGAAGATGAATCACCCTGGTCAGTTTGCGTTGTAAAGTAAGTTTTTCTAAAGACCCGAGAGGCATCATTCTTTCAGTATAATCAAAGTTGCGCCAGTGGTGTTTCAGTAAAAAGGAAAAAAACCTCTGACATTTAATTATAGTTTATCCATTACACTGATTACACTGATCCATATCCATGTCAGTGTAATTTGTAGGTATTGCTTCAAGCTATCCTGTGCTGCAAGCTCCAAGGTCAATTGAGTTTATGGTACAGGAATTATGTCCTCACAAATATAAAAGTTTTCACCCTGCATTCCAACACTGTAATGTTTATAATTCGTCATATAATATGTCATCCCTCAACATAAGAGGCACATTACACTGGAGAGAAAGAAAACTGATGGCAGGTTCCTGGACTTGTGTTTTGCACTACATAGTGGTATGTTTATCGGGGCAATAAATAAAAAACTTTGAAAAACGGTGAAAGATTTTTAATCCATCAGGATTTTGTCTTTGTCAAAACTTTCCCTGTGGTGTTTGAGACCTCAAATCTGACTAATGAACAGATATGCATTGATTAGTTAAAATGAGGTCATATAGTTTTGGTAAGTTTGTTGTAATGCTCACTAATTAGTTAGTTATGTTTGTTTAATTTAAGAAATAAACAATTTTTTGGAGAAGGTAAGACCAGGCCTACTGCTAGCCAGGTTAGGAACATCTCACAGGTTGCCTGGCGACCTTAAAGTGATGACAAGACTCCAAGAAGTCACTACTCGTGCATAACGAACATTCCACCACATAACTCTTCATAAATCCCAACTTGACATTTTCCCAACATGTTGCCAACATGGTTGTTTGGCAACATATTCACATAAATTGGCAACACCTGCAGGTGGTTCACAAAATTAAAGAGTTAGTCAGTACATTAACATAGGTACAACATAGGTATATGAAAATACTGTGGATCTCCACATGGACAAATTGATATTTGGACTACATGTTCATTATCCCATGAGAACTTACACTAACACTGAAATTGTTCCCACAATGCAATGCTGAAACCAATGGCTCAGTCTCACTTTAGGGAATAAGGTGAGTCACTCTCTCACTCTTTAGGGACAATATGCAGTGGCATGAAAAGGCGGCTTGCAAATATAACCCATTATTAGAGGATATGAGCAACAGACATTCATTTTACCAGGGAGACCGGGTTACTGTGGACGCCTTCTCATAACCCTTTATTGTTTCCATGGAGGTAATGGGATCACTGGCCATGCATGTGAAGAGCACAAAGACTCATAATTATGCACATTGGTGAGCACAAGACAAGACGGATGGTCTATTTTTAAAATGCGAGTCATGTGAGTTTCAGAAAAGAGAGATAGCTTTGGCTTGTTAGCGACAACTATTTGCCTTGTGCAGTTTTACATGCTGTGGTCATGCTTTCTGAGCGCTCAGTGGTATGGAAGCACATGTGCGTAAAATGTATTGTAAGATACAAAGGTATGAGGGAAGCTCAGCAGCAGTGTGCTGCTGACTGCTGAGAGAATGGTACATTCTGTTAAAATATTGTCCTGAATATTGAATTTGAAAATGGAATAATAACTTTTTATCTCAAATTAGGAGTCAGTATTATCTGATATACAACAACTAAGTACTAAAACAGTAGCAAGATTGAGATCAGACCATTACTTGACCTCTATATGAAATGTAATTACACACATATTAACATCATGATTTGTTGCTTTACCTTATTTTAGTTCAGTATTTACTTTATTCATCAAAATTGAATATATTGTTACTTGCATGTGGTAAATATCTTTTATCTGTATCATATTTATGATAATCTCCCTGGTTTGTTTCCAGCCTTGCTGAAAGTTTTTATTTATTTTCTGTATATTTAATTTTATCTTTTCTGTATATGTGTATGTATAATATCATAATATCTCAAAGTTTTTATATAACTGGCCACTGAAAATAAAGAAATCCTTCTGATCTTTGAATCACTTTACTCAATCAAACTCAAGATGAGGCTGGACTCAGTTTTGCTGTTCAGTCTAAGTGTACAGCACCATTTCCCACAGGCTCCTTAGAATAGATGCCAAAAGTAAAAGTTGAGTCACACATGGAGAAAAATACATGGACCAATTACTTTGAATTTAATCTGGAAAACTTGTGTTGGATGTTATTCAATTCACTTACTGAGCTGCAAGTGAAACTTTGTGGTGTCATTCAGGTCTTTCACATCTTCATTCGACAATGAGGTCTCTTGGGGGGAACTCAGGTCATAGTGGAGCAGTAGCAGATGGCGCTATAGTGAGCCATGGTTGAAGCTACAGGAAGCAGGGAAAGCCCTGGTACTTACAGAGTCTCCTACTCTGTACTTTTCCTGTGCTAATCTGCACTGTGAGGGCTTAGGAGCTGATTCAGTCACAAGCTGGATTACCACTGTCATGTGACTGAAGCACTGTGGGCAATCTGGGTGGTCATCAGAAAGATGGTTACGGTGTATTAGGCACAGGTAGAGTTTACACATATCACCCTGAGAAAAGAAGACATAAGCTATTGTGTATATTTGATTCTTTGTTTTTAGTGAGGCCATGCAATATTGAGAGCAGGTGTAGTTGTGTTACCAGGCACCTTACATACAGTACACCCATATGCTTGCAGAGATGCAAATTAACAAACACTTCAGTGCGCACAGACAAAGGGAGGGAGACAAAGAGGGACACAGAGACAGGGGCCGTCCAGTAAATGATTATGAAAGAAAAGATGAGGCAGCTGAGAGCAGCAGCAGTTCATTTCCTACAGGTCCCCAAAGGAGCGAGCAACCCACACCGTGCTTTGTCTGTCGTACGAAGACAAAGATCAGTGCTGTGCACACATTATTGATGGGGCCAAAGATTAGGGTTTCCACTCCTGTAGCTCTGGGAGGTTGTAAGGACACAAGACTGAATATGTGTTTGACACTGTGTAGCTGCTGTTGTTTGACCATGTGGATTTAAAGCCATTTTTAACTCTTCTTAATTCTAATTATGAGCAGTCACAGTGTTTTGTGCACGTTATTTGAGGCTTTTACAAAGATTTGTAATTCTACCTTGGTTTTCTGATTAATTTAATGTTAAATACCAATATTGGCACACAGTGATTCATTACAAGGGCCACAGAAGTTCTCTCCACATTTCCCATGCTGCACCGACCGGATATATTCCTTTTTTGTCACTGCCTCTCTTATTGATTTAAACTCATATACAATCATTTATGTGCAACAACAAATGAATAATATATCAACACTTCCTACACCCACCCCAACCTGGTGGGTTGGAGCAAGTGGGTGTTGGGGATCTGCGAAGTAAACCTATGTAGATATATTTAAGCAGATATGACGAATACGACAAATAACAAATGTTCAGTGTTCCACGGCTGTTTTATTTACAAAGATGGCACTGTTTTTCTGAACACTTGATTGGCATCACAAATAAGGAGCACTGTTTTCTCAGAGTGATATAAAAAACCATGTACGTGGCCTACAGTATATGTTCCAGAAGTAATGCAAAATAAAATGTTGGGCGTGATGCTTGAGTACAAATAGTGTCTCCATCTATGGGATTAAAGTGATTTTGATGGAGTGCACTAACAAATGGTTAAATTAACAAAAAAGGCATACTGCTACTAATAAAATACTAAACACTAAATTACAGTGAGGTGAATGAACTGCGATTTAAATACTTTGATAGTTTTTGTCTGTCACAATATTAAAAACACCTCAAGAACACCCACTGTGAGCTCTGTAATTATATACAGCCTTCCTGTGAACTCATTTGGCATTTGGCTGAACAATGCATAAGACTTGTCACAAAACTAACAAGCTATTAATTACTGAAAGTTTCAAGCATCATGTCCAAATATAAATTTCAAATGTCATTTTACAAGTAAAGGGTCTAATGGTTGTGTAAACCTTGGTCATGTCTGAAATAATACTCATGATACTCATAATACTGTATGATGTAGAGTGATGAGGACTCTCTGTGTTTATATACAAAGTACAAATATTCTACATTTCTTAGTCAGAGAACACTAAAAAAATGCAAGAGATGCATTATGGGAAATTTAGTTTCCATTGCTTTTGGAGCTTGACCAACATGAGTGACTAAAAGCCTCCAATGCCTCATGTTTGTTCGTCCTTTTGTCAATCAGCTCCAGCTTATGGAAGTACAAGTTGATTTGTGGTTTGCCCACTGCACTGAAAACCAGAATCGGGATTTTGTTTTTTCATGAAATAGAAGCATTTTTTTCTCCCTCCCTCCTCCGTCAAGAAGTCAAGCTGGCTTGTTTGGTTTGGATTTTGCTTCAGTCCACAGTTTCTCACATACAGGCGTCTGAGGGAAACTGCAGGACTTGACAGTGATCCTTGCACCTGCTCATGAGAGAAAACCCAAACAGGGTTATTTGAGCTGTGTTTACACCCAGATTTTAGTTTCCGGCAGGCAGCTGTCACAGTGTGGGCAGTGAACAGTTCTTGTGCTCTATTTAAAAATATTAAACTGTGTTATTAGCATCCTATTTGGTTGTATTTGTCATATTTTTTCTTGGCATAGTATTTTGTATTATATAAACCTGCAGATGTACAAATGACCACATTGGAAAAAGCATTTGGAGCAGGGTTTTAAAGTTAACTTTTCACTATTGCAACAACCAATACTTTACATTTATACTTTTTTGAGAATATAATTTATTATAATTCAGTTTCATAAGTCAGTTCTTGCAGTTAATGAAGTACTTAGAGAATAATGTTTAAACAGGATATAATAGTTCTGACAACTGAATGTCAGATACTCTTGTTGTTGTCTTAAACATAGCAGGGAAAAAGTGACTCAGGGATACAAATTTGCCAATGATTTATGTCAACTTCAGCACGCTTTCATGCACTGCACATGTGGTGCAGGCTATTTTGTGAGCTTTCACAGTCATACGCATGTGAATGAAAAGGGAACTGACTTGTCGAGGAAGTAAGAGGCAGCAGATAGATACATCATTGAGCCGTCCTAAAAATGGAAACATGAGAGAGGAAGAGAGTGCAGAGAACCACAGGGCATAAAAGACACAGTTGAGGGAAGTAGGCTGCTGCATGTCAATCAAGAAGCTGAGAAACAAGGAGCGGAGGAGTCTTAAAGCTGTGATGCAGGGAGGTGTTGCGAGAGGAGAGAAAAGAGGAGAGACAAGAATGAAAAGCTTTGTGAAACTCTGCCATGGAAACAGCAGTAATACACACGTATACACACAGACACATACAGGCGTACAGGCACAAAAGCACATCTAGTCCAGAGCTATTAATGTTATATAGCCTCACAACAACCATAAATTAATCACAGAGTCCCTCTCACAACAAAAACTGTTGTTTCTGGTGCTGGACAGACTGTTGGAAACTCAGCCAGGGAGAGGAAGTGTTTATTGAGTGAGAGGGAGACCAGTTGGCGTGTTAATTTACATTCTTGTTATCCCACTTTGGGATAACTCTCTTCTCTTACTTTCATTTTACAACAAATGTTACCATTATTGATGCAAAAGCCAGTGTTAGTGTCACCTGTATTTACTCTATGTCATGTTTCTGCTTAGAGTCAAGTTTGGAGCATTTCAGCAGTGCATTAAACTCAGTCACTTCAGCCACTTATGGAATATTAATGTGTCTAATGTGTGTAAGTCTTGTTGTCAATTTTTTTTACTTTTCACACAGACCAAGTTTGAGTAGAGATAAGGTTTCAAAGCCTTCCTGAGATGTTTGCGCCCCTTGTCTTCAGTCTCAGCGGTAGTCGGCAGATTCTCAGCCTGGTGGTGAAGAGTTATAATTACTCCCAGCTTGTGTTCATGTGGGTGGTGGGAATCAAACAGCAACTGATCAGTGTGAGTGGGTTTCCTGTAAACTTCAATTTTCAAGCTGTACCCCTCCAGATACTTAATATTGGGCAGTCAAATAGGACTGGAAAAGACTATTGTTCTTTTTGTTCTTTTTTTGTGTCACCTAATGTTGCTAAGTACAGGGATTGCTCACACTTCTAAATATCTTATCAGGTGTTATGCAACATATATATTTAAACCAACAGCGAAACATTAAGAAGTACAAAGCTCTCTATATCAATGTTCATGACAAAGACTGACAAGGGCAAACACTATGCAGGAGTCGGGCTCTGCAAACCTGAATCTGACCGGGCCTGGCTGCGCTTGCTCTTAGTGCAATTTTAAAATCCAAATATGACACAAGACCTCAGGATTTTTGATTTACTCCCTCCATTACTGTTAGTTTTCCAGGCTAATGCAACTGTTCCTACTGGCCATTGAATATTTACATCATATGCAAGGGCTTGAGCTGTTGGCAATTTTTTTGCTGAGGGTTGCATTCATCTATATTTTTTCATTTAACCGTGTTAAATGTTATGTGAAAAGTGGTGGTTGTAGCGACACAGTTCCTCTCAACTCCATGGAAATAGCGTCAGCACAAACAACTATAGTTTTCTTCCCGAGTTGGTTGAGGCCAAAAAAAGAGTTAAGAGTGGAGGAAATGTTGAACTTAACTGCTAATTTTGCTGGATATCTGAATAGATAATTGTTTGTGAATCAAATTTATAAGGAGTTTACTGCTTGCACTGCATACAAATGAAAATATGGGAGGAGGAGAAGGATTGCAATAGTTAACATTAGTTTGAAATTATCAGTACTATATCCCATTTAAATCAAAGCCTAGAGGTGACACAGGATGAAACAGGACATTCCCTTGTTGAGCTTCAGTGATGATTGACATGGAGATGTGATTGTGTGTGAAATTCAGAAACTGGTATGTGTTTAGTGGAGTGACTGGGACCTTTCTGTTAGCTCCATTCCTATTTGCTCTCTTATCTTCATTAATGTTAAAGGAGAGTAGAGGAGACTTGGTCTACTATATCACCAGCACTTTAGGAGAACACTGCGTTCCTGGCCTACTTCCCATGCAGCTTGACAAGTCCAAAGAGTGGACAGGTGGTGTGGGGATGGTGCTGGAATGGTATTATGAGATGATGCCCAGTGGCCATGTGGCATCGCCCGCTCTTCGTATGGAACGAGAAGAGTCTGAGTACCCACAGTGACCACAGCTATGAGTCACTGGCACCGCCACTTCCTGCCAAAGTGGATCAGAATGAGTGGGGCTTTGGGTCAGGGCAAGGCTAGAACAGTTGATGACAACTTTCATGGTTGGGGACAGCCTTTCAGTGTAACATGAGGCTCCCAGCTAGCAGCCAGGCAGAGATCAGACCAGGCTATTTAGTTGTGACCAAAAGAACGGGACAGCTCACATCACAACAGCAAGAAAATTGACATGGCTCAAGAAACCATTTCTTCAAGCCAAGTTACTCGTGAAAATGTTTCATTTAGAGCAAAATTCATTGTAGCAACTTCGAAATGAATGGGAAAAAGCTTGAATTAAAGTGCATTGAGTTGTTGACATGACTTGACTTATAAATGAGTGTGTGTGTGTGTGTGTGTGTGTGTGTGCTTGTGTGTGTTCTTTTGGCTAATAGCAATTCAGGGTAAAATACAACTTTCTGTAGGATAAACACAGTAAGAGCCAGGTGAATCAACTGATCCAATATTATTTGGCAAATCAATGACAATTATTTGACATTAACAAGTCAAATGAGAGGCACTCTCTTTAGTCTGTTCTAATTTTGTGCCTGTAAACAAACAAGTTAAAAATAGAAGCTCTCAACACAGCCAAGTAAAACCTTCTATGAAAGCAAAAAAAGGGTTAGTTGTAATCCTGTGGATTAGTGGATTTGACAAGGGCATGTGCCTAGTGTAAGTAATAGAGGCCAGATTACATGTAGATAAGGCTGTGGCAGGGTGATCTGCAGGGGCTCAGGGGCTCAACCTTCTCACCAAACAAAGATACTGTTACGTGTCAGCCAAACTGAAAGTATTGGAAAAGAAGTGATATCAAGTCTTTTCTGGAGATGTGCTTCAGCTCTGATCAGCATATCTTGCAGTAAAAGGATGTGAAAGTAAAAACAGTGTATTGATTCAGGAACACCACCGCTGACAGTGCCACGTCTGAAAGCAACTAGACTAACCACAGCGGTCAAATTCACAGCAAAAGTTGAGAGGATTTTCAGCACCGAAATCACAAAGAGTGAAAATATTGACAGATGGGGAGAGCTGAAATCTTTTCCGCATGTGAAGCGAGAGAGATTTGGATGAGTACAACTCAGTGGCCCCTTCATTCAGTTCATTCACACAACCGGGGTGGAGGCGAGGTTTAGCCCAGGGTAAATCTGGCCTAGATTAAAAAGGTCTGTCAACTCTTCCTCAAATGAAGCACTGGATAATCATATTAAGCATCATATGGGCTTCCAGTATTCACTGTGACATCACCCTAAGCTGGTACAATGGTGGCATGTGCCAACAGCCTGTGGCCAAAGCAGTGAACACACACACACACACACACACACACACACACACACACACACACACACACACACACACACACACACACACAAAGTTTGCCATGCCACAGTTTGGACAAAGTATACACACAGAGAAAAAGAGCACTTTGTTATGCCAACAGTTACTATAATTGAGAGATACATGTTCAAGAAAGGGAAACAGACTCACCGTGGCAAGCTCATCAAACTTTCCAAACAGCTCATTTAGCAATTTAACCAGTTCCTGAGCTGTGCACTGAGAGGCCAGGCTGGTGAAGCCAACTATGTCTGCAAACAGGATGCTGCAACAGAGAGAGGAAAAAGCTTTGAGCAGCTTATTTGATAAAGCATATTCTACTGTATGTAGGAAGCAACATTATTAGGGGCCTGATTAGATGAACTCTTACGAATTTGTTTCAAATGACACAATAGAAGCTCAGGCTGAAGTCAATTTGAATGTTCTCTTTTGTTAATGTGTTCACAGCAAACTAATCAAACATTGAAATGAATGACCTGCAGCAACAAAAATAAAGAGAGAGAGAGAGAGAGAGAGAGAGAGAGAGGGAGAGAGAGAGGGAGAGTCTGCTTCATTCTCCAACTGAGTGGCAGCGCAGTCAAGCAGAGCGACTCAAAATAGAAACGAGAGCTTCTCAAGGGGATCAAGGTGGAGACATGTCCTGTTAGGAGCTGGTGTGGAGCTGTTCTAAGATATAACGCAACCATCAAGGCACTGTCACTGTCTCCAGGTGAACTTGTATTCCCCTTTGACAGCTGGTATATAGCAATGAAAGTGCATGAGGTTTAAAGTTGAGAGGTTAAATTTCATTTTTATACATATGACAACATGAATAAAACTGAAATGATCTATATCTGGATTTTTGTGTCATATCAGGTGGAGAGATGGTGGTGACAACATACAGCACAGGGTTCGGGCTGGAGTCAAACCTGTGCTGTTGTTTCAAGGACTCAGCCCTGCATGGTGTGTGTGTGTGTGCTCTCCACCAGTTGAGTTACCTGGGAGTGCAAAGAAATGTTGAATTTAATTATTGAACACAGCAGTGAGTGTGTATGACCCACTGATGACTCAGCAGGCACTGAACCAAAAGAAGTGGGAATCAGTGATAATGTTAACACACTCCCGATGTCCAAGTACACCCTAGTTAGCCTAGCTTACTAGCTTCCACAATGTGTCATATGTCACAAACACAACAAAAACAGATAACCAGCACTATGTGGCCTAATTGTAAAAGGACAAGAACTCAGCTTGTATCAACATTTGTAGAGTTCAGCACAGTCATGGGAAACACCAACCTCCCTCTAAATGCCTGAGTCTGCAACACTGTTCTCGCAAATATGTTGAAAAATTGTTTATCCTTTTGAAAAACTGTAATTCAGACACAACACTGTTTATAACCTCTACATTTTTTCTGTTTGGGTTGTGATTGGTGCTGATTATTTATCTTTTTCATCGGAGCAGTATGGTTTTATTTTTTTTCCTTGCGCAGAAAGTGTGTGAATCCAAATCTCAGATTAACACTGTTTCTAAAGCCTCCACTTTCTTCTGTGACGTTTGTGATTTGTGCTGATTATCTTAGTCGTCATGTTTCATTATAACCTGACAACAGGCCCTGAAAGAAAGGTTACTTGTGCTGAAAACTCTGGCATCTTAATGTGATCCTCTTTCTGCCTCCCGAGAGACGACTCATTATCAATCTGCATCAGAGCAGAGCAGGAACTTTTACCGTGAAGGATTTGCCCTGACTGCTGGGTGGCAGTGCAGGGTGTGAAGGGGATTAGTCATCAAACTCTGACTGTCCTGAACAACTTGCATGTCTGTGGCTCTCGAGCTGATGGCATGCTGCTGTCTGCATGTGGGCTGGAGGTTTCACAATGTGACAGAGTGCTGGATCTCTAAGGGGGAGCTGCTAAATGTCATTTTGTTGTCTCACAGATGTCACCGTAATGAGGGGCAATGGATTTAATTTGTGTGAACATTTTAATTGGCAACCATCTGTGGCTGACAAATATTTGAAACGTTAAATACTGTACTAGTGTAAACACTTCAAGTTTAATTCCCTAAAACTCTGTAAAGAGCTAATCCTACGCTGTAACACTGTCATATCCAATGGACAAAAGGAGACATCTTCAATGTGTCCATTCAGCTACCCAGCAATTGAGCATAAAGTTGAATAAAAACCAAACTGATTTTGATCAATCGGCAAACACATGCCCATTAATTAAATCATTAAAACTATCAAAACAAACTCTATTTCGTGTCTGATCTTAGCCAAAACATCCCCTGTAAATTGTCTTGAATAAGCCATCTTAAAACTGCTGAGTATAATTTTAACTCCTTAGTCTGCCTTG
Organism: Datnioides undecimradiatus; assembly: GCA_008933995.1. Classification (NCBI taxonomy): domain Eukaryota; kingdom Metazoa; phylum Chordata; class Actinopteri; order Lobotiformes; family Datnioididae; genus Datnioides; species Datnioides undecimradiatus. Next base: position 2,366,017 of record WARS01000032.1, on the reverse strand, counting down.
CGTCATTCTCTTCAAGGGACTGAAATATAAACTCAGACAAGTCGATTGTAAAATGAGTCATGGTTTCCCAGTCCCACCTGTTGTAATCGTTCAGAAGCCAGTTGGAAACGTGGATGAGGGAGATTAGTATAATAATAGCTGTGACGACAGTCAACAACCTGTCAGCGCCTTGTTGAAAGATTGATTTGATTTACTACGACTTTTTTTTTTTAAATTTCAAAATCTCTGATCCAACCAGGTTCTCACAGGAAAACTGCTGGTGATGAAGCGTACAGTAACTAACTTTTCTTGTGAGAAACAATGCTAATTATTACAATGTACGGCATTGTCTGCCTGCTTAAATTGCTTGGTTGGTACCTTAACATGTTTGGTTCCTGATACCTGTTTGGCTACTCGACACGTGGAAGCAGCAGCAGACTGGAGTTTCTGCGATTCTCATGATGGCTGCATGCCTTAAATTGAAATGCTATTTTGTTACAGTAAAGCATAAATTGTCTCACCATGTTTTTCTCATACTTTCACGTCCACATCCTTAAAAAAACAAAAAGTGAAAGTGAAATTATGGCCCTTATTCACTTAGTCAATATTGGACTGAAACCGAAATATCCTTTTCACAGTAGCACTAGTGAAATGTTCCGATTTGTGGCTCAACTACAGGTTGCAACTGCTGACCATCGATAAGTATTGTTTTTAGTATTGTTATTGTTTGTTTCCAGAAAGAAAGTTGAAGAAAGTACAAGTGAGGCTCCTACTGTACATGTGGACATGCACAAAGCAAAACTAGCCACAACGTGCCGCAGAGAGCATCTCACTGGTCGCATTGTCCTGGTGCCTGACCTCCTGTGAACTTCGCCACGCTCAGTGTTATTTCTGGCCTCATTTAAACCACATGCACACCATTGTCTCTGCTTTCACGTGAAGCATGCATGGAGCACGAGTCCTGTGTTCCCTTCACACATTCAGGTCAGGAAATGCAACACTGTTACAAAGTTAATGTTAAATCGCCCTTTAAATTACAGTGCTCAGCACAAAACAAGACTTTAAGTCTAAGGTTTACAAAAACTGTCATGCCGTTAAGGTGGCATGCTCTGTAAACATTGTACATTGTTATGTAGCAAAAAGTTCTGCAATCAGCATTTAATATGGGTCAAAAGCTACTGCTAAATTCAACAGAAGCCACAAATATTTATGTTAGTAACTGCATGTTCAGCTCATACAAATGTTTATGATTAAGTACCTTCCCAAGATGAGCAGCTTGTTTCGCTTAGCACATCATAAAGCTACACATTAATCCAGGGATATAAATTAAAACTTGTAAGAATACTGTGTAATTAGTATCCATATCTACGTGTGCTACGGCAGGGACACTAAATCATAAAGACAAATATGAGTGTGTACTGAGCATGCAGGTAATACCACAAACATCTGGGGCGTATTTTTAACAACACAGCAAATCTTTGAATGCGTGTCTGCAAAACATGAAATGTAATTCCCTTCCAACACAAATGTGCAGAGTGTACACGTATGAGCTTGAAGGGTTAAGTTGCATTTACACTCACTCACACTTTATATAAACTCATGGACTTGCTGTACTTTGCCAGAGATATTTGACACAGAATTTTATGTTTTTATGAGTCGGACCACTGAAAAGCACAGAGATCGCAGACTGTGAACTTCTGTATCTGATTTTGAATGTCCTCCAGCAAAACCTTCAAAACAAACACTGCGGCACTCTTGGCAACAGCTATAAGTTACTCCAGCCCCAGCCATTGCCTAACATCAGACCTGCTGCACCATACTCACAGCTCAAGGTCAAAAACATCCCTGACATAAGTTTCTGACTCTAAACTCTGGCATCTACAAGAGGAAAAGTATTACAATTTAAATGATTAAGCCTTGTAATACAAACATGATTTTTCCCATGGTAACCTGAACTTGTCTGATATCCAATATTGTCTAATTTGACCTCCCTCACACCCTCATCCATTATTTCCTCTCCAATGGCACATATTCGAGGAAAGTTATTCCCCCAATTATGCTAATCTTCCATTTCCCTCTGTGGGAGGCATTACTGTAGCTATTTTGGCTGATGTGATTTCAATTTAATCACATAGCGGAAGACACAAACAGCGTGCCAACTCAAGGGTTAACTTTCAACGGGCCCCTCCGGAGCTGCAGGGTGTGGGCAGTGTATGTGCTGACGTCGGCCCAATAAAGGGGCTCATGCAGAAGAGTGTGAGTGTGCAGGGTGCTTACAATACATTTTTCAAAGGAGAAACTGTAACTTAATGTGAAAGTGCATCTACAAATATGACAAATCCTCCTCCAGTGATCCAAGTAGGCCACCTGAGACACAATCATATAATTTAGATTTAAATTCTTATGTTTCTCTTAGTTTTCTAAGAATTTTTTAATACAAACTTGATTTTGTAGTCTGTAAGAGCTCCGCTGCAAATGAGCAGCAGGAAGGTCTTCCTTTGTATTTAACATTTTGTGTGTTTTTGCTGTAGTATGTGTAAACGTTATAAATAGACACGCTTGGAAATGCTTGTGAATTAAAAGAAAAACAGAGTGGTGAAGACTCGCATTGTATTAAAGCGGGTGCTAAATTATAAAGTGATGATAAATTGGCTCTTTCATTAAGAGGGCAATGTGATATTAAACAGCGCACGCTCATAATTTATCACCTTTTTCACACTATTAATAATGTAAATAATAAAAATGCAATTTTTTAGAAGTGACTTGATAAATTAGGAAATAATTGTGTGAATAACTGGTGGTTTAGAAAAGGTCTGTTACATGCAGTAATCATTGCAGCTTGATTTTAGCATTTTATTATCACTTTTTAAAACATAGCAGGTATTATTTTACAACTTAATCTTGTTTGTTTATTAATGTAAAAATAATGAAAATATGGGGCTATAATATTTCATATATCTTGTTCAATAAACTTCAGGTTTGTTACATTGGACTCTTTCTTTTTTTTTTTTGGTGAATGATTACTACAATATCCCCCTGGCTGGATTTTAATCAGATCAAACACTGCCCACAGTCAGAACATAATGAAGAAAACTCTGAGTACATTGTGCTGCACGCTGTTTACTTTCTAATTACAGTCCACCCAAATCACATAAATCATGTCTGCATCCAGTCTAGATCACTCTCAAAGGGTGGCGCTATCTGAGGCAGTTCAAGGCACAAAAGCAATCAGCAGAGCTCCACTGAGATGTGTCCATATTTAACCACTGTGCACACGCACACACATAGATACAAACACACACACACACACACACACACACACACACACACACAGCATTATGCAACAAGAATTTAGTCTCCATTGCATTTAATCCCCAGTAGCAACTTAATCCTGGGGCTAAGCAAACTCTCCTCCTCAAGCCTCCCTGCTGCTCTGAGAACACAGAGGAAAGGAGGAAGAGGGGAAGATAAGGGAAGGAAATAAGGAAATGTTGGAACATGATACAGGAGATTTAGCAATACGGTCATAAATGCAGATTAAAGTAGCTGATGAAAAGTAAAAGTGAGAAAACCTGACTTATGGAGAGAGACACTCACGATCACAATTTCCAACATAGTGTTTATATGTTGCAGACGAAGGGTTAAAAGTTCAGTCACAGCCTCCTACAGCTGCAGGTGTCAGGGGGTTAAGCACAAGACTGATATGCAGATTTGCACCAGAGGATTGTAACTAAGTGCTTTTACTTAAGTACTTTACTTAGGTACGATTAGGAGGCACACTCAAAACATTCCTCCTAACAAGCTAGGACATATAAAAGCTGCTTTTATGGTGAGACATCAGTACCAAAAAAAATAATGCAATGAGTTCTTTGTTATATTCTATTTTTTGACACATTTAGTTGATAATATGAACAATATTAAATGTGCTCAAACGTGCCAGACATAACTGATTAACTGCTGCTTTTTTGCTAGAAGGAGGAAGGGTGGAGATTTACTTCTTCAGCAAGCCCAAATTGTGTCAGCTTTGTTTTGATACACTATGTTAATGCCTTCTCAAAAAGCAGTTAACTTTGCACAGAGAAATACTGGAACAGAGAGAGATATGATATTCATTAACTACCTTTCAGAGCTAGAAATTATGCAGTATCCACTGTATAATCATTTGTATGCTGTAGCCCATAAACCTGTGGCAGTAAGTAATGATCTTAAGAAAGACATTATACCCAAACTGCCTAGATCTTGGTAAAAGTGCATGACATTGCTTAAGTGCCAGAGGAATCTCCTTCTTGCTAAGCATCGCTTAATCTGCCTTTCTGTTTCCCTGTAGGATCCCTGACTCCAAAAGCCTTGTTTCCCCTGGGGTGGTACTAAGATATGACGGCCCAGAAGTTGGCATATGCACCACTGGCGTATTAGCTGGCGCAGCAAAAATATGGCCAGATTTGGGTTAGTTCCTTGTTGTTCGTGTGGTATTTCTGTGTCCAAAATTTGCCACCCATTTTAAACACATGGAAAGTGCAGCGTAACATCTTTGGACTTTTCAGGACTGATAATAAAGATGTGAGTCGGGGCCAACCCTTGATATTCAACATGAGGAATTAAATATTTCAGCTCTTGCAGCCCCAGGCAGTGTTAATGTTTTAGGACACTGTTGGGTCAGATCACACTACATTGTGTAGCCCTTAGTGATCTTTCCAAAGGACATGTTTGGTCAAGTTATTCAGTTCCTCTTTAGCAGGCACCATAATGCTGTGAGACAGCATTTATGCCACCATCTCAGCTGGAAATTCTCCCATGAGGAGCATATAGTATCTAAAAAATACCTCTGTTAAAAGTGGTATTAGTTAAGTCCATTCACAGCAGGAAGGGGTTTAAATATCATTGGGACTGATTTGGTGTAGTGTTGTGTTGATGTGAGGATCCTACCTGACATTGTCATGGCGCTGGATGTAGATTTTGTGAAAGATCCTTTCTGGGGGCTTCAGGAAATCCTCTTTCATCTCCATAGCTACGTTTCTGGGCAACAGACTCATTAGCAGCCGCTCCTGAGTGTGTGCATGTGTGTATGTGTGTGTGTGTGTGGGTGTGTGTGTGTGTGTGTGTGTGTGAAAGAGAGAGAAAAGATAAAGTAAGTTTACATATACATTTATACAGTCAAATACAGCAAAGTTATCATAGGACAAAGTGTTAGTAGCGATAAGAAATGTGCTAGACATAAAGGCACGAAATCTAACAGAAATGAATAATGTGTCGAAATGACTCACAGCACACAAGAGAGAGAAATTGAGGCGGGGGGGGGGGGTCATCGACACACATCTAATTTTACCAGTAGTTTTAGCAGCATACAGGTGCCTGTACCTGTTTCTCATTCTCATCCTCCATGCGGAGTCTCTCTTCAATGCAGTTGCGAGCCTGCAGGAAGGCCTTCCTCTGGGCTCGTTCTGTCAGGATGCGCACAAACAGCCCTGACAGGTTGACGCTGGTGAACAGAACTGTGTTGGCAACCAACTGCAAACAGAAAAAGAACACGAAACACACCGTTTTAATTCTTTAGCACAGTTGCTAAAGACATATACAGTGTTGAGAAGTCTCTAGGAGATGTTCTGCATGCAGACAATTTGATTGTTGGTACTCCTTGTTATGTGTGTAACGTGCTTAATAATGATGAATGAAAGGGTCATTTGTAGTATTATATATGTATGGTAAATATCTGAATTTTAACCATGCATTTTGATTGATAGTCTATGTTATTACATGTTATTACACACAGTAGCCTAAATGCATATGTGATAGTTTGCCTTTAATGTTAAGAACTGGCCTTTAAATACCCCAAACATAGGTTTACTTAGAATGAAATCACTCCTCTCAATCCCTCACAGGTGTTTTTTATGCATTTATATAGCCTCAGTAACTTGTATCCTTTCTGTTTTATTTTCCATATTAATTCCACACATGGTTTTCAAATGTGCTTTAAACTTGAAAAAAGTTGTATAACTGACTTTCTTCCTTTACCTATCTATGGTATGCTTATCAATTAGGGGATTGTTGCTTACAACTGCCTCTATATAGGTATAGATAAAATTATAATGAATGTAATCTATAGAGTATAGATTTTGAATCAGCTTTGATTTGCCCCTTGTATGACATCACTTATTTAAAACTAAATCAACAGCCACCCTAGTACATCCAAGAGAGTTGAGAGGTTGGAACGGGTTAATATTTCTCTATTTTGGGGTCTGTGACATTAAAAACATTTGTGAATCTGTGCTCCAGTTCATCCATCACAGCAGATGCACAGCAGCATGACTGCTTCAACCTTGTGCAGGACACAAAAGAAAAGAGCTTGTTGTTTTTTTTCTACTTGGCTGAGGTCGACTGGCTATGACTTTGTACACAAACCAAACAAGGTCCTATCTTTACCTTTAGAGCATACATTATAGCAAATTGTCACCCTGGGCAGCAATTATATATGTGTATGAATAGAGGAATTCATTCTATTCTCATCTTTGGTCATTCATCATGTACGACTGGAGTCAATGATGGTGCGTATTTGACCCCAAGAAGAGCCGTTAGAAATTACATTACGCTTCACTTGCAAAAAATATAGTGTCATTTCAGGCCATGTTTCAGTGAGCATCTCAAATACACCATCAATGCGTCGCATGATACACACACAACTTCTTAAATTTAACAAACTTCTTTCACCACAGACAGGCATGTTTCCCAGTCCAATGAATAATGGATCGTCTTGAAAAGACTGTTTTTTGGCAGCTGCAGTCTGTCTTTGTGCTTGGCAGCAGTGCTGGCGAGCGGCAACATGTTCAAACGATGCTCAAGTTACTCTACAGCCTCGAGTAAGTAAATGCAGGCATTGTAGTTAAGTGTTGTAAAGCGCTCCCTGCTTATCTGCTGTGATAACCCCAATTTGCCTTTAGGATATAATCGACCTCATTGCACTGCACCCATTGTCAGTAAGACAGTTCAATGCAGTGACAAAATCATTACCTTTACGTCAACTTTCCTGCATAAATGAAGTGTTTTCCAAGTGCTAAGGTGGTGAATAAAGCATTGCGTTGTTAAATAGGGCTTTCATTTAATATGCAGGTTATCACTGTTGTACTTGATGTTAATGGGCAGGAAAATAAAAGATTCCCTTGGTTCAGTGACAGCAGCCATCATAGTTATATAGTGTGAATGTGTTTTGAATAGGGACCTGATACAATAGTTGTTCAGTGTTTTCTGTCTGTCAAGCTTTATCTAGACATGCTTGGCTGTAAAGTAATGCTGTACAACTCTAAACTGTTTGATGCTTCAATAAAATGTTGGACTGAAAAGAAATAGAATCTATATTCTGGACATTACTTCACATGACAACAAGGCTAACAGCTGAAGAGCAGGGAGCTAGAAATAACCTATTTTTCAAGCAATATTCTACACAACACTTGCTTCGATAATAAGATATTCCAGGTAGACGGAGGCATGAAAGCAGACAGTGCTGTAGGCTGAGTGCCTGGGACCTAGGTGGGTGGTTGGTGCAAGCCTGGGCTGTGCGGGGTCATGCCACACAGCTCATCTCTAAGCTTAATGGATTAGCTATCTCTGGTAGTCCAGCTAACACTGTCCTTCACATGGCTATGCAGGTATCTCACAGCCTACATACAGGAAAACAATCTCCTCTGCAAATACGCTGTCATCATCCGAGGGCGTGATGAACTGATCACGGCTCAATTTCGTTTCCCAAGAAATGCACAATCGTCATGTCATGTGCTGCATGGAGGCAGAAATGTTCCATTACCCCTGGAGGGTTTGACTGATGTGACATATCTTCTTTCCTCACACCTGATGACAGTCAGAAATGTGAACGCATGTGTGAGTGTGTGTGTATGTGTGTGTGTGTGTGTGTGTGAGAGAGAGAGAGAGAGTGAGAGAGAGTGTATGTTTCATTGTGACAGAAAAAGGTGCAAAGATATAAATGTACAGAGAGTGGTGCACCAATTTCTATTTCAGCCCGGGAAATGGCATGCATGACTTTGCCCTCTTTTTCATAACTGAAGCATATAGTGTGGTGAAAGTGTGTGTGTGAGTGTGTGTTGCCCCTGTGTTTGCCCTACTTCTACTGCTTGCAGGATGTCACTCTGGTTCTTCATTCCCAGCCAGCTCCTTTGGGACTGAATCATATCCCCAAGGGAAACAGCCATGAGCATACACAGACTGCTGCGCTCATTCATTTTTTCCCCCTCTTTGTTTATTTTCTTTTTGGGGCCCTACAGGTATGCACCTCCACCAGCTATCACCATCACCATCCTACAGAGCAGTCCACTGTCACCACACCTCTGTGAATACGTACACACAGGAGGGATGTTGTTGTTTTTTTTGTGGGTGAGAGAAAGTGTTTGAGCACAGATTCTGTCTCACTTTGTGTTTGTCCACCACACACCAACAGAAGTTGAGGTCAGGCTTTTCATCTACAGCTTTTCTCTATGGTTGACATGAGTTTGACGCTTTTTTGTAATCAAAACAGGTCGTGGCAGAATTACACTTTTGTCAAATTTGATCAAAGCCTGAGCAAATCCCATCAAGTCTAACCCCGGGGAGCTGTCCTTGGTTCTGAACTCGACTCCAAATAGTGTGTCCCAGTGCATGGGCCTGTATGATTTCTTATCATGTAGTATGTGTATGTAGATTAACCTGAAATGATGATTAATACGAGCTTTTTTAATGGTAAAAACATCAAAACACAAAACGTACGTACCGTTCTCCATAGTTTCTGTGTTTTCACTGTGACAGAAGTGGCGGTCACAATCAAGTGCGAAATGGAGACCATTATTCCCAACACAACAGCCAAGAGTGTCCGCACGGGTAGGAGCGCATAGGCGACGAAGGTGACCAGGATGAGCTGCCACATGCCTTGCTCCGGGGACGTCGGGGGCTCCATCCCCATCGCGCCAAGCGAGAAGGGACAGCAGAGGAAAGAGAAAGTGAAGCCGAAGAGCAGCGTCAGGTTTACAATCTGTTGGAGCTGAGTCACTTGCAGGTACTTGACATTAGTTACGATGAAGAGGGAGACGAAGATGACACAGTGGACCGGATGGGACCCCTTGGAGATGGTGAGGCTGGGGCCGGACAGCAACTCCACCACGGCCAGTGTCGAGGACATGAAGATGAGGACGGCCAGGGCTTTGAGCGTGGACGTCTGCTCCAGCTTCAGGTTGTAGTTCTGGAAGAGGGACTCGAGCTCCTTGCAGTCGAACTCGTCCTCGCAGACGATGGTGGTCAGAGGGACGCCCGGTGGACAGTGACTTCTCTTCCGCCTGGTTTTGACTTTCTGAAACGGTATTTCCTCCATGTCAGTGCCATTCATAAACTGAATACCTGCTCACAGCTTAGGGTCAAACGGAACACCGGATCCCACGCCGACACAGACCGGAGCCAACGGTAAAAGACGCGCACAAAGCGGGCTGGAGGGAGGCAGAGTGTCCCAGATAGCTTAGACTGGCCGGTGGCCACAGACGCGCTCCACACTATCCACAGGTTGAATTGTGTTGTTCGGAGAGATCAGCTGTCACAGAAACCTTCATCTTCCGGCTCTATTTGCACCACGATCTGCAAAATATCTCTCTCAATTTTTTTTCGTTTGAGCGCCACATGAGGAGCAGCGCGCACGACGTCTAGTTCAGATGGCAAAAGCTCTTTTTTTTTTTTTGCGGGGCTCAGATAGGATCACGCCTGCGCATTATGAGGTGAAGATAAGACAGGTCTCAGCTACTCAACACACAGTCAAGACGATTTGACTGGCGCGGCTGCAGAGCTCTCCCCTGGCCAATCTTACAGAACAGTGCATACATCATCCATAATGTCCTTTTCCCTCCCACCTACACATGACATGTTTCCATCATTGAAGCCCGCGCAATCTAATTCTGTACATATATTGATTCATTTACCCCCTTTCCTTTTCCTGCCTCCTTCACATGCATTAAAACAGAAGAGGAGAGAAATAAGCAGAATTAATAGCTGCACTGTGTATCAACGCGTTCAGACCATGATTCATGAAATTCTCACTGGAGATTCTCCTAAGCTGGCAGCTACTGCATTTGCTTGGCACAGACATGGGATATCATGCTTGCATACCATTCATCATATGATTTCTGTGTTGCCAGTGAGGCAGCCACCCTCACCATCAGCACCCTCTTGGCATTCAGGGGGTGGTGTCTCATTCATTACCAGGGGAAGATTAGTCATCCGTCACAGGCTGCCGTTGCCATGACCCGTCAGTGCCAGGGAGGGTGTAAGAAAGTGACAGATGGATGCCAAAGTCCAGCACTCTACCATGCTACCAGGACACTAACATGCCTTCTGTTCCCCTCCCATAGCTCCGTCTCTTTTTCTCCTCTCTCTCTCTCTCTCTCTCTCTCAGCTGTTAGTGTTCTAGCTTTCACTGATCTAACTCAGCTCTTGAATGAGTGTATACAGTGTGACAGGGAAACAAACAGAGAGAGAGAGAGAGATGCATGGGGTAAAGTGAAAATAGAAACAGAGAAGTCAAGGATTTGGCAACCGACCAAATTCAGAGGCAAGAAAAGAAGCGGTGCTTTATAAAAGACCGGTCTGGTCAGGAGAAGCATCCAAGCGGGCACTTCATGAGGAAAAATAAAGACATCTGAAGAAGCTGGATGCTAATCTTGGATAGTTGGCTCTGATTACAAAAAGTTAAAGTGAGATAATGCAGAGACAATTTGTTGAATAACTGATGGGCTGTGACATAGAATCAGTAACTACTTTGACAGCCAGTCAATTTATAATCTTTTCAAATAAAAACAGGGAATTTACTCTGGTCCCAGCTACTCAAATGTGATGATTTGCTGTTTTTTTTCCTATTTTATATCATTGCAGACTGTATACATTTGGGTTTATTTTCATTTAAGATGTCATTATGGGCTTTGAGAAATTGTAACAGGTTTTTTTCCACCAGTTTTTGACATTTTATAGACCAAACAATTCATCAAAAAGACAATCAAATAATCATGGTTGATAGAAACTCTGTAATCTTAAACAAACGTGATAAACTGCCAGCTGTCATACTAAATGATTTGTCAGAATAAAGCTCCATTGTTGTGTCCATAGCAGTGGCCCTCTCCTTCCCCTCTTTCCTGCCTGCCACTCTCACTCCTCTGTGTTATCTATCCCTGCTCCTCTGAGAGAAAGATGTGGGACACAGGATGTAGGACACATTGCTTTTAGGCTGATATTCTGCCTTATCTACAAGGTTTCTCTCTTGTCACTTTTCACCGGACTTTATTAGGTGGCACACAAACACTACCGTGTTACTGCAGTTTGCCTGTCAGTGACAAGGATACTGTAACAAGCCCCAGTGAGTCACAAAGGTGATATGCAAATGAAACAAAACAGTGCCGTCATTTAAAGTCTGTTGACCAGAGTGTAATTAATCTGGCATTGATTTTCTGTCATCGTCCTAATCAATATTTCAATATTCCACGTGTAGCAGCTCCGAAATTAATCTCAGTAATGAGCAGTGCTGTTTTTCAATTTTGCAAGACACCGTGCATTCCTTTGATGCAAATGTCAAACTGTGCATTCAACCAAGATGAAAATCTGACATTCAAACTGCCATTTGTGTATCTGCACAAACAGGTTTGTACTTTTTTTTGAGTGCGGGTGATTGACAGATGGTTTCTTTGCATCTGTGTGAAGGCGTGCAGTATTTCCAGAAGCACCTCTTGGCCTGTTTGCGGCCAGGAACATTGAGGGATGAGAGCAGAAGGCATGGTGCGGTATAAAAGTGTTATTCCCTCCGCTTCTGATGGCTTCAGGTGTAAGTGCACGGTCGCACTCTGCTAGCCCTCATCTTCTGAGAACAAAGAGAGGTCTTGTGGGAGTTCACACCACAAAGCTGCACTCCAAGGGCATTGGACAAGGAGACAGCAGCCTGCTCCCTGCTGCGTGCCTCTCTACTAAAAATCGTCTTCACTTCCTCCTCCTATGTCTTTCTTTCTATTTCTGTCTTTTGCTCTTTCATCTCTCACACACACACACAGGCAAAAACCTCTCAGACTGAAAGACATGAAACAGCTGAGCATCCAAAACGATTTTAAACAGCTGATTATGTATCTGACATATTTACATTGCAAAAACCGTTATTTGAATAACAGCTTGATGACTCAACAGCTTGAGCTCTCTGGAGCAATTAAAATTCTTCTCCGCCACATGTCAGTTGTATAGCTTCTTTCCCAAAGCTGATCTATAAGCACATAAAAGATCTCAGCAAATTTGTTTCATGTTAGGCCTTTGGTCATGCATCAGATGTGGCTTCTCTTGTCGATTAAGCAATGAGAAATGTCTCTTTCCCTCTTTTTCAAAAAGATTTGCACAGCGTTTTAATTCTTCAAACAGCAGGATGTGTCTGTAAGTGGAAACAGATAGCTGGTTTGGTGCAATAGGATGAAAAGCAGATAAATGAAAAAGGCAGAGCTTACATTAAAACAATGCTCAGAGTTGCTGCATCTAAATAGTGCTTTACACTCAGTGTCATCAAGTGATCATCTGTAATGATAGCCCAGCAGCCAGCAAGTCCCACCAGTGTCCAGATGTGGTTGAAGCATTGCTGGTCTTATAATCACAGACACATTGGCTCAACACCAGCAAATGAAAGAGCCAAGCCAGACCCAAGAGGGACTCGCTATGCATGTTGTGAATTAGCTAATGTCAGCCTTAATTAAAATGTGCTAAGAAGAAGAAAAAAAAAACACCTTTTCTCACAATCGTTAGTCAGGTGTACTGCTCCTGGTTTCCACGGAAAAACAACAATATCTGGGAGGGGTATGGAAATGTGCAAAAGATGTGAGGAAATGAGCTTTAGATGCATGGTATTTTGTTACATTGCGTTCATAATACGGTGATGAATCTATTTCTTTTCCTTTGCTTATGAAAAAGAATAGAAAGTATAAATCAAATATGGCCACAAGTCAGCTATTTTTCACAGAAACTTAAAAGAAATGAGTCCAAATCCAGCCTTGAGCAGGAACCTGCACAACTCCATTTGTCAAGGCTGAAAACATAATACACACATAATTACCAAATCAAAACTGGACTCGGGGAAAAAATCCACGAGCTTATCCTTCATTCAGCACGGAGAATGATTCGTCCCCTCTCCAAAACACGTCCACAGTCACAACAGATAAATGCAGAAGCTACGTTACTCCGGATGATTCAAACATAATTTATCTGTTGATGCAGTCGTCAGTTCAGTGACAACAAGGTCATTGAACAGGTTTGGACAGCATTTTAAGAAAGACAAAACTAAGTCCAACAGCTGTTCGTCATCTATGCATTGCTGAGATTGTTTGTCAGATGCATTCTCAGGTTGAAATTTGACAGCATGTAATTTCAGCAGTCAGTTATGCTTTTTTGCCTCCTAAACAATGATCTCTATAATAACCGGACCCATGCAGCACATGTACATTTGTGATCCAGCATTAGTGTTTCTTGAATCACTAGTGTTTAAGGAACATGAATATTCACGATTTTTAATTTCAGGATCAATGCACCCATCCCCAGTCAGTGGACTAAAAATCATTTGGGATAATTTATAGAATGGGCAAAAATATTTGGGAGGTTGAACTACAGAGGTCTATAAGGCAAATGCTGTTTGAAGGAGTCAATATTTGATGTCAAAGATCACTGTCTTGCATTTTACATCCTCAATAAGCAGCCATGGTTAAATCTTGAGAAGGTATACTTCCTTTAAAGGAAAGACTGACTGAATTGGAGTAAAGTTACACTGACCAATGTTTTACACTTTGAATGAGATTGATAATAAAGCAACTTTGCCTTGTCAGCTAAAGATTATTAAAAAAAATAACACATCAAGCATTGCCATCAAATGTAATCCTGAGGCAGTACCTTCCTTCCCCCAAACATTATACATGATATTATCCCGTTTTCTCACATGACAGCTTGCTGATTGCAACCTTTTGCTTATCAACCTACACATCTCCATCGCCTCCATTACAGACAACACCACCCTTCTAATCTTCCACTCACATCAGCATTGCTAATAAGCCCAAGAGCTAGAGTACACTGTTTATGGACACATTTATTTCAACTGAAGGCTACAATGGAAAATTGTGTAAAAAAAAAAAAAAAAAAGTGACATTCACAGGATTGTCCTTTCCTTTTTTAGTGTATTTATTCCTCTTTAATGAGGTGTGGATGCTTTCTAACCGACAGCCCAATCTTGTGATGCAGACAGATTGGGGCGATGCCACTTTCAAGCATTGCACAGCAGACCTGAATTCAAAAGGAGCACACTACTGCAGAGTTGAACCTCCAAAAACGAAGAAGCAAGGTCACACGCTTGTTTATAATGACAAGGAGGAACAACTCTGCCTGTTTCGCATGTGTGTCTGTGTGCAAGCTTATAATGGATCAATGGCCATCAGGTGCATGCGATTCAAGTGCAGCACCCTCCCATTGTGAAATCCTCTTAAAGCTTCTGATAGTTCGAGTAATCTGGGAGAGGCAATGTGTGAGTGTGTATCTGTGCGTGTGTGTCTGTGTGTGTTTGTGTTTGCGTCCAGTCCATGTGCCTTGTCCCCTCCCACGAAGGATGTGTTCCAAAGTATCACGTGCCCCACTGAATTTCAGTGCTTGATGTGCTCACTGTGCAGCACATGAGGCAGGTGAGAAAGAGAGAGACAGACAGACAGACAGAAAGACAGACAGCTACCTTGGCACTAAAACCAGCTCAACAAGAACACTTAACCTGCTAGTGAACAAATGAAGAATGCTAAGTATTATCAGATTTAAAGATTTAAGGGATGTGTAACGGTTAATCAAAAATGTTATTTATACTACAAACTCCATTTTGTAGTATTTGGCTATCATTTCAAAACTGAGAATTCCCTAAATGTTGGTAACGATCCCTTGTGACACTGGAAGTGTGCGGTGCTGTGTGTGTGAGTAATAATTTTTAGCTTTTACCTTTGCTTTCTCTTTCACATAAATTTGCCCAACAATGGTAATTATTTCACACGTCTGTGATCTGATTGCTTGTCTGTCCGACTTTCTAGCGAAGTTGCCTCAGATCTCAGCAGTTTACCTGGTTAGCGGTGATGTTAATATTATCAACAGGAATGATGAACAAGAAGAAAATATGGTTGTATAGAACTAGAGATTCTTTATAAAACTGATCTGATTTATTGCAAATTGATCAAATGAGTATGTCTCATTCTACTCATTCTACTCATGGAACCGACAGAGAAGCCTGTTTGGAGCATTTTGCCACCCTTAAGCTCACTGTTTTGGTTTTTTGGTCCACAACTTTTTCTTGGATTACCATTTTAACAACCAGTGGATACAGACCAATAAAAAGCAAATGGGAAGGTGGATACTGGAACTTACATTCATGAGGTGGCCAGAAACAGGACTTCAGATGAATGCCACTGGATGTGTAAATAGGGAAGTGTTTGCTAACATGTCAGAATTTGGTTTGCATTACTCTCCTCCATTGTTAGACCAATCTGTGAATCTGCAAAGCTGACTCCAAAGTGTAATTTGGAGACCAGCCTGTGACAAATATTTGACTGAACAACTCCCACTGCAATTCACAAGTATTCTTTCAGCAGAGCTAAGACAAGACAGTTTGTCCTTCACACTAAAATTCAATAACATTTATTTAACTAATAAATTAGGCCCAAAGCCCTTTGAAGGAATCTCTAATCCTCTTGGTCAGATGGTAGCATCTGTACGGTATAGAAATTATTCTACTGCTTTGTATGTCATAGGAAAACCTATTTCAAGTAAATGTTGAGTGAAATACGAGCGCCAACAAGCATGGGTGAGAGAGAGATGGTGGCAGAAAAAAGAGATAGAAAAACTGAGACAGATGGAGATGACCGTCCTGCTGGTTAACAGACACCTATAGAGTGAATATTAAGCAGGTCAGACGAGGGCATTTAAAGAGTAGTGATCTGGGAAACAGGAAAAAAAACACAGAACAGGCTGACTAAAGGCATAACAGATGAGACTCAACAACACTTGGAAAGGACTGATGTTGAATAGGGACTGGATATTGAATTTCAAAGACACAAACAAGATTCGGCAGGCAGGGAAGGGGAGAGCTTCCTCTTTCGTGTGTTGCTCTCATAGGAGCCAAATACTTCTCTGGGTGAGGTGGGGACGGTGATCAATAACCAGGAGAAAGTGGCCGCTGGCCTTGATACTAATTAGTGCAGGGTTAGAGCAGATTAGCTTGCACCTGAGCCCCTATCTTAGCCTTTCTCAAACAACTGCTCCCTCCTAATCAGGCTACCTAGAAGCAGCAGCGTCAGCATAATTCAGAGATATGTTGAGGGTGAGGGAAAGACACCTCAGTCAGTATATGAAATCATTTCCTCACTTCATGTTTAGTGTTCATCTCATTGTGGAAAATTTTGACTTTTCCTCATCTGGAAGACCAGATACAAAGCAACAAACATTACATTATAGGGTGGATCCTTCAGAAAGAGGTGTGGGGAGGATGATTGGTTACATTGCTGCTTTTAAATAATGACGGACCTCATGGCACGGGGAGGATTAACTGTAAACCTTTGCTATCACTACCAAGTCTGTTAAAAACACACAGAGTTCAGGGAAAGGTTAGGAAGAGGAGACCACCAGGAGATTAGTATGTGTTGCTTGCTGTGTGTGTGCGTGCATGGTGCGTCTTTGTGACTGTGAGTTTGCATGCATGTGAGACAAGCCCCAGTCCCCACTCCAGCGTTGTGAATTGACAGCTGCTATAAATAGAAAACACCTAGGCCTTCATAAGCCCCTGCCATTCTGTTTTCCTCTTAAACCACACAGCCAAATTAAATCTTGCATATGTTTATTTTCAAATGCAATGCAATTTTTGAAGCTCATCAGCTGACTGAAGTACCTCTGGTATTTATATTTTGGTTTGTTTTTATTCAGTCATTCAAAGGAGGATGAAGGAAGTGAAGGAGACGAAGGAGAGAAAGACAATCCAGTCCAACAAAAAGACAAAATATATCAAATATAATAGACCAAAAAAGAAAAGTGTTTTCAAAAACCTGATGAATTGATATGAAATGCTTCCTGCAGACACTGAAATGATGTTGTTCAAAGGAACTGGACATATATCTTAACTAAATTTTGACTACGCCCAGTATTATACCAATTATATTTATGCTCTAATACACTCAACCTCCTCTGAACAGTCTGGTGCCATTTTAAGCAGTAATATACATTCATTCACCCAGCAAGCAACATTTAACAGTTTTAATGATTTAAAATATCCAATACTTCTCATATTCTTTAATTGAAATAAATCTGAAACAATCTGATTTTTTTATACAATATGTTATACAATATGTTATACAAAATTGTTGCTTAGAAATATAGAATGTGCGTAAAGTCAACCTCTGATTGTGTTATGGGTATATATACACTACTCACAATAAGTTAGGGATATTGTGAGAGACTCAGTGGATGTCATACATACGGTGTTTGTTTCACTTCAGAGATTTTTGGGATAGGGAGGCAATTGTATTGGGGTGATAGACACAGAACTACTGGCAGAGTTCGTGACAGACCCAGGAGTGGAGTCCCACGAGTGACAGACCGCAACGATGACCAGTACCTAAGGACCTATGCACTCAGACATTGTTATGCAACTGCCACACAGCTGCAGGCCCGTTTACGAGATGTGAGGGGTACTAGGGTTTCCAGACAAACCATTCGCAACCGACTCCACCACTTTGGCTTGAATGCCAGACGACCGTTGCAGGTGACTCCACTGACACCAAGACACCGCCGTGAACGTTTGCAGTGGGCACAAGACCATGTGACCTGGACAATGCAGCAGTGGTCTACCGTCCTGTTCACTGATGAGTGTCGGGTCACCTTGCACAGAAATGATGGTCGTCAGCGTTGCTGGAGAAGGCGAGGTGAGCGATACGCTGAGGTCAACGTGGTCCCCAGGGTTTTCTTTGGTGGAGGAGGTGCAACAGTCTGGGCAGGCATCACCAGTCAGCGCAAAACAGATTTGGTTATTGTAGATGGCTCAGTCACTGCACGTTCTTACCTCAGAGACATCATAGAACCCATCATCATCCCCCAATTCCGCCAGCACACCCCCAACTTTCTGTTCATGGATGATAATGCTCCACCACATCGTGCCAGAATTGTCAGAGCTCGACTTCAGGAAGTCGGAGTGCCTCATATGGTATGGCCAGCAATGTCCCCTGACCTGAACCCTATAGAGCACGTCTGGGACCAGCTGAAGCAGAGACTGGATGATCGTACCCCACCCCCACATGACCTGGCAGAACTGCATGTAGCACTTGTGGAAGAGTGGAACGCATTGCCTCAGAACAACATCATGAGGCTAGTGAGGAGCATGAGACGTCGCTGTCAAGCTGTCATTGCGGCAAATGGTGGAAACACCCGCTACTGACATTGTCAATTTTTGTTATTTGGGGCTATCCTTGTTATTGTCTAAATTTTTGGGGTAATAAATATTAAACTAATGAAAATGATGTTTCTTCTCATTCATTATTAGTAATATCAAAGGGAACTTTTACTTATTTCATTAAAATTCAGACCAAATAGGAAAAACACTCATGTAAATAACAATATCCCTAACTTATTGTGAGTAGTGTATATATGTATACATGTTCTTGCTATTAACCAACAAGAAACTATATTTTCTATTAAAACCTTTTGAAACAAGCATTTTTCTCTTGTTGACTGTTCAGTTAAGTTTCCATTAAGTTAAGTGTGGCCTTTTGTCGTAACTCCAAAACTTATGACATTAAGAAATCTTGCTGGAGCAAATTAAATCTAGCCCATTTGGGTCCATGTCTTCCCAAATGTAGTTACAGCCTGTGTCCACTAGTTAAGTACTACATGACTTTTCTGTTTCTGTCTTCTCAATGTCAAATAAACATTTTGATCTCATTAACAAAGTAAAGTCACTAGTATACAGAAAAAACTGCAGATTTCATATCATTCACTGTATCTGTATTGAGAGGAAAAAGTAGTCCCATGATTGATACCTGTGGATCACCACGGGCCATTCATACTCACTACTGAACATACAGAATACAATTACTGAGGTCTGACATGAACCGACTAACTATGGGTCACTGCACCCGGCAGCCTCCAATTTATTGTATGAGACCAAATGACTGCCAAATGAAAATAAACAATGTCACTGATGCAAATCATATAAATATATAAGTATTATCAACAATGTAGAATTTTTTTTACACTTTCATATTTGCACTCTTTTTTATAGTTCTTGTGTAATATGAGCCATGCGATCCCTAATGGACATCGACAAGCTCTGTGTAACTGTAAAGCTACAGTATGTGTATCTGTGCAATGTTCACGGCTCCTCACCCAGCCTGACCTGGTTTGGTCTGACACTTGTGCCAGTCTGCATGCAGAGGAGAAATCACACCAGTACACACAAACATTCAGACACAGTCTTCCCCTCAAGTGCAATACATGCACACACAAACACATGCACACTCATCCAGCTGGCCATTGTATACCACCCTCAGCTTTTTCCAAACACAGAGACTCCAACAAAATAAGTCACGGAGTCAATCACACACACAGACACTCACATTAAAAGCGCACACAGATGCCATCTCCCAGTCAATCTACCTCCTCATTCAAAGAGACAGAGGGATATTTGTAGAGCTGCCACCAATGATGATGAGTCTATTAACCCTGAGGCTTTTGGGTCAGACAAGAACCTTTCCACTTCTACTATTTCACCCCTCTGCGTTTCATTCATGAATGAGCTGCAGGACTTGGGAGCAGAGTTGTCAGCTCTCTGGCAGCCTTGTTCACATCAGCTCAAGAAATGACTGTATCAGACGGCTGAGATTTCTCTTAAGTGCCTCTCCATGTACTTTTTTTCCCTCTGATGAGAAATGGGACTTGGCCTTACCTCTCCTTGAAGGGAAGCAGCAGTAATAGAGGAGGAAATGAGGAAATCTAATCATGGCAATGATGATGATGATTATATACATTAATAGGTTGGGATACTTTATGGCAGACAGAAGGATTTGATTTGGATGCTAATTGTTAGGTAAAGAAGGCAAGTGGAGAGGCGCCACGGTGGAGTCTGAATAATACTTGAGAACAAATACGGAGTATGGAAGTACGGAGCAACTGTGGTGTGTTTGTGGTGCTACAATGGGAAGTGCTTAAGCTACAGTGGGCATGAAATGAACTAACCCTGAGGGACTCCTGAAAAACCAAAGATAAATTACATACCAGTATCTATGTGTGTGTGTTTGTGTGCCTGTACTTTTATCCTTACCTCTCTCACCGTCTCTCAGCTTTCAGACACACACACACACATACACACACTCCCGACCTCTCCTGGGATAATTCTTTTATGGCTATCATTACATTATCATAACACTGTGTAATGAACATAACCTTCTACAGCTAATTTGAATGACTCCTTAGCCCTCCCTCTCTCTTATTTCCACTGAATGACTTAACCATATTAGTCCAGTCAGTAAATATTATATTATAGTCACTAAATATTAGTAGCTGATTTGTTTTTATATTTTTTATTTTGTCTATAGGATACACTAGCCCAGCGTTACTAAACCTGAGGAATCAGACTCAAACATGAGGTCAGCAAATAAATCTGAGAGGTTTCAAGATGATTACCAAGATGACATTGCTTTAAATGGTAAATGGCTGCATTTAACCAAAGAGCTTCACAATTTGCCTCTTATTCACTCCCACACAGATGGTGGCAAGCAATCATACAAGGTGCAGGCTTGACCATCATGAGTCCCAAAGACACTTCAAGTGGATAGGAGGAGCAGTAGACCAGACGCCAACTGTGGACAACCTGCTCCACTTTCTGATCAAAGCCTCCCTTTGATTTCAGGCAAAGGTTTGGGAAACACAACATAAAAAAGGCCACAACATAAAAAAAACCCCAGAAAGAATAAAGCCCACATGTGAAGAGTGTTTTGTTACCCAAGCAATTATTTAAAATATCATACACAGGATATTAATGAAGATGGATATAAATGAAGCTATTTATCAAGATCGCTGCAAGAGATCAGCGGGACACAGATGTCATCTTGTGTCAAAGGCAGGTTTCCACTTCAAACTCCATTTTTTAGCAGCATTATGACTGAGACACGGTTTCCTCTCACTTTCCCATAACGAGAGAAGGTTGTTTTCCGTGTTCCTTTCAAAGCAGAGTTACATATTACTACAAAATCTCCTGTTAGGATGGGAAGCTACATGCTGGCATCTACTGTTCATTTTGGGCACACACAGAACTGAACGCTCCCCTCCGTCTCATTAAAAGCCACAGATGGCTTTTTCAATGCACACACAAAAACAGAAAACACACGTTTAGTGTTTTAATAATTATGATCTGTATAATTGCGTTAACAGTTTTAACACAGTATTTCATAAGAAAATTATGTTTATGGGCAAAAAGTTGTTAAAAAACAAATGCTATTTAATACATGACTGATTTCATTTTTAGAAAATTTCCATCTACAGAGGTGAATATATATATAATATATATAATATTATATATACAGTATATATCTATCCATCTATTGAAAACAGACACTGAAATTTGTAAAATATATCAAACGTATCGTGAATAATCCATAACATGTAACTAAACTGATGTCATAACAAACACAGTAAAACCACAGAAGAGGGAAATAATGCTGATTCAGGCTAGGATTGAAAAGATTTTTCCCCTCTCTGTACCCTTTCTGTCCTTGGTCAAAAGCAAACTGTGTACACTTGGCTGAATCTCTGTAACACTGGCTGATTTGCACTTGAGGTTTAAAGCGAGCATTTGGTCAAGGTTGTGTAAACACTTTTTGAAAGGCACAAGATTATGTTACGCTCCGTACATCTGTTCATTCGGTGGAAAGAGAAAAGAGGAATACTCTCCACTGGCACCAGGAGTAAAGTGTTCTGAGCTACAGCATAATTTTAGAGCACACTATACCCCAAATATGACAATCTCTCACCAAAATCAAATACACCAGGTATGTAAAGAATAACACTACCCTCTGGTATCTGAGCAGACATTTTCCCATGCAAATAACTACATACATAGTGCTTTTCTTACATTAAGCTGCATAGTTCCCACCTAACTCTAAGCAGAATGAAAACATACAATATCCCATTTCCAGTTTATGGCGTTATATATTCAAGTATGATAAGGTTTATCTCAAATTTTTAATGAACGCAACTCTGTACAACTCTTCTTCAACCAAGCCTCAACAGCAGAAGTGATTTTAAAGGGAACATTTGGAACCTCACATCCTCAGACAGCATTAGTCTGTCGAAGAAGCCACTGCTCTCTGTTGGTAAAGTCATTCCTGTGGCTCCTAAAAAACCTCTGACTCATGTTGCGCCAAAGCTGGAGGCAGCGTAGTTCCACATGGACCCTGGAAGTGGTGCCTGTGCCGCAGCCCACACACACAAACGCAAAGAGGAAAACAAGAAGATGCTGAGTTACCAGGTGGAAGGTCACTTAATGAGTCCTTTGGAGTGGGCAAATAGGTTGAGGTTAACAATGCTGGGATGTTGCCTTTGCTGCCAGAAGGTGGCACTAAAGATATATATACAGATATACATCATTACCCACTCATCTAGTTCCACTTTTAAGTCACATATTCTCATGCTAACTCCACTCATTATAGAACTAGACAGGTGGTATAGTTTTATCTGTTTTGGCTGACTTACGTGAAGTACTCCGTTTTTGGTGTTGTTTGTAGATTAAATTCTGCCACCGGTACGCCCCTGGATGCAATCTGAGGTCCAAACATAGCTGCTGGGTAAACAATTGAAGATGTGCCCACCTATAGGTTAACAACAGGGAGCAATGACACCAGCGTCAAGTTAAAATCCACTGCACAGCGCTGTGTGTCAGTTCAAGTTCAGGAAAAATTCTGAGCAAATATTTGTTTTGCATAATAATATTACGTAAGGGTGCACAAATATGACACGTATGCACGTAAAAAGGAGGATTACTCACCACCAGACAGAGATCACAGATTTCCATCTCTTTTTCCACTTTGGTCAGGATGTGAGAGTCCAGAGTCTCTCCGAAAAAAACAACATTGGGCCTCAGCAGACCGTGGCAGTCGCTTTCGCCACACCTTGACACAGCAGCCCCAAACAGGCCTTAGATGATTAAATGTCATTCTGCATTTATCATAGAGTGATTGGCTGAACACAGGAGGGTAAATCCACACAGAGACAGTTAAACAGTGTGTGTGTGTGTGTGTGTGTGTGTGTGCAGAGGTGCAACATGCTTTCAGAGTTAAAATTCATCAAAAGTGAAGAAGCTGTAGTTTTCTGTCATGTGTAATTCAATGATGTCAAAATTAAGCGCAGACAGCAGGAGAACTGCGACAAAGTCAAGCAAAAATCACTTTGCTGGTGTTTGTTATTCCTTGTGTGCATTCTGTGTTGCTCTTCTTGCTTCTGTATTAAACAAACTAAAAGAAAACTCTTAGAATGCATTTTTGAGCAAATTGCCAGCCTGAAGTCAAACAGCAGCGTTTTCACGGCACACCACTGCCCCCAAGTGGAGGCCTCCACTTCAAAAATCATCTGCTGCATCATGTATATCTTGTATGCATGAGCACGTACGAGAGAATTTTTAAATAAATAAAAGGGGAGTAGGTGCAACTTGAGCAACGAAATGAGACGCAAAATATAAACAGGTGCAACAGGTGGTGAGGTAGAGCTGGGACAGAGAGAGCGCTGAGCATTAAGGAGCAGCAGGTCCAACAGAAGCTCAAAGCAGAGCAGGTGGAGGGTGGAGTGGTGGTTAATACAGCTAATGACTCACAGTGATACCAAAATAACTGCACTTAAACTCTCTTGTCTAAAGAGTGCAACTGGTCGTACAAAAAGATAACTGAGCATAAAGTTAGTGATAAATGAGCACCAACTAACTCCACATCATCTTTTTACTACTTATGAAATATGCAGATATACATTTTCACATATTAGATCGCTACCATTGAGGGTTTTCTCTCCCACCATAATCTCCCTTCGAACATACCCACACCTGCTTGATGCAGGCAGGTAATATTTCATGTAAAACTGGCACACATATGTCTGGTGTTTGCACATGTACAAAACGAAATGAGAGACACACACTTCACTGCCGCCATGCTCCTAAAACAACCAGCAAACTGTGCTTTCAGGCTGGTGCACCTGATAAATAAAGGAACCTCCAGGCACAGCTTGCATCAGAAAAGCACTACAAACAGCTTAGTATGTCTGGCCCTCGGTGTTATTAATATAAAGTGACAGTAATCCCACCTTGGCAGTTTATCCACAGGAATCTGGGCATCAGCAACATCTGGGTCAGGTGAACTGTGCGTTAAGAGAACAAACACAGTGGGTTAAATACCCACTCGGACTGAAGAGATTAGGCTACAAATCCTACATATTTGTCAGCGTATGTATACTTTAGAGGTGCTGCCTTTTACCCTTTGTCCTTTAGGGCAGCACATATGGGGCTTCGCTTGTTCACGGTCACTTCCCCACAGCTCACACAGCGCGTCTCCATCAGGCTGCCTGCAGTTACACACAAATAACGCAGCTGTTTGTCATTTAGGCCCTCTGGAGTCACAGACAACCATCTCCCTCTGCACAGAATTTGTTGGCAATGATAGTCCTGTGTTGTGACTCATACATATTTAATTAATGCAAGATTTTAGCAAAAAAAAAAAAAAAAAAAAAGGCCAAATGCTTTCCCACTGCTTTTGCTATAATCCACCTGAAAACTGTGGGAAAGAAAGGCAGATGAAACTGTCTCCTTAAGATGGAAATTTGTACCGTAACACTTTTTTTATTTGAGTGTGCTGCCTTTAAATACTAACTCTGTGGACTCATGGAATGTTTGTTTGAAAAACCAACAAGTATGAATCACAAAATGTTTCCACATCCCAGTAAAACCATGAGAAATACGGCAACATCGTCATTGTTTCCAGCAATCACTGACTATGGAGCTGCTTCGGGTTTTCAGCTATAATTTGCTTAGTTATATTTTATTCTATGATTTCCATACAGAAATACATTCTTTGTCTCTTCGGAGCTTCAAAAGAAAAACATGCCAGTTCTATTTATTGCTCTTCTTATCATGATTGTGGCCTATATGTGCTGTGAAATGTCACCATTTCAGTCCCCTTGCATGTTAGCATATATGTCTGGCCTCTCACCATGAACTTTGAGCACATGTTTGGACCCGGCCTGTCGGTGGAGGTCATCTATGCACTGGGTGATGACAACCACTGAGCGCCCCTGCTTCCTCAGCCGTGCTTCACACTCTGCTATAGCCAGATGGACAGCACTGGGTCTCGTGCTCAAAGCCAGCTCCCTTCTGTAATGGTAGAACTCCCACACCCGAGACGGGTTGCGAGAGAAGGCCTCTGGGGTCGCCAGGTCCTGCGTCAACACAAGTCTGTTTTAGGTCAAGACTCAAGAGCTGAGAAGGTCATAATGAAAAGAGTAGGGAACAATTAGACAGTTCTTTCCTGGAGGTAAATCTTGCTGCAGCCTACAGCAAGAACCCAGATTATGCAACAAACACTGTTTCTCTCTTTACTGGCTGCTGCTGCACAGGAAAATCCATTGAGCTGTGAAGATGTATTATGTAAACATAAAATACACCCACTCCGCAGAAGCAACTCTGAACCACAGCTGGAAATTAGACCAAACACAAAACACTAACCTACATAAGGACAGAATAAGGCCAAAAGAAAAAAAAACAATAATAATACTACTAATAATAATAAGGCTATGTACAAGAGTGTGTGTGTGTTTATTGTTTTTTAAGACACTACCTGAGATTGCCACTTCCTCCACTTCTCATTTTCTCCCCTGAAGGTTGGTATCCCACTCTCCGCACTCACACCTGCCCCTGTGATGATTGCTATGTGCTTGGCTTTGGAAAAGATCTTGCGGAATTCAGACATGTCTAGGAAAAGATATGAAAAAGAGACAATACAACAATAACAATCAAGTGCCTTTGAAGTATTTGATATATTTCTTTTCATGACTGTGCAATGACTTATCTCATGATATACAACAAAGGAAGGCAAGTCACACAAAGGTATCCATTTGAGTGATCAATGTTTTTGTTTTTATGCTGATCACTCACAATACAGGTCTGGGGCATCAATCAGTAAGCATTACAGTTAGTACTATCACAATGTAAGGCAACTGATTTGATGAAAAAGGTCAACAGATAAGTATTTATAACCAGTTTCTTCTTACATTACACTACTTAGTTCCTAATTTGGTAATTCGGGGACTCTACGTTTGTTTTTCATTCATTCGCAGTCATTACTTGACAGCTCTTTTGACTACTTTTCTTGACAGATATATCCTTATTGTGCCTTATTATTATTTAATTTCAACATTAAATTATGGACAGAGTCTGTCAGGAAGGTTGACTGCACCTTCTGTCCACACTGTTTTCCAACGTCCAGTGAAGGCCCGATATTATGTAGCTTTCATTTTACCTGAGCTGGGCCTTGCCGGGTCCATCGCAAGTCCTCTCGTCACATTGGTGGAGCACATGCGAAGGCCGAGTGCTACGGCAGCTCGATTTTGGAGAAGCATGGTCACTGTTGTAGCAGAAAACCACATGAACACGACATGTACATTATGCATTAGGTGTTACAGTTCAGCCATTAAAACATGCTTTTTTTAAAAAAAAACAACAGCACTTACATATTCTACAGTATGGCAAGACACCTTAGGGTTAATTTAAATAGAAAACACAGTAAACCCTGTATTTGTGCAACTGTGTGACCATATCTCGCTTAGGATTGCTTCAAAACAAATACAAGATATGGCTGTATGTATACTTGTTGTGCAATCAGAGCAGTGATACTCTGAACAAACTTAAAGCCAAACGTGTCAAAACAGGTTTCACAGGCTGCTCAGTGTGATCTATCAAAGATTACAATTCACTGCAACTTTGAGTCAAAGAGCTGTGAACGTTGAGGATATTTCTGTTTGGTCAAGATTGACTCACTACCACGGCTGTTAGTTGACCATCTTGGACTTTAAATGGTTTTCTTCCGAGTCGTTAATCACCACGCCACTTTAAATAAAGCAGAGCATCTACGTTTAAGACCATATCTTGCATGTAAATGTGTTTAACTGTAGTCGGCACGTTGAAAAGTACGTTACAAACTCTGAAGGTGAACTTCGTTAGCATGCCGTTGCTTGTAACATCGTGTACGGAGTTAGCCAGAGTTGAAATGCTGTCGTGCTCTCTGTCACACATGCAGGAACAGCCAATAGGTGCGTATTTAGCGGTGATATCAGCTGAAAACGGGACAGAAAAGCGCGTATTTTAGGCGAAACTGCTTTGTGCTTACCTCGATTTTATGCTAGTCCCACTCGCGGAGCAGAAAGGCACGCCGAGTTGGCTTGTTTACCTCTGTCACCGCAAATATCATGAGAGGCCGTAAACGCACCACACTGTCGTAAATCGCGCTCTAAAAAATGCACAGAAACTGAAGTTAAGAGAAGAAAAAGGGTGTAGTTCAGGAGAGACATCTAGTGGTGGAGTGCTGAAAGTGTGATTCATTCAAGGGTGATTCATTCATCCTCCTGCTCAAGTTAAAGACAGAGCAACATATTACACCATTGAAGTCTTACTGTCTACTTAAGTGTAATCTTATTTACTGTGTTTGTCTTTATCTTTTCATACTACAGAGTGTTTCTTCTCCTGGGGCAATAAAGATTTAAACGGTGCATCATTGGACACATCACACTGCACTGATCCCTCAACATCCTGCCATTTCATTGCATCTCCCTTTGCCATTACATCTAGGCAATATCAGTCGGCATAATATATTACTATAGTTTGCTTATTTTAAAGTATAGTATATTATAATTATATTACGAAGAGTTGTAGTGTGTGATACATGTAACATGTTTTCTTACAAGCAATAATAACTTGTAAATAATCAAAGATTTTTTGTTGATTTTTATTTTAAAAGACAATAAATTGTCTACACACTGTAGGTTTAAATCAATGTACATGCAGGTAGCTATATATAGCATAAGATCAGATTTTATGAATTAGACTGTTAACAATATCTAAAATTCATATAAAAAGGTGAGATTCACTGGATTAGTAATAGGCCGAATTGCCCTTTTCCCCATATTTTGTCATCTTTATATATTTTTTCTTCACACTGTATCCATGCCAGATTTCCACCGACGCTTCTCTCTCTCTCTCTCTCTCTCTCTCTCTCTCTCTCACCCTCCCTCCCTCCTTCCCTCTCTCCCCCTCGCTGTGTGTGTGAACTCTCCCTCCTCTCCATCAATAGCTACCTCTCAGTGTGTGAGTGGCCGTGGTTCTGCGTCTGCCCCCGGTCGGCAAGCAGTCATCCCCGGACACTGGTTCAAATTGATGGCGACCACTCCAGACAGCAGCACAGACCGAAGACCGATAAGGAGACTCCGCTCCAAGAGCGACACCCCATATCTTGTTGAAACCCGACTCTCCTTCAACCTGCGGACAGGTAGGCGCGCATCCATCCATCCATCCTGTCCCTAAAATCTCTGTGTTAGATGTTTTGCCAGATGTCTTTATGTGGGTGGATTAGGGGGGATTATATCAAAAGACACGCTCCTGATTTAAGGAATTACAACAACAGGCTCTTATCGCTGTGGACTGGTGTCATAGTTTTCCTGTGATATTTCTCCCCTTCAGAATTTATTAATGGATAACATATACATATTCTTTTAAGGCAGCGAGGAATGTGACTGAAATGTTATGCAACTTTTTAGACTAACGCTGCTGGTTACTGACGTGTCTGGCGCAAAAAACCCGCCCCAAAACATTGAGGGAGTTGAGATATTAAGCAGTAATTTTACAGCTTCAAATGCCGCTCATGTGTGAATCTAGATTTCGTCAGCGCTTGGTAATTGCTACCACTGTAATTCAACGCAGTTACATAATATGAAGAAGCTTCAACGTGACCTGTAGTAGCCCAGGCTTTGGCTGTGGTTGTGTGGTGCACAAAATCTGATGGGATATCCGGTTTGTTCGGTGTTGTTTTGTAGATTTTAATCACCGTATATTTAAACAGTTCAAATGGATCCCGCGATGGTGCTCGTGGTGAATAGTCTTCTGTCTCCATCACCCTTTACAAAGCGTGTTGCATCCCCTGTTACCATGGTGACTTGGCATTTTATGCTGACTGAGTCAACAGGATTCAGATCTTTTTTTGCACGCCAGTGTAATCAGGGTACACGCTGCATCAAGCAGACTTTTTTTTTTTAACCAAAAAAAATCTCTTTAGGTTGTTTGTAGCAGTCATAGATTTGCTTTCCTCTTATTAGTCTCATTCACCGGGATGATTTGAGTGTTCCCACATGTGTAATGACATCACAAGTCCTACACTGTTTGTTCCCTTGATGCTAATGTTCGGAAATACAGGATGCAAAACATATTAGTCCCAAGAGCTATGGCAACTTCCTCCAGCATCTCGGCTCGCTGGAGTCACACCCAGCTATCCACTCAGCAAAATGTGTGAGATGAATACCACACCTATAGTCTACTCTGGTGTTTGGATGCTGGCCAGTTCAAGAAGGGATTTTATTGATCATGTGTTATAAGTCATAGTTTGTTGTTGTTTGTCACACATATACACTCTTCTTCTATTTAATTTTTGCCTCTATTTCTGGTAATGTGGAGAATATGGCCAGATTGTTTTTTGGAATTTGTTTTTTGAGGAAATATTGTTATGAGGAAAACTAAACTGAAGTTCAGAAGAATGCTGCACAGTGTAAACAGCTTCTGCTCTAATGACAGCAGCTTTTGAATGACAAAGCATTGTGCATACATGTCTGTGTGGGGGTCTGCAATTAAAGATTATCTTTTTTAGATTCATTTGCCATTTTTTTCCATCATTTCTGAAGTCAGTTAATAAAATGTCAAGTGTCCATCACACTTCCTAAGAGACTAAAATGACCTCTTAAAATTGTTTGTTTTGTCTGAACAACATTCCCCAGCACATTCAATTTACTACAGATACAAACCGAGCAGCAGCAGATCTTCAGCAGCATTGAAAAGCTGCCAGAAAATCAATTAATCCACAGATGATTTCAGCACAAGTTTGTGTTTGCTCAAGTCAGGACAGTAGCAGTCCAGCACAAGGTTGTGCTCACAGGGTCATGGGTTTAATTCAAAGTGACTGCACCTTTCTCTGGTGCAGCTGCTCTGTGGCCAACCGTGTAGCTGCTGTATTGACAGCTCCCAGGTGTGCAGTGTGAACCAGGCTGCTGCTGGAAAAGAGCAGTTGTGGTCAGTTGTGTTTTCCTGCATGAGTGAAGGTTGAATAAAAAAAAGCCCCTCCAGCATGTTTATCTCAGATAAGCCTCTGTAGTTCTAAGATGCTCTTGCCAAAGAGTGTTTGGCCCATGGAGACAAGCTTGTTGTCAATGGCAGGACACTATCATTTGTCTCTATGCTCCTTTTTTATTCCCTTACTCTACAACGAGCTCATATACAAAGCATGAGGCTGGTACGGGGGCGATTTGTACAACAGCACTGTTGACTCACTTCCACCTGAAGAAGTGGAGCAGGATTTAGCTTGCTTATTGCCAAGGAAACCAAAAGTCTAGTGGTTGTGTGTCCAGGTGCTTAATAATGATAAATGACCAGAGCTGCCAAGGGTGTGAAACAAGAACTATGCAATTACCGCTGTGTAGTCCTGGACAAGACAGTGGCTTTGGTTTCTCTTTATTATGTTTTTTCAGGGTTATTATGATGATTTAAAGCACCATCTAATATTCTACATAGATCATACAAACGATTACAGTTGGGTGCAAAGTGTGACAAAAAGGGAGGCCAGGACTGATGCGTTGTGAGCTTATTGTAGAACCACTGAACATTTTATTAATATAATAAGCAGAAAATACACTTTAATATCCAACACAGTTACGTTATAATTAAGACCCTGCCAGTCTGGCGTCTGCCTCAATGAGAGACACTGAGTTGTGTCATTTGTTTTTGATGTGTGGTGAGTTTATGTGTGTGATGCTTTGGAGACGAGTCCACAGTTTGAAGCCAGCTTGACTGTTCAGTGTTTAAACAGCTGATGGTTTGCTTTACCCTCTGATGCTGAAACTGAGCTTAGTTAGCCCCATACATGCACAGATCAGTGGAATCTATGGGGATTCAGTCTCCGCTTCAGACTTGTAGCATACAAATGACAGATACTCCATGGATTTCTAATGGAATCAGAGTGCATGTATGAAACATTGCTTTATTGCATTGGACCGGTTAGCGTTAGCACTAATCTAATTTGCCCCACAGTTTAATGGCCCTGCACACAGTCACGAAGGCATAATAGTATAATGGCATCAGTTAATGCTCAGCTATCAACGGTTGTGTCACCTGTCATAAACTATTAGAGGATGTAGGTGTAGATGGATGGTTGACCTACTTCTCAGGTTTGATTTCAATCATTAGTACTGCCTGCATGCATACACATACACACCCACCCACACACACACACAAAGGCACGCATTGCCATCTGTACTAACAGCTGAGAGATTACCATGTTTGTTGAACCATTGTTTACCTTCGGATCTTCTCTATGGATTTTTTGCCCATGCTCATGTGTATTTGTGTGTACATGTTTATGCGCTTGTTTGTGAGCACCAACTTTGCATGCATATTGGTCCCTTGTTAGTGTGATGTGCATGTGTTGCCTGCTGACACAGCATCCGTCTCACCAGAAGAAGTTGTCTGCTTATTCTTGTTTTCCCATCATTCAGCAGCTCAACTACAGCCCCATCTGCTTTCTGCCTGCACACTCTTGCTATGCACAAGAAACTCTACCAATTACAGGAGCTGGCTCCTTTGATTTTCCACTAACATCCTCCTATCAAAGGGACCAGGCATCATTGGGTTTTCTGACATCTTTGCTTACACACTCAACCTAACCTTTTTACTGTGTTTCTCTATCCCTCCTTTATCTTCTTTTGATAATATCTATTAGTTGTTAATATAAGAGACTGACTGACTGGTGCCATATACACTTTATGGTCCAGTTGTGTGGTGAATGCTGATTTAAATAGGAGCGGCTACATGGCACAATTTTTCTTTTAATTGTGCTAAAAATAAGTAAATGAAGCAGTAATCTAGGTAGGACTTGTTTACTTTTATTTAAAAAATGAATGTGCTTCTAGCCATGCCAGAAATACCTGGGCATGGCTCATGAATAGTGTGAATCATGAAACATATTGCAGTTTAGAATGTCGCTAATATGTTTTTATATTCATTTTGCTGTGTACTTTCAATGCACCTTGCAGCCTCGACACACAGGTCAGCTTGTCCTTACAGGCTTAGGGTCTTGTCAGGTCCTCTCTGGCATATGGGAATTTAAATGCAGCACATTCACTGTACAGATGTTAATTGTGCTGAACAGCTGGATGCTGTGTGCAGTGTCAAGGTGTGGGAACGCCGATGGCTGGAGCTCTCGCTATTATACCTGGCCTGAATGCAAAAAGACAAAGCTGAAGCCCAGACATGGCTGCATTGCAGTTGTTAGAGGAGACATAATATATGGGCCACTTCCTTTGCAGCTGTTTATTTGCATCTTTATACATATACAACAGACACGTGTTAAAATTACAATAGGCCCACACATTCAGATGAAAGTGCACATGTAAATAAACACAAAGATTCAGGTTAGAACACCGTTTTTAGATACGATCATGCACTTTTCTGTCTGACAATGTAATGCTCAAATGTGGCTCTGTGCTGCATCCACATTAAGCTAAAAAAAGCTAAACCCAACTCATTCACCACCCACCACTCCCTGCATCTCTCTTTCTTTCTCTTTCTCCCTCTCTGCTGCTCGGTGTTGCAATGCCTGTGTACAGTAAGCACCGCTGTCCGAAAGAGTACAATCAATACACACCAAATGCATGGTGGGACAGTACAAATTTCTGCTGCAGAGCTCTATATGCCAGCCAGGTTCACCAGAAGATTTACAGTATGTCTGCAAAACACTTCATACAGACACTGGGACAGATTTAACTGGAGCATCTCTTAACAGGACGTGTGTGCAGATATTTTGTATTATGTCTCACTACTCCGTTAATCATTTAGAGATGATTTGCATATGCACTCTGGTGGAGAAAAGTCTAGTCAGACGATGTGGTCTTTGTTTGAATTCAGAAGGCAGTTTAATATGACTGCAAGGTCAAGAACAAGCAGAATTTGCAATCACCAACTTGAGCTGTCAGTCCTTTTTTCAAAGGGGAAAGTGAATTTCAGATTAAGCAGTTGGGCGGCAGCAGTAGCCGAGGCTGTTGAATTTGTAATGTTTGTAGCTGTTTGGAGCATCACTACAGGCTATTAGCAGAAGTGTTTAACAAAGTGCTGATAATTAGTGGCAAGAGATTTCTATCAGTTCTCTGTCTCTCAAGCACCCAACCGACATCACTGCCATCGTATAATGGACCCTGCGTCTTAAAAGACAACCAAGCATCCATCTTCTTTCCTCTACGCGTTGCACATAGGCCTTCTCGTGCTGAAGCATCCAAGGTCTGAATAAAACATGAGTCGGAAAATGCTATCAAAAATAGCTATGCTATATCCAGGACCCTTACTGGATGCTTCTGCTGCATGATAGTTCAATCAACCACCGGTGTCACCAGGCCAGAACACCTGCCAACCTCTGTAGCAAGATGGTTCAAAGAAAACGACAGGCAGGTGCCTTCTGTGAGAGCCCTTCAGGAAGCTGCCTCTTCCCAGAATCTTTCTCTTTCTGCTTTCTTCTCATCTACCTCCCTCTCTCTGTCTCTCCCTCTCTCTGCCTCACTTGGAAGTGTGGGAAAGGCTTCTGGCTGTGATGTGCTTTTCCACACACCAGCTGAGAAATAACGCCTTTTTCAAAAGCCTCCCAAGCTGAAGAAAGCTGCATGACAATGTGCTTATGGGTCATATTTATAGTAAGTGTGGCAGCACATTGGGCAGAGAGGGGTAAAGATACCACTGCAATCTGAAAGGCAGCACTGCCAAGGACCAATTACGCTGGTGGAGAGAACCCTGGCTGAATCACTGTTACTCTCTAACGCTGGTTTTACTGAATTTAAAGCAACATGCCATGAATTGTCTTGGGGACGAGGAAATAAAACAAAGGAGGTAGAGCACTGTATCCAGACTGTTGCCTGGATAATGGGTGGGTGATATCCCTTATATGTGCAATGACAACAAAATATATATTCTCAGCCAGATAATGTCAGGCAGGTGGGGGGACAAACGATGGCCATCCATTTAGGGGATATGATGAATGTCTACAGAGTAGCATTTGTTGCTGGCATCACCAGTGCAGCTCCCATAGTGTACCAGCTCTTCGGGACATTTTTGCTGAGTAAGAGACTTTACAGAGTCAGAATCCCTTCAACGCTGCTGCAAACCTGGGACTAAATTCAATCAAAGCTGCATTGCACCACTCAGCAGTCCTTCGAAATTGTATCCCATTTCTAATGATAAAAGTCAGACTACAACTCATATCACCTCCAAACCAGCATATTATTTAAATGAGATGAACAGCTAGTGTATAATATTGTACCAGACTTGATTAGCCACACACACATTGTTATTCAGTACATTACGAATATAAAAAATTGTCATGCTATGTCAAACTTTCTGTTTCACTGTCAATCAATGTAGAATAAATTACTCTGTTTTGTAGAAGCTCTTCAAATGAACCGGAGATGTACTGTGCAGGCTCTACATAGAACATTATGGTAAATTATGCCTGCACTTTTCAGACAGTTATGTAAGTCCGTGTAAAAACAGACTAATTGCCTACAGGATAAATGACTGGGATCTGAAGAGAATAATTCTGTGAAATTAAGCGATTGAACCAAGGGGACATTTTGCTCCTATCCTTTCTCAACAGATCGAGGGTAGTATTGATTTTGCAATCACATCACATAATAACTGCCGTGATAAAGTATTGACTTTTTCTCTCATTTTGAATGCCTATGGTGTTATAAAATTATAAAGAAAGAAAACATTCCCATGAACTGGGATAAAATAAACAATTATACTGACAGTTTCTTTTTAATGGTGCAGTATAAAACCTTAGTAGGAACTAAGGTAAAAGTATGACTCTGTAGGTTTTGAAAATTCCCTGTGGCTGTATAAAAAACATGGACAAGGACATACAATCCAGCTTTGCATGTTAAAAAAACGTGTAATATCAGAATAATTTAAATTTGTAGCATTCAGTGATATTAAATATTCCACATATGTGCTTTAACATAAACAAAGCAGTTGGAACAGATATTATTCTTTTGGGAGCTTTTCTTAGATGCTTGCAGTATATGAGGATGACCGAGATATAGAGAATGACATAAGGTCATCCACAAAACTACATTTTGTTTTGGGCCTGTATTCTTCTATTTTAATTATATAGATCACTGTCTCAGGGTCTGTGGGGAATCATTCTATAGTTACACCTGCAATCATGACAGCAGTCATGGCTCATAACTATACTCTGATGTGACATGTTATATAATTCTGTGTTACCTGTGCCTGAGACCAGGAGATATTAGTCTTAACTTGAGCAGAGCCAGAAGGGGCCAGAGGGGACCTAAGCTCTTTAGCTGATAGTCCACTCTATTCTGTGGTGTTCATCAAGAGTGAGCAGGACAGATGGAGGTTTCAGTCAGAGAAAAATCAAGAGTGTCTCTGCAGATGGAGACAGCCTGAACATCCCAGAGGAGTGGCACTGTCTACCTACTAGTAAGTGTTGCAGAGCCCACTGAAGATTGCTTTCATTTTGTGGGATTTCTTCTCTTCCATTTTCCCTTGCTTGCTGTAAAGTAGTGGGATTTTGTGAGCATATATCCAAACCTTATTACCTCCCAATTTGCTTTTGTGAAGCACATCCTGTCCACAGCCCTTTCAAAAGATTTAAAACAGAAAAGTGTACAGTGTTCCCTTTTCCCTTATTATACCTTTCATTAAACAGGACTAACAGAAATGTCCTTGCATCCCCACTGTGCGGTTATTACAGAGATGTTCATTTCCCCCCTAAAAAAGCTGCTGTCTGTCACCCTCTGTCACCTTTCCTGCAACGCTGTTTCTTAATTAGCAGAGAACGTGGAAAATCCCAAGCTGAGTGTTGCTTTGAGCTCTGCAGAGACAGGGCTCAGGATACAAAACAGGTCCGATGTTTGACAAAACAAATTTAATGAAAGATTCAGCTGCTGCATCTTTATCCTCTAAAACATAAAGGAGACTACAGTCTTACATAATAATTCCTAATAACAACAGACATTTTCGTTTTGACTGGACATAGAAATGTGCTGCATGTGGCCATGTCATTGGTCTCCGGAAAAAGAATTAATCAATTGCAAGATCCTTTTACATAAAATGCAGTTTGGCTGATGAAACTGAGGCGGCCCCTGCTGCACCACTGCTCCCTGGTGGAGAAATGCTTCTCCTGCAGCAGGAGGCTGCTGCACAAGGTTAAATGTTTGTTAAATGTTTTGCTGTACACTTATGTTGAAACACGTTTTTGCATAATTGACTGGTTGACCAACACAAAACGAATCAATTAATTAACCACTTATGTGATTTACCCAGCAAAAATAACAAAATACAACTGACAAAACAGGCAATGTCAAGATGTCATCTACATCTGTGGGAGGTTTTGAGGTCATTATTTTTATTTGGTGCTTTCAGACATTGCACATATAATCAAATATCTGTTACAAAGTGTCAGTGTTTTGGTGATATCATCCATCAAACTATGTGA
Source organism: Datnioides undecimradiatus (assembly GCA_008933995.1). Classification (NCBI taxonomy): domain Eukaryota; kingdom Metazoa; phylum Chordata; class Actinopteri; order Lobotiformes; family Datnioididae; genus Datnioides; species Datnioides undecimradiatus. The sequence goes on along the minus strand of WARS01000032.1, from coordinate 2,329,163 downwards.
AACCATCAGAATACTAAATATACAATATACATATGATGGGCCACTTTGCATGATGAGTTAGACACTTTAGCTGCCAATTCCTTTGCACTTTTACTTTTGTAAAAGACTGACTTCATGATTTTTTAACTGAAGTTTACTTAATTAAAGGTTCAATAGCCGCTTTAGTCACTGGCAAATGATCATATGAAAAAACATTCAATTTTACCTTTTCCAAAAACCTTGATATATTTAATCAAATAAGTTGCAATACTTAAAAGTTCTATTTCTAACCATCTAGACTATTTGTTGAGGGACCACAACTATTTTTGTTTGCATATTACTTCCAATATCAAATAATCTATTATTTTCTACATTATTACTTTTTATCAGTTTGGTCTATACACACAATGAAACAACATAAAATATAATAAAACAATGAAAAGCAGCAAATCCTCACATCTAAGAATCTGTCCTCACATATTGTAAATAATTTTGCTAAAGAAACATTGTTTGAAGAAAAGCACTCATTATGCGTTAACTTGGGGATGTTAGAACAGATGTAGCTGCATTATATCCTGTGACTGCTTCACCAGTTTTTCTAACTCTACCTTCGTGCTATTTTTGCTGAATTGAGTTCACCCGAAATTAACCAAATTGTGAGTTTGCCTCTTCCTACTTCTATCAGACAGCCTTAAGCTTCTTGTAGCCCTTGGGGAAACCTTGTACACATCAGCACATTTTAGGAGAGACTTTAATTTGACACACTTTGTGCAGCAGGGCCATTTTTATTCTCTGCGAACAGACATTATGTGATTTATTTATCCATCTGTAGCTTAATTATACAAGCCATTATACACACTGAAGCATAGTCCATAACAGAACATATGCTACATGTACTGGATATAGTGGTAGAATTGATTAGGGCACATGAAACATGAACAGCATTAATCTACGGACATGCCTTTTCTCTGTGTTCCCTAAGGCGAGATTTTCTTGTAAACGTTTTGCCACACCTCGGACACGTGAAGGGCCGCTCCCCTGTGTGGACCATCATGTGCTTTTTCAGCTCATTGTTTAATCTGAAGGCTTTGCTGCACACCTCGCACACAAACGGCCGCAACTGGATATGTTTGGCTCTATGGTGAGCCATCAAATGAGATCCCCTCTTGTAGCACGCACCACAGTCTTCACACTTGAACGGCCTTTCTTCTGTATGTTGAACCATGTGAAGCTTGAGCTGAGCTGCACTGGGCCAGCCTTTCCCACAGGTGTCGCAGAGGTACGGCTCTTGGCCTGTGTGTTTGTACAGATGCCATTTAAGGTAGGTTTTTTGATAGAATTTCTTCCCGCACACTGGGCATGGGTATCCACCTGTGTGCCTCACCATATGTGCTCTCAGACAGTCCTTAGTACTGAACTGTTTCCCACAGTAGGAACAAACACTAGGCTGCCGTTCCTTGTGCTTGTTCTGGTGCAGAATCAGATAAGCAAGAGACTTAAAGCTTTTCCCGCACGTGTCACAAATACGTGGCGTTACATTCGCCATATGTACTTTTTCATGATCATTCAGTAGCCCTGGCTTGGTGTAACATTTTTTGCAGGCAGCGCACTGGTACAGTTTTTTGTTTTGCTGATGTCGAACCAATTCGCACAATCTCACAAAGGTCATCTTGCACAATGGACAAGGATATGACCCTCGAACTTTATGTGACTTGGAATAATGTCTTTTCATGTGGACGATCTCTGAAAAGTTCTTTTCACACATTGTGCACTTGATGGTCTGAGATTTAGTCTTGGAGCCATCTACATGATCTGTTGAGGTTGAAGCGTTTGCAGTTTCACTTCCCTTTGTTTCAGAAGACGTCTCGGCATGGCTCCCACTGGTATTGTCTGCCAATCGGAAATTGCACGCACTGATAATGAAATGGTTTGAGTTTGCCCGCTTTTTTCTTCTTTTGGAACATTTGCTCTGGTGTTTCTCAAAACTCTTGTGGTAAGTAAAACCCTGGCCACATTCCTGACAAGTCAGAGGGGATTTACAGGCCTGCATAGCCTGCAAGTTGGTGGGTGCATCTGTGATTGTTTGGATCTGAGCTATGCAGCTTAACACAACTGCATTCTCCTGATTGCTTTTGTTTGCCTTGCTTGAATGATTGTCTTGTGAGTTATGGTTTGAACCGCTGCATTTACATTCCTGGTGTGTTTCCCAGTCGTCAGAGTTGTCAAAGTTTTTTCCACAGTAAGTACAAAGGCAGGGACCCTGCTCAGTGTGGCATCTCATGTGCCTCGTCAAGTTAGCAGAACATGTAAATACTTTCCCGCATATGGAGCATGGTTTGACACGACTACTTCTTTTAAACGTTTGCTCTTGTGGTGAATCTAAAGCTATGGATTCCTGTGGTACAACATTTGAAGGCCCAGTTTCTGTTTCACTGGGCAGAAGTTCTTCGGTTTTATCAACAGGGTTTGGTTTAGAGTGTTGAGCTAAGCGTCTGGTGCACTGAGGGTCTGTCTGTGCTTGTTGTTTACTACTGACCACGCAAATCCTCTGGTGTTTGTCAAAGTTCTTTGGGTATGTGAAAACCTTGCCACATATATGACAAACAAGACTTAAGTCATCATTAGACTGCTCAGTGTTTGGAAGACTATTCATATTTGATGGGTTGTGTGTTGTAGCACTTGCCAGTGATAGAAGCTCAGCATCGCTTCTAGAGACATTATTCTTAATACAAGTCTTTGGTTTAGGGTGTAAATTTATCTTCTCAAAAAAGTTACTTTGGCTCGCAGAATGTGACAGACTCACTCTGTCTGTAAAACAACTACTACGCGTGGCCTTGTGCTTCCTCAGTTTGTTAAAGGAACCAAAATCTTGGCCACAAACAAGACACTTGAAGGTTTTTGTGGATGTCCCACTGCCAGCTTTCAATTGGTGTAACCATTTTTTGTTCATGACATCGTCATCGTTAGACTCACTTTCATCAAAAGGTTGAAGTATTACTTCAACAGAGGCTCCCTGCTCTTCATCAATATGCTGCTGGCCATTTCTGTCTACATTCATCATCAATTCTGAATTTATATCCTTTAAGTTTTCTTCTTCATCCTGCTTGGACTCATTCTCAAGTAAGTCAAGTGTGTCTCCATCATTACTGTCCACATTTGGTAGATGATAGGACAAGCTGGAGAGGATGCAATCATCAGTAGAGGAAGACAAAGCTAGAAAACAATGACAAAGCAAATTCATTGACCTAAACTGAAGAAAAATAAATAATACAAAAGACAATAAGGAAATGTGTGAAAAATCCTGCAAGTACTACCTTGTGGAACTGGGTGCCCATGATGTTTGTGATGCTGAATGAGTGTATTCAGTGGTTCAGGTTGACTCATGAAGTCCACACAGTCTTTCAAGATAGATGGAGAGAGACTGAGCCAAAGGGAAGTCTGGAAAAAGACAAAAATAAAACAGTTCAAATCAGTATCAGATATTATTACACTGTGATGTCATATTTTCTTAATTTCCTCGCTGTTGCAAAAATGTTGCTCAAATTTCCTTGTACATTTTTGCATATTGATTAATATTTTTCTACCCTTCCCAGACAGTCTCAAAGACACAGGACAATTAGTAGAAATTGGAGACTGTAAATTGTTCTTCCTTTTCTAGTAAACACAAATATATATAACAAGTTAATGAAGGCAAGAGAACTAATATGAAATGGATATCTCATAGAAAGTAAAAAGCTGATTCTATTTATCTAGCTGATAACTATTTTTCTTGCAACCCTCCAGCACATTACTACATTAGTGAATTGTAACTTGTGATGAATATATGAGGGGAGTATAAAGTTGCAATGAACATGCTCTGTAGAGAACAAGTAGGATGGAATAACAGTATGAACATTTAATTGTTTCTGGGCTAACCTACAAACAGACTGCTGACATGCTGATTGTTTATAGGTGCAGTTATTTATCTAAAACGGTGAAATAAAGTTTTAAATACCTACAGCTCTTGTTTACTTTAACTTAACACAGGATTATTTTTCATCATGTACCTACTTGTTCAAGGTTCGGAACAGGCAGCAGCTTCTGTAGATTGAAGAGGAATTTCCTGATTAAAGCCTGTAGGGCTGCGTCATATTTAGGGCCGAACGCTGTCGGGAAGATTTTCTGAAGAACAAAGAGAAAAGCATTTATTAGATTTACAAAATGCCCCTTTGAAACCACCATGTCTTGTGTGTTACATTAAGGCTATAATCAAATCAATAAAGAGATTATTTGAACAATAAAATCAAACAGAATTTGATGATAACATATGAGACATTGTACCAACCAATTCACCTGATAAAAGCTATTCCTCTGGGATTGATCATCCACTAGAGTGTGAGCAAGCTTCAGGAAGTTCATCACTGATGCTTTTACCTCAGAGCTGGAATTCTTAAAAAAAGGAAATAAAATGCTCATAAATAAATGAAAATGACACAGAAACCCATGAAGACTTAACAGGAGTACCTACCTCCTTGTGCTGGTTATTAATGTAGGTGTTTATTCTGCTCAGATGAGGCTGGACGGCCTGTAGGCCAGTGAAATCCTCACTGCGGCACAACTCTAACACCACCTGGTGGCACATTAAGAGACAGACCAATTTAGTGATGGATTTATTTGTTAACCCAGCCAAGTATGGAGGTTCGGCCCTGAGTGGCACAAAACTTAATCTGAAAATAACAGATAGCAACTAATGTAAGAATTGGATGTATGGACAGAATACAAGGCTGCGCATGCTTAGGTCAAGTATAAAGTACACATTACACATTCTACAGATTTATAGAAATAGCTCATTCCAATGCATCACCAGATGCTTAACCTAAAAGTAGCAACACATTAATGGTCTTCATTAGGAGTAAAAGTAATTTCAGCAAAAAGTATATCTTATGTAGAATGACTGTGTTGTAGTATTACATCATAAAATGAATTATATAATGCATGATGCGGCACATTTTATTGTTAGAGCTAAATTTAAATACACTGATAGATGTGTTTATAAATTAATTCTAATTTTGTTGACTCTTTTCTCTAGCAGCTGTTTAATTAATTACAATATTTCCTATATAAATAAAGCAGTGTCAGAGCACTTCACATTGCTTGTTTTGTCCAAGCAGTAGTGCAAAACTTTAAGTTATTGGAAATAAATTAAAAATATTAACATTAGAAAAGGAAAACGCAGAAAATCCACACATTTATGAAGCTGGAACCATTAAGTACTAAAAAATACTTGCCAATAAATTAAATTACAGGCAAGGCCCTATACTAGTACAAATTCTTCTCAAGTACAGTATTTGGGTAAATGCATTTAGCTACATTCCCTCCCATATATTCTTGGTAAATAGTAAGTAGTAAGTTACATTATTATTACAGAATTATTAAGACAAAGCATCTTGTTCTCACCTTTGCACGGAGGCCCAAGACTAGTTGCACTCTGTCTGTGAAGGTGAGAAGTTCAGGGACCGTGTCCAGCACCGTGGTAACGAACTCGTCCAGCAGACCGTAGTACGTCACAGCTCCCTGCTTCACCATCTCCAACAGCACTGCAGACACGAGCTGCAGTGGCGGGACGATGAGACGGAGAGAGGAAAGGGGAAGGAAGCCTTGGGGAAACAAAGGTCAAAACTGTAACATTTCAGCATAGAGATAACAGTTTATTTATATCAGTGATGAAAAAGACGACGCATTCATTGCGGCGCTACATATTTATGTTCCGTTTACTTGAGCGCGTAAGTTACCCTAAAACGTCACTTTTTACGCTATCTTCTTATCTACCATGAGGGCAAATGTTGACTGAATTTTAGTCTGTTTAGCTGAGTGTTAAACACTCACCAGGGTCCGTTAATATCTTGCTCATTTTGGCGTTACGGACATACTTATTTTAGCTGTGAGGATGGCTATTTGCTAACATTACAGCAGGACCAAGACGCCTGACTGTGGAACATGGAAGCTACGTCCGACGCACCCTACCTCTTCCCTACGCCTTACGTCGTTACGTATATGCGTGCAAGGCAAAGCCACAATTAGCAGCATACAGTTCTTATAATAATATTACCAGTGTTTAAACTCTTTGGAGAAATTACTGTTAACGATCATTTGGAGATTTTTATTTTATGATTTCTGAGAAACACATTTAATCTTTAGTATAATTTTTGCTTATTGATAAGAATGTACAGTAAGTCATAACAATTTATTTACCAAATGACAAATAGTAAACCACACGAGGAAAAGAAAAAAACGAGAAATGACATTTATATTTGTGACCGACTTCTTCAGACAAACATGTCAGAGTCATGACTGACGTGCCTTTTTTATTTGTTACGACTATACGACGATGTTACGACTAAAACCGTCAACAATAGGGCCTGGATTGTTATCATTTCATTCAAAATAAGTAATATTATTTCATCCTTCAGTGAAAATAACTTGTTTTGGTTTGCATAATATATAATTCTCAGACAATATGAGCAACTGTAGAACAGTTTTAAAACTTCCCTGTTTAGCCATGCATCAAATGTTATTAATCGACATCTAAAAGTACTGAAACATACATGTACGTATACGCATGACATAATTAATCATTTAATTACCCAATAACCCCGCTAGATGGCGGCATTGTAACATAGGATGAGCTTTGCTCTGACGCTGCCTCTTTCAACTGGCACCGCTACACTCACCGTATTTTGTGTGCATGTGAAGACCTGTGCAGCAACTCTCAGTATGAATATGTAATACCTGCATATCATGTAACAGAGGTTTAGACTGTAATGTAAACTTCTAAAACAATGTAACTGCACTTCCAGTTATTGCTGTCAAGGTGTTGCTGTCAATGTGCTTACACACTACAGAACACACAGCTAAAAACACAAATGACAAAGCTGAACAAAGCTAAAACTGTTATGCACATACAAAAATTGGAACAACAACCAGTAATAACATATACTGTCTGTGTACAAATCAAGTGTACTGTAGATGATGTGGTTTAATGACATATATTTTGCAGCGAGAGCAATGGGAATGTGCCCATATGGTTTTAACTAGTTCAAGATTGTATTAAAACATGTTGATAGTGATTGTTATCCATTAGAAATAACCCAATTTCAAAAGACTCACTTAGTTTCTGAAGTTTTATTGTTCTTCAGTCACACTGTTTCTTTAGGCAAGGCAAGTTTATTTACAAAGCACCATTTAGACCCCTGGCAATTCGAAGTGCTTTAAGGAGGCATAGAAATACATTAAATATAAGACAGTGGTAAAACAGTTAAATTGTATGATGGCAAATGTGGCAAATAAATATTGATGTTTAAAAAGCTAATTTCAGCTTGAAATGAGCTGACAGTGTGAGCAGACCTGATGGTCTTCAGAAAGCTTGATCCACAGGAGTGGAGCATACAAACTAAAAGCTGCTTCACCTTGATTGTGTTTGATCCTGGAAACACGGAGCAAACCTTTCCCAGGTGACCTCTGGGGTCTGGATGCGTTGACACATAACACGTAAGTAAGTCAACGATGTATTTAGACCATGATCTCTTAGTGCTTTAGTAATAGTAATAGGATTTTAACATCTATCTTTTGACACACAGGAAGCCAGTGCAGTAATTTAAGGGCAGGCATAATGTGCTCCACTTTCTCTGTGTTAGTGAAGACACCATTACAGCAGTCCAGCCTGCTGAAAATATATGCATGAACATGTTTTTTTAGTATCTCATTTAAACAAAAGTTTACAAATCTTTTAATACTTTCTTTGATTTAAAGGCTGATTTTGTTCTTGTCTTCATATGCCCATTGAAATCTAGGTCCAACCAAAATTTCAAGGTGAGCAATGACATGTCATCTTTTTCATGGGTTGCCAAAAGCAAGTGTCACATCCATTCAATGATGTGTTCAAAGCATTTATTTGGCAAATGAAAGGGACAGGGTGTGTTGTGTTAATTTGGCTTGCAAAGCGTGTTTCAGCAGTATAGAAAACATATTGAGACAGTGCAGGACAGACAGGAGAAGAGGTGAAGACAGAGACAAGTGAAGTATAACAGAGATGAAAAGCGAGCAGTCATCTGTTTACAGTTTTCTGGAACTGTGGTCGCGAGAATCTTACCACAGTCCCTGACAGTCTATGGCAGTACTCTGTGAACATTTCTGTTGAGTTCAGTGGCTCAGCACAGTTATATTCACACTGACTATTAATGTCAAGAGGGAAAGTGGCTGACATGCACTTAGATACATTTCTGTCTTTCTGTTTGACATTTGTCCGTCTCCTGCTCTGATTTCTTTTCTCCAGTGAATACATTGCAGTTTCACACAAGTGTTGCACTCTGTGGAGTTTACATAATCATGTCACATTACCCTGCTGCCTGTCAGGAGAAGGACTGGGCTTAGTGCTGAAGGTGGAGCCAAGAACTGCAGAAAAGATTTGCTAAGAATCATTCTTCTGACAGATTATAATTGCGTAACTATCATCCACATTTCTCTATAGCAAACAAGAAGAGAGGAAAAAGGCAGGGCACTGCAATTTTACCGTCAAATTTATTCTCTTAAATTGCATCACAGAAATGTGGTATTTTGTGTGTGTGTTACTGTGTAACTATGAGAGAGTAAGACAGATAATAATGCAGAGAGAGAATGACAGATGGGAAGAGACAGAGGGATACAAGGAGAACGGGAACAGCAGATTTGTAGTGACAGGCTGCTCAGTCGGAAGTTGTAAGATAGTTTAGCCTTAAACCTGCACCACATCCATGGAAACCAGTTCAAACCAGAATCCAATATACTAAAGGAAGTAAAATGTCATCCATTTTACAATTTATTTTAAATTTGTTCTTTTAAGTGGAGTGGAAACCACGCTCCCCTGCTTTTTAGTGGCACATAAGAACTAACATTTACAGAGGCTCCATGGCGAAAACACTATGAGCCAACATATCCATCAGATGTGAGTCAGAGAGAGCTGGCATTTACTTCTTAGCAGCTTTGGATGAAGCTTACTGTGTCACTTTTAAGTTTATTGTGACAGTTTGTCACAGGTGTCAGGTATGTTGTTCACCACAGGAAAGTATATTTCATTTTGAAGATCAGCGTGGTTCCCAGGACTTAATGCTGAATGAGTCAAAGTGTCTCTGAAGCCATCTTAAGGCAATCACGAAACATACAAAATCTCCAAAGAATCTAATAAAGTTTTTTTTTTATTTTAAATAAGGCAGGAAGAATAAGGCAGGTAATGGTTTCTGTGGTCAGGATGGGGGTGAAGGCTATTTGCAAATTGTATCTGACCAGGTCTGACCTCAAATAAATTGTTTTTGTTCTTGTTTAAATTGTTCCTGTGCTTAGTAACTACAGCATTTAAGCTCAACAAAGCTTGAAGTTTCACTGTTAACAGGTCAACAGCAAAAATTACAAGACAGAATTTCAGATGTTTAGAGCAATCGCCAGGAATAAATACATTTCACAGTAAAAGATACAAAAACATAACAAGAAATACCACTCATACGCCTTCATTGTCTGTTTACTGTAAGTTATGCATGTTCACCCCTTCTACTCTTAGGAATTTACCTAAGTGATGTGCTGGTGCACTGGTCAGCACTGTCTGACACAGCAGTTATATAACCATATTGCCACATGTGACCATTTTCCCTTGTGGCTAGCAAATGACCTGTCTTGTAGCTGTAATTATCTGATTCTTGTAGGAATGATCTGACGGAACAGTGAGGCAGAATGAGCTTTGAGCTACACAAGAAGTAAGCTCACACAAGTCAACATGCTTTGGAGGCCAATACCAGCATTAAGCCTTGCACAGAACACTTTACATTTCAAAATGACTCAAGGTCTAAAGGCAGAATGATGTGCACTGATGGGAGTCATGTGCTTCTTTGTTTCGGTATTACCTTCCTCATGCATGGCAAAGACTTTCTTTTCTCTACCTGTTAACCTCTGGCTCTTTGTTGCAAAATGTCTTTCATACAAAAAAATAGCTCGTCAGTTTCCGAAACTTTCAACGCGTGTGAATGCAAAAGAGTAAAACTTAGCAGGAAAAAAAGGCAACTGAGGGCAGCTGCATTGCACTGTGGTGGGAGTAAATCAAGTTCCTCTGTCCCTCATTTCAGAGAGGGCTTTGATGTCAGTGGAATAAGCTGCAGCTCATTGAAGGAACATCAAAGATACTCACCACCAGCCCACAACCATTCACTGCTATGTAGGAAACATGACTGCAAATGCCGTGGGGTCCGATATCTTCTCCGTGATTAACACCTCATTAACTGGCTGTTAATGTTATCAATTACCCTAAATTTGCTCAGCAACTTTAGGGATCACGAAGTGGCTATTTGGACTTTGTGATGTAAAGAAAGAATATTTAATGCCTTGCTATTTCTTTAGGCTGAGCTCTCTCATTTGAAGTATTGAGCTTTCTGATCGCTGATTACAGTCCCTTTGCTGTTTCTTTTCTTTGATTTTAATTCTCTGAACTCTTTTCTGTTATTATGCCCAAAATAGATACATGTTGGAATTTTTGCTTTCACCTTAGTTGTCCACTGCACTTAAAATTACTCAAAATGTCAATTTTTCAATCTTTTTATCCTTTTTAATTAGTTTTAAGTCAGTGAGAGGGTGGATAAAGGTGAAGGACATAGACTTACATTGCTATGTCATTTATGGATAATATTGAATTAATTAATGTACATGTGTTCCCCTATGTCTATATGTAGATAATCATTGTTTCTAACCAGCAACTGTTTATTTCTTTTTCATTTTCCACAAAAGTAACTATTGTGCGATTAATGCATCCTTTAAATAACAGATTATCAATTATATATAATGCTTAATAATTCCATTGTTCACCTGTCCTTTTAAAGGTCAATACACCACCATACACCTCAGAAAAAAAACTGCGGTCTAGCATGAAACCAGCAAGAAACCCAGCTTTGATTAATCAGACCTTATCATTTACCTCTTAACACTTTCAAAGAGGTTAGTTTTTTATTTCAAATTACAGTCACATTTTCTATGCAGTCTTGTTCGACAGCTTAAAATAGCACAGTGAACATTCACTTTTTGACAAAATAACATTTTAACAATGGTAGCTGTTTTATTTTTAATTACAATACACATCCTATTTCAAGCAAGTGACAGTAACATACACCGTTCATCCCCTTGCTTTCAGACAGATAATTATTTATCATTCTTGGCAACTTAAAGCCTAAATAAAGCTTTGAAGTGCTTCAGCACTCAGTTATGGGTTTATATGGTACCATAGTTACACAGGTGTGCAATCAAAACAAGACAGTCAAATTGTTTGCGTCGTAGCCTTCTTGCATGTTGTACTTTGTTTTTATAACCCCAATTCTAGTTCACATCTCCGTTTTTTTCAATATGAGATAGCTTATTTAACTCCTTTGAATAAATAGTATTGATAAGAACAAAAGCACATCAAAACTCACTGTTTGCATGAAATATACTACCTAATGGTGGTTTTCGCATCATGTCTTAGCTGTTTTTAAATACAGAAAGAGCCTATATTATAATGTAACTAGCTGGGGGGAAAACAGATACTAGAATCCTATTATGAGACGAGCAACTTTCCTCCGTCCACTCTGGCCTATTAGAGGAGCGCACCGTGCAGCCAATCACAGGCACTCATTTCTCAGCTCCACTAATCGTGGATTAGCTACAACCGACTGCAGTCCACAGCTCCGGGAGGGAGAGGTACTCGCTGCCATTCACTACTCAGCCTCTCTTTTATTATTAGCTCACTTGGATCTGGCAGCAGTGTTTCCCCCCTCACCAGCAGTGACTTTTGCAATGCGCAGTCAAGTAGCTGCACATATTGGGATCTCAGGTAAAGGTGTGGGGATACAGCAGAGAGAAGCGGTTGGTGTGGGGTTGATGGACGCCGTTACCGTAGGTCAGGTAGGACTCAATTGATTGGGCCCTTTAATCTAAATCCACGCCGTTGTAACACCGCGCACCAAGGCACTGCTTTTTTTTTCACGTTTTCGCGATGTTCAAGACGGCCAATTACCCGACGGTGGATCCAGCGCCCACCATCATGCACGGCACTTGGTTTACCACGGGGTGCCGAGAAAACACGCCCGTAGCGGTGGAGAAACCTAAGAAAAAGGCGTTCAGCCTGGTCAAAATTATGTCTCTCAGCAACAAGAAAGGGCACGGCCAACATCCGCAACACAACAACAACATGCCCTTTACGATCCACTGTCACATCGGGAAAGAGATAAAGCACATTTGCAGCAATTGCAGTCGCGGGAACGACACACAGGACGGTGAGTAGGCTCTAAAGCCTTGCGTGGTTTCGCCCATAGTAGCCCTGCGGTACTGCCATCCAGGATATACTCTCGTTATTATCTGGCGATCGCCTTGCCTCTGGGCTCCTATGAGCGTTTGACAACCAGATCAGGCGCTCTATCATTGAATGTGCTGCGCGTCTCCTTCATGTCTTTGCTTGTGTGGTGATACTTTGTTATCATTTTAAGTGGGTCAGTGTATACCTTTTTTTTTTAAACGACAGTGATTCACTGTTGCTGTTGAGGAAACTGCCTCTGACTGGATCAGAACTTGTAGGATTGGACTTGCATTGCTACTTGTTGGTTTGTGCTACGATCACATACGAATTAGTGTTATTGTGTGCGAAGCTTAAGTATTTCTTGGTTTGACCTAATTTAGCCTATAGATCATTAAAATGGCATGAAAGCGTGCAGGCTGTTTGCACAAAGCCATTTCCAGTTCAGTGTCATTACATCATCACTCAGCCATCTTGGTATGCAAACAAGTGTTTTTAATTAAAAAAGCAGCCAACAGCAGTGAGTTGTGTTACAGTGGTGGAGAATGGACGTTACGTGCAACACAGTGATGATGGGATGGAGACAAGAGCGTGTGCCTGATGTCATGAAACGATCACCTGCCTTGAAAACAACATGGCATTTTAATCACTGTGGATCCTTGGGGGAGGTTTTTCTCCTTTTCTCTTACTTTGCAGATTAAGCTCCTCTCCCCTCTGCCAGGATTTTGTCAAGATTTAAACTAATTACACCATTAAGTCATTCTGGTTCTGCTGGCTTTTTTGCCTTGAAAGGGTTCAGGTCATATTAAACATTATTTGAAGATCATCAGTCCTTTGCAGATCATACAGAGGGTTCATCTCGGCACTGGATGAATTATAATTATTGTTTGATGTTGTGAACTGATGCTCAGTTTGTGAGATTAATAACTGTAATGTGATTAGAGTGCTGATCATACACCTATCTTACATGCAAGTCTTCAGTTTTACAGGTTACAGAATTGTGTTGAGAAAGTTGTGATGATATGTCTTCATGATGATGACCAACAGAAGGATATAGCTCATTAGCAAGGCCATCATAACATGTTACATGATAAGCCAGTTATATAATGACCACCGTGACCTTTACCTCCATGAACAGTAAGCCATGACTCGCAGTGTATGTATTTCATAAATAAAATGGACGTATTACAAAACTGTCTGGGGAAAACGGGGGCCAGTTCAGGATCTGTTTTGAATCCTTTCATATCTCACAAGTCTCTTCATCTGTTGAATGATCACTGTCATTTTTAGACTTTCTCTTTGTTCTTTGGTCAGCTCTTCTCTTTTTCTCTGTGCTCACCCTGCCCCAGTATCAACCATAATCTCAAAATAAAATATCAAAACTAAAATTGCCAGTAGAAAAGTCTCCTTTCTTTTAAGTGGTGGACATACCACCCACTGGGAAACTTTGAAAATTGTGAAAACGTATTCGGCCCGTGTGTCTTAAACCATTTTGGACCTGATGACAGGCATTCAGAGTAACTTCATAAAAATAGACCATTGTCTCACTGATGGACTTGTTTTCTTATGTAGGTCAGATAGAGGAATTGGTATTAAATTGAGACTCTTCCTTAACCAATTAAAGTCCTTTTAACTGCTTTAAGGCCCTAAGGGTGTGTACAGTATAAAGAGTGAGTTGTTACTTGGCTGTCGGATGTTGCTCAGCTTAGATTTGGTTCTTTTGTCTTTCCTGTCTTCATCTAGCTTTTGGCTTTTCTAATGAAGTAATTTGAATCTCTGCTGGATTTAATTAGCATTGACTATACAGTTATTTATAGAGTGGTGTGGTGGCAGGATAGATAAGACGTTCGGCTGTGAGGCACCAGGGCAGTCAAGCAACAGTCCATGGGACTGATTTCCACTGCATTACTGTCACATTATTTATCATGCTGTCCTGTTGCCCCAGGGAGGTGGCTGGCCTGCGAAGTGATACGTCTCTGTTGGCAAACATCGTGAATGTGATCTAATTATTTAAAAACAAGCAACCAGCACATTCCCTGACAGCATGTCATGGGTGATGTTCTGATGCAACGTGGTGACAACTGATTCGCTGTGCTAGAGGTCACCTCACACATCCAGTCATGAAAACAACGCCTTTTCTGTTGTTATGTTAATGTTTAGGGTCTTTTTTAAATTTGCCGTTATATGCTCATACTTAAAGTACCATTGGTGTCCATCCCTTCTGCAGAGCGTTGAACCTAAGTGAAGTGAGGTGTCTGCTTTCATTGTTGTTCAAGTTGAGTTATTGTTGCTCATACAAGGCCAGGAATCATGATGTCTGGCAATGCAAGACTGTGCTGCTGTTGCTTGTACAAGTGAGTGAGCAAGTTTGACAAAAATAAAAGCAGACATGATGGATCGCCCATCTCAACCAGTGGCTGCCTAAAGGTACAGATGGTACAAACATTCAGAGGTCTGAAACATTCCTGATCTGCTGTTGGCTGTTATAATTTAGGTGTGAAGAATGAAGCTGTTGTTTGTTATTGCTGGTCCTCCATTCTTGCTCATTCACATCCAGGCATTTGAGTCAGGGCATTTCACTTTATCTGTGCTGCTTTAGAGAGACTACTCCAACTTCTGTGCTCAATTCATTTTGCAGCAAGGAAGACTGAGGAGCAGGGTAGAAAAACAGCTCCATATCTAAAGGCAAGTCATTGTTTACCTGCTGCTAGCACTGTTTGTGGTTTTTCAGGTCTGTTCATAAGGTTGGTGAGTCTGTCTTGTGTTAGAAATTTCAGTTTGAATACCTCATTATGATCATGCCTACATGCTGCAACCTTTTGTTTTGTGATCACATGGGCACATTTACTGTGTGCCCTGGTGTCTAGTTTTTCTTGTAATTTTGGCTGTTTGTAGCCCTGGATTACAGCATCTCTCAGACCTAAAATGCAGTCACCATTCATTTAATAGTTTGTGTTCGAATAAAATGCTTAACATTTGCTTTTGATATCCAACGGGACGTGAAAGTCTAAAAGGCCGGGCCTTGTGAATATTTGATGAAGAGTAGAAAGATTTCCCCTTAATGAGGTGCTTATCAGTCTGTTTAGTGTGTTTTGGCAACTAATGCCAGCCGCTCAGTGTGATGCAGCTTCAAACTGTTTAGACTCGGAGCGTATCCTCCATAATGCTATCTGATATCCAGGTTTGTTTATCCTCTCCCAAGCTCACCCAGTTACGAGGGAATTCAGGAGGCCACTTGGCACACATTGTTGCTGCTTGGATCTTTTGTAAGCAAAAGCGTCTGCATTCACTGCGAGCTCTCCTGCTGCATGATTACGAAAATATCACCACCTCTGCATCCTCACCTAAACTAGACCCTGTTTTATATATTTATATTTTTTTTGTTCCCTTACAGCTGAGGAAGTAGAGAGGCTGGCCGCCATGCGTTCCGAATCCTTGGTCTCTGGCACCCACACTCCTCCCATCCGTCGTCGGAGCAAGTTTGCCACTCTGGGGCGCCTCCTCAAGCCATGGAAATGGAGGAAGAAGAAGAGTGAGAAGTTCAAGCAAACCTCTGCTGGTACATTAATTTTTTCTATTATTTCCACAGTATGTTAATATAAATACACACAGACATGTGGGTGCCACATGCTTAGAAAAAGATGATTCCTGTTCCTTTATACCCTATTTGGTTTTGGAAGGAAATTCAGCATACACCCTTTGGCCAAGAAAAAAACCCCATGAAGTTTCAGTCTCCAGGGTGATTGAAAATGCAGCAAATTGATTCAGCAAAAAAGTACAGCATTGGAGTTTCATGTTTTGAGGTCTCTTTAGAGCTCCTTTGATCTTGCAGCCCAGTGTTGTCAGGGGCAAGTGAAGGACATGCTCCCTTCAGATGTGGCTGTATTTATTTTTCCATGGCTGACACATCCTGAGTTCTGCTGTCAGCCCGGTGGACAGGAGGAGGCACTTTGTCAGACTACGTCTTGCGGGCTGGAAGCTGAATTTTTGCTTTTTTTATATTGTCGAAGATGAGCAATAGCATGGAGACCTGCATCCGGTCTGAGCGGGACAGGATGTTCTGATTTAGTCATCATTATTATAAATTTGTTTTTTCCAGGTGTGAGTTTGATGAATGAATCAGTCTGTCTGATTTCATCATGTATTGCTGTGGCTATCTCATTGCTCTCTTACTGCTGATCATAGAGCAGAACAGCGCAAAACATTTCACTTTTAGGTTGATGTTACCAATCAGCAAGGCTTTGGATGTTATTGTTCCCAGAGCACTGTTTGGTTGTAGTTTGTATTTCTGCCCCTACATGGTCTTTCTGTCTCTTCAGCCGTCTCTGAGGACTAAATGGTATTTTCAGCGAGGCGCAAAAGTGCTGACAAAATCCATTTTTTAGCTTTTAAATGCTTGATTTCTCGATGTTACTGTATTTTAATAGAGAGTGTGTACTTGATGACACAATCATGGAGATGTTTTCTGTTCATTGGTGCGTTCGTGTATGCTCTATGATAACAGCATCTCCCCAGTTGTGGTGAAGGACAATAATCAAGAGCTGAGCAACAAAAGGCCTTTTTTCTAGTACAATGGTGTTAATGCACAGTGGAGTTGAGTGAAACAGCTCTCTTCGTTGCTTTTGTTATCCACTTGTTTTGTATGCATAATGCTGCTGTCTCCGAATAATTCTTTCACTACTATTGTTCTATTCAATCCTTTTTGATGGCGGCATGATGGTGGATTATGACCCACCAGCATATCTCCCCAGAATTGCCTCTAAGTGGAATTTCTGCGTTGTATCAATCTGTAGGTGTTCGTGCAGGTTTTTTGGCTGCAGTGTCGCTGCTACAAATGCACGCGCTGTCACATCAATTTTAGCAAGAAGCAAGAACCCCAAAGTCCCAAATAAAGAGGAATGGGGCCTGCACGTGTGCAACAAGCAGTTGAAGAGTAGAAGACACACATGCATGGGCCTGTGCAGTAAATTCAAATGACAGGAAGCGGCTCTTGGGTTTTTGCACCATTGCAGTCAATACATGGACCACTGCACTTAAACAGAGAGTTTGACGCGGCGCTAAAACACTATGATGTAAACAATGACTGTGAATGTGTGATGTTGAAGCGGTTGCTAATAGTAACAAACCTCCAGAGACCTGTCACCAAACTCTACTGTCCTGAATGATTGAGCTTCGTTAAGCTCTTTGTTTTGGTTTAATGCCCAAATCATTGTTTTGAAAGTTTTACATGTCATGTTTTAGCCTCATCTTCATGGCATTTGCAAATTCAAGGGTAACGTGTGCTCCCTGATGAAGTTCACCTGCTCGAATGTCTAATGCACCCTGTTGTTAGCTGGGTAAGTGTCACATAATGTATTCCATTCTGTGGTTTTGAACGGCACTGAGCCTGAAACCAGTGATATGCATGAATGGCTGACAACAGAGTGAAATGTGGAGTGCATTTTGAGCAGGCATGCTTGGTGACATTTTCAAAAAAGCTGAATTTAAAAAAAAAAAAAAAAAAAAAGAAAGAAGGAAAGAATTGTGCAAAAAAAAAGTGCAACGAACCATTTTAAGAAAGACGTTTTGTGATTGTCTGCTCATTATCAACCAATTCCTATTAAGATAGCTCAGTGTAACTGTTCACATGCTTTCAGTCGCCTCCTAACCAACATCGAGGAAACGGTATCAACTTTGGCTGACCTGTTGCCTGGCTATTGATCTGTGGTTTTAAAATGGAACATACTGTTGTGCATTCACCCTCATTTAAATCCTCAACGCTAAGATGGCAGCCTATTCATTACTTTCCTTAAAGCCTGAAATGGGATGATCTTATTTTAACAGATACAGGACCCATGACACATGCTTGACTTACGCAATTTATGTTACCAGTGTTGTGTCAGCTGGTAACGTGAGCTTTTGTTTGAAATTTCCAGAGGACATTGTTGGTCACTGGTCAACTTGTTGCTTAAAGACACAGGAAAGAATGGGCTGGATGTCTGAGTCTGCGTTATTCTCATTAGAAGCAAAGTTGATGTTTAATGTAAAGCCATGATTCCTGCTGCACAACGGTGATCCTGGACTTCCCTGCCCCTGCGTCTCCTTGTCTCCGCAGTTGTCTCACTGTTGATTATGTTTCCTGTGTCAGTAGGGAGCAGACCAGCCACTGGGCATGCAGATGTTGTCGTAGATAATTGGACACTGAGCACAGTGGAGGATTATGAATGTGTCGTGATATTAAGCAGATGAAGGCCAGCTCTGGGGGACTGTACTCTTCACCTCAGGAAGGAAGGAAGGGGGAAGAGGTGGGGAGGAGGGGCGGGGGCGCTGTTGACAGTTGGATCTCTTATCATGCTGTCTTATCGCGCTGAGTACATTCTCACAGTGAGCTCGTATCACAAAGAAATCTCACTAGGCGGAGAGTCATCAAAAGAACGTGCATGTGGTAGTCTGATGTTATCTTCGTTGATATTTCTAATCCAATTAGCTCGCAGATTTCCTTATTAATGCCTGTAGTTTTGCTGTTTGTTAGGATACATGTGATTCTTTGATAAACATTAACCTATCTGCCTTTTAAAGTGTTAAAAGGATCTAAAACAAACGTCACATCACAAACCTGCCCTTTCCTTTTGAATGCGTCAAGGTCTCATTTAGCCATATCCAAGCTTCTGACGTATGAGCCTTAACGCTTGAGCTTCTCGTTGATAAAAGACTCCATGAAAGTTTTAATGCAGTTTTTGTGAGGCTCAGGCTCAGAGAACTGCCTCGGTAAAAGCTTCCACTTTGAGCTGCTGAGCCTCGGGGTTGGTAGGATGTGTTCCGACTATCTGGGTCACTTCGCAGCGGAATATATTCTCGCTAAAAAAACTAAGTGTAGTGTTCTCAGATCAATACAGGCTATACTCAGATATGCCAGTTTCATTTA
The DNA here is from genome assembly GCA_008933995.1 of Datnioides undecimradiatus. NCBI lineage: Eukaryota > Metazoa > Chordata > Actinopteri > Lobotiformes > Datnioididae > Datnioides > Datnioides undecimradiatus. Next base: position 2,309,964 of record WARS01000032.1, on the reverse strand, counting down.
ATATGCTCTCAGCTGAGTCTCCCCGATGAGCGTCTAATCTTCTCATCTCGGTGCAGACTGAGTGGCTGGACTGTTGGACAGCACTTGGGTCATGGTGGACTGTCCAAAATAGAACTTGGTTAATATTCAAGGTGAATTAGAGGACAGTTTCCTGCTTTTCATACTTTGATGTAAAAGACTGCATTGTGTTCTTTGGTTTGTGTTCTTTGGATGTTCTTTCATGTTTTAATTGGTGTATCTCAGCTGTACACATTCATACACACAAGTAGCTGATGATTTGCCATTCTGGCGACCCGCTCAATCAAATTCAGGATCAAAGTTAGATATTTGGTGTGAGTGGCAGTGTTTTGATGCACACTGAGTGGTTTGTTGTTTTTTTGTGTGGCCCTCTCAGGACTTTCCTGATGAAATGAACATGAAATTCCACTCCTTGCACCCTATTAATGTGTTCATTAAGTATTAAACAAAAATGTTTTTGGCAAGACCAGCTAGTGTTTCTAAGTCCAGACTTAATGCTCGGCTATTGCGGCAACTGCTGTGTTCGTGCCAGTTCTACCGATTTTTTTTTTTTTTTTTTTTTTTTTTTTTTTTTTTTTCCCTCCTGATTTGTATCTGTCAAATCTGAAGGCAAAGGTTTTTGAGTTAATGGTATTACATAACTGCGAACATCTGATGGCATAGCAGTTATGTCATAAAGCTCTGAGTAATTACTTTTCATTTTGGATGAAACAGCAGCGTAATCCCTGAACATATTACAGCCTAGCATCAACCTTTTAGCCCCCGGTTTCCCTTCTTTGGCAACAAATTGATGCTGATGATTTTAAAGAGATTTGTCATTTCGATGAACCTTGTTTCTGTATAGCAAAAGGCTGGGAAATAATTCACCGCCCCCCCGTCACCCTTAATAGGGATGCGAAAGCCTAGTTGAAGCTGAATTCATGCAGGGTTTTTGGTGCCAGAATGAAATGTAGGATGGAATGGATAGATTTGTCATCCTGAAAAGATCAGAATGAATTCTCACATATTGACATCTCAATTAAAGACTCTCACGTGAGATCGATGAACATCCTCTGCCAAGGTGCAACCACTGATGAAATTTTCAGACTACTACGAGGATTACTTTTTTCATTATCCAGGTGCCGCTCAACTGGCAGACATTATTAATAGAAGCCTTCACTTTCTGAAGCGTTGTAAATTTTAATGAAGTTTGAAAATGCACAGACAGAGAGAAGCGAAACGTGTGATGTCTGACTGCGTCTTGATGCCTTTGGTGTTGTGGGGAAACAATCCTGTGAACAGGCTTCATCAACCCTCAGAGGAAAAAAAAAAAAAAACCTTTCTATGTTGATTCTGGATCAACTCTTTGATAAGTCTATTTATTACCCCCTTTTATAAACATGACCTGATGTTAATTTTGATGCCTTCGTGGTAAAAGTCACTGCCGGCATTAGCATCCCAAGTAGCATCTACAAATGCCACAATTTCCTTTCATTTCACACTCTTCCATTTACCACGTTGCAGGACTCCAGTAGAGATGATTCTTTGTGTGACACATCGGTGATATTACGGTCACGTATTTTTTATTTTATTTTTTTGTTTTGTTTCCGGTGCTAAACTAATTCCTGGCTTAGAGCTGATCTTAAATGGGCTTCTCCTCAAAAACTTTTGAAGTATTGAGTGATATTGAACATCTGGTATCCTGGAGGAGCTCATAATGGAGCATACTGTTTGATGATAACGTGATCCGCTGGGGTATTTTCAAACACTCAAGCGGAGTATCCAAATTTCTGCCCTGGAGGTCTGCCCGTCTGACATTTATATGACTCTCATTTGTGTTTTTAATTTTGGACTCTCAGCAGTCGGTTTTTAAATCCACTGTGTTGTGACTAAGGGCAAGGAAAGGAGAGGTCAAGCTGTGAGTATTTTCATGGATCCACAGTGTGAATGTATTAGCATTGAACACAAGTGTCTTCTCACAGAGCTGGGACAGGACTCCTGGGTCATATGTAAAGCACACATGGCGCAATCTGTGATTTCCCTCTTAAGCAGGGGCTACAGTGGCCCGCAGGGACCTTCCTGCACAGTGTGCTCAAGTGTTGTTGCTGATCCTCATTTCACATTCTTAATTGGTTTCTATGCAGGGGTGGATGTTGAAATTACTAACATGATTTCTAACCGGTTTTGTTCAGCCTGCTGATAGAAGATGTTAAGTGCCTTAACTTTAGAGGCCTAAAAATAGAAGCAAGCAGTAGCTATGGGACATGCTATCTTGTGCATAATGCATTACTATGAGAAGTGTTGTTGGCGTATCTGCTCCATCCTTTTATCTCTTTTGTTTATCTAGACACATTTTTTATATTTTTAGGTGTTCAAGTCACAGATAATAATTCAGAATAATCCAGTTTTAATAGTGCTGTCAACTCAAGCTTCTCGGTTCAGATTTCTGTTTTTGATAAAAGATCAAAAGCTGTGGAATTACACATGCATGGACAGCAGGACCAATGATATACTGTATCTCAACAGTCATGTTCAGGTAAATTAGTACATTTAAGTTCAAGTTTGCTGAAAATGTATAATTTTTTGTTTCAAATCTCATGAAAAGCCAAAAAACAAAAGTGAATTGATCTTACAAAGTATCTGCGCCTCCATCATTGTCAAAAACACATCACCGAGCCATATTGTTGCACATGGTGACATGTTCTGCCACTACGATGTCACTGTCACTGTTATGTATTTTAAATCAATTCCACATACCATCATCCTGCTGCAATAGATACCCAGAATCCCCCAAATGTGTATTTATCCATAGCAAAAAATAGTCCCCAGTAAATGCAAAAATACAACCAATTGAGCCATTTTTAAGAATAATAACTATGTGTTTGGGTCATGTGGAAATGGTTTACATCTTCAGTTAGAATAAATGTGTTTGGGGCTGTGTGGGGCAGATGGAATAGGAAAGACTAATGCATGGTCAGTTTGTTTGTTGTTTTAAAGTTCAGAACAACATTTTTTCGACAAACGTTCCCTGCTAACTTTTAAGTCCCTCATAACTTTCAGACACCAGGAGATCTTCATCAGTTTTATGTTGTGTCATTGAAAAGTGTGACTTAAATGTTTTTCTCCTTTGCCCCTCCCCCCCAGCTTTGGAGCGGAAGATGTCCATGCGACAGAGCAGAGATGAGTTGATTAAGAGAGGAGTGCTGAAAGAGATCTTTGAAAAAGGTGAGCTGATGTTATACAGTTACAGTCTGATTTCACAGAGATGGCAACCATCTCAGTCTTAAGAAGAAACGGTAAGGGTTGTAGACTTGGTGCACTAAACTGAAGGGTCTTCGGTTATTCATCTCCTCATTAATCAGTACTCTCTGAAGCGCACTCTTCAAGATTTGGCATGGGGCATTTAGAGATATAATCTTTCATTATAGAAATTTTGTCGGGTTTTATAAAGTCTTTGATGTTGATTTGATGTGCCTTGGACACCCCTTATCCACAGCTAGAGAGTATATTTGAGTCTGACAGCAGGGTGCTCCATGCCTCGGGACATCAAAAACAAAGTTGCTGAAGCTGAGAGAGTCCACTGACTCTTGCCAAGATGTGAACAGTGCAAATGAGGAATCATGAAGCCATTTTTCATATTTTATTGTTTTAGATATTGAGCTTTTTGGACAGTGTTCAAAATTAAGAACGCGCTCAAGTCTTGAGAATGGACCTAAATCAAGTACAAGCCACTTAAATTATTGTGCACACTAAGTTTAAGGCACTGTCCAGCTCTGTAAATTAGTCAGAAATGAAGATCTTCCTCCCCTATTTTTGCACAATAACTGTTCCACTCCCTAGAATGTATGTTAATGAGGCCAGGTGTGCTTATCCTCTGCCCAGTGACAGCCTAGTTTCCATAATCAAAAAAAGCTCATGTGCACAGCTTTTGATAGATCAGCAGCGGTTGTTCTTACTATAACTATGTCCATGAAGGCTGGATTATTTTATTAGCGCTGACATCGCTCTGATGTATAGATATACAACCACATCCATTCTGCTCTGGTGAGCTCAAAATAGAAATAGCTCTGTAGGGATGAAAATAGGAATATATTAAAAACAAAAGAAATCCAATATTGGCAAAATGTGCTTTCATCTGATTGGCTTCTGGATTGTAATCGGATTTAGATGATCGCAGTCTTTGACTGGCACTCTGTGTGTGTGGGTTTAATGTGGCGCACACCAGCCAAAACCCTAACACTGGTCTAGGCAGGTCACATCAATGGATGAATTGAAAGATTAGTCAGTCAGATCCTTCCTCAGGGAGATGCTTCATAATGAGGGTGTTGCAGGACCCTCTGTGTGAAATCTGGTTACGAGACTGACTTGAATATCTTGAGATTAAAGTAGAAAACATTAGCAAAAAATCTTTCGAAGGAATTTCTGAATATTAAAAAGTCCAACATTGCTCTCCAAATCATACAGGGGGAGGCAGTCTTGAGGTTCTCTGCTTTTAAAAGTCTGTTCAGTCAACATGACATTTGGGAACAGGGAAGAGCTCCTGACACAAATGCCTTGTTTGTCTCAATGTGTGAACAGCGTTGTGAGTTGCAATGTCAGCCTTTTTAAATGTGATCATGCAAAAACCATCAAGTGGCTCAGCTCTGCAAAAGAATTAAAAAGCAAACATTCTGTCAAACTGCTTGGCTGACACCGTTTCTTGGTCTGGTTTGTGCAGATAAAAGACTTTTGGGTGGTTGTGCAGTCTTAGCCTCCTGAATCCCCCCCCCCCCCGTCTATTGAAGTCAACACCCTGGAGTTCTTTTAAAACTTTAAAAATTTGTGTGAAGCATCTTTGTTGTGCAATCAAAAACCTTTTTGATTGTTTTGTTAAGCGACCGTTGAGTTCCGATCCTCGATGGACGGTGGAGTCTGCACTCAGGAGCCCTCTATTAAGTCGTCTATGGTCCTGCCAACCAAGAAATCTGTCACCTACCCAGGTGACCTTCAGGATACCCCTGCCAAGCCGCCACTGTACCACAAACAGCCTCCTGCTCTCCCTCCAAAGCCTTTCTCTAGGATCCCAAACCATAGCACAGGTCAGTTGTCTTAGTTTATGCTTGAGCACTTGTTCTTTTTTCTAGTTTTTTAAGCAATACACATTATTTGTTGAACCCTGCTTCATTGTTTTCACGACTTTACAAAACCCTCTCACAGTAAATAAATAGAGAGTACTTATTTTGATAAATGAGCCATGGCCGCTGTTGCTGTAAACCCTACCTGCGTTGCCACACATGTGCGCAGGATTATAGTAGCCTCATTAAATTCCCCTGTGGTTGGGTCAGCTGGGCTCGCTCTGTCACCATCAATCTGTCAGTCAGAGGAAAGTGGCATTACCCTGCCCTAATTCCCACCACTCCGCCCTGACGTCTGAGCCGTGTCTGATCGTCCATGAGCCCTGTTTATCTGTCTGCACATGCAAAATGTAGGGGATGCGATACAACACGAGTCAACCCAGGAAAAATGTTCAGTAGTCCCACTTTCTGTTCTGCTACACTTGATTTTCGTTTCTCTCTAGATTCTTGCCAGCCAATGAAGTTGCCCTGTATGCCCGGGGGAAAGCACTCTCCACCTCTGCCTCCCAAGAAAGTGATGATTTGTGTGCCTCCAGGGGGGCTGGACTCTACATCCCCTTCTCCTTCCCCAAATCCCCTCAGCACTCTCAGCCAAAAGTGTGCCCCATCTCAGGGCGTGTCCCTCCACCACGGTACCCTGCTGCCCTCTCAGCTCGCAGGTCTATCCAGTCTTCACCAGAGCCACGGTCACCCGCTCCAGCTTCAGTACGGCAGCTTGCATGCACCAAGCCGCATCATCGAGGAGCTCAATAAAACCCTGGCACTCTCCATGCAGAGGTTTGAAAGGTTAGTAGCCATCAGTGCCCAGGTCATTAAATCTGATTGTCCTCCAGTGACGGCAGGGAGGGATTATGGATCAGCCTCTAGTTTTCTTTCTGTCTGTACATCAGACATGAAAACATTCGGATTTGCAGAATGAAATGTGTCAGTGTTTCATGCAGGCATATAAAAAATTCACACCAGTCTTTCTACTGGCTATCATCTGACAGTGATTTGGCCTCAAGGGGCTGTAGATAACTTCTTCTGTGCACCGAAGAACTTGAGAAGCCACAGTTTTTAATTAGTCTTTATATTACCTGCATGTGAATGCACATAATTGACATTAAAAAAGTTATAAAAACAAAAAGCTTAAGTTGTTGTCAGATGAAAGGGTTGTGAAGTGGCATTACTATCAATTTGTTCTAAGTCTTTTGCTCTTCACACACATTTTACACACATGCAACCATAACTCGCTCAAACATGATTTGTCAGTGCTACTTAGACTACAGACTGCCTACAGTTGGAAACTAGGCCAATGTCAACATGTTTCCATTCTAAAAAAAAGGATTCATTTTAATTTGATGAGCCTTTGGTTATTATCATAAAATTAATGTTTTGTTAGTAAAAGCTGTTCCTAACATGGCACTAATCAGGATAATTATGGAAAAACACCATATAATTAGCTTAGAGCACCATGTTTATTGGCTTTTTATTTTTGTGGCCACTCTCAAACGTACCCTGGTGTTATTGAGGTCGCGTCCTGCCATGTAGCTCTGGTATACAGGTCTAAATCAGCACACTGCCTCACAGGGCTACATGGCCTAATTTTGAAGTAACTGTGTATATGTGTGGGCACAGGCTCATGGAGTAGGCGTCCCTCCAGCAGTTGGCCTGACATAACATGACCAGCTGCTCTTTTACAAGAGCTGCGTTTCTTCGCGTTTGGCGAAAAGGGTCGGGATAGATTGGACATTATGTAACCTCTTACATTCAGATCTCTCTCTCTTTTTTACCAAAGCCATTTGGGCAGGGATAAGGAAGTAATGGTCCTGACATTGCTCACAATTAGTCTGAAAGCTTGAAAATGGTTACATAACATGTCAGTGGCTCATGATAAGAAGCTCCAACTAGACTGTGATTAACCAATTTATCAAATATGTCACCGGTTAGGGCTTGCGTGTAAATGATGTTCTCCTGACAGTGAAGTTTATTTCCGTCACCTTCTTGTGAATTATACAACTCGTATAATCAGTTACTCCTTTCCTCTTGTAGTTCAGAGGATTGCACAGCATTGCGTAGGACTGCACAGAATTGTACTCTGCGTGTATTCTTTGTACTCCAGTTTCATTCAGCTGTAGTTATACATCTCCTCTCCCTCTACACTTGGATTAAAATCCCACTAAGCTATCGGTAGACGGTGTATCAGAAATCTGTTTTATTGACTTGACTCACTTCTTTTTTGTAGTTTAAGAAAGTTTATCAAGGCTAATGTTTCAGTAATATTATGATGATATGGAGTTGGGCTTGAAATCTGAGCTTTCTCATGTAAAATGGATTTTTGCATGTACTGTTGCTTTGGGAGGATGGGCATGCTCATCCTCTTATCAAGGCCGAATGGTATGTTCATAAGAATGGCCCATTACATCAATACCCACATTCTGTCCCTTTCTATCCACTAGCTCTGCGCTGCACGGTGTTGGTCAGTGTGTTCCCCTGGACAGGAGAGAAGTGCCGTCTGTGATCATTGACTACGAGGATGACAAGGAGAACATGCCCAACGAGTCTGACTATGAAGATCTGCCCAGCATGTATAAGGACGAGGACGATGACGTGGATGACGATGAGGATGAGGACGACGAAGATGATGACTCCATATTTACAAGTTAGTGGAAGCAGTTAGGGTGACCTCGAGGAGTCTTCGAATGTTTTAATTGCACAAATGAAGAGAAAGATGTTCCCAGAGTCAGTGGATTAATATTGCATAAATCTATGCTGTGTCTATATATGCTTCAGTTTTCATGTTTGTTGTCAAAGGTAAAGGCAAAGTGGAAAGAAAAAAACATAGTATGCCTTGGCAGGAGAAATACATTCTGTCTGTCTTGTTGGTGAGGATAGCTCATGTTTGCAGATATGATGACACATTTGCTTGACTAATCCTGATCGACAGTACTGTTAGCTTCACCCGAGGGCTCCTGGAACTCAGATGTAGTTTGACCTTCAAAGCAAGGCCAAAATTAGGTTCACAGAAGTGTATCCAGCATCATGCTGTCACCCATGGAAACACTCTTCACTGCCGACCTCTTTGCAAAACTGCTGAACTGTGCAAAGCTGTCCGTGTCTTTGCCGCTTTATCCATGTTTCCACTTGGGAGCGTGTCGGAGGTTTTAAAGGTTGTGATCAGCCATGCATGATGGAAACGTTTAATATGCTGCATCGTGACTTTGAAAGTGTGAGGGATACTTTATGCATTATAGTAAAACATTTCATGTATCATGCAAAGTACCTGGAGTTGCGCAAAACATCAAATAGCAGTAGAATCACCAGGGCGGAGATGATAAAGGTAGAGAATTCATTCCACATTTGGACTGTTTTTCAAACATTTTGCAACTATTTAAATCTCAGCATCAACATCATTAAATGAAGACAACATTCACGTCAAAAATGCCAAGCAAATGGCAACAATGTATACCTGTTAGTTTACTAATTTAAGCCACTGAGAAATGCAGTAAAGGGGAAAAAAGGCATTCTGGTAAATGAGGAACTAGATCTATATTTTTTTAATGCCTGCAGCTACTCTTATCTTTGACCATGGTGTTTGCGTTTAGGTTCCCTGGCTCAGAAGGTGCTGAGGAAAGACTCTCTGGCCATCAAGCTGAGTAACCGTCCATCTAAAAGAGAGCTGGAGGAGAAAAACATCCTGCCCATGCAGACGGATGAGGAGAGGCTTGAGTCTAGGCAGCAGATAGGCACCAAACTCACAAGGTGAGACACGTTGTACACATATCACATCAAATACATTTACACACATGCACAACTTATGGGCCAAATAGTTTGAGTAAAGCTAGTTGATGGTGCTGTAGCCAACTCGTCAACAACAGCTGCTGGAAAACGAATCCGACTCCTCTCAGGGATTCTCATTTTGTCCTACTCTGGGCTGACAATGGCCCGGTATCCTGGCTGATAGAACGGTGACTCAGTCCAAAGCCGATGCAAATTTGAGCCTTATTTCTATCGAAACACTTTTATATCCTTTTCTCTTTTTTTTTTCTTCTCAACATCCGATAAGGATAAACGCTTTATCTCGTTAAAATGAGGCTCTGAAAATGGAGCTGACCTAATTTCAACGATGCATCACCCCTCCCGTCTTTTCTCTTCTCTTGTCTTCTCTCTCTATCTCCCTCTCTCTCTCTCATTCTCTCTCTCTCCCTCCTGCCTGACTTCCTCCCTCGCTGACTGAATCACCACGGTGATGCATGTGCCAAACTATCTCCACCCGACTCCTCCACACAGCAGCACCAAGCAAGCCACTTCATACCAGTAGTTTGCACTCACACACACAAGCACACACATGCACACTCGTCACTGGTGCACTGCGTACAAATCACAGGAATTTGTATACATATGTTGAGATCATAAATGTGAGTTCTAGTAATTGAACAGATCAAACAACATAATGTTTTTCCCCAACGGATCTCAGGCCTCATTTGATTTCACTCATCTCTTTGAACATTGGTTGCCTGCCTGAATGAAGGGTATAATGATGTGATGCTAGGGGAAAAGACCGTCAAGCGTACGGGTACAAATGAAAGCCCAGATAGTGTAATAAGACTGGAGATGTGGGAAATATGGTTACAAAGAAGGGATGGAGTATTATCTAGAGACACTGGCACACAAGTCGCTGTTCCCCACTGTGATTGGAACACAGCGCGTGTTCCCAGAAGGCCTGCCTGCTTAGTTGTCATGTTCCCAAAAAGGTCTGTCACAGTGTCCTTTGCACAGTGTCATCTGATGCACTGTTCCTAATTTCATACTTTTCTGCCGATAGCTTTGTGTCCTGTAATGTTGTTGCTTGCAGCAGTCCAATCAGAATTGATTATGATAATACTCCTCTTAGACAGGCTGACCTTAACTTGACCTGATTCACTGGGGAAAACCCCGAAGACCCTTTATCTCAAGGGTGAAAGCTGAGAGTTTCAGCTTTTACCCTTCAGAAAGCTGATAAACACTGTTGTGTCTTTGGCTCACTGTTAATGATCCTTTCTTGCTGTAATGCGTTTTTATGTACTTGTAGTTTATGTCTTTTAAAGGCTTATTTGCTTTCTGCTGAGCAATAGATAAGATCGATCCTTATGTCCTTTAGCTAAATATAAAGCTACAACCACAAGAGGCATAGCTTAGCATAAAGGCTTGAAAACAATAAGTAAAAACTCCAGCACCGGTAAAGCTCACAAGTTAACAGTACATCTTGGTTTTGTTTTGTTTTTTTTTTAGAAATCCTTTCGTATTAGCTTCCTAGAATCTTGTTCTCATTCTAAGGTTATTGGGAAATCAGGCAAGACTCCAAGAGAAGCCTGTGAATTTTATTTATCTGATAACTTCTGGGGAAAAAAGTGACATGAAATGGTAGTAAAGTTCATCTGAAATGTTAATATGTATTTAACCAACAATAAACTTTTTGGGGCAGATGCACAGCCAACATTCACTCTTCTTTTTGTACTCTGACAGTGTAGAGCTGTGTAGAGCTGTGTGGGCCTGCGGTAGATAATTATGCGGGTTTGTCAGCATGACTGACATCTTTCACTTTACACCTGCTCATTTTATCTAACATTGATGAATGTACTGATTTTAATATTGCAGCTCTAAACTAAATATTCCTTATATTTGTCACTTCATAAAACCTTGTGAAACTAATGTGAAATTATTCACAAAGGAGCATGCATATGGATGTTTGTTTACTTGTTTGTATGTTTACTTAGAGTAGCTGCGTTTCTGCCTGGCAACACTGATTTAATGCCATACTGAGAGGTAGATAGCTCTAGTCTGAGATTCAGTGTCTTGACATTTCCCTCTCTTGGGGGACGAAATGACACAAGATGAGATAAGACAAGCCAGTCGGAGCACAGACGTAACCCTGCATACAGTAGCTCACAGGGCTGAGCAGCTCCACATGGCTGTCAGATCTAACAGGATGGAGACAATCATTGATCCAGTGCCTACAGTTAGGTCTACTACCGCAGGGTCCTGACACAGTGCTATAATAAGAGTCCCCAGCTGAAAGCACTTAGCGTGACCTTTCAGAGATTGCCCTTGGGTATCTTAGTCATTTCAGCCACGTACAAATTGAGGAAATTGGAGGTAATCTGTGTAAAATGTATCTCCTCAGATGTTGCAGTGTTACAGCATCTGTCATGTTCCATGTGGCTTTATCTGTGTAAATGTGCTTGAGGTTTATTTTAGCTGCCTTTAGTGCTGAAACCCTTCAGCTGGCGTGTGAATGTGTCACAGTCCCCTTTGCCTTATTCAGCATCGGATCAGAGCTGAGTCTTCAGGAATATGTGGCATTTACTGGCCGTCCTCTCTGCATTGCACCAATGTATTATTATGCAGTTGTTCAATTAGAAGAGAGCGATTGGTGATCATGGCCGACTGAATTTTGGGAAGTGCACTTGTCAAGCTGTCGTGAGGCAAGAGCTCAAATAAGATGCAAATCTTTCAACTGTTAAAAAAACAACATTGAACTCTGTTGCTAATTAATAAATTATACTCAAAGTTAAGGAATATTGAGTTAATGTATATTTAATTCAATTTGGGACTTACACTTTGCAGTTTGCTCTAAAGCCCAGGGTTGTCAGCTATACAAGTACTTATGCTGTGAGTCAAATGTCAATAAGATAGCCTTACTGGAAGTTGCCAATGTAGGGAGGTAAAAGCTAAACTGAGCAGCTTTGCACAGATTTTCTTTTCAACAATGACAGTTGATGATGACATATTACTTGTAAAAAACAATATTTCTTTATTTTTTCAACACAGTGTTGCCTTGCTGACCTAGTTTTTGTAAATATGTGCTTACTGCGGCTACATGTTTCTCACCAGGCGCTTGAGTCAGAGACCCACAGCAGAGGAGCTGGAACAGAGGAACATCCTCAAACGTGAGTGTCTATTTATTATTTATGTACATTATCTCTGAGCTACTGCAGTCAATCCACAAGTTAAACCATGACAAAACGTCCAAAAATGCCCTCTGTAAATTAAAACGCATTGTAGCGAAGCATGACTCCATATTTGTAGCAACTCTTTGTGCATGCAGGCTTCATGTGGTGCAGCCTAGTGACTTGAGAGGCGTAGTTATGTGAAAGCTAGTGGCACACATCTCTCCCTTTTTTCATTCCTCTGCGGTCTGCCTTTTCATCTGAGGCAGGCAGGCAGCATGGCTCCCCCAGGAGTCATGTCCAGGGAGACTGGGTTCTTAGCTCAAACACATGCAGTATCAGAGAGAAGCAGTTCTGGTGCCTGGGACTGTGCGGCTCTCACATCAAAGACTGATTTACCAGCAGTTCCTGCTCTCCTAGAGGCTCCTGCATGATTGGCAGAGCGCAGGAAGAAAACACAAAGTCGAAGGATTCATGAGTGACAAGTCATGTCCTCCCCGTCGCTCGCACACATACAGTAGCAAGGTTAAACAAACAGGCCTTTATTTTCAGGGGAGGCTACGTCTGGAATCCAAAACTGTGACTAGTACTATAGATACAGTAGGAGTACAAAACACAAATACAGGTTGACTGCCGAAGCTTTTGCAAAGCGGAGCTGCGTCCCAGTATGCTTCTTGTTTACTCTTGTCCCTCGTTTTAACTTGCTCCTCTGCGCCTTTGCGTCTCTGTAATTGACTTTGAATATATAGCAGAACACTGGATGGATTTTAGGGAGATGTAACAACTCCAAGTGTTGTGCCCTTTTTTTTTTTTTTTTTTTTTTTTTTTTTTTTTTTTGCTTGTAAAATTCCAAAATAGGTCAATCACTTGATCATAAACATGAACGAATAAGCCCTGGGACAACTTGAAAAGAACAAAGCAATCGTTCTCCCCTGATACCCATCCCTAACAGTATTAAACAGCCAACGAGGGGAAACTATTTTAAGCTTTAAGAAACTTATCCAGTTTGTGTGAATCTAATGAGCCATATTATGCAAATGGTGTGTTTGTTCCCATTTCAGTGATTTCCAAACATTTTGTATACACTGTTTGCATGCGCCTGTGTTCACTGTCTAACACTGTCCCTCCTGTTTTCTGCAGCTCGGAATGAGCAAGAGGAAATGGAGGAGAAAAGGGAGATAAAGCGAAGGCTAACACGAAAGGTGAGTCCAAAATAGCTCCAAAGGTGCAAACCCACACTTGATCTCGACACATTCGTAGGGGGTAAAATCTGGGCCAGGATAAACAAACCCTGTGACAGTGACTCATCTGTAGTGAGAAGTAAGAGTCTTGTCTGTTACAGGAATGTTATTGTAGTTCTCAGGTCGGCCCCAGGAGACACCGATGCCCTTGTTGCCCTTGGGCCTTCAGCATGTTGGCAGCCAAATCCTTCGACCCCATAGGGAGGTGTTGAGCATGTTCCCATCACTTTCAATTAGATTATAACACTTTCTGCTCACCTGCAGACTCGGTGCTCGAAGCAAAACATCTCACAAGTGTTAGAGGGGTTCACTGTACACATCGCACGCCTGTTTAGTTTACAATGTAGAAACTTCACAGCCTTCTCCTCACTGGTGCTGTATTTGTGTTTCTAAATAAACATTTGATATTTTTTTTCTGTATGTAACTATGTACTATGTTTACTGTGACCCCCCCCCCAAAAAAAAAATAGTTTGCTCATTCAGTGATGGTCAGACACTGTAATAGCATCAATAGCATCATGATAATTGTTTTAATTCAGTTCATCTGAGTATTTGATCAGCTGTAGACTGTGAATCTGGAGCAGTAAAACTGAATTGATGGCCTGTTCCTCGTAAGAAACTCTGGTCTCTCTTTTACCTTCTAACCTTCTAATATGGACTGAATATATGCAAATTCTGAAAAACGGCAAACAGTGGCGGCTATTGGGAATACTTTACTTTTTTTTTCTATTGTCCAACTCTTTTTTCTGCTTTTGTTGCAGCTGAGCCAGAGGCCCACTGTAGAGGAGCTGCGACAGGCCAAAATTCTCATCCGATTCAGTGACTACGTGGAGGTGTCAGATGCCCAGGACTACGACAGGCGGGCAGATAAGCCCTGGACCCGGCTCACAGCAGCTGACAAGGCCAGTATCACTTACACTAATCTTACAGTTAAATTCAGCTAATCTTTCAATAATCGTTTGATTCCTTCTTGCCTGCTCTCAAATTTCTTCGAGCCCCATCAAGCTCCCCTTCCCCCCCTTTGTGCCTCACATGATGCAACCCATAACACAGGAGAGTAATGGTAGCAGGATGTGTTCCTCCTCCCTTGTTACTGCAAGTTTCACTTCAGCTGTTTGGATCCCCCTTGTGAGTAAACACCCTGGAGCAGTCCTGCTGCTCACTGCCCGGCGGTCCAGGCTTCTGACTTTTAATGAGTTCTTGATTTTGTTGCGGTGCAGCAATGCTGCCTCCTTTGCTTTGATGCTGCGCAGCTCTGAGCTTGCCAGGTCACACCTGAGGACCACTCATGTGGAAATCACTGGGATTCAGCGTTTTGATTATGCAATAACTTCCCTTACATAAGAGAGTAATCGGACAAGCAGTGCCTCAGGACCCCTCAGCCGCAGCGCTTCTCTGCTGACGTTTTTCTCCTGCTTCTCCCATCCAGCACAGATTTGAATATTGTTTGCTTTCCTGTCGTGGAATCATCCTACATTCAAGGCTGGAGACATTCCCTTGGGTCATATTGAATAGCAAAAGAAATGACATCACCTGGCTGGGTTGTTGTCACACAACTTTTTAAAGCAGATGAAAGGTTATTAAAAGAGGCACAGCCCATTATCTTATTTCCCTGAATATGGACTCAACCCCATATCTAGCCTTTGTTTAGTCTGCAAGGAAGTCACATTGTCCCTTAAATTTGATCTTGAAAGACTGTCCACCCAGTTATTTCTATGTGATGAGATTGATTTAATGTCATTGTTGTGTGTTACGCTGACGCAAAAGACGCTTTGGAACTGCCAAGTGCCAACTGTGACACATCTGTGGAAATCTGATTTATGTTGCATTCCAAACCACCTTCGATTATGGTCTAGACTTTTTCTAAAAAGCATCTGGATTCAGTGTGAATATGCCAAAAAATGGATATGGACAGGCAGCCTGAGCAAGGCCTGTAGAGTCTCCCTACAGTCATCCTGCCCTTTAGCAAGGCGCTCAGCCCTCCACTGCTCAAGTGGTGCTCCTTGGAGGCCATGGTTCACTGGGCTTTGTCCCAATTGTGAGTGTGTATAACTACATGAATGGGAAACAGCTTGGTATGGTATGCCCCCGGGTCTCTAGCAGCTCGGGACTGTCGTACCTTTCTAATTCATTCTTCTTCCATTGAATGAAGCACACATCCTCTTTGTAGTCCTCAAACTATTTCTAAACCATGTGGCTTCTCCAGTATGAATGTTGGATTTATTTTTTTTTTATAATTCAGTGTGCTGGATGAAAGCTGTAGTGTTGTAATGTGTTCTGTGTGGCGATGGCACTATTGTCTCTCTGTTAATATAAATAAATACAGGCAGAGTGATAAGAAAGTTTGTTTATATTAGCTCACTAACGCAGTAGCATGGTGGCAAAGCACCAGGTGTCAGTTTTAGCACAGAGCAGACATTTTTTGATATTGAAGGGTTTATTGACAACAGCTCCGAAAATCAAGATGTTCCTGAGGCCACAGATAAAGAAAAAATGTATTTTTCTGCCATTTGTGAGGCAAATCATTAAATGGAGAACTGAAGCATAAGCATGCTAAAGCTACTTCAGACAACATGGGCAGTGAATGGGACAATAGCCAAGAAAGGTTGGACCTATGGGTGAACCTTGTAAAGTACAATTACCCCAGTGGTTCTCCAGGTCAAATTTCCAACTTGGTAAGATAGAATCTCATAACCTTCAAACTTTCCTGGAAAACTTTGGCTATTGTGGCTGGAGAAAAGGAAAGAGGTGGTGCTATGACCTCTAAAAGCTGATGGATACTCTCAAAGTTTTTTTCAGAAAGCAGTTTGTCTGGTTGAGGAATTCTCACAAAAACCCTCGAGATGCCACAACTGTCCATTCATGTTCAGCCGCAACCATGTTACTATAATGACAAATGACTGTGATAAGTGTGCTAAACAATTACGGTTTTATAGATGCCAGTCTATGAAAAGTTACTGTAGAGTAGGTAGCAATGTTTAATATTGAATACAAAGAGCTGAATGAATGAATTTCTTCAGTGTTCTGTAAGTGTTGGGTTGCTAAAGACCCGAGATATGTAGAACAGCCATGCTGTTGAAGGGGAAATCACACCAGTCTTACCTGTTCTGAAACAATCAGAAGTGCTTTATGCCCATTCTTTACTATGACTTGTTTTCCTTCTCTACATTGACCACTGCGTCTTATCTTGATCTGTGGAGCTTTAGAGTTCCAAAAATATTCCTTTATTTCAACATTCATGATGTGTGTGTGTGTGACTTAACATATGTAAATCCATGGTATCGACAATTTATTACAGTTAAAAACAAAAGATGACTGCCCAAGTAGACCAGCAACAGATTGTATATTATTGTTCATGCTTTTAGATGTCTTGAGGAGGAAATTGAGGGCTCTTGTGATGTGAGGGGAGAATTCAGCAGAATCATTCATGGCCTCAAGATAAGCCTAAATGATGCATGAAGCATGCTAAAAGGAGGCAGAGTCAGAGCTTAGAGGCTGCAGATTGTGTACTAAGCCTCTGCAGCTTTCTCTCAAATTTCCCTCTCGTTTGTCCTCTGCAGGCAGCTATACGGAAGGAACTCAATGATTTCAAGAGCAATGAGATGGAAGTGCACGAATCGAGTCGCCATTTAACCAGGTAATGTGCAGGATCCATTTAATTTACATGTGACTATGCATGCATGCCTCACTATCAGCTCATGTACAGAGGGAGCCATTGGTATGCTGGTGGTGTGGGCTGTACAGTGCAGTGAGCTGGAGCTGAGGTGATGAAATGTGCTGAAATGTTTGAAACAACGCTTTTTATTTTTGCGTTCGTCTTTTAGGTTTCACAGACCATAGTAGACCACCACTCACTGTCTCGAGCAGTGCCGGACCGGCGCTCTCCTCCACTGAGAACCTTAAGTGCTGGACAGCAAAATGGTGCCCGTTTCTACAATCAGGCCATGTCTTCTGAAATGCCTTTTCAAGACCCACAGACACAACTGAGTCGGTACTACGCTCCAAGATGCAGACACCCACTACACCATCCACTGTAGTAGCACATAAAGACTCCAGCTGATTCACATCGCCCCTTTATGGAATTTGCTCGACTGTCTCTAAAACCTCTCTGCTGAGCTCTCAGGCAGGCGCTCAGTTCTGTGGCGATTGGACAGCGGGAAAGTTTTTGTTTGCAGCTGATTGACAACTTTCAACATCTAGCTGAGGGCAGCCGTGCCTCAGTTCATCAATAACACCAGTGGACTTGTCTCAGTGGACATGTTTTTAATCCCTCGTCTTTATTATGCTGTCAATCCAGACTCTTCTGACTCTTACGGACAACTCAGTGCAAGGGTTGACTGCTCTGAGCTCGCTATAGCAGCACGAGATCCATCTTAACTCCACCTGCTGGGAAACGGCTTAAGAAGACACACAGGGCAGGGGAGGGAGGGGGTCCAACATTAGAATCATGTGCAATATTTTTTTCCTTCTGCTTCTCCTAGGCTATAGCACCCCCTACAGTCCCGTCTGCATCATTACTATGTAGTGCTGACTTCTTCTTCCCTCATATGTGCAATTCTCGCTGTACCGACAATGTTGACATCTAAATGCTAACTGTGAATTTGAGGGTTTGGGCAAATGCCTGCGCTCTCTCCAAATGTACATTTTGTTTATACTGAGGAAGGAAAGTTCCATTTAAAGATGCTTGACCAAGTTTCATTCATTTAGTTCATACAACTTATTGTAAAAAATTGCAGCTGGCAGATATACTCTGGGTCCAGTGTGTGCAACAATTATGTTTTATATACATATTTTTTGTTTGTTTTTGATAGAGGCACTTGGGTCATAAATGATTAATTTACATGTTTTTACATGTACACTGCGACGTTATCTCTGACATTTCTTTTTGTGTTTGCAGCAGTGTGTTTAATGAGTTTTGCTCATAATTGTATTATACACTTTACTTTTATACTCATAAGCTTTTAACCAAGCAATATCTGTTGTTTGTAGACGAAAAAGTGAAACTACAGGTGTCTGCCCCACTTTTTTTCTTTTTTTTTTTTTTTTTTTACTGTGCTTATACACTATGCCTCACTTCAGGGTTTTCATTTTCTTTTATACTTTGCTTTAGGAAGGCTTTATTCAGGAGGACATGTACTACGTCTTTCTCGACTGAGCCACCAAAAACATCTTTAACAGCTTACCAACACATTTGGGCGAGATTTGATCGTCAAATCTATAACTGAACACAATGACGCGTTCTCAGTATTAAAACATGAGTACGGATTTTAGTGAAGTCACTGAGTCAGGATTTTTAAATTTCTATCACTAAAATTCTTTGCACTGTTAAGAGTTTGGCTTTACAACGGTCACTGTTTTAATGTCAGGGCTCAAGTGTGTAAAATAGTGTTGGGTTTCTGATCTGTGAACAATTTTGTTTCTTCACTTTGACGGTCTTGTTACCTGATCACTGATCCTGCACCAGTATACCAATACTCATAAGCTTTATGTACACAGAATATTTTTATTATTTTTTACTGTATTACTTTTAAAGTTGCAATATGAAATTCTTGTTTGTCAGATGAAGAAAAGTATTAGAGGTGAAAGGCTGTTGGCCGCCTACTATGATGCATCTGCCTGCAAAGGAAAACGTATTCTCCCTTATTTTCAAAGTCTCAAACGGATACGACGGATAGATGACCCAATAAAACCTGGGAACAGAGAACATAGAAAATGGCTTTGCACTTTATGGTTTTTATGTGAAATAATAGGGGGTTTGTTAGAGTTTGGAGCAGCCTCTCCTCAGAATCAGTATACAGGTCACGTCACATCACAGAGCTCCTTTTTTAAAATCAAAATTTCCTTGGGTCATCCTGTCTGTCCTGAGACTTTGACATATGAGGAACTTTTTGTGTTAGAACCAGCTTCTGTATGATTCCAGCATCATGCCATTATTTAAAATTTTCCATCTATAGGTTCGGTACAATATAGAGCATAAATAGGAATGAATTTATACAAATACGCTCCAGTTCTCATTTCAGCTCTTAAGAAACAAACCTGAGCCGCTGGGCTGAGCATGAGGTTTTTTTCAATTTTGCTGGAATCAAGGAACATGAATTCAGCAATAATCTGTTTCCTTTTACATGTTGGTGGAGCAACTGAATGAATTTGAAAGTGTTCCTTTTTTTCATTTTTGAAATACAGAGCACCATGTAAAGGGTCCGTCATGCCAATTAAATTCCATTTCTGAATGCATTTGAATTGTTTGAATGATCATTTGAGATAAATGGTTTAGTGTCTTGCAACTTTGAGAGATATTTTTGCAGATAGCAACAGATTCCTGTGATTTAGACCACACTTACATTTATGAGAGACTCTTGCCAAGCTTGCCAAAAATCATAATTTTTCCAACATTTGCAATCACAATTCACATAATTCATAATCCATAGATTAATATTATCATCTAAAACCGGTATTAATCTTGTATTACCATATACATTTGTATTAAATTATGACACACATAAATAAGATGACACTGAAGTACTTTTTGCTCACTGCAATCAAAACCAAAACAAAAAAGACAGAGCTGAGAAAAAATGGAAACCTATCATCATAGACATAGACAAGTCTATGTGTCAAAGGGACCTTTCCCACAGTGGAGCTGTGAAGTAAAGATTGGATATAATTGTTTAAATGATTTCCTCTAGGTCTGCTACTAATTAAATGACATATTTACGCCATAATAAACTTACTAAACTACTAAAAGAACTTAATAAACTATTGAACTTGGGCACAAAAGCTCAGGCTGATATAGGTTTTAAAACTGGAATGTGATGTTTAAGTTATGTATAAGTTGGTGAACAATTGCCACCTGACAGTACAACAATCAACAGACTATTTTTTCCATATTTATTTATATTTAGTATTAGCAGGTTTTACAATATAACCTTGGATGTACTATGTGCATTTCTTGTGTTTCTCAACCAGAGGTCAAATGATGTCTGGTTTTAATGTGTTCATTAGCAATAGAGATATGAACAAACCAGTCAGCGTATGAGGGGAAAATAAATCTTTCCTTAGGTAAGTCTGTAAATCAGTTTGAAGGATGTTGTTTTTCTACTTGTTGTAGTAGAAAAACAGACTTTTGTTTACATCCAGATCACAGTATGATTTTATTAACATGAAAAAATAAACTATCCTGGAAAAAAATTCTTCAGTCCAATTTTTATTAACAAACTTAAAGTAAACTCAGGAACTTTAAGTAAATGTACTTATTTGGTTAAATAAAATGTTTTTACTGTTATATACATACATACATATGTATGTACATACATGCTGATTTTTTTTTACATTAATATTAGTATTATTTGCATAATGTTGCACTCTGCATCTATAGATGATTATGGCTGAACTAATAATAACTACTTTATATACTGCTGGGGTGGTTTAATCCCAGGCCAGTGTTTAAAAATCCTGTTTTCACCTTTGAGTTGATGCGTTTTTCCAACGAGTCCAATTTTTGTTAACAAGGAAGACACGTACGACATTTAGTTTTTAATTTTCACATAAAGCATGCTTTAGTTTATCACCTTCAAATTAATAGGTGAAAACCATTCACTGGAGAAGAAGGGTATGAACATGTCTAATCTTAAACATGTCCAATCACTTAAGCTTTCAGTCAAACGGAAATGAGAACTATGGGGCATAGTATATCGAATTTGGACATAAGTAAATGTACTTGGTTACATTTAAATAGCTGTACGAAAACCATCAAAACTGGATAAGACATGATTTAATGTTGACATATTTGGATTAATAAAGCACCGGGCTTCCTCCTGATCAGGGTCGCTGCGTTCTCAACAGGAGAAAAGTTTGGGTCAAGCTTTGCTGTTTGCTCCACTAGATGGCGAGAAATACAACAGAATAGGAGCCTGCACGCTGATCCGGGCTGTGTGGCCTTGTGAAATGGCGTCCTGATGAGATGGTGCTCAAATTGTTTGCCCAGTCACCACTAGTCTAAAATAAACAGACCCACAACGAAGCTCAACTTTGGACTTAAATGGAAATAAATGCGCACTGCGGACAATTGTTGTAGTGCGTGATGGATGAAAGTTTCCTGTCAGATTCAACAGTTGACAGCTGATATGTTTTGCGCACGCGCCTGTGTGCAGCAACTGAGGCACACTGAGTGATTTGGCGCGTGCACACAGCCAGTTGGAGATAACGCTACAGCCGATGAGCAGACGCGCACCAAACATTTTATACGAGCTATGTTTACGCCTCTCATCTGTTCACCGCCTCACTTGACTGAAACCGAGAAAGGCATCATGGGAAATGTATTCGCGACACCACGTCCATCCCGAAGGTGGCGACTGAGGGACGCTCGCCGGCACAATCCACTTCCCACAAACCACCGCGTTGTTGTTAGCGACCCCATCTTGTGTCCTCCTCATGAATATATATCAGTCGGTATTTGCGTAGGAGGTCGGCCGACGTTCATTTCATATTCCAGCACTGTATTTTGGTCTAAATGGGACGCACAGTCACGTCTCCGCCCTGATCTGTCCCCGCGCGCCCAGCCTCCTTCGACCGAATTGAATCGGTAAGATGTTTTTTTTGGAGCAGCGGAGGAGACTCCAACAGGGAAAGGACGGCGAGAAGTGAATGACTACCAGTGGAATAAGTCACCAACACCGCCCAGTCGGCGGACATTTACTACGGTGGGCACGTATTCGGGCTTTTAAATGTAGAGGTTGTAGGTGTAACCAAGTGCGCACCGTTATTTATTCAGAGTGGGGGACTTTTCATTGGCAGAGATGGAAAGTGTACAGGCTGTCGCTGAGGATGGCGCGTCGGATGGAGGCGCGACCAAGTTAATGAAGAAGCCCAGCGGACTGTCTGTCGCCCGGGGGACTCCAGTGGATGATGGCGGTGGACATTTGGCACCCACCCGCGTAGAGGCAAAGAACGGGAATAGCCTCTCTCGATCCGCCTCCACCGTGGGATCTAGTGCGTCAAACCGAGCCGTGGTGTCTAATGGCCGGGGCTCATCCAGCAACTCCAGCTCGCTCCTGTTGAGACGGAGGCGCTTGAAGAGGAACCTCTCCGCCGCAGCTGCAGCCACCGCCACCTCAGCTGTCACCGCCGCCTGCGGCGCCAAGATGAACTCGGCCCTGTCCTCTGCGTCTTTACACACTCGGAGTCTGGATAGGAAGACTCTGCTGAAGCACCGACAGAACATGCAGCTGCAGCCCGCGGATCGCGAGTGGGTGAGAGCAGATCTCCACCGGGGCTCCATACATGTCCACGATAGACTGACGCCCTCATATCCCAGACCGGTCCTTTGCACTATGGACACCACAGCCGGCGAGGTGGCGCTCCGTCTGAGTAAACTCTGCAGTAAGTCGACGTCCGTTATGCGCATTTTTTGTAAAGAAAACCCCAAGACTGACCAAAATGGCAACTGCAACATGAAGTATGAATATAACGATAACCCATGCAAGGTGAACGAAAACTCGAGTATGAAATGCAACCACCTGACTCCCCTGGAATCCTCAGAAATGAGGGGCCATCCGAGTGACAGGTTGAGACTGCTGCTCATGGAGAATGCAGATGAGAGGCAAAAGCAACAGGACGTTGATGGAAAACTTTTCACCCCAGAATCAGAGTCACAGGACAACATAGCCTGCTCACTGTCAGATTTAAATTCTAACTCTAACATGGATACCCCCAACGATGAAGACTCAGAGCACAGGAACGGCGTGGACAGCTATGGCTTAAATTCAGGCTCAGATGTGGAGAGCAGTGCATTTGATGACCTGAGCTCAGGGGCCCGGCTCAGCGAGCACAGGGACTCCCTCAGTGATGACATGGTCTTGGGCACAGAGGCATCCATCCTCAGCCCCTCGTTTGACAGCGCCACAGAGGGCCACGACATGTATGGCAGCTCCTCAGACGAACTGGAGCTTGACTGCCCGGCATCTAGTGCAAGCATGGACCCCATTGCCCAACATCACACCAATGGAATTGATGCTGTCTCTGCCAACTACAAGCAGTGCAACATGGAACATTTAAACAACATGGCGAACAATATGGGGCCAGAGAGCAGACTCAACCCACACAGTCTGGGCAGCTTGCCACCCAGCAGTAGTGCCGGCTCATTGTCAAGAGCCTGTTCTACAGGTAATTCACCTGACATCCAAGATCCGGACTGTGGCCAGACTGCTGAAAAATCAGGGCTGACAGCAGATCACAATGGAGATTCCTGTGATTCTAGCCCCACGCTGTATGTTCAGCTGCATGGTGAGGCTGTCAGGAGACTTAGTCCAGATGAGAGGCCTCTACAGATCCAGAACGACTTTCTCTTTAAGCTTGGATTTAAGGACCCGTGGAGGGTTCAAGAGGAAGGGCTTAACACAGAAATTGGCTCCCTGTTACGTTTCTATGCAGGTAAGTCAAGTGATGCATTCAGATAATGATCTCATTCCCTCATGATCAGGTTTTGGCTCATCCTGGGACTTATTCAGGCATTGTGCTTGTTGCATAGTTTGACTGCAGATAGGTGGTGTGATGTTCACAAACTTCACAACAAATGAGACAGGTGCATATTACGATATTGGACTAATAGAGCAAAGCAACTAATTATTTCCCTCTTTTGCTGAGGCAGGGAGGTAGAGCATGTTTGACAGTTTGAACACTGGCAAAGATCGTGGTGCAGATTTTTAGCAGCATGTGCTCAGAGTCAAATGTCTTAGATTCTTGCAGGACTGATGAAGAGCGGGCCCACATGTTCCTGATATTACTGTCACACATTGTGAATGCTGTCAGGCAAGGTGAGTGCAGCACAAGACCTCTGCTGATAACTGCGGCAGCAATTCGGAAGGTTATTATTCCAAGTCTAGCCTAAGCGTGCTTCCCAGCGATGGTTTACCATGTTTACGTTATAACTGTGTGGTGGCATGAGTGGGTCACACTGAGGTCACGGTCCAGAGGCTGCTGCTTTGCCAGATCTACCTTTGTCTCAGGGGATTCCTTCAAATTTCCAGGTCTGTTTTTTTCTTGTTTTGTTTCTGCCATCCTGGACTGTCTTTGTCAGAACGTAGCAGCACACTGTGCTCCCATGGACACGCATGACATCGCCACAAAGCCATCACCACAACTTATGGTGCTCAGACATGGGGCCCTTTCCGGCTTTTGCCCCATTATCATCCTAATGAAAAGGCTGAATGCCTTTGTGGTTGGATGGAGAGTAGGGGTGGGAGCGGTATGGCTCAGAGGACCATAAACTCTCTCTGTGGACCCAGTGAATTCTGGTCATTGAGATGCTGCACAGTGCCTGTTCCATTGGCACCCAGCGCGGCTACTGTCACACTAACTAACTGCCTGCCAAGCTGGGTTAACGTGCTCCTCCAAAGCTCAGGAAGCCCTTTTTTTCACCGTGCCACTGCCTCCACCACTGCTGCTATTGCTGTCGCTGTTAAGAAGGGTGAAAATTGTGGGGGTGGTGAAACCGAATGTCTGGTCAGGACAGTTGAGGATAAACTGTTTTTTGGGCCTAAAGTATTGGCGCTAACACTCTCTAGCTTCCTCTCCCGAGAGGCTGTTGAACTAGAGGTCACTCAATATGAAGCTGAAAATGGCCACATGTGCTCCCGTTCACAGTCACGTGTGCCTCATTCGTGACCTCTCGTGCTCTTGTATCGTGGCTAGCTTGAGGTAGAATGATTTCATTTAGATAGCATCATATGGCAGGCTGCATGAGTATGCACACTGGGGCTCATGTGGATGGATGTGCATTTAACAGGGAAAAAAACCCCATAAATGAATCCTACAGGAGCATGTGCAGTCAGCTGAGCTCAACCAGCAGCAGCAGCCATAGCCAGGCAAAAGCAGCCCTGATGCCCCTGCGAGGGCAACGCCTCCACATCCCATGTGAAACAGCTTAACCCTGGTCACCTGAGCAACCTCCCTCTCCGCCCCCCCCTGCGCTCACAGCCAATAACACCACTCAACGCCCAGGCTGCAGAGTGCACAAAAGGCCTAATTCTCATTCAGTCCCATTGAGAATCACACACAGATGCTTTCACTGTAAAGAGAAAAGCTGCGCTGATGCTCCTGTGGCACGTCTGGCCTCTTCTTCTGCTGTTTCCTTTCATGATGGAAGCATGTGAGGAATGTACTCTGGCTCGTCTAGAATGTCAGGCACGTCTGCTGAGGAGGAAGCGGTGGGTGGGTGGCTGGGGGTAATACTGGGGGGGATGCCATGCTGACACATGTTGAGCTGACTTTGAATGGTTGTCCTGCCCAGATAGTGGAGATAGGGCCAGTCTCAGCTGACTTTCTGGCTGAGTCGCAGGCGCAGCTGCCACAACTGTAGACCCGAGTCACACTGAGGGCCTTTTTGTCTGCGTGCACAGGCATGCAGAGTGGCCTTTGATACAGGAAGTCCAGTATCTCAACTCTCTTTTTATTATTCAGTTGCTCAATAAGAGCACTGTGCAGTTTTAAAGCGAGCAATAGCATGGGTATTAAGTAAATGAGCAGCCAGTGAACTGAAGTGTATCTTTAATAAGAGTGACAGATGAGGTACTCAGCACTCAGCATGATTAGGGAAGCAGGAGAATGATGGGAAGAGGCTGTTAAGTCGGAGAGTTGTCATGGTGCGTCTTGCCAGATCCTGTGGTCTAAGCAGAGTCCAGTTTGACTTTGAAGGGTGCAGGTCATGCTTTGAGTGCACAGACTCTGCAATGGCCAGATGAGAGAACTCACTTTGCCCCGCTAGACACACAAACACACACGCACACATACACATGTACAGAAGGCTGCCTAGATCAAAGGGCCGCTGTCCTCTTTGGCAGGCTGACGAGTGATCCTTTCAGAGCTGCCCACACAGGAGCCTCTTGTAATGCCGAGCCAGCTTTATTAGAGTTTTGAGTACAAGGGAAAAGAGTTTTGGGGGGAAAAAATACATACACAGACTCATCTAATCAATACATGCACATTGTGTTGCTGGGAGGCCCAAAATGTCTCAGCACTAAATAGAAAGTGCCCCTCCTCCAGAGAGTTGGGTTTAACAGATTTTTCTGGCTGCACACTTGAGGCATGGCCATGATTTAATTGCCCATTCAGGTAAAAGTATTGGGTTCAGGTCAGTGTCGCTCTGTTAAAAGGGCCTCCGCTCTGAGGACAGGAGATCCCCAGCTCAGCAAGTAATGAAGCTGCCCCCTGCTTGGATGGTTCTGGTCCCTTACCCAGAGATAGTAGTTTGTGTGTGAGTGTCTGTAGATGAGCAAGAAAAGGAAATGGCACACTGAACCCTAACACGCACTGGCACAGGGTTTCCCTAGAGGAGGAGGACCCAGAGTTCTTAACCAAACCAAAGCAGTGCACTAAATAATTTAGATTCATTAGGCTACTCGGCTTTGCAAACACTCTCATCCATGCACTTCAGCATACCCACTGCGTTTTAGTGAGCTTTCTACTCACCCTATTAAAGTCGGGATGTTTGCTTTTTTAAAAGCAGTTTCTTGTAAATCTAAAGTGGTGTTAAGATTTGGCCTGCTTTATGGGCAAAATTAACGACCACTGGCATATGCTGGCCTAGAAACTATCAAGGTATTAATTCCCCCAGGTTTATAGCTCACAGGCTCCTGTGAAATAAAGTCAGGCTCGATAACAGTTTCAACATGCTGCACCCAGTTTTCAGGAAATAATCCTGTGTTGTTTCCAGCGTCTGCCAGCAAGGTGAATGTGGCAGGAAGACTTGTTCATGTGGAACTAATAAAAGCAGAGATATCTAATTTAGTGTTGCAGATAATCACCATGTTTTACAAAACCAACATGTCAAATGTACCTGTTTTTATGGAATTGCACTTTTACTAAAAAACAAAAGAGGGTGGCTTGAAAGGCTCATGTGCACCTTCAGTTTCTCGTAGACTGTATTGTAGGTGCATAGGAAGAAACATGTATAGGCTTTGAAGACACAAAACTAAGGGACACGAAAACATTCGAGACCGGTGAAACCAAGATCTCCGCAGCTGAGGTAAAAATAAATAAATAAAAGTTTTCACGTTTTGATCATAATTAGAAATGGGAATTATTTCCTCACTTTCTCAAAATAACATTGAATAGTACTCCTTTTCTATTGCATGTTTTTAATCTAAAGTTTTACCTGCAATAAATTCTCAAAGCAAATTTTGAAGTTCAGCACATTCCGAATGATATCGAAGTGCTTATTTACAAAATTCAAATAACAACATACTGTTTTTATTGCTTTGGGGCTGAACTCCAGCTCGTGTTGTTAGCCGGTCATCAAGTCACCACTGTGTGCAGTGTTAGCCTTTACAACTAGGCTAACACTGCACACATTCTGCAGTTTTGTCATCACCAGTTTTTATTCTGCAGCATCTTTAGATGAGAGACTGTCAAAATACCTTATAAATGTGTTTTTAATTGTACTTTTTCTCTTCCCACTTAACTTCTTAGTGTTTTTCTGTAGAGAGTCGCTTGTTTTTTCTTGATTTTTGGACAGATTCAGCTGACATGCTTAACAGACAGCCCAGTGAAATTAAGAATGAAACAAACACCAAATTATTATTGCAAATTGACATCACAGGAATGTAAAATTAAAACATACATACTGTATATTTTTATATCTTTGGCTTTTTTGTTACCATTTCACTCAAAAGTTTTAATCAGTATTGGAAGTAATAAAATATAAGCACTTAACTTGGAACCAGAAGATGAAAGTGATGAAAGCAGCTTTACTTCTACTGATATGATGTCTGTATTCCATGTAGATGCAAGATGTTAACATTTCAAGAAGACAGTGATAGTTCAATTACTCTAAAAGCTTAGAGGAATCTCAATCCAGGACCGTGTCTTTCCACTCTGACCTCAGGCCCTCTCCGAGGAGGCAGCGGCTGGTGACGTGATGACTTAAAGGACTCTGCAGGGTTTAAAGGCTTAATGAAGCTCCTAGCTTTCTCCAGCGGACTGTGGCAGCTATTAAGCAGAGAACCGTTCACTCTGCCTCGTCTGTGCCACGTCGCTCTCTCGTATAGTCAGCACGCCAGATTGCTCCCACACTCACACTTGCATCTCTATGAAAACATTTTCAAAGGCAGAAGGAGAACAGTCTGCGCAGATTTGGTCATTGGGTTTTTTTTGTTGTTGTTTGTGTTTTGTTTTGTTTGTTTTTTTTAAATCAACGGCCACTGGTTATCCTGACAACAATATGAGAAATCCCTGGTAGTGGTTTAGTTTGAATGAATTTTGCTATTCAAATGATGCTTTACCGGTCAAGAGGGATTTATGAATCGCACCATTCAAGTGTCAGCTTCACTTAAATGTATAAAACGCAGCTTTGATCACCAAAATGACATCATCTCCATGTAAGCAAAACACTCCTGGGAGGACTTCAGAAATGAGGCACTAGGCTGTCTCATCCTTTCTCACATCCATGTCCTGGCCTGACAGCTAATGGTCTTTCTAAATGGCCTATTGCTGAGTCATTATGTAATTGTGTAATCAGATTTCACACGTTCCAGAGCTCAAATCCAATATGCATGTGTTGGTGCGGGCTGAGGTTTTTGCGTTTAGTAGCGTTATGCGTGCAAACAAGATGCAAAAAAGAGCGAGCAATCAAAGAATAGATTTATGTATTTCATGTCTCTTCACGTGCAAGCCACACGTGTAGAAGTGGTCTTAAATGAAGTGTTGGCCGCAGAGCGTCAGTGCAGAGCTGGATGTTGGTATCTCCGATGGTTCGCACGTGTGTGTGTGTATGTCTGCTGAGGCAGACATGGAGAGGATGGTGGTGTCAGCTTGTAGCACTTAAAGCCAGGAGAACTGTTTTCTGTCTAATATAGATTGCCTTCTTGGCTGACATCCTCCCACCCTCCTCTCCTCCTCCTCTCACGCCGAATCTTCCTCCCTCTCTCAATTTCTCTCATGATCGATCCCCCTCCCTCTCCTCTCGCTATCTCTCCTCGCATCTCCTCCTCCCTCACACCATCTGACAGTTTCCATTTATCTTCCCATATCTCTTTATCTCTCCCCAGCTTATTGCTTTTCACACTGAGAATTACTGGTCATCCTAATAATTGTCTTTTAAAAAATTTTAACAAAAGGCGCAGGTAAGTGCAACAGGTTTTAAAAAACACTTTGTCTTGCTGTCTTCTCTGTGAGTGAGTGTGCAGTTGTTTAGTCTGTGCCCCTGTGGAAATAAGTGAAAAAGAAACAGAGGGGTATGCTATTGAAATTCCCATTGCTTTGTGGTAAGCAGCTGAATCTAGGCTGAACAATGTCATGCTGATATGTCACTCCTGTCTGCCTGTCGGCATACTCCGAGATAGGAAACTGGGGAGGGGGGCAGGGAAGAGCAGAGGCTTTTCCTGCCCTATGGGAGCAGCCTGGCCTGCTCGGCTGTCTGTCTGTCAAACTGGATGCAGGATGCTCCCCAGAAATCTCAAAGGGCTGTGGAGTGAGTGGTGTACTCCACAAGCAAAGGCAATGAAAAGGTTCTCCCTTCAGCGGGGTCATGGAGTGAGGCTGACTGTCCCCAAGTGGGGCACCAGTCCTGGCCCCGACTGCATGCATGAGCGTTGGGGATTAGAGGTAGGCCAGCAGGGGCTCACTCTCCGCAGCTTTGATCAGCAGCAGCATGGCCTAATACCAGGCAACATCTGCAACGCTCAGCATTAAAGAGGCCCAAAAATTCCGATTAGGGAACACACGGCCTGTTTGCCTGCTAGTGTACAGGACAGAACTGTGTCAGTTCCTGGATGGGAGGTTTTTAAATACCACCGCTCCAATGGTGCTCACACTGATTTCTTTTACAAAGCCAGAGTCTCTAGAGAGCTTATTTTGCATTAAGTTTAAAATTTCAATTTCTTAACTATTCATTTTCTTTAACATGCATTTTGTAAAGATAAAAGGATAGAATTAGTCAGGTTTTGTGGCAGCTTCCAGCACTGCAGAAACAGGCTTAGTAGGTGGAGTATTCGGCCGGTCATATTGCATGAATGGTATTCAGAGCGTTACCAAACTGTCCCTGAATCTTTGTTTTTGTCATCTGGACGTAGCTAGATAAGTTGTGTTTGGGTGGGGTTGAGCTTGTTTCTGTGGACTCTGCTCGGACAGAAAAAAAGGGGACAGAGTTGTTGATATGAAGTGACCTAGTTTAAAGTTCATCTCTTTTAAATAATGCTGAAGCACAAGAACGTTACTTCCTCATTGGCGTGAGGCCTTGAAAGCAAATGTAAGGACACTGCCACAGTTTCACAGATGAACTGCGGTGACTTTACACAGCCCTGCACTGCAGAGCGAGGTTGTGCATAGGTACCATACCTTGATCCTGGAGGTATATCAACAGCACATCATGCTTTTGCATCATCCTTATCTGAACAGCTAGTGCAGACTCGGTGGAACTGTGATGGGGCTGTATTGGCCATATTTTAAGAGGTACTCAGATCATTTACTGAAGTAATGGTACAAATATCACAATATTGTCTCGTTTTGGAGTTCCACCCTGTGATTTTGAGTCACTCTCGTTGCTTTAATAGGGTTGTCAGCCGCAGCAGGCATTCCGCATGCCACCTGCCCTGCACCAAACGGTAGACCGACCAAATTATCCAGTAGCTGGTAAACATAGTGAAGCATTTATCAGCCAAAGGGCCAGATAGAGCCTCTGGAGTCAGCGGAGAGCAAATCAGAGCTAGAATGGGAGTGACTGTTGGACTTGGATTCATCAGGTATCCAGAAACATGACTCCTAATCAGTGCTGATGTTGCTCTCTGTCTGCTGGATGTGTGAATATAAAACTGTTAACAAGTCAGACACGTCAATCTAAAAGATTAACGTTAGTATTACGTTACCATCTTGTCATGATGAAGAATCAAACGTAACTTTGAGGAGGTCATTTTATTACCTTTATGTTAATGTGTAAGCAGCTTTTATTGTTGGAAACTTGATTAGTTTGATCTATACCCATGCGTCATATTTTGTTATCCCATGTTTTATATGCATTAAATACATCATATGTATTTAATGCTTTAACTGTAAACTATACCGAGGTATATAGTGCAGCAGCTACTTTACCGGATTGCAGTGTATTTTGAGTAGTACTTTTAATATTCTTCAGAAATTAAATATATGGCTGAAAAACCCTAAACGATATATTATAAGTTACATAAAAAAAAGATTTATTTCAGATGTATTATGTTGGTTTGCATTGAATGGTGCATTAAATAATGTGTTACCTACTAAATTGGTTGAAAATTGTGAAACTAAAAGTCCAGTTTTCAGTCCAGAGGGACCTGTAGGGGAGACATCACTGCACGTGCATGTGTCAGCCTCACTCATTAACATGGCAATTTGCTTGTCCCTTGCTGTTAGCGGCACAGTTTGATGATCGGGCAGAAAACAAGCAGCGCTGTCACCTGCTGCACCTGGAAGTTGCGTCTCCCTCTCTCTTGTCTTGTCCTTTACCTGTACGTTTGATTCTGTTTGTTCTTGCACATGCTCACTCTTTGCTGGTCAGTCTTTCTAATGTCTGTAGTTCCTGTTTCATCTGTGTCGTCTTTCTGATGAATACAGTTGTTTCAGATTCCAACCTAGTTCTTTCTAGCTCCCGGTCCCTCTGGTTAAAGACTTCCCCTCTTTAGTTCTTCTTTTCCTCACTATCCCTCTCACTCACACACTGCCCCCACCGCCCAGCAACCCCTCCACTGCGCCACCCTCTCCCTGTGCCACTGTGTTCACATGGCCCCTGCATGTGACATGAAGCTGAGCCAAAACACCCCGGATGCCCGCTTCAGCCCTCCACTGTTCCAGACCTTGTTAAATTTTAAACAAAACAAAAGAAAAGGAACGGAGGGAGGTGGGGTAGAAGGAGAAGAAAGAGACAAGTGAGCACGTGGGGCCAGGGGAATGTGCAACAACATCACAATCTCATTCATTCACTCGTTCCTTCCCTATCCCTGTGCATCATCGGGAGAGAGCAGCCCTTTAATTCTCTCTCTCTCTATCGCTCTCTCTATCTCCCCCTTCACTGCTCTTGTGTGAAAGCCCTCCTCTCCCTCCTTTCTCTCCGCTCTTGAACTGGACTGATTGTAGCTTTAACCACAGATCTGGGGTCTGATTACTTTGTGGCCTGTCCTTCTGCAGGATTAAAGAACAACTGACTTTGTAGCCGCTGTCTTCGTGGGCAACTTCCCTCTCAATTACCCAAAAGCAACTGCTGCACATCAGATGCATTTCAATACTTTATGGAATAGGCCAATAGCTGGACTAGAAATAACAACACTTGCTGTTTACCTTTTATTATTGCTTGTGCTCTTCCCTTCTCTTTATTACTCTCCTGCCTTTTCACTATCAAAGGAATGCCACAACATGGCAGCTTTTAATAATAAAGTCTCCCAGACCAGCTTGGATGCCTGCAACATCCCAGTGGCTCGCTGCCAGCTTTAGCTAAGCTACCGGAGTCCTTCATAGCTTTTGATAATGAACAGCATTAGAGGTTAAGTACAAACAATAACAGCAGTGTGCTTATCTGTGTGTCAGTGGTCTACCCTCAGGGAAAACCTTGGAAACTGAAAGTGGTCCGACTTCCTTTCATTGTGGATTAGTGACTAATAAGTCCAGTCGGCGCTGCAAATTATGTCATTGTCACCAAGTCACTGCTCGCATAAAGACAGTCTCCTGGCATCATGCATAATGCATCATGATGGATGAGACACTGGAATCAGCTGGGCCAGAGTTATTGGCGAACTGCTACCAACAGCATGGATTGTTACAGAGCTGCTGTTTTGAGTTATTTACAGCAATTAAGTCACTTTCAATCAAGTGAACTGCTCAAACCTCGTGCGTATTAGAGTGCTAAAAGGTGTGCCAGCTTTGGTGTATTTGTGATATCCAGTGACACAGATACTTCACTTTCATATACTTGTTTGTGAGCAAAACAAGTTCAGACAGGAGCCTCAAGCAGGCTGCAGTTTGCAGTCCGTGCAGCAGAATATTCATCCCACCAAACACACACGCACGTACATGCACCCGCACTCCTCATGACATTACAGTACAGTACACAGCTCTGGTATTCATCCTGTCTCCTGCTCACTCCACTGCTATTCTAGTACTGCATCCATGAAAATGTTGCCGCCACCTACGTAAATCTGCTTTCCTCCACTCAGGAATCTGTCTACTCGTTGATTGGTAGCACATGCTCAGTGCATGCACAGTACATAAAATCACATCTGTTCACTGGGGAAAACAAAAGTTGCCATGTCATCTCTACAAAACACAGACTCTGTAACACATTGTGGTTTAACTGCATGGCAGGCTATGTCTTAGCATGCTTATAATACCAGTGTTAGAAATTAAGGTATGTTAAAGAGCCGTAGAGTATAATGCACACCCAACACAGTTTATGAATTAGGTAAGTAAGCTGTTTATGCTCTTCCAAATATCAGCAAATGTCATACCATCACGGCTCACCCAGTGCTGCGCCGCAAACAGTCCACCTGATTATCTGTTACAGTGTTGACCTTCTGCGACCTTTTAGATTTTCCTCTTCTAATGGACACTCATGCTAGCCTTCAGGCTGCGATGGTGGAGCCCAAATCTCCATTAACACCTCAGTTTTTGAGTGTCAAATATAATGTAATATAATATACGATTCAGCTCTTCTGTGATTGCAGTGGCATGCTGAAATTAAGCAACATTAGTATTTATGAAAGGCTTTAAATACAGAAGATGATTCAGTTCACAATTTTACTTTCTGATTAGTAAAACTTTAACAGCACGCTTGATTCTAGTGGCATCAAAATAAATGTCTGAGCAATTAAAATTCAGCAGCTTTTCTCTACTGTACATGTTGTTTGTCCCCAGTGTGATAGCATGTGCTTGTTTGTTGCTGTGGGATTTTGGTAATTTTTGTTGTACAGCATTTTGTCTGATGGTCTTAAGGCAGCACACATAACGACAGTTTGGGCCGTTGCAGACGTAAAACAACCACCCTATAACAAATGTTTTGATGTTATTGTTCGCGGAGGATGACCATCTCACAATGTGACTGCTCCTTTGACCTGTATCTGCTAAGCAACCAATAGCATTGCAGCACAAATTAACATGGTGATTTATGCGGTGCTGGTGGCAAACTAAAACTCGATGGAAGTAAAACATGCAAAACTAAATGTTTGGGATTCCAACATTTCATAACATCATTTTCACACTGATTCTTCATCGTTTACCACCACCGCAGTGCAGATACGTGACGCAGGCAGATTACATTTTACTCTTTTATATTATATTGTATAGTAATGTAGGAGTCAGAGGGTGTTATCATACAGTATACGCACGTCAGACTTCATTGTTTAAGTTCATTTCGTCAGTGTTGTGCAATGAGACTTGCAATAAACTTATAAGACAGCTGAAATCTCACAGTCTGAGAGAGCCATAAAAGAGAATTTACAGTGCTTTTACTGAGGAGGCGACATCCAGAAAGCACTCCTGGTTAAAGGCAATATTGACCACGACTATGATCTTGTTAAAAAGGGTCATGAGAACGAACAAGAGAACAGGAGTGAGGGACTGAGAGAGGCAAGTTCTGAATTTCAAATGTCCCCGCTCCGTTTCTATCAGCGACGGGCATTATTAATGCAGTGGTACAAATGAACAGGGGAACCCAGGGCGACAAACAGGCGGGAGTCCCTGCAAGCTAATTAATCACTGACATGCACATAAACACCATCGTGCACGCGTGTCAGCTCACGTTCGTGCGTGCCAATGGATGCGCGCTCCACCACATTCGGCTCTAACCTTTTTTTGCGTGACATCAAACCTTCACCGGCTCGCCAATTAGCGTTCTCATCTCGCCTCTTTAGCCTTGGTATCAGAGGGAGGTGTTGTCAGCCTGCTCCTTTATTGCTTCTCTCTCCTCATCCCCGGCTCTCACATTTCACCCTCCCCTGATGCACTTCCCGGGGGGGGTTGAATGCTAGGTGGGTAAGCCTAAACCTCTGCGTTTGGGAGAGGGTTATTGTACTGGTGCTTAAGACGACAATACCTCACTCCCGTCTTCTTTCTCACTCTCTTTAAGCCCCCCCATATAGTGTGAGGCGCTGCACTTTTATCAGCGCTGTATAGGGTGCTGCAGAGACAGGCTGCGGCTGTATACAGGCCATTAGCAAGTGCTGAGTGACAGAATGCGGAGGCTGAAGTGACAGAGTGACGCCGCTGATGAGCAACCGGTGTCCTGAATTATGAGATAATATGTGTGTTTGAGAAACTTCTCTCAGATATGTGCGGCATTATAATTATCCTTTTCTGATCTCACCAGTCTGATCACCTTGTGCATCACATCTTTACTGTTCTATGACACATTGCTGAATCAAACTGAACAGCTCTTTCATTTGAATAACAGTTGTATTGTCTTTATTGTAAATCTTATTTCGTGTTCAATTTTTAAGGCAGATTCTCGAGTAATTTCACAGAAGTTTAATGCTGTCATGTTGGATCATGGGTATTGTGGCATGCAGCAGTTTGAAGGTATTGGCTGGAGGAACTGAAAGTGAGGATGTCTCTGTTGAAGTACAATGGAAAAAAGCCGCAGTATCCTTTTAGTAAGTAACTTAAACATTAAGCAGAAATGTTCTCTTTTCATTTTCTGTTGATTCACAAATCGACTTATTTTTCAACCCTAAACTGGAGCCGAAATGATCCATGAAAGCAAGAATGATGCTCGATATAATGCACCTCATAGCTGGGAAGCATTTTCCAGTTCATACCTCGTTTAAAAGCTCCTCTGGGCAGACAATCTACCACAGTGTTGTCATACATTGTTTGCGGGCTTCTTGGATTTGCCTTAATTGCGTCTTCACTACACGCTACAGCCCGCCTGTGTGTCTTTGTGCATGCACTGCCTGTGATCAAGCCCGATTATGTGTCCTCATGTGTTAGTGAGAGAGCTGTGGGACTGACGGCGAGTGCTGCATCATTCATGAGTGTGTGCCACCCTGTGCCTGGACTGCAGTGACCCGTAGCTGTCAACAGCGTATCCTTGAGCGTGATGGCACAGGCTGTGCTGAGGACACACTGCAGGGACCGCTGGCATGTGGAGGGCTGTGGGTGGAGCCAGGGGATGGGTGTGCCAGTCTGGGCTTGTAGAGGAAGCTCTGAACACAGAGGAAGTCTTAGTGGGACCCTGGTATTAATATATTACATTATCAGTCTCTTTTTGCAAGTTCTCTTTTCACTTCTCTTCCGATTTAGGCAGGTCAGAGAGAATTACCAGCTATATAGCAGAAACCCCCAAGCCTCTGTGTGCTTCCTAAGGACACTTAAGCAGGATGGACCCTGTGCTGGCACATTTCAACAGAGGGCTGTGGCTCTGTGTGAAGAAAGAGAGGTCAGGTCATGAGTAAGCAGGGCTTGAAATGGTGATTCCCTGCCAAGGCCGACACATAAAACCACTCAGACTTTAATCCTGAACAGAAGAAAGTCGGGAGACCAGTTAGTGAGGATGAAAGCTAGAGATACTGAAACATGACGTTACATACTCTCAGGAAAAGTTAAAGGAGGACGATGAGTAGGAAAACAACAAATTTCAGTTCAGCTGAGACCTTCCTTGCCCTCTGAGACATTAAAATATACACACAGAATTGAAACATTTCCGGTCATAACCTGTATGTGTGTGAGCAAGAAAGACAGAGACACCATTACATAACTACATAACCCTGGGTCTCGTGCCAGTTTACTATCACACAACAGTAACTCACTTCACACGTGTGCAGGCTTGCTTTATTTTGTGTGCGAAAGTGCAGCCTCGCGTTTGTTTCTCACGCATTCATGACCTGCTGGTAATTCATTATTTCCCAACATGGAATCGCCATCCTCTTCCACACTGATGAACACTCATGCATTTTAACTCAATCTGCATGAAACAGCATTACGTAAACACTTAAATACATACGACCTTTTTGCCTGAAAATATTGGGCTGTAAATTAGTGACATTAGTGACATCAGGATGTTTTCTGAGTTAACCTTAATGAACGGGAGGAAGCAATGAGCACTTTAAGTGACTTAACTTGATCTAATTTTATTCGATTAAATGATATAAACTGTGGTCAGAAAGCACGTTTGTTTCCACGCCCTCATTAAATAAACCTTTTTCTCCTGAAGAAATGCTTTAGCTTTTCTTTAAAAGAATGTGCTGCTACAGTAAAAGTATATTTTAGCATATTACAATTTCTGTCTTTCAGGTATGTTTCGATATTATGATATGAAGTCTGTCTGACAAAGCAAGCTACGCAAGCAGTCTGACGAGGATGCAGTTTTCCTAGTCGTAATCCTTTCAGTTCATTTTTAAAGTTTCAGTTCTGTTAAATTTGTCGACACTGTGGCTACTGGTGGTAATGCTTAGAAAACACAACTATACGAAGTCCCAGGACTCTGTTTGAACAGACATGTTTATCATTTTTACCCTTCAAAATACCCAGAACCAGCTGCTCTCATATTACATTATTACATGACATATTTACATTTGTACAAATTATATGCACCATACAACCACTTGTCTTCTGAATTTTGACTTGGCATGACTTGTTGAGTCATGTCCTGTGAAATCCTTTTGAATGCGCACGCCATTTGAATCCAGCACGGGAGTGGCGCACTCTACCAATGGCAATGCAATATGCTATATATTGAAGTAACTAACAGTGGTAAATATATGGAATAGTAGAATATATTCAAGACATAGATATTATCAAAGACTGAATTAGATGTGATGGTAACCTCAGTGGTCACAAAAGTTGAACAAACTCACTGGTTAGCCAAATTTGTTTGTCAGAGAAACAAAGGCAAACAGGAAAATAAAGACTGAAATTGTCCATTGGATGTGTAACTTAATTCATGGATTGCGCTCTTGTTTTGATCTTTAACCTGTTGTACTTGCTGTAATTGTGCACTCACATAGATTACATATATTATCATAATTGATGAAAATGATGTCCAAAACGTCATGACTCAAGCTGTAATTATCCTTTAATATCCATCCATGCATTCATTTTGTCAGCACAAGAAGATGTAGTGTCTGGGCAGGAGTGCTTTGTGGCGGGCTTATACAGTTTACAGCTGACTGGGATTAGCTCACCTCTCCTTACGGCTCTTTTCTCTCGTGAGTCTCTCTCCCTGAGGTGACAGGATATGCCTGTAGCCAGTTTCTTTTCTGTCAGTTTATCCTTGCGTTTATCTGTCCATACAGGATTTTTTTTCCTTTCTCCATCTTTGCAATCTCTCTTTGGCCTCGTTTTGGTTTCTCTTTCCTTTGCGTCCTATACATTTCTTTCTTTCTGTCCACCATCCCCCCTCTTCCACCACAATCCTCTCTACACCAGCATAGCTCCCAGTATTCACGCTTGCGCTGCTACATGCATCTATGGATGCTCATTACCTTTTTCTGTATTTTTATTCACGCATTTTATTTACACGCTCACCCACAAACATACTAAATAATTCATTTGGTAGCAAGGCATACTTTCACAGTCCTCACAATCATACTCGGATTCATACCCAAGCATTCAGTTAATTACCAGTACACGCACACCTAGTGTATGCATGAGCAAACACACAGACACTTTTGTCCACTACAGTAACAACATTTGCATTCACTCACACACAGACAAGGGGGTGAAAACAATCCCCAGTGCTCTTGTGTGTGTGTGTGTGCCCTGAGCTAGCTGATCAGTGGGCTCGTGTTTTCCAATGTAAGGTTTCGTAACACACTCTCATTACATAACAGCAGCAGGAGTGGAGCTGAGAAGAGGGGGAGAGGAGAGAGGGAGCACACATCTATGTACGTCAGCATCCGAACCTTCCACTGACTGAGGGAATCACTGGGGAAGAACTTCTTTTTTTCACACACTGATGCCCACACCTGCGATTCGAAGCATCCACAACACAATTATCCACTCTGTCCGCTTCATCTGGGTCTATTTTTAGAGTGATGAAGCATGTTCACAGTGCAGCGGGTGGTATGAAGGACGGTGCAGCTGATGGGGAATGCTGTTATTTCTTTCACTTAAGGGCACAAAAGTCATTCGTTTAAAAATTCATAGCTGCACAGTGTGATTTATTAAGCTGTTATGGGGCCTCTCTCATTGTAGATCCTCATTCCAGCTGTCAGGCGCATTGAGTTATGATTGCATATTTACACATTGTTTGCATTTGTTTCTGCTTCTGCCCACAAGTGCAGATTTGCATCAGGTTAACGCGAGCTGATTGGTGAAGATACGAAGTGGAGTCGGTGTCCTCTGCTGTGCACAAACAAAATGTTAGAAATTAAAAATGCATAAGAGCAACTGAGTGTGCAATTGGGTCAAGTAAAAAAAAAAAAAAGAAAAGGAAAAAAAAAGGAAAGATAATTCAGCATTACAGAGCACACTACAAATCCTCCCTTAGGTCATCCGCCTGCCATAATGTATCCCTACACTGCCCCCACAGGTAGTGGATGGTAATGTGTTGACCCGATAACCGGAGTTGCCATTAATAGCAAAGGGCTGTTTAGTTCCCTCTCCCCAGGGGCAAAGGGTAATAATGGTTTGATGGGGAAGATATTGCAGGCTGTGACCTCATTTGGATTCAGAATGTGTTTCAGTGGACTGAAAGAGGAGGTTTTGTATAGTGTGTGTGTGTCTGTCTGTCTGTCTGATCGTGTCCTTCCTGGTGACATGCTTAAGAGAGATGAGCTATCAGAATTTGAGGGCATCCATCAAACTATTAATTATACACTCCACCCTCTCTCCAGGGATGGAGAGGCATCTCATGGTCATATGGGCTGTGGCAACATATTTTTCCCTGAGCAATACCTCTCTGGCACAGCTCTCTAATGCTGCGAAGAAAAAAGAAGAAGAAGAAGAAGAAGAAATGTCACCTCAACTGAGCTGCTTAAGCTGAGGGATGTTAAGTGTCTGACAATAGACAGAAGCACAAAGCTGTGTCACTCAGCTTTTCCTAGAGCAATTGGCGGCACTCCTGAGCACTCTCTTGAGAACAAAAAAAGAAATGCACACATGCAGGCAGCGAGGCACTGGGCCTGTCCTGAATC
Organism: Datnioides undecimradiatus; assembly: GCA_008933995.1. Classification (NCBI taxonomy): domain Eukaryota; kingdom Metazoa; phylum Chordata; class Actinopteri; order Lobotiformes; family Datnioididae; genus Datnioides; species Datnioides undecimradiatus. Next base: position 2,269,624 of record WARS01000032.1, on the reverse strand, counting down.
ATTTGATATATGTCGTCTTAGTACATTCCAGATAATTAATATTCTCTACTGTAGCCCTTTTTTTCAAATCCCATACAGTCACAAGTGTCTTCTAAAATGCAAAACATTTTAATCATGTTTAATTGTTTTATTAATTAAAGAAATAATGAATGCAACATGGATGATTAAATAAGTGCTCATCCCAGCTAATCAACTGCTTGTGGTGCATTCTGCAGAGTTTAAAGTTGTTTATCATGATTTTACTGTTGACTGCCCCCTTGAACTGGTTTTGCATAATGTACTACAAGTAGACAGATATTATAGATTCAACAACAGTTGGGTCAAGATTATTTTGACTGAATAAAACAAAATAGATAATTAAAACGCAGAGCAAGACCAAGAGTAAAGTCCAAAGTTTTCAACAAAGAAAGGTTTAGTTCTTAGTTCTTGTAAGGAGTGATGCAATTGATACTTTAGATTAACTCTGGCAGGTCTTTGAGGCACAGCAATGCTCTTCATTTATGGTCAAGATTTATCCACTGGTCCACTCCAGAGACTATGAAATATCTCAATGGCTGTTATTAGTTATTGAGAGATTTAAGCCTGGTGGAAACACAGGAAACCAACATCACCATCCTTATAGCAACACTGCTAGCATGGCTAAAACAAAGTTGCTCAAGTACTCTCCAACTCGTCCTTGTTTGATGTTTTGACTGTTGAACATTGTGTTTGACTCTCAGCCTCCCTGACAGTCAAAATATTAAAAGCAATCAATAAAATGCTGCACCTGTGCTTTTAAAAGGTGAAAACAACACGGCAACAGTAGAATATTTACGCTGAACATGATTCAAAGTAAGAACACGCAGATACATGTAGGCATGTGCAAATGCTGTCACACAGCGTTAAGCACAGGCATCTCACTTATTTCCCATGCAAACACGTACCTCATCTTCTTATCCCTTTTACACAAAGGACAGCTTGACACATTTCACACATCAACACCCCCTCAGTCCCAGAGAGGAAGACAGCCCCTTCTATCTCTATGGATAAGTTTGCGTGAGAACATCTGGGAACTTTTAAAGAGGATATTTGTTGGCTTAAGAAGCTATTAATTAAGAATCACTCATCTCGGAAAACTGTGTAACTGATAGGGTTTCACATCACAGTTTGACACACACGTCATTGTGACAGGTGCAGAGAGGTAATGTGAATGTGCACTGAGGTGAATGCAGCGAGTGGCCCATCACCCGCGATGGCCTTTGCCACCTTCCAGCAAGGCTCGTCGGCTGCTGCCTGAGCAGACAGTTGGCTTAACACGGCCTGCCACTTTGGATCTGAGTAATCACAGCAAGTCGTCCATAGAGAATGAAGGAGGGAGGAAGAGGCGGTGAAACAAATAAAGAGGGTGGAGCGATTTGGGCAAATGTGGGAAGCACATCCTTCCTCAGCCTGCAAACACACACCTTTTAGTAGATGCATTTTGACATTGCCTGTGTGTGTGTGTGTGTGTGTGTTTTGTAACAGAAGGACAGTGCAGCTATTTGTGTCGCAGAGTAACAGCTGGCATCGCTCTGTCTTCTACATCTATTTCTATATCTAGTCTCCTCCCAGATTTCCTCAACTCTAGCTTGCTTTCTAAGCTAATATCTGGTTTCTATGAAATTTTTATACATGCGTCCTAATAGGGGGATCTTTAATGAGATGCTTCAGTTGAGATACAGTTCAAAGTCAAAGCAGAACAGAAGATGCCAGAGACACAGAAGCCCAGTATAGGCTTAGAAGCATTTATATTATTAAGTCCTAGATTCTTGCCATCCGGTACATCACATCTGTCACCGCCTATAGAATAAGCAAGTGTGTGTCTACGCATGCTTGTGCTTCGCTGTGACTTATGTGGGTCATCGATGCCCTACGGTACGGCATGCCCAGTCCTGTAGTGGAGGTGTGCTGATGTCGGGTTGCATTTAGCAGGGCAAGATGATTAACCAGGGATGTGTCCTTGTTATTACAGAGAAGAGCCAGAAGAAAGAAGTGTTGATCTGTTAAATTGGAGATGGATGGAGAGAGGTTGGCCTTGGGTACTGATCACTAACAATGATGGATAATGGGGGCAGCAGGGCATCTGGGAGACAGCGTTGTAGAATACTCACATTAAGCAACCGGGAGATGTTTGTCAGTGTGGTTTACTTTGTAAAATAAAGCATTTAAATACAAACCGTATCAATATTCAGAGGATTTTGGTTATAAGTGGCATACTGCTCTCTGTTTCACATTTTCATGCTCATTCTGAATCTATTATGTATGTTTCAGAGGTTTAAAGTCCTGAATTGAACTGAAAATGCACAGTGCCAGTTCCCCATCACCACAGGGATGTGCTACTATGTAAGATCTATTGTTACAGCAGTACACTAAGACATTTTCTAGGAAGTATCATTTTGAAAGTTTCCATCATAATGCAAATGATCTTAGTTTATCAGTAGGAAGCAAGGCTCATGGTAGCATAAATTCAAATAAGTCGCCTTTGCAGGCAAACACGCGCTCTGAGGTTATCTGGTAATATATTTACAGGCACTGGATCCACATCTATTGGGTTTTCCTGCAGTCGGACCTGCATTCAAGAGCATCTTTCTGTGATGTAATACCATTATCTGCATTCAGACAAGTCTACACAAGAACAAGCTAGTCTTTCAAATGCAAACTGACGTGAACACACATTTACATACTGTTGAATGTGTTTTAGTTGTCTTCAAGTTGTATGGTTTGTTTTCAATATACATCAAGGACCCATGGAACGATGCACTGATACTGAGGAGAGTATATAGTAAAACAAAGTAAATTGATTAACACACAGGCCAAACTTACATTTTGCATCAAGAACTTCTCCTAATTAGTTATATTTCCCTGTAATATTTAGAAACCTAACTGACGTGACGTTTTACTTGGCTGTGGTATTTTTGGCAATTGGGATTTGTTTAATTTACATTTTATTCAGTGATTGTGCCTTTCAAGTTTCTTTTAAACTGAAATTAGCAATACAAGTTGCAGTACAACCGTTTGTGTGTGCGTGTGTGTGTGTGTCAGGGGTGCACACACATGGATATCAGAAGGGAAGCTATTTTCCTGAGCTTGGAGAAAAGGAAGGAAGCCATCTCCAGTAACCAACACACACACTGTAGTACTCCTGCTCCCACATACAGTGGGTCTAGGAATAGACTATGACTTCTGCACATGAACACACCCACCATGCAGGGCCTGTCTATTATTTTAAAAATCAAATCTTATGCATTGCCTAGATACATTATGGGATGACCACCGTGACTAACAGCATCACCGCTCAAAATATTTCTAGTGTAGGTGGCCTGTGGTTCCTGTATTTGGAATATAGCAACTGTCTCTTATGATTTCCTTCCCCTGCTGGAGGGTTACCAAGTGATCCTGCTTTTCTCTGGCCAACCCCTGTAAACAGGATGCTCACGTGTGAGTCCCACCCATCTCCCTGCTTCCTCCACCGTGCATTCCCATGGCCAGTCTGAAACACTTGCCTCCATCCGAGTCGTCCCACCTCCATGTGAGATGGTAGTAAACGGCAAACATCCACACAGGAGAGCCTTTCAAACTTCCCCTATCACAAAAGCAGCCCACTCAAGCTGTCGGTATTGTTCTCCCTCTGCAAAGCCTCTTGCTGTTTTTGGTCCACCCAACATTTAGGGGATGTTGGGGGGGGGGGGGCAATTAGATGGATGCACATATGGAGATGTTTCATCATTGTCAGTGTGTGTGGATGTAAATCTGTGTGTGGATGTGTGTGTGTGTGTGTGTGTGTGAATGTCAGCGAGGGGAAGAGTAGGAGGAGGAGTACGGTGCGTGTGTTTGTGCATATGCTTGTGTGGGAGAGAGCACATTCCAACAAAAGGCCTAAAAATAGTAGGAATATGCCCATGTGGCATATTGAGGCTAAAAGCTTGTGAATAATTTGTCTAATGCAACACATACCCCCTTCCTAAGCCCAGTCATGAAAATATGCGCCTGCTGGTTACCTCTGCCAGGCAGCCAAGTTAAAAGAGGGGGGGGTAACCAGTCTGTTCAGTTACACTGCTCAGTTTGTCGCTCAGTTCGCAGGATATCACTTTGGATTTGGATGGAATTTGGTGAGCAATAGCTCTTGCTCTAAAAAAAATACTTGATTACATTTTAGAAGTAATCTTGAATTTGAGATTAAGATGTTAATTTTACCCCTCCTTTAATTGAACTTTTGAGCATATACACTAATATTTGTCACAGATCTCAGACTTTAACCAAAAAAACATAAACTATAGGCCTATATTTTTTCAACAACCCAAACAGCAACATGAAAATATCAATGTATTATTATTGAAGTGAAGTTTTTTAGGCATATGCTTAGAAATATTTCACTCTAAAACTCATTGCTTCAGTTTGCTTCCTTATCACCTCTTCCTTATCTTTCCTGTCCCATGTTTCCTCTTAAGGGAAACTTCAGTCCCCAGTTTAACTCACTTATCTAAACCACATTTGGAAGTGAAAATGAAAGTGGACACCTGTTATATTTGTCTGTTGCCTTCTGAGACTATTTGTGTGTACCTCTATCTACACCAGTTTAAATTCATACTGGGAAATATGCAATGGACAGTTTAACCGTGAAAGTGAGTGGCTCTCCTGTGCTCTGTATTTTAAAGCCTTATTATGCCAAGCTATCTTATATGAGTAATGAAGTTGGTGCATGAAATTTTACAATACTTCATAGAAATGATGGTCAAAACTATGAAAATAAGAGCCAGGTGGTTGACGAAATGAGCTTCTTTAGGCCATTTCCTCCACTTTCCACTTTACTCTTCTTTCCTCTATCCTGCAAAACATTTGGCATTTCGTTTCCAGCCGCCACCTATAACACGCAAGAGTGGACACATAATAACAATAATACAAATGCCCAGTCATTTAATAGCATTTCCTGTAGAGTGGACAGTAAGAACGACCCTTTGAAAAGAGATAAACCCTGCAGTTTAGTTTGCCCCCTGCATACTCCGCTTGTTTCCGGAGCGTGGTTAAATGAGTGTGGGGATCAACAGTGGAGGGGAGGGGGCAGTTGGGAGGTTTTTAGATGCAGTTTAAGTAAGAGAAAAACAAAATGAGCAGTGACTTTCTCTTATGTCTGATTTTCAATTGTGAGAAAAATTTGGCAGAGACTTTGACAATTGAACAGATTGACTTTTTACTTTCAGTGATGATGGTGTGGCTTTTTAAATGCCACACCATTAATTTTGGTATTTTCTGCTGAAAGTTGTAATTTGCAAATTGCGACATTTTATTGTCATGTTTTTCTCTTTTGATATTTGGAACAAGTGAAAATATAATTTCCGTCAAATGAACTTCTTTTGTGGAGCATGGAGATATTTTACTGCCCCGGTCAGAGAAGGACAGGGGCAAAAAGAATCTGTTCCTCATGTAATCACAATCACCACAGATTTTTTAAAAGTATACATCTAACTAATCTTTAATCAAATTTTTCTTGGTGAATCCAGTTTAGTTTTATTTATGGCTTTTATTTATTTGTCTTTTGTTGCCAAGCAATAAAAATAGTGAGTTGACAATTTAAAAGAAAGATTTGAAGGAACTACTGCAAATCAAGATGCATTGATACTTGTGGAAAATAGAATATTGGCACTTAAATATGAAAACACTAGTAAAGTATGTACAATATGTTATTTAAATGAAATAATGTGCTAATAAATAATTCAGGCATAAAGATTTTGAAATATTATAGGTGTCTCAGGCATCAAAACATTTTTATTCAACTTGTGATCGTCAGCTTTTGTAAGGCCAAGACAGGCTGCCAGAGCAAAGGGAGGAACTACAAAAAACACGTGTGCTTTAATTCTACATTAACTGCGGTGTACAGTATATTATAGATAGGTTCACGGCTTTGTGCACAGTGTGAACTGCGTTCGCTATTGTAGAACCATATTTAAGTTGGCATTGCCCTGAGGCAGGTTTATAAATAGTCCTTCACTTAAAGAAGTAAGACTCACATCCCCAGAACCACCCACTTGTGTTAAAGCAGTTTAAACATAAATGGATGATAGTTTTGCTTCAGTTTGCCATTTCATATGGAATTAATATTAATGCTAGGTTGCAGTGTTAAGCTATACATTCTGTTTGGTAGGTCTGACTTATGTGTCTAAGATGTGTGACTTTATAATTGACAATGTTGCGCTCTCGCCTTTTCTCAGAAATTAAACTAGTAGGGCGGCTGCATCCTCGCACCTCATTCATGGGTTCATGCCCTTCTACACGTCCCCTCCTTATGTGTGATAGTCTCTGCTGTTTAAGCATACTAAGACAGCTCTCTGCTGTAGTCAAACATGACTCATGATCAACATTTAACAATAGCGTAGTTATATTACACACTCAGCATTTAGTCAAAGCTAATATGCTTTTGCAAACTAGGCTATTGATTCTGCTGTGAACACAAGATTAGCTTGTTGCGCAGAAGAAAAGGTCAGGGCTCAGCAGCTCCGCTGGTTATAAACAAATTAGGATCGCCAGTCTCTATAAAACTCTGCCTCCTGGACAAGGTGAATTCAACAATGTATATGATAGCGACAGCCATTAGAATAAAATATGGATGCACTGTTGTGACCTCAGGTTTTAGCCACATCAGCTCAAATAAGCAGATCTTTGATCAGATGTTACTAAACTCTGCTGAGTGTGTTGGATAAGAGCAGCATGCACTGCAGCACTTCACAGCATTAGCCTTACAGTCTGCATGTGAAAGACCTGAATTATTTAAAGCCATGAGAGTGTGTGCAGGTTCACACTTGCTTACCCTACTGACTCTTTCTTCCTGTCCTTACCTCACCACCACCACCACCATCCGCTTTGGCCATTGTGTGTGTGTGTGTGTGGAGTGAAGTGAAGTGAAATAAGTGTGAAAGAGGCAGTTCAAGATGGATGCAGCGAGTATACAGGAGGCCACAAGATGTGAGACATTTTCTGAGGCCATCTGTCACTTGGAAAGCAAAACTTCCATGAATCTCTTGGCCGAATGGGAAAACAGTGAGGTTAACGTAAAACCATAGATGGAAAGGGGAAACTGAAAGCCAGGCACCGGTCAGATAGAAGAGAAACAACCGGGGGGCGGGGGCAGAGCATGTCAGCCCAGGGAGGTTTTTGCGGAGGTGGAGGTAGACAGAAAGCAGGTGGATGTTTAGACAGAGCGATAAGACAGCCTGGCTGACAGAACGCCTGATAAGCAGCCTGACTGTCAGGTTTGGCAGGCTGGCGGTGAAGCGAGAGAACAGGGCATGGAGGGGAGCTAGACAGATGGGTAAAAATGAATAAAGGCAGCTCAGAAATTGTAAGAGCATAATTTAGAAAAGGTGCACCTGGTATTGAATTTGAGACTGTATTAATGTAGAGCTGCACTGAATGCAAATCCAGACTATTCAATTCCATGTGCAAAGTAGGGCATCCAAGGCTGACAGTTGTGCTGAATGTGTTTAGATCTTGTGCTAAACCATCGTTGTGATAACATTATTGTGGTGAGGGCTCACTTGCTTAGTGCTGTGGGTCTGTTCTGCATATATACGGTATTAATTATTGGCTATAGCTCCACACGTTAGTTTTAAGACATTCATTATCTACAGAGGGTGAAGCCCACTGACTCTGGTCATTCCCTAACCTTTCTTTTAGTGCTATCAGCAGGTCAACATCTATCATATACATTGTTGCAAAACAAAAGCTTCCTGATGATGTATTCTAATTACTTTGGTGATCCCTTGATTTTTTTTTTTCTTTGCATGGGCACCACTGTGAGACTAGTATTTGTGCTTTTTCAGAAATGCCTTTGGTTTCCAATCAAATAGCTCGTGACTTACCCATCTGCTGCAGATGTGTTTTGCACTTATCAGCTATTGTTGGAGTGCTAACATGCTACACTAAGATTGCCAACATGATAAACACTTAAACCTGCTAAACATCAATATGTCAACACTGTCATTGCTAGCATGCTGATATTTAGTCCAAAGTGCTGTTGTGCCTCTCATGGACACTTAATCTTGTTTGGTTTTGACTCAGTATTTGAAATGGCACTGTGCTGGTTCTTGGAAATTATTACGGTGAAAATAAAGTATGAATTTTATTAACTGATTGTCATTCCTTTCTTTTAAATGCACCTAATAATGTGACACGTTTCAAGGTCTGTGGTGCTAACTACACAAAATCTCTCTGTCGCTGTTGCAGGGAAGCCCCAAAGCATCGAGAGCTCAGAGCGGGTCCAGCTGTCAGGGACATACAACGTTCGCAAAGGGAAGCTCCAGCTGCCGGTTAACCGCTGGACCAGACGACAGGTCATCCTGTGTGGCACCTGCCTCATCGTCTCCTCTGTCAAGGAGAGCCAGACAGGGAAGATGCACATCCTGCCGCTCATTGGAGGAAAAGTATGTCTATGTCGCACCCCAGCAGGGCACAGCTGGCATCACGTGATCTTTTTTTGTTTAGTTTTTTATGGTATTGCTATGTAATTTACACTCTTGGTCATAAACTCATAATGTCATTGCACCAGAGAGTAATCTGATAAAGTCACTCTTATTACCCTCTGCAAATGTCTCCCTGTACCGTGAAGTTTGTTCTCAGTGAGGTTTCACCTTAAATCCAGCAACGCTTCCTGCTTTGTTCATTTTAGCACAAGGTCACACAGAAATGGTGCAAGACAGGTTTTTAAATAGTCAAAGTGTTGTCCGTATTCCGCAACTTCTATTTTTGTCCGTTTCTAATGTGGAGTCAAGACATGCCGTAATGTTTATTGTAATGTAACACTGGAGCAGTCAAGCTGCCTTACGTCCCTTTCTACTTTTTGAGAGTGCCTCCTTAAAAATGACCTTTATCCGTTTTATTGCTTTATGGATCTGCGTATCTGCAAGGCCCCTAATCAAGCACTGAGTGTTCACCTGAAAAACCTTACTGACCGTACGCCTGACAAAAAAAGGTGTGCCGTACCCAGCCACACCCAGTTTATAAACATTTCACGCACAAGGCGTGACTAGTCAACCATTCATCCATGCACTGCATCTGTATGTGCCTGTGTGTGTGTGTGTGTGTGTGCGCGCGTGTGTGGTGAGTTTGTGTGTGTGTTGAGTTTGTGAATGCGCATGCTAGTATTATATTCACACACCATAACTAGTCAGTCATTTATTCACAGAGACCATGTGCTTGAGTGTATGTGTGTGACTTGAAAAGCAATTTCCCATACATTTACTCTCGCCCATGTCACGCACATGTGTTCACTATATGATCATGCGTGTCTTATATATTTTCATGAGTGTGCTTCCGGTTGACTGAGTTCGTCTCCCCTGCAGCTATTAAGCATCTCGTTTTCCTTCGACCGAAGCGGTTTCAAATAACAACTAATCCATTGAGACGTCCATGTGTCAGCTTTTCCTCTCTGTTTCCTTTTATTCAGTGACTGTAACTCTACAGGCATGGGGTTTGTCGTTTATATTGAGAAGGAGAGTGGGGGGGCAGAGATGTCAGCATTTCACACTGTCACTCCTCTGTGTGTTTGTGTGTCGTGCTGCAGGTGGAGGAGGTGAAGAAGCACAGTCACTGCTTGGCCTTCAGCTCGGCAGGGCCTCAGAGTCAAACCTACTACGTCAGCTTTGACAGCTTCACGGAGCACCTGCGCTGGCACAGACATGCTGCCAAGGTATTGTGTGTGTGAGTCTTTGGGCATGTGAGTTAGAGAACATAAGCATATGCTCTCGGGCACTACTTACGGGTCAGCTGCGTCGTACATCAGAACATGCGTGACTGCAAGTTGAGTATGAAAACGGTGCACTGCACCCAGCGCGACCTCACCGGCCGTATGAGCTGAGCATACAGAAAACTGCACTCATCTGGCCCTAGTGTATAACCCAAGTGTGTCTGGGTGCACTCACATAAACACCACTCATGGCTCGTCTCTCCTTTCTCTCATTTGAACTCAAGTAGGCCACAGCCAGAAAACCTCTTTTCTAAATATTAACAGGGACATGCATGTCACAGGCACCCAGAGGGCCACTCAGAATAGAAGCCTGGATAGAGGCAGCACGTGCCCCACCAACGACTGCTGAGCCTCCAGCTAACTCCCGCTCTGAAAAGCTCCAGTTCACAGGCCATACATTCTCTCCTTCAAGACCGGACAGCTGCCTGTCGGCTGTCTTGTCTTTTTATGGCGGCCTGTGTGTGTCTGTTACTAACAACTGATTGCATGTTAACTGCTTTACACACTTGCAGTTAACTAGATTACACCATGATGTAATGTGTGATGTTAGGTCACTAGCCTGTTGGACTTTCCCTCGACTTTCCTTGACTCCCTAATCCTAAGAAGATTGGCCATTGAGTGACATTTGACCCCTTAGCAGCAGGCTACACACACACAGACACACACACACACACACAGAGTAAACCAGTAAAGTCTCGTATGTTACTGCCAAGATAATCCAGTTTAACTCCACGTTTCTCTTTGTCTCTTGTTACCTCTCGTGTTCCACCTCACACCTCCATCTAGATGGTGTCGCAGAGGATCAACTCAGTGGATCTGTCCTGCTGCAGCCTTGAGCACCTTCCTCCTAACCTCTTCTACAGCCAGGACCTCACCCACCTCAATCTGAAACACAACTTCCTGCCTGCAGACCAGCAACTGCAGCAGCTGCAGAGGTACATTGCCATTGTAAATCTACAGTAAGCACACCTGAGGCAAAGCTAAGAGGAGGGGAGGAGACAGGAAGAAGTGAAAGAAAAGAAAGGAGTGGATAGATGTGAGGAGGCGTTACAGGTTGAGGAGGCAGTTCAGGGTGGTTTGAAGAGGCAAGATGAGACTTGAGAAGGTTTAGCAAAGCTTAGGATAATACTGAACAAAAGGAGCAGGGCTGGTCTGAGGTGAGAGAGGGGAGGATGAGACACTTATACAGTGAGGCCTCAGTGGACACAACAGGTCATGGCTGGTTGGTTTGGACAGCTTTAGCTTCTGCCTGCAGTTTTCAAGCCATCAACCTGAGCAGTCTAGGACCGGGGCCATTGGCACGCAGGGACCAAAGAGGCTAGCCAGGGCCGTGCTGTACCAGCCTAGGCCAAACAAGCCCTGAGCCCAGAAGGGTAGATGCATCTGCAGGGAAGCTTTTAATGTGGCTGGCCTCCCTCACTCTCTCTCTCTGTGGGCACCATCTGCTGCATGCTTATCATGGTCCCAGATTAAAGCCCACAGCCAAGACGTGTGTGTGCGGGTGTGTGTGAGTGAGTATGTGTGTTTATCTGCTGCATTCATATACACAGTGGTGCATGCCTGTCACAGCCTTTCTTGCTGAAGATTATTACCATTTAGCTGAGTAAATTGTGTGAATCTGTTGCTTGCGCGTGTGTTAGCAGCGTTTGCACATCAGAGTGTCTGTATGTGTGAGAGGAAGGCACTTGCTTGCAACAGAAAAAAGTGGCTGCAGGCTACAGATTTGGGGTCAGTGCATACAAAGTCTTGATACAGTATGGCATTTGTTTTCAAAGATGACTGCACTGACAGGAATGCGTATTTATGTGTATGGCTGTGCATGTATAATCCTGCATGCTTGTGAGCCTCCCCGAGAGAAAATTATGAATGAGTAGGAGGTCGGGATTTTGCTACCACAGTCGTTTTCTGAATCATATTATTTTTTTTAATCCTCAGAATAATGACTGGTGTCAGAAAGAAAAGGATGCGAGGGAAATAACTAGTTTTTAAATCTGACCGAGCAATGCACAGCTCCCCTGCTGGTCAGGCGAGATAACATCCGTTTAGCTTTGCCAAACCTAAGTAGGCTCATCCGCATTTGACCCAGCATGACAGAAAAAGAGGTCAGTAATGAGAAAGAGATGAATAGTTAGCTGAAAATAGAGGCGTTTTGACAGAAACATGCAGCAGAGTTACTTGAGTACTCGCTTTGCCCCTGAGAGACTGAAGTCAAAAGAGCTGCAGTCAAGAACAATAATACTCTGTGAGCTGCCTCCATGAATGTGGGTGTATGTGTTTTGGTGTGGACAGTTGTGTGAGAGTCTGTTTTTGTTTCAGTATAAACACTGGCTTTCTCTGACATCGTCAGTGGGGTCATAGTGCTTTGTATTTTTCCAAGAGGAATGGAATGTGTGAACCTGCCACATGCCTCTCCCCATCTCTCTCTCTTCTCTCTGGCCAAATACTAACTGCCGGCTGATTTGCCAATCAGATATGCACAATCGGTCGTCTGGGATACCTTCCTTTGGCATGGGGCTTTTTCCCAGCATGCATCTCTCTTTGAGACAGAGGTCACCACTCGCTATGGGGAATATCTGACGTTCCATGCATATGATTGAACTCATGGCCTGTTTATTTACATATGTATGACAGTTTAGCAAGTTGTGAAGGACATAAAATAATGGAAATGAGGGAAGAGGGAAGTGAAATGGGAAGAGGGAAATGAAGGAGTTGGACAGAGTAGTGTCAGAAAGGCAAAATGTGAGATTAAAGGGGTTATTTGAGGCCAAGTGAAAGGATTAATGTTGCACTCATTGATTTTTTTGGGACACTTTGGAGCAGAATAAGCTAAAAACATAATATTGACATATTATTAGAAATGGAGCCGTATTAGCATTCACTTAGAGCTGTCTGCTGTGTGTCTGTTCATCTAATGTATCTAGTATTCACTCTCTCTTTATCTCTTGTTTGCACTTCACCAACTCCTGAGAAACAGATCCAGCTTTCAGCCTTTTTTGGCTTACTAAACACTCCACTATGTTCACCAGCTAGCTGCTAACTCACTAGTGTAGTTGCTGTACAGTTGCACAGTTGCTGCACAGTGATTATATTACAGCTGTTTAGCTGAAAAAGAGCAGTTTGTTACAACAGTTGAAAACAGTGTTGACAGCAGTGGATTTATAGGCCAGAACACCAACACAATGAGCTAGAAGAGGTTACAAGACTCCACAGAGCTGTGGTGAGGCACAGAGGGTTTGACAAAAAGCTGCAACTTAAACACCACATTAACATATTACAACCTTACATGAAGGTTTCAGCATACAATTTACTCATCATTTCACTCAGAATTAGCCTTCATTTGCAGTTTTGTGTCTAATATTCACTCCCTCTCTTAGGCTCTGTTTTGTTCTTTTTGAAAAATACTAACTTTAATTTGGTAAAAGCTCCACGTTTGCCAGCTAAAAATGGTCCTTCCTTTAGTGCTCGACATTTATTGTACAGTGGGTTAATCACAGCTATTCTGCTGATATAAAGCAGCTACTTACCACAGCTGGAAATGAGGTTGACAAGAGTAAAGAACCAAACAGTAACCTAAAATAGTGAGGGGAGCTGCATATTTGGGTGATACTGATCAGCCTCCAGGGGCATTCAAGCAACGCCTTATCATTTCATCCTATGTTAATAGAAATAATTCATGCAGCATTGGAACAGTAGTAAAAAGAAAGCAAAAGAATCGTATGATGGGACAGCATGACACAGACAAGGAGAGACTCTGAGGAAGGGGGGTATGAGCATTACTCAGCAGATTGCAGAGGTTGATTTAATGGTGGAATGACATTTTCCCACGCACACCCCCTGACTCGCTGCCTGCAGGAGTCACCCTCAGCTGGAATTACTTGGGCACCCTAATCAATAGCCTTGACATCTCGGTTGCCTTTTTCTCCATCACTGTGATGTACTGCATGCATGTGTGTGCAACCTGTGTGTGTGTGTGTGTGTGTGTGTGTGTGTGTGTGTGTGTGTGTGTGTGTGTGTGTGTGTGTACATTGGGAAGTTGTGCCAGTTAAAGCAACTGCTCCAGCCTGCGGTGCTTCTATGGCACGCTGCCCATCTCCGGCTTGCCGTAGCTGCTCTCTCTGCGCACATGATAGGTGATAGCAGATTGTGTGTCTGTGTGTGTGTAGATGGATAAATAAAGACAATCCAGAGAGTCCTTTCCCCTGCTTTGCCTTGTTCCCCTGACTCCCTCCCCTCCCTGAGGGGGCTAACCCCTCTGAAGGTCATCGCTCTGCCACAGGACACCACTCCAAATGCCGCCAGTCACTTGTGTTTGAATGAACAACACAGACGCCAATGTGAGCTTGTTTGCTCAACAATAAAACGTGAAGGTTTAGTCCTTCTATGGAAAAAGGCTTTGTTTATGGGTGCATTCAATCTAACTGTGTGTTTTTTGCTTAAACAAATTCAGTGTAAGCTATACTTTTCTGTATTGCCTATGGATATATGCATCAATATATTTATGAATATCTTCTACTCTTGCAAAATTCACTGCAACTCCAATCACTCTCTTCTCTTCTCTTCTCTTCTCTTCTCTTCTCTTCTCCATCAATACATTCATCCTCCATTTCCAGATTTTCTCGTCTGCGGAGCCTCAACCTGTCCAACAACCACCTTGGTCAGTTCCCTTTGGCCATCTGTGACATCCCCACACTAACAGAAGTCAACCTCAGCTGCAACTATCTGGTCTCGGTCCCCTGCTCTGTGGGAGCAATGGCCAAGTAAGTAAAAGCAGGAAGCCATTGACAGAGAAGACCTGATGTTAACAGTATTTATGTTGCAAGACCTAAACCTTTGCTCAACCCACAGCCTGAATTGAACCAAATCAGAAGTTCAGTCATGTTTTAGCCCCTTTTTCTAAATACCTCCTCCTCTTCTTGTTGGTTATTACTCTATTGATTCTGTCTTTGGTGTTTACATTACCTCTGCCTACTGTTGGCTCGTGATGTTGGTAATCATCCAACTCTTTTACTTATTGTACCGGGGCTTTACTGCTGAGTCGGGGCCAACGCTTGCTTGTATTGATGTCATCTCAGGGCTGGGAAACCAGTGAACCTTTTCACAATCCAAACCACCTTTTTGCCGGTTTGAGTGTCAAAAGTTTACATAGCCAAATGTGAGCGTTACCTAGCAACAAGCACGTGGCACAACAACCCCCATGGTGTTCTTTGCTAGTTTCAACATGTGAGCAAACAACAACACATCTTGCACAGATCATCTGTGGTGTTACCTGCTGCCTGACATTTTGTTTCAGTCATGGCTTGGCCCTCATCTGTTTAACTGTTTGTTAAGTGACTTCAGTCCTTCTTCTCACTTAGCTGTCATTTAAGACATAGATCAGCTTGTTATTGAGCAAACCTGTTATGAATAATCCAGTTTCGACTGTCACGTAAGCTTTTCTCAAAATCATCTCAGATTTCTCTTCAGGACTCTATTGATTGTGAAACATTTATGTTTCTTTGAGGAACTTTAAGGAAATTTGAGGAAATTTAATTTTTTAAAATGAATTTCTTTAGTGACATTGTTACTCAGTTTCCAAATCAATCACAGATGTTTTATTTCTAAGCCAACATTTTAAAGAGGATAAAAAAAATCTGATTTTGCTGGCTTAAAACCATTTTTTTTCTCTCGTGGGAACGCTCAGAACATTTAGAGTTTTGGTTGAGCTCCAGTCCCAGACCCCCACCCCCTATCCCCCTCTCTGTTGGGTGTGTAAAAAGCCATTTTACTCACTCTTTAGAGGAGAGTCAGCAAAATGTACAAATGCATGAAATGATAATAACTTGATACTTTATGCATTATTCTGTCTAGTTTACCCCACCACGAAAACATGGAAAACATGGGTTTAGGGAGACATTTAGCAACTGCACCAGTACTGACACATGGATAGTACATGTATTTTAAACTCAGAGCTCATTGGAAACCTAACATACAGGTATGTGGGTTGAAACCGAGTTAGATGAGAAGTTAATCTGCAGGAATGATCTGGTATGCCTGTAAATTCCTGAAGCGGCCAGTAGGGCATGCTGGCAGCTACTGCCATCTGGTGGAGAACAAGTGTACTGATAGTAATGTTGAAACTGTTGAAACAAGTCCTGGTTGGGATATCATTTTTCATCCTGAGCTACACAATTAAGAAAATGTGTAACTTGAGGAAAAGTTCTCCAGCCTGTCATGCATGAGGTCAATCGTCTAAGCTTGTGATATCCCTCTCACAGTTTGCAGACGTTCCTGTTGGACGGCAACAGTCTAGAAGAGCTGCCCAATGAGCTCGGTTCCCTGCAGAGGTTGAGTTACGTCGGCCTTTCCTTCAACCAGTTCAGCCACGTTCCCCAGGTGCTGGAGCAGCTGGCCTCCATGGAGAAGCTGTGCATGGCAGGAAACAACCTAGAAACGCTCACGCTGCAGAATTTCAGACTGCTCCGCGTCAAACACATCGATCTAAGGTACAACAGTGAGGGCTGATTATTGTTTTTATTATAATCCAAAAAACAAACATGCTTATTAGATTAGGATTGGTGTTTTTTTGATTAAAGTCCATCAAGAACAAGCAACAGGTAAAGTCCTCAGTCATGCTTGGCCAAAGCCATGTATTCAATGACACATGTTATCACACTAATGATAGAAACAAAAACACTGAGAGGAAGCCAAAACACAAGCAGACGGCCAGACGGCACGAAATCAGGGAATCATTTGCCCGTTGTGGCTCCATCAGGTGTCTTCCCACTGCTAAAGCACAGAGCTGGAGTGACTTGCACTATTTTGCCGGTTAATACTTCACTCCCTGTGACTTTGCTTAGACAAGGTCAGTAAATACGTTTTCCTGCATTCTCACCTCTGCGGACAAAGATCACATGGTTTCTCTCACGAGGATGTGTTCATATTCATTTTGTCAGCGCTGCAGCTGTTTGTTTCCCTTAATTCATTTATTTAGTAACTCGATCAGTGAATTTAGCGCAGCAATCAACTCATATTTTCCTTATTGATAAATCATACAACTTCATCCTCAATGAAAATACTGGACACAAGTTCAAACAGGTAAAGACTTCACCTGTTACCAGACTTTACTTTACTATCATATTGGACAAAGAAAGACAGATAAGACACATTTAAGAGGTTAACGCCAGCAAATGTTTAGAATTTTATCATGAAGAATTACTTCAAAACTATTAATTTCATCACAGTGGCTGTTTTATTTTCTGGAAAATTACTAATCCAGAGTGGACTGACATAAAAATAAATGATCAACAATTCTAATACTTTATTAATTGTTAATGTTACTTTTAAATGTTATAATTTTGTGGCTTTACTCTATTTTTTAAATTCAAAATGTTTTGGAGTTGGAGTTTTGGACTTTTCATTTGCAGTTGAGTTTTGGGTCTTTATGATTTTTAGCATAAACCTCTTCTCAGAATAAATTGAAAAGATTACTGGCAGGTGTTTTTATTTCATACCTCCTCTATTTACCACTTGATGCCTGTTCATCAAGGCAGTTCATATAATAATTCATATTTTCAACACTTTAGAAATCAAAAGCCACTTACGTTATTGCTGTGCACAGAACAACTGAGCACTAAACAGAAGTCAGAAAGCTGCACAATGTATCAGCCATCACCTGAGGCATGTTCCCTGCCTTACAAGAAAGGCCACAGCCTGTGCAGTTCAACCTGATCCAATTGGAGCTGAACCTTTGCCTCCTCCCTGCTCCCTCTGTCAGGTTGAATAAGATCTCAAGCATGGTGCCAGATGAGCCGGACCTGCTGCGGCACGTGACCCAGCTGGACGTGAGGGATAATAGGCTGACGGACCTGGACGCCTCGGTCTTCCCCAGGTTGGAGGTGCTTCACTGTGAGAGGAACCGCATCACCAGTCTCAAGGCCAAGGGCTGCTTGCTCAAAGGCATCTACGCTTCCAACAACGGTTGGTTCCGGCGCGCTCGACTTCATGTTCTCTGCAAATGCAATCATATGTGTTACAGAAGACAGATCCCCATCCCTCTCACATCACCACTCACTCAGTCACTGATATGACTTCTGTTAGAGGAGACTTCTGTCTAAATCTGTAACATATACCTAAACTCACTTTCTCCTAAAATAACTTCCTCCAATGCTTCTTCACCTGCATGGATTCATTTCTTCTCATCAGTCCTGCAGTCTCATTGTCCCTCTCCATCAACTCTTGTTCTAACTTGTCATCACAGCCCCCACCACCACCCCTCCGTTTCCCATCTACCTGCTTTTGTAATAGACCGCGTCTGTCCTTGCTGTAGGTTAATGTGTTTGGATTTCTCCCTACAGAGCTACGACAACTGGATGTCAGCCCTGTGCCCTCCAATCTTAGTTACATGGACATCTCGAGGTGAGAAAGATCCTGGTGCACACACACAAATCCAACACTAACTGTTAAAAAAATATTTGGAAAATGAGACTAATTTGTAGCACAGCCTCTCTACCTTAGAAAAAGGAAAATAAGCTAAATATCCAAACCCAATACCAGGTCTTTTTAGACTTTTATTTTATTACTGTCATTGTTTGTTCTGTCATAGTACTGGCTTGTCTGTCATCACCGAAGCACTACACTAACCTGCATGAAAGGTGCTATACAAATAAAGAGTGATTGACTGATGATTTATTGAACCGTCAGAGAGTTGATGTTAGGGGGCTGTCATTCTTTAATCGCCTCAGCTGTGACCCCTCACCTTTGATTGTTAAGTGAAAGGCTGCTGTACTTTGCTTCATTGTGGTCAATAAAAAGACATGGAAAAGAGTAACTGCAGTTTAAAAAATGTTATTATTTTTGAATTCCTCCTCCACTTAAACCTTGAGTGAGTGCCGCACTGCAGATAATCTATTTAAAGTTGTAATTAGTATTTCCCTTTTTTCATCTGAAACGCAACACAGCTTGATACTTGAGTTACCTGATGAAGGGAATCTGAATTATTACAAAATATGGTTAAAAATGATTTTTTTTCACCTTGAACTGAAGTTGCTGCCTCGTCTTTTCTAGAGCTGGTCTTCTGGGACTGCACAGACATGCAGTGTCCCACTACATTATTTTCCATGTTAGGTATCTCGCTCTGCAAACTGCACATCATTTATCATCATCATCATCATCATCATTCCCTCTCCTCCCTGTAGGAACCATATGGAGTCCTTGCCAGACTGGCTGTGTGAAGCGAAGAAACTGGAAGTTTTGGACGTGAGCCACAACCTCATCACTGAGCTCCCGGCGCGGTGAGTCTCTCCCTCTCAGCGAACACGTCCGTAAGCCTGTAAATGGAGTACAGTGCAGCATTATTCTCCCTGCCCTTTTGCCGGCCAGTCATCTATCCCCCATAGAGCCTCATAAATCACACAGATAGGCTGTAACCTCCACAGCCTTGGTCCATTCCCTTCCCCTTTATATAGCCTTTTAGAAGGTCAGCTCAGATGCTACTCACTTCCTCCTTTTCCCTCTGTCTCACATCGCCTCTGTCAACCTTCCTCCCTTTGCTTCTCTCTTTTCATTTATCTCTCTTTCTCTCTCTCTCTCCCCTCATTGTCTCCAGATTTATTTTTTACCCAATAAGTGTCAGGATGATGAATTCCAGCCGCAGGCTCCACTAGAGGCGCTGCTATTTTCTGTTTTCACATCCTCATCGTCGCACCCATCCTCCTGCACTATCCTCATTTCCATGACTGTTTCAGCCTCCCTACAATTACAGTCCACTCCTTCACAAGGCACTTGTGTGGAAGAATTGTGTGTCACCTGCCCATCAACCATATCGCAATCTATGCCATCTATGCATCTCCCTGTCCACCTGTACATCTATACACCACTGTGGGGTCACAAGAGTGTGTATGTTTATTATTATTATTCGCGCACTGACCCAACCATCTGTATGTCCTTCATGCCGCAGGTTGTTATGCAGCAACGGTCTGAGGAAGCTGAGTGCAGGACATAACCAGTTGCAGAAGCTGCCTGAAAGAGTGGAGCGCCCTCTGCTGGAGGTTTTAGACGTACAGCACAATCAACTGGTGGAGCTGCCGTGCAACCTGTTCCTCAAATCTGACAGGTAGCATTAATCATCAACTGGAAGTGATTTGTTTTCTTTTTTATGTGATAACACGTCTGACAGAGGACAAGAGGATTAAGTGTAAGGGTATATGAAGGCATGTATGTGAAGATGAAAGACAGAAATTATATATAGGATTTGAGTCAAGCATGAGATATCCAAGGGCAAGGATTACTGGCAAATGATAAAAATAACCAACCAGCAGCTGGGTTTTAATTGGGGTCATAGGAGCAAGAATTCATGCAGAAGTGACTCATCACTGTTTTTCATTCCCTCGTCCGGACGAGTACAAAAATGAGCCTGTATTTTCTCCTTTACTCTCAGCTTACGATGCGTCAATGCATCTGCCAATAAGCTAGAGCACCTGCCGCCATCCACTCTGTCAGAAGAGAGCCACAGCATCCTGCAGGAACTCTACCTGACCAATAACCGGCTGACAGATAAGTGTGTGCCCATGCTAACAGGCCACACGCACCTTCGTGTTCTGCACATGGCCTACAACCACCTCCAAACCTTCCCGGCCAGGTATGTATGTATTTATGTTGTCTTAGGTGCGATGTTATGAACTTACCTAACATGAATATTTGTGAGTTAATACAGTCTGATAGCAATTTATGTTCAGATATTCATGCTGTTACGTGATCACATGAAATATTTTTTTTAGTAATAATTCCCTGAATAATTGTAAGATCTGTATTCTATGCATTCTCAGATCTGTAGGGGACATTTTAAGTGACAGTTGTTTCTGAATTACCACAAACAACTGTCTATCTGCCATTTCTGCACTTAGTGGCTAACATATATATAGATACTCATATATCAGTTATATCTACCCAGCTAATGTGTAGCTTCATAATTAGAGTGTAAAATATCAGAAAATATTAATGATAAAAAGATTCGACATCGTTTCTTCAACGTCATTTTTTGTTGTTTTAAGAGATTTGGTGTACAAGGATATAAAAATGAAATAGTTATCAAATCTGGATACTTGGGAAGTTTCATTTTCCTTGATAAACCGTTGAATTAGTCAGAAATCATTTCATGTGTTTTCTCTTATTCTTCAGTAAAATGGCCAAGCTGGAGGAGCTGGAGGAGGTGGATCTGAGCGGAAACATGCTGAAGACGGTGCCCACCACCATCATGAATTGCCGGCGAATGCACACACTCATCGCCCACTCCAACTCCATCGAGGTCTTTCCTGAGGTCATGCAGCTGATGGAGATGAAAGTAAGACAGTAGTAACAGCGCATCGCCATCGTCTTCATGTCCAACATTATGTATAAGCTCCTAAGCTTGTACTGCACGTGTGTGTTTGTGCATATTCACGTCTCCTCTTCTGTTGTCAGTGTGTGGATCTGAGCTGTAACGAGCTGAGTGAGATCACTCTACCAGAGAATCTGCCTCCTAAGCTTCAAGAGCTGGACCTGACTGGAAACCCTCGTCTCAACCTGGACCACAAGACCCTCGAGCAGCTAAAGTATGTCATTATTTCTCTGTAGCGCTGTGCATTTTCTCAGTTATTGTGTTTACATTTTTTGTTTATATCCTGTTTTTTGTTTTTATATATTTCTTATAATGACCAATTTTTCCCCCAAAAAGTAACTAATCTAACCTTTTACGACACAAACCACCTTTTAGTAAACACCCTGAACTGATTCCTGTCAGTAGACCACACACCTGTATTCCTCTGTACAAAACAGTGAAGTTCATTTAGCTCGTGTTTTGTTATTTTTTTCAGTAATATTCGCTGCTTCCGTATCGATCCGCCTCCAACCTTTTCGTCGAGTGAGACATCTGGTGGGCCTGCTGTGTGGAGTCATGGTTACACTGAGGCCTCGGGCGTCAAGAACAAGTGAGTTCAATTCAGTCAATGGTGGAAAAAAACAACCAGCACCACACACGTCCAGTGAAGCCTCGCTAATCCAAACCTCTTGAGAGCGTGCATTGTTAAAGCCAGATGACTCAAATGAAGGAAATATTGAAGCAGGGCCTACTGAAAACATGAATCATGTATAGTCACATGCTAACACATCTCTGTATGAGCTAAACTGCCAATTCAACACATTAATGTGTAAGAGACTAGCAATTCCACATAATACCTCCATATACACATTTCCATATGTGTAACTGATGTTCAATAACCAAGTCTGCCTTGATGATAGAGATCCATCCAATCCAGCATATCACAGAAGATACTGTCTGTACGATTGTTAGTGTGTGGAGTAGTACGATCTATACGTTATTGTGCATATGAGGCTTCGTGGTTTAAATACTGAGCACATGCCTCAGTGATGTTATGGCTTGCTTTGGTTTTTCTTTTCAGACTGTGCGTGGCGGCGCTGTCTGTAAACAGTTTCTGTGGGAGTCGTGAGGCTCTGTACGGTGTGTTCGATGGGGACAGGAATGTGGAAGTGCCCTACCTGTTGCAGTGCACGATGAATGATGTGCTGGCTGAAGAACTGCACAAGACCAAGAGCGAGGAGGACTACATGACTAACACCTTTCTCGTCATGCAAAGGTACACAAGGGGCTCATTTCATAACAACTGTCTTCTTTTATGACAAATCATTCATTATGTGTTTCAGTACAGCATAAACTATAATCTATGCTAATATTAAATGGAAAATCTCTCCCCTTTTGCCAACAAAGAAAACTGGGAACTGCAGGGCAGAAACTGGGCGGCTCCGCGGCTCTATGTCACATTCGCCACGACCCCACTGACCCCGGTGGCTGCTTCACTCTCACAGCTGCCAATGTGGGCAAGTGCCAGGCCATCCTTTGCCGCGATGGAAAGCCGTTGTCACTGTCACTGCTTCACAACGTAGGGCTGGATGAGGAATACCGCAGGATAAGGCAACACAGGGCTATCATCACTGAGGTAAGGGAGCCTTGACAGCATCCTTAAGTCCACTGGGATCAGTGTAAATGTGATTTTGGACGTGCACTGCATGATCGCTGACCTGATGTTTGTGCTCTTTTCCACAGGACAACAAAGTGAATGGTGTGACTGATTCGACGCGAATCATGGGCTACTCTTTCCTTTACCCATCTGTCATCCCTTGTCCCTACGTGCAGACAGTCACTCTCACTCCCCAGGATGAGTTCTTCATTCTGGGTAGCCGGGGCTTGTGGGATGCTGTGTCTCCCACCGAGGCTGTGGAGGCTGTTCGGAATGTTCCCGATGGCCTGGCCGCTGCTAAGAAGCTGTGCACGCTAGCGCAGGGCTATGGCTGCACGGACAGCCTCAGTGCCGTTGTGGTCCAGCTCAGTGTGAGTGAAGACTGCTGCTCCTGCTGCTGTTCTGAGCCTCCGCAGCCACCTCCAAGCCCAGGCCTGGGCCCCTATCCCCCATCCTCCTCTGCCATCAAGGAGCGGCCCTCAGATGGCTCCCTGCCTGTGCCGCCTTCCTCCTGCAGTGAAATTAGCAGTGAGATTAGTACCAGCGAGATGAGCAGCGAGGTGGGCTCCACAGCCTCGTCTGATGAGCCGCCGCAGAGCTCCTTGGTGCTGCTGCATGAGCAGGCCCACCATCCTCACCTCCACCTGCACCATCAGGCTCACTCGCTTTCCCTGCAGCCCCAGCAGGCCCATGCCACAACCCAGCCTTGCCAGTACCTGTTCCCTGGCTCAGAGCTGCCCTCTGCTCGCAGCTGCTGTGCCCTACATCCTGCCTGCTTAGCCGGCTCCTTCCAGAGGCAGCTGTCCAGTGCCACCTTCTCCAGTGCTCTATCTGACAACGGGCTGGACAGCGAGGACGAGGAACCCATCGCTGGCGTTTTCTCTAATGGGAGCCGTGTGGAAGTCGAGGCTGATGTCCACTGCCTCAAAGCAGAATCCTCCTCCTCGTCACCCCAAACATCATTACCCTCATCCTCCAACCAAGAGCGCACCCTGCTGACGCTCCCCCCACCTCCTCCACCACCATGCACACCAGAGCCTCTGGAGGAAGGGGTCGACATGAGCCTCGGTGAGGCTGAGAATGGGCTGGAGAGAGATGAGTCATGGCCAGCAGTCGGAGCAGGAGGTGGGGATGGAGGAAAGTTGTCAGGCAAGAGGAGGGTTAATGGATCAGTGGCACGCCAGGAAAAGAGTCACAACCTTATTGAGGTGGCTGCCGATGCTCCCTCGAAGAAATCTGGGGGCTACTTCACAGCACCAGCTCAGCCTGACCCAGACGACCAGTTCATCATCCCACCTGAGCTGGAGGAGGAGGTGAAGGAAATCATGAAGCAGCATCAGCAGAAACAGCAGAAGCCGCCTGGGACCGATCAGCCCACAGACTACTACGATACCCCTCTCTGAGCAGCAGCACCACCAGCTGCTACAGCCTCAACTCCCTCCCAGCTGCAGCATGCACAGAAGCCTGCCATTGATCTTTGACCACACATGGACTTAAACAAATGACTTTCCTCAAGAGGCTGTAAAATGCACATGAAAAAGTCTGATCATGCTTTTTCTCAACAGCCTTCCCTGTTCCACCAAGCCTCATCACCGATTAACCATGCACTGTAACCTGCTCCACCCATTTCTACCCAAACAACTCATAGAATGAAACAAGCAAATGAGCCCTTTAATGATACTCGACCCCTCCCCATGGCCACAGCCCCTGGTGACCATGGTTGTGCCCTTCTCGCAGACTGGAACATTGTTTTTACATTAGACAACCAGCCGAGTATGTAATCAACACTAGTCTCTTTGCAATAGCATTAGCTCGCCACAACACTTGTTAATATGGATAACAGTTCCATTGGTTTGTTTGTTTGTTTTGTAAGAACTTACCATATCTTTTAATGTGAAAGCAGTGAAGTTGCTGAAAGA
This sequence comes from Datnioides undecimradiatus, assembly GCA_008933995.1. Lineage (NCBI taxonomy): Eukaryota > Metazoa > Chordata > Actinopteri > Lobotiformes > Datnioididae > Datnioides > Datnioides undecimradiatus. The sequence goes on along the minus strand of WARS01000032.1, from coordinate 2,244,962 downwards.
ACTTTTTAAAAACAGACACATAATCTTTTTATTATCAGTGAACTATGTCGAATGGTACACCCTTAATACCACACGTAACTATTGTAGATAGGGCACTTAAAATACTGTATTTCTTCAGTAAATCATGGCTCTTGGCCTGTAAAATGGCATAGAAATTTTTTGTAGAAATTTTAAATACTAACTCCTAGGAGTTGCATACTCTTTATGGTGACTCAGTCACTTTTACTAATCTTCTCTGAGAGAAATGGTGATTTTTTTTTTCCAATGATTGTAAATAAGAGAAATGTTGTATACTGATGCTTTTTAAAGGAACTACGTACCTGTATGTCGGTGAAGGTTTTAGTGGTGGGGAGGAAGTTAGGTTCACTAAGGGTTTGCTGTTATGGAGGTGTCACCCAACCCCCGTCCCTCTCTTACAACGTAGACCCACGCATACACACATGCACACAAAACACACACATAAATGTAAATGTGCAATTGCAGGTCAAAATCCAAGACATTCCATACAATATAAGTGCACAGAGTTGCTATGGTTTGCTCCACTGTGTTTGATTGTGATGTCCTGTAGTCATCACTGTTTCCAATGAACACTAAAAGACAGATCTTTGCATGCACACTTGCATGCATGCACACACACACACGCACACACACACACACACACACACACACACACACACACACACAAACACACACTATTAGTCCCACCTCCCTCCTGCAGTAACTGTTATCACCGGCATGACTGTGTCAAGTTCAGTAATACAAACAAATATATCCACATGGAAAAGAGAAAACACAGATGTTCCTGTATTTGGTATAATAAATTTTAAATTTGTGAATATAAGTCATGCTGTCTGGGATTTTCTTTTTTTTATAATAAAGTATGTGCATTTAATTTAAAAAATCACATAAGTCTTTGGAGAAAAATTTCAAAATATTTTATTTACAATAATATTCTGCTCTACTGCTTTTACATCAAATGACCAGAAGGGGGCGATCTCAATTAATAAATCTCTAAATTCAAGGCCTGCTTTAGGATATAATCAGCTTAAACATTCAACTGAACAATGCTGATGTATTTTACCATGAGTGTGTCATTCGAAAGTCCTGCGTCTCCCACTAGAGTTTCTCGGTGTTTACCATGACCATACTGTTGTCACTTCTGTGCCTCTTATACTTCTTCTTCACACAGATGACACTGACTGCTGTAATCACCAACATTACTCCCAGCACAGACAGAGAAGAGGCCAGTGCAAGAATGGTTTTATCCTGCATGGAGCCCCTGTGCTGACAGCTGTTCCCGTAGTACCACCAGTCATCACCCACCAGACACCTGGAGAGCAGAGAAACGGGACGAGTGTAAGAGGAGAAACAAATCAGACTCAAAGGTAATCCTGTGCAAAATGTGTCCAGGGTGTTGTAAATGTGAGAAGAACTCTACCTAATAGGATGTGGTGAGATGGAGGATCTTGAGGATCAAACTTGTCACAACTATGTTGTCATCTGTTATAATATCTGTTTATACATATATATATTTATATATACACATGTAATACATGCTTAATGGGGTGAGGGGGTAATGCAAAGTCTATTCTAGCCAATGACCTTTGTTTCCTGCTTGCCTCTTTACCTGTAACTATGCAAATGAAGGCAAAATATGCCCCTCCCACACACACACACACACACACACACCTGCAAACAGGCTTTCCGTCATCCACCACACAGACTCCCTCATTCTGACATTCCACAGTGAAGCAGACGTCAGGGGTTGCAGTAGTGACAGGTTGTGGAGTGGTGGTTGAGATGCCGGTTGTGGGGATTGAGGAATTTGGTGAAGGCCCAGGATTGGTCACCGCCAGATGAGACACATCTAAAGAGGGACAGAACAAATGAGAAAGCGGTTAATTGGATCCATGTGGAGAAGCATCTAATAACATGGAAACGGGCAATGATGGGATCACATGATTGACTGTAGGGTTTCTCTGACAAGTGGGCATATGAATCATGGATGTAATCATGCATCACACAAATATGCTGTTAGCATGGAAGGGCAGAGATGAGTTTGTAACATACTAGTGAAGAGGTAATTCATATAATATATAGCAGGCTGGACCTGGCTTCACAACAAAATTGTGAATATTAGGGAGGCTTTTGGTACATGTCGAGTATCTTTGAATGATTTCTGTTTAAATCTGTTGAGTTTATACAATAGTGTGGTGCTTTTACCCTCCATGGTGAGGAGAAAGATGGCATCTCCTCCTTTTATGAAATCCCTGCTCTTGGCTCTGAGGTGGGTGAGATACGTTGCAGTGCCGGCACCTGGCCCTCGGAAATAGGTAGATCCATCTGTGTCTTTGACTTCATGGCCAACCACGCGAGGATCATCCCAGAAAAACTGATCAGAACCTGTGAAAGGATGTTGACAGCGTACATAAATACAGTATTACAGCAAAAACAGTATTTTCATGATTTGTTCTGAATAACTAATTTGAGCCTTCTTGAAAATGAAAGGACCTGCACCTGTTGCCTTCATGTTGGGGTCAGTGGTGACACTGCGCTGGTTGGACATTCGCTTTTGGATGTGTGGGTGCTGGTCCATCAGCATCATGGTCATCTGTTTCCAGGGGCATGGCCATTTCTGCCCCGTGTCTCCTTTACGGGCCACCAGATGAGCAAAGGCTGACAACTCTCCAGGGTACCCTGCCTTGCCCTTGGGATACAGCTCCATTTGGAAGGTGTAACCTTCCTTAGAGGTGAATGGGGGGCTGAAGATAGATGTGTTCATCGGAGTGTTTTCCATAACATGACTGAAATTTTTCACACGCCATATAAACTCTGGGCAGGTAGTCTCGGAGAGGTTGATATCATCCAGTGACAGTCCCCCTGTTGTGGGCCCTGAACCCTCCTTGGTTCCTTGAAAGACAACCCGGAATTTCTTTTTGACATCTAGACTCACGTGATGCAGTTGCCACAGCTCCTGGGGGGATCCTGTTACAGCACAAGATGTAAAAAAACATGAAATTTGTTGATCCGCAAGTTCGCAAAAGTCTACGTCTCACAAATGATATTGTGAAATATTTTAAGCTTTACTGGAATTTAGTAAGTCACCATCTATGGTCTTTATAAAGCGCAGTACTCCGTTGGGGTTAGCTCCATCATACTCTCGGACGTAGATCTTCAGTGTGTCACTCGGTCCGGCACTGTTGTAGTAGAAGAACTCCAAACACTGGTATCCTCTTTTAGGGTAAAGGATCCTGCTCTCCAGCAACGCCGTATCCCCTGTGTTGGCTGTGCCAGTGCTGAAGTGCATGAAATACCCAGACCCTACAGGTCCAAATTTCACTTGATTAATAAATCATCAATGCATTTTGCACAGTGGATGAATAAAGGGAGGATAATAATCCATCCATATGTACACACATGATTCATATTTATCTCAATACAAGCCTCTCATGCCTTTGTATACACTGAAACAGCTTTTAGTCATTGTAATTGTTACTCCTGTGCATTCTGGCTGTGAGGCCTAATGTGGATTTGATGTAAGACAAGAGGGATAAAATCTATAGTGCTTGTTTTAAAATAAACTCAGTTAGTCCATTCAAAGTTTACTGTTGCTTGATCTTTCTAACTATATCAAGTGAGTTTTTTAATCCTTTAATGCATTAATTTGTATCCACACTATTTGTCTATGTTTGTCACTGCATTGTGTGTATTTATTCCTTCAAGACCTTCTCACCAGTGCATTTTCCCATGTTGGAGTAGTCAGTGTTGGGCCCTCCAGCAGCACTGGCAACCCTAACCCAGTCTGCCTTGTCCCCTGGTCCCTGGATCATACCACAGATGTTCTCACGTTCAAAGTCACATGAGTCCAGGAAGGTCGAACCTTGAGCTAGAAGATATTTCATAAACACACATGCACAGGTGTGGAACTTTGAACTGCTATAAACTGATTGATCACACAAAAAGAGAATGTTTTGCTTATCCACATTTTTCCATGAACTCACTTGATAAACCATCTAATTGACAGCTGATATCAACATTATAAATCAGTATTAGGTGTAACATTGACACAGCATTTCTTGGACAGATTATAAAATGGTTGTCAGATATTGACTCTTACTGCAGTTATAGAGGCGGTGCAGCTTGAGGAGGTCACTGTCACTGAACTCCATCCGCTGGCCAATGACATCGCTGAAAGCTGGGATCTTGGTGACAATGGTGGGCTCAGTGCCGTTGCGGAAGGCATTTTTACTGTAGTGCATCATGGAACCGTAGTCATAGGGTACACCCAGAGAGCTGGAGGTGGTGTCATTGTAGGTGTTAAAGTTGTGTTCTTTACCTGGAAATGAGACATGAATACAGATTCAGAACAATTCATTATTCCGTCCTCCAAATGTGGGAGTGGACATCAGAGATGTTAAGATCCCACACTAAAGTGAATTATCAACAGCTGCCGCTAGTTTTAAAGGCTTTACAAAGGTTTGCTGACATATCAAACTACTCTTTAGTCATGCACTGAAAAAATATTTGATGTGTTAATGACCTGAGGAGCGTATGCCAATGTAACTAAGATAAAGAGTCTAATATTCCTTGCTTTGCTGACAATGTTTTTGCTTATCTTAAGATTATACAGCTGAGAAAACAAGGCATGCACATATTTTATGATACAAGTAATAAATCAGGTGCAGTGTGATGTGCTTTCCCTCATGTCATACATAACAAACCTCTTGAACCCTCCAAGAACTGAAGTGATTTTTCTGATTTATTAGTATGTGACTTTTGTGAAAAGCTTCTCTACATGTATACAGGCTACTTAACATTCATTCTCAATCTCACAAGATTCTAATCAGACTCATGCAAATGGAAGTCATGAAGTAAGCATGTCATGAAGGCATAAATGTTATGTGGGAGCATGAATGAGCAATGTTTAAATTAATTATGATTTAGCTGGCAGAGAAGCAGTGAGAGGTCCAGTACCCTCTGAGATGCGGTCCCACATGATTTGGACGTAATCATCGCGGTCTGCCCTAGACTGCTCATGCCAGAAACCCAGAGCATGAAGAAACTCGTGTTCAATGGTGGCAATGCGGTCACAGTTCTTCCCTATTGACAGTCTCTGCTTCCCAACATGCTGGTTTCCCACAGAGGAGAAACAGCTTTTGGAAAAAAAAAAAAAACAACACATTTTCTGAACATCACACACGGTCTAAAATGTTAATATACACTACATGCAATGCATCAAAGAACACCTTATCTTGCTATCTCAACAGACAGTCAGAGTATTACAGTTCTTATTGCCTTACCCGCCCCCTTTAAAGATGGAAATGTAGTTTGGTTCTCCACTCCAGGGCTTAAAGTCGATGCAGGTCTTGAGCCGGTACTGCTCAAAGGCCTTCAGAATCACACCTTTTGCATTGATCTCTGCAAAGAATTGATAAATCAAAGATGGAAAAGGTATGTCAATATCTCTTTAAAGATAATGCAGTTGGAATTCATTACAGGCCTGTTCATGTTCAAGATTACTGTCACGGGCTCACTGCAACGACTGTAGATGGCTGAACATCAAAACATAAAGTAAAAAACCTGTTGTGTCCATGCTCTTCCTCTGATCTGAATTGTTTACTCTGAGGGGATTTATGAGGAAATGATAGATGATATTTACAGTGATGGGAGCAGTATGTTTCTGTTCAGCTAACCTCGTTATTGTTTGATGTTCAAAACAACATGTAATCAGTACTTTAACATACTTTGTCAAGTTGGAATTAATATAGCTTCTTTATATGGAAAGCGTTGGGTTTTTTTTAAATCTATAACAATACATCGTAATTTATAAAATGTTCCTATGTTTTGATTGGGGTTTTTTAAAAAAATGGTATTTATTATTATTTATTAATGGTAACTATATAATGACAAAAACCTCAAGACTGTGTTCAAGTGCAGTAATTATACTTTTGTTACTTTCCATCTAAAACAATATAAATCCTACATAAAATATAGACATTAAAATTCAAGTCCTATAAATAGCTTTGGGGGCTTACTTTTTCCAGGAGCCACTCTTACCTAAGTCATCTTCCATGTAGTATGGGATCGTCTTTGGCCACCTGTACTCATCCCCTATTATGGAATTTCGAGTTTGCCTCTATGAAAGTCAATAAAAGCAATCACAAAGAAAGGAACATCATAATGAGTCAAGGTTAAGGGGTATTTCACAAAATTCAATCGCGCAGGTAAAAATTATAAGCATTTGAATCAATATACCTCATCAAGGACAATGTCCCCCTCCACAAGATTTAACCCTGCCTCTACGGAGTCCAAGCACAAAGAAAAACTGGGTTACAAATGGTTACCTGAGTAAAAATCTGGAAACATGAAAAAGAAATATGTCTTTTCGCCCTTCTGTTTGCAAACCTTCGTTGATGTCAAAAATGTCAAGGTCCCGTCCACCGTCCACATCATAGTCTGTGTAGGCAGGTACAATAAATGAAAAAATGTGAAGAAACGTAAAATACAAACGACAGAAAAGTGCCAATAGAAACTGTAATCTGTGTCTTGTTTGCACTTACCCAATACTTTTGCTGTGGGCTGAACAAAAGAGAATTATAACGTTTAAATATTTTCAGTTTTCTAGTGTGTTAAAATAAAGTTTCTTAACAAAATAAACCAGTTTCTCACCAAGCAAAAGGCAGCACCACATAAAAGGCAGACAATGTGAAGAACAAGTACACGTGTAGGTTTTCCTCCTGCCATGTCCTAAATGGGCAATGGGCTCTTGCAAACACTCAGGCTGTAAAATCAGAGAATAAAACGAAATACCCGTGATAATGTGTTGATAATTGACAGAGTTATAGAGGGATCGAGTTATACAACAGCTTCAGTGTACTCTGCTATCTCCTAACACCTGTTTTACACATTTGCAGATGAGCTGCAGTGAAACGCTGAGCCAGGGGGCAGCAAATGTACGGTCATGCTGCCTACTCACCTGCAATAGTAAAAACACATTTGAGGGGTAATAATGCACAAAATCATTTAGCCAAGTTTGCAACAAGATCCACATAGAAAATATTCAGAAACACTGTTTTTTATTCATTTCTTACAGTTTGTATGTGTGATTATGGTGATAAATGGTAGCTGGTAATAAATACATTTCCCACCTGGTACATTAGAAACAAGTCCATGTTCAGTATTTTCTTTGTCATACACATAACCATTACCTTTGACCTCCTCATAGCAATGCCTCATGGGCATTATGGAAATAACAGCTGTGACATGTATCCATCCTCTCTCATTCACAAATACAGAGATTTGTCAAATTCCTCTACACTGTGATTTGCCCTGGTATCAACAATAGTTTTAAAAAGGTTTCTATTTCTAACCTGTTGCAGCACAACAGGTTTACATCCAAATGGTCACCACTTCACTGACTTCACAATTTAACTTTAAAATGAACAAAGGAGAATATTGACTTTTGCCCACACTGACAAAGACTCCTGGTGTTTTAACCTTGAAAACAAATTCATGCATGCTGTAACATAACACACACAGTGGTCTCTGTTTTTTGCAGCTGATCAGGTAATTTGTCCCTCTTGCAACCTTTTCCTCAGAATTTGTAATCCTACAGATCATCGAATGGTTTATTTATAACAAAGCGCTTAACGTTAGCTGCCAAGTATAATGTGGTCTGGTAGCAGTATTTTTCGGTAGTGGTGGAAACACACAATGATTGACTTATAAGTCAAAGTACTCCATTACATGTAAAAGTTCTGTATTAAAAATGTTACTTAAGCAAAAGTTCTTAACCATAATCAGAAAAATGAAATATAACTATTAAAAGTAAAAGCATTCAGTGGTTGGAACTGCTTATAAAAATAAAGGCTTTGCCTTTTAATTAATCAGTGGATCAGTTGATATCTCTCGCTGCAAAGCTTTTGCCTGTAAATCTGCACTTTATTGTGCATTTCCTTATAGTGGAAGTAGGACAACGCAGGGGGAAACAATCAAACACAGCTGTCACATTCATGGAAACTTTGGGTGCTTTGGTGGTGTCATATTTTAGGCTTTTGGTGATTACTTATTGATATTTCTTGGCCTCTGCTTTATAATACTTATAAGATGGATTCGTGGAGTGATTGGAACTAATGGAGCTGAACTGATGTAAGTCATGCCTAGCCCATTTTTTCCTGTGACTAACAACAAAAGGATTTAATACAAGTATGTGGAGCACCTTTTGCTATTCTAACAAGGTTCTTTGGTAGAATAGCAAGAATAAAAACATGATACCCAGCGCTGGATTGAATCATAAAAGTGATGAGTGACTGTTGTGTATAATAGACTCCTGTGTGGTCACTCATGAGTGGTCCCTGTACTCCTCTAGCAGGGCAGTTTCACGTCTTTTTTGGGGGGTGAACTCTCATCTTGCATAAAGCACATTTCTTATGATTTATCAAGCTGAAGTTTTTGTCATTCATTCATTGCAAAAATATTACAGCTTATCCCTGCATTTTATTCATGCTTAGGTAAGCTATCTCTCTGCGATCTGCTACCTGATCGCATTTTGCTTTCACTCTCAATACACTCATAATTTACCTACTGGTTAATTAACATGATCAATTTTTAATTGCTTTTTATACACCAGTTGGATTTCAGGGATTTTACACTGCAGTAATTGCAACAGTAACGATATTTCAGTTCAAACACTCAAACACAGTGCAGGTGCGGCGCAGCATACAAACTCAGTCACATTTCTACAGGACGTGGTGTGGAATTCAACAAATGTGTTCTATGACAATCCTGGGTCATGGACACGGTCAACTAAGCTTACACGTGAGCAGAGTTGAGGCGAGGAAAAACAGTAAAAAAAAAAAAAAAATAATTTCATGACGCACATTTCAGTACCGATGATGCACATGTATGAAAATGCAGTTGGGACATGACATGAATTTGATAACATAACAACACAAGACAGCATTTATTTCCATGGTTGAATCATGGTTGTTATTTTTGTTAAACAATGTAAAGGCTGCTGTATTATTATCTTAGTACATTTGTGTTCATTAGTATTGGTCATCTGCAGTTATACCAGCTGTTGTCTAGTAGACCAGTCCTGAGAGTCCTAACTCTCTAACACATGAGTAACATGTCTTCATTGATCTCATGATGAAAGGATACATGTATTTTTACATTCTTCCCGCATTCATATATTCTAGTTTACATATAGATTAAAACTCGCATCACATGCAGTATTGGAGATGTGGCCACAGCATTTCATTATGTCATCCTATTATTCAGTGGAGGCAGCAGCGATGTTACAGTAGCCCACTGATAATACAACTTTACAGTTATCAAAGTAGGAGTGAATTGCCTGTTTTGGGGTGTTATTTTGTTTGTTTGTTTTGATTTACTAATGTATGTTTACCTCTGTGTCGTTGATCCTCCACCCTTCTCTTCCCCATTACCATCAATATCCCGGGAGTCCATGGTCCAGGAAGAGTTCTAGCAGTTTATTAAGGCCAGAGTGGATCTAGATTTAGATACATTATGCAGCCATGGTGATTTGACTGATTCAGGAAATTCAAATAATTCTTGCCAATTTCCGCGGCTTCCTGACTAATTTGCTTTTAGCCATTATAAATGTGATGTGAGCATTGTTCACTGCTGTGCAGCAATAAATACCTTACAGCTGAATAGATCAAATTCAGTCAGCCCAGCAAGCTTGCACTTTGGTACCAAATAGCTACAGTTTTGTTGTGCTTGTTGATAAAATAGTTCCACTTATCCTTAGGTCTTGATTTGAGAGTGACAAAAACAAGTCAAGTCAAGTCACTTTATTTATGAAGCACATATAAAAGAGTGTTCACCAAAGCGATGTAAAGAGCAAATAAGATCATCACTAAATCACAAGCAATTAAGAATGTTATATTAAATAAATGAAATGTCAGTGAAGTTTGTTTAAGTACATGTTTAAGGAGTATGGACTTTGCAGTACTGTACATCTGTAGTTTTATTTTAGAAACTGTTGTTTATCAACTGATGAGACCTGATATCAAAAAACAGTATACAAGAAACAAAACAACAACAAAAAGACCCTCTATGTGAAAATGTCTCACTTTTACATGAAAAAATAATGTCAATAATTCAAAATCTGCCAATGGTCAATATTTTCCCATCATACCTTGCTATTTACAGTAGGATACTGTATACACATCACACAGTATCTCACAATACTTAATATTTGAAATATAGTTCAAAAGACAAAAAAATAGTTACAGTAGCTTTTCCAGGTTTTGTGAAAGGGGATTTTTGCTTACATCAAGTTGTAAAGCTGAATGAAAAAGTCTTACCTCATGGGGCTGACTGAAAACTTATTGATTTGTGTGTGTGTGTGTGTTCTGACTTACTTGTTTTTAATCAACTGAATATGAAGCTCAAAGACACACATATGACATGTCCTTCAAGCCCTTTACTTACACTGTAAAAACAAAACAACACTGTCATATTTTGAGTTTGAGTTCTGTGTTTTTGATCATTTCCTGTGTTCCTGTGTTTCTGTGTGCCTGCTTCCTGTTCCCTTCTGTGTCATTTTCACCTGTGTCTCATTGGTTAACTGGTCTCACTTGTGTGTCTCTTTTGCCTCCTTTCCCTTGTGTCTATGCATTGTTTGTCACACCCTTTGTCTCTTGTCGGATCATCAACTCGTGTGCTTCACATCGATGTGGATTTATTAGTGTTTATCAGAGTTTCCCAGTATTTCCCACATTTTCCCTGTGATGTTGTTTTTATGTATCTCTTTGGATTTCATGTGGATTTGTGGACCGTGTTCCTGCCTGCCTCACAAATAACGAAAATATGTAACATGGAAAAACTACAGCATGATTGTAAATCATGTAATAACCCATAAAAATGTATTTGCAATAGCTGCAGAGCAGGTTTAAATTTCCTCATAATCTGTGATGGATTTCTGAGGATGGTGTGATGTAAAGATGTAATTTTCAGTACATTCAACTTTTATGGAACAAGCTGTGAAAGACTGTTGCATAATAATAAGGAGGATCAGAAGAAATCCATGCAGCTCATCTTAAATGAAAGACTGGCCATGCTGTTTTAGATTTTTCAGTAGATTCTCTTTAAAGCACAATCATCATTAGGCAAACGGCTGTTACTGATTGTATGTACATATGTTATGGCAACGTTAGCTGGTTCATCATCTTGGTCCAGACTGAAATGTCTTTAAAAGTAATAGGCAACTTGCCATGGCAGAGTGTACAAACATTTATGGTCTCCGTAGGATAAATCCTATTGATTTTGATGGTGGATAAATTGCAATGATATTTGCTTCAGACATTCATCTTCCCCTCAGGATGAACCATAATCACTTTTCAACTAGCACCATCATCAGGTGGAAATTTCAGTAAGCTACATATTTTGGCTTGTGACTCATTGGCCTCAGCTGTAAGCAGTGAATGTTACCAAACTAACGTGCTAAACTTTATTGCTAGCATGTTAGCATGCTGACATTAGCTTTTGGCTCAAAAAGGGTTTTTTCCCCTCATTTTATGGTCTTGTTGTTAAGTTTTATGTTGTTTGTAATACCTTATTGTGTAATTATGCAGAAATGAAATGCGTTACGCACAACATCTCTATCTAGTTCTATACATTGTCATGAATACTGATTTTTTTCTCTCATGCCATCAATAGGGCAAAACAACATTAAGATAGCTAGAACTGTGTTACAAGAAAAACCTGTGTACTATAGTTTATAAAGAAAACTGGACATAGTTGGTCTGTGTTACATTTGTGCCCCAGTTCTATAAAATTCCAACATGTAAATGGTAGGCTCGTAGTGGCCGCAGCGTGCTGTAAATTAACAACATTCTTCTAAAAAGCCCCTGTAGAAAAAAAAGACCTATTGCAGCAGAACTGCCCATAGTTCCTTTTTTTGTGCAGCACATGGCTGTATGAGTGAGAGCATTATAAATGCACTGGTTTAGCATAAATATTACTCTGGGGCCACACTCTAGTTGTACTGATTGTTTAAAGGGTATGAAACATGCCAACATGTAACATTGGTTTAACTGTTCTTTGAAATCAAGATGAAAAAGCATCAGTCTTTTAGGCACTGCGGCAGGCTTAATTAACGATGTTCATCCTATCTGATTGGAGTAAAACAGCATTTTGTTTTGCTGGAGGGCAGGCTGCTTCAACCTAATTGGATCATAATACAGTATATCCACATATTTGTACAACTTTACACAAAAGAAAAAGTCAATATTTTAATCCTAAAAAAAAATTAGGAGGAAGTAATGTTGCCAATGTTTTATGGAATTTTGCTTTTAATTGATCAAATTTAACACCCTATATTTCCCAGGGTGTTCCCATAGGGACGTTGTTACATTTTCTGTGCAGATGTAATCCTAGGGGAGAGCGGCAGCAGAGTGTGGAGGTGGTCTACCAGCTGTTCAGCAGCTTTTGAACTTTATCACCCTCATTTATAGATAAAGTTAATGGTTGGTTGTTATAAAGTTGTAGATGATACAATTTACTGTCCATGATTTTTTCTCATCAGCTCAACTCCATCTGTTATGAAGACCATGTTATAGGATCGATAGTGCTGGAATAGCTTCTAAATGGACCTTGTGTTGGTACTGTTATCTCAACTCTTGTTTAAAGTGTAAAAGCGTCCTTGCGACAATATACAGTTTCACTTCCTACAATGTTTATTATTATCAAAATGTCCCATAAATTAAAGTAAGTAAATGTGAGGACAAATTAATCAATGACCTTTCATTCTGACCTCTCAAATGACATAGACATATGTCACAGGGGGATATGTAATAGCATAAATATGTAAATCACTGTAATACTATGGTCAGTTGCTTTTCATCCCTAATAAAAATGTCCTTTTCAGCTGTAGTGTTTCACAAATGAAATCCTTCAAGGAGCCACTACATGCACACAAGCACTGTTAGAAATAGAAAATGCCATGTTATTGAAAAAGTATGATTAATATTCTGTCCAATCCTCTGCCTTCATGACTGTCTACAGGCAGCCACAGCTCTTCCTCACGAAGCAAAGTTTGCGTGAAATGCTTTGATGTTCATGCTGTGTTTTATCTTATCATGGACATTCATTTCTTTCTACCCTCTGTGGCCATCACAATTAATTCTTCAACAACACTGTTACACCTCCAATACAGCTTTCATCTCAGACCTTGGCTCAATCTGTTCCAGTGTTGATCTGTGTGTTGGTTGGTGTGCGTATGTGTGTGACTTCACACATGTAAGAAAGAAGGAGAGCAAGTGGCATGCGAAGCAATATTTTCACAACGTGTAATTCTTTTGAAGATAATTCAGCCCTGCTTTCAAGGTGTGACAAACCAGATTGTTTCCTGTTCTGCACTTTCCCAGACAAACTCAAAATTAATTTTCAAGTGCCTCCTTTGACTCAGTGAGATTGATTTAATTTATGGTTGTGTGTGGGATATGCAGTGTTGAGCTGTAATTAAAAGCAGCACGCCATTCCTTGGCTGACACAATGGGCAAGCCTAACCCTCATGCTAGAAAGGGCTGAAATTAAACCGATAAGACATCACACTGCTGAAACAATAAAGACCCAATAATGGACTTACTAAAGGGTTCCAGCCTTTGGTAAGTCCATAATTGTATTGCAGTTAAGATCTAAATGTCTCCAAGACTAAATATTACAGTGTTTCCTGCTGAATTATAGAAAAATGTGCATAAAATTACCAAATAAAAACATAAAATGGTGGATTTGAATACTTCACCTGTGTTTGATGAACACAAGAACAGATATTTGGACACTCACACATGTGAGTTGTGAATTCCAGCTTTGTGATATTGCACTTGAAAGGAAACAATGACCATAAGGTTAACATACTGAATGTCTGCTTTGATTTAGGAGAGTTTGCTGTGTACTGGGTGAACAGTACCCTCTTATTTTTTAAAATGGGGGTATAAAAAGGGCTACATGTCACGTGAATCATATAGATATGAAACTGTGGTGATTAGTGTCTCCCTACATATCTAGTGTACCAAAGTGCCAAAACAAAAGAAAGTGTGTAATAAATGATGTGGCTGAAATGATCAGATTCTAAACAGGAGTAAAGTTGTCAAACAGAGTGAATAACATATTTGATCTACTTTCAGAACTGTTTTAGGGAAATACAAGGGGGTATTGTTGAGATTTGATTTAGTTTTAAATCTTCAAATCAACTTTCAGCAGGCATCTTCATCAACCTTGGTACCCTGATAATCATTAGTATCTGACTGAGCACTGTTCGGTGTTTGGGGTTTTTATAAATATTCTCAGTGGACTCAGTTCTCAGTGTTCATCATGATAATTTATCATGATGAACACTGGGACAAATGTCCATGAGGCACATTATGACACATTACACACAAATGACACTTTTCCAATTCCAGCTGTATACTTCAAGTAAACTGGTAAAAGTCAGTACCACGGAAAACTGATTTGGGTAAGTTGTGAATGGCAGACCAAAGTGTCTGGGTCATATGGGGTGTGGTTGGAGGGGCGTTTGTGTTCATATTTGTTTGACTACATGGCTTCCTCGTTGTCACTCACGTGCCAACTTTAAGATCAACAGGAAAAAATTCTCCTTGAGAAGTAAACAAACACAAAATAAAAATGGTTTTTTAAGACATACTTAAACGAAAGCTCAAACCCACGTGATGAGGTGACGCTCATGTGGATGTTTTATGAATCGTAATTGACGTCATTAATCGATCGGAGCAGGCTTCAGTTTGGGGGATCTGGCGCTCCGGCTCATTATTGTGAAACCTCCCCCCTCTCTGTCACATACAGTCATATCCAGCGAGCGCGATCCGCTCTTTGGTGCCTCACTGCGGCTGCACTTCTGACCGCTGCTGAAAGGGGTGAACATCTCCTATGCCCCATTGGCCAAACGCAATAGCCAATGGGGGGAAAGTGATTTGGGAAACTTGTCGGAACGTCGTTGGATCAAGCGTATTATTAGAAGACGCGAATTTAAGTAATTCAGCACTATTCGCCGAGGTAAGGTTGTTCTAATCTTTCGATGACTGAAGCCTTTTAGAGAAAGTGGTTTTGTTTGCACGCGTCCAAAACAACATCATAGGAGACCGGTTTGGACGCCTATTAATGGGAGTTTAAAGTGTCAAACACAGACATATGATTAGAGATCTGCCTCCAGATCTGCCTCCGGACTCCAGCTCTACTCACACTTGGGATTATATTTTCACCTTGTAAAAGTTGAGTTTGTAACATTTTAGTAACCTGCTGTCCTCTTGTAGAGTCCTGTCCAATCGCCCGTATTGTTTAATTTAGGTGTAGCCAGACATACGTGAACTGTGTCAACTTTAAAAGCCATGAGGCGTACGTAAGAGTGCGTCTGATGGAGATTTGAGCTTTTACGCACGAGGCTAGTTTGTAATAGTTAAGTCAAATAAAAAACACAGCTGAACCAGTGTTATTAGTCCGAGGACTATATGCACACAGCCGTCACATCCACCAAATATTTTCGTTGATTCGACCCTCTGTTATTGTTAGAGATCGTCGTATATCAGCTCGTCCTTTCAATACGTTCATACTTTTATATTTTTACTTCTTTGCTGCAGATGAGTGTGTATGATCGTGATTACAGTTCTTTAGATGTTTTGTTGGAAAGGGGTATGAGGCAAAACAAGCTGAGTAAAAGTAACAAAGCGAGTATTTGTAATAAAATGAATCTAATAAGACAAAGTGAGAGACACAATCCTATTTGGCTTCAAAGTTTCTTTTTTTGGAATCTTTAATAGAGATGTTTGTAGGATCATCCACACACATCATACAAAAAGGAGGAAAAACAGCATAAAATTCCTGTAATATGCTGTATCTTTGTAAAATCTCATGCAATTATTGTTTTTCAGTGGCTGAAGCCACACTGTGATCATATAGGTTGCTCAGTTTATACTGAATCCCTGCTAACACTTCTTTATTACAAAGTCAGATGAGACCAGGGGAGCTCTTCTCTCTGGCAAGCCTGTGTTTAAGCGCACAGCGTCTGATAATGTGGCGGCTACAGGACAGTACGCGCCCATGCTGTTTTATTTAAGCCTTCCATTTGTTTCATCTGGTAGCATCCTCACGAAAAGATTATAACACATACTTGAGCAAGGGAGCATACAGAGTCATATGCAGTGTTACTGTGGCAGTTGCTGTTGGTTTTACCAGGTCTAAAGTGTAGAAATACAACCAAAACAGCAACAAGTGAACATATAGAGTCAGTGAGGAATGATACTGGTAATGTTGTGTTGTAAGTTCGAGTCGAACACTTTGAGAGGCAGCGTACGAGAATGCTCTAAACTGTGACAATCTGTATATATTGCATGTGCGAATGAATGTGTTAAAACGTGTTTAAAGACATGAAATACCAGGATATGCATTAATGTGCTTGCACAGCTGACTGTTTCATACATTTGGCTATAAAAATCTGTTGCAGTACTGAAAATTCCTTATTGTGGCTGACCATAGTAACGGCACATTAGGATGTGTCTGAGGTTCATTTTGCTGTCACCTGTTATTAAACCACCTAATGATTGACCCTCATGTCATTCATTGATCTATACCTGTCAGTCACCATCTGGCTTTAGCTGCTGAAGCAGAATGAAAACACGGCAATGGAGGGGGTTGATGGTGCAGTAACATGGTTTAACGGCATGTTAATGCATTAGCCCTTTACTTTGAATTAGACATTACACCTGTAAATCAAATTTGGTTTAGGGTAAAGAAAAGGTTCATGCAATCACAAACCAGATTCAATTATACAACTGCCCTCTGACCTATATTAAATCTGGAAAACTACTTTTGAAGATCATTTTCACGTATCTACAGCACCTTTCTTTTTTTACCCTTCAGGCTCAATTGGGAACCTTTCATGGATGAATTACACATTTTCCATTAACTTTCCATTTCTTAATGTTTGTTTATAACATGTGAACAAATCTTTTGACCCACAGTGCTGTTGAAAGCCAACACTGTCACCAAAAACAGTCAATAACAGTTTTCTGATGGCGCTGTTAGATGAAGACATGGCATTCCACTCCAACATACCTGTGCCTCTGGATATAACAGTGGCTGTGGTCTACTCTATTTTTGGTAAGTAAAGTCTGCATAAATTCGATCCCATTTTCTGCTTTTTATTTATTATTTATAAAGAGTTAAGAACACTGGTAATGCTCTCAATGACCTTTCTATTCACTCTGGTCAGGCTAAAATAAGCAGCAGCATGAAGCAAGATATCACACTGTGAATCCTTGGAAGCACATTTACCTTTGTAATTTTGACTGTGTTACTAAGTGATATGCATCCCACTTCCACCTATATATAATACCTGCTGTGCCCTTGTATCACTTTCATCTATATTTGCTGTATTTAGGTATCAATCCTACACCTGCACACATTTATCTTTCCTCAGACATGCACACATCAATGTGCAGACCCAGTGAAGCAGCCAGTGCAGCAGCTGTTCATGTATTATACGTGCTTCTACCCCAACAACATAAAGGGCCCCTGATAATGAATTTTAAGGCTGGGCCATGCCTGAAAAACCCCACCTAGGTTAACTTTCATCTCAGTCTTTGATCTTGGGAGCATTACAGTAGAATCCATACATTTAATGCAGGCTGCACACTGCTAGAAAGGAACCAAATTTTAATATGAGATTTAAATTGTGACTAGCAGTGTTTGACATTACCAATTTAAGATGGGATTTTTACATTC
The DNA here is from genome assembly GCA_008933995.1 of Datnioides undecimradiatus. Taxonomy (NCBI): domain Eukaryota; kingdom Metazoa; phylum Chordata; class Actinopteri; order Lobotiformes; family Datnioididae; genus Datnioides; species Datnioides undecimradiatus. The sequence goes on along the minus strand of WARS01000032.1, from coordinate 2,227,196 downwards.
AAAGTAGTTTCTTTTCTAATTGCTGTGATTTGCTGCGAGGGACAGATTCGTTCTGCTCGTGTGGCTTTAAATGAGTATTGAGCGTGGTGGAGAGTGTGTATTTTTGCTGCTGTTGCAGTTCTGTTTAAGTCTGTGGTGACTACAAAAGTACCTTTGAACTTGTGAATCTATCAGTGTATTATCCTTCCCTTGAATTTAAGGATGGCTTGGAAGGTCACTGCTTCATTTACACTTGGTATTCACTGAATTTGTTTACTACCACTGTTCTCCCTCACACACAAGTACTAGCTTCTAGTGTCTGAAAATTACATAATCATAAACATTTGATACAAAGAACAAGCTCCATTCAAATGAACTATGTATAAATAGATTAGATTTTCTTCTCTCTCCAGGCATGTGATCCTTTTTCATAAATAATGCCATGTCAAGGATAAGGTGCAAGACAGTTTATAAATGAAACTTTCATAAAATGAGACTCTACTTAGAAAAACAGTTTGTTGTTCTCATAGTAATTGAAATGTGAAAACCTTATGTACAAAGTAATCAAAAGGAACTGTTAGAAAATGTAAAAAAAAAAAAAAAAAAAAGCCTGTTTATCATAGTTTGGATAAAACACACCATTAGGTTTGGGGGTTAAATGGTTAAAACTCTGGAAAAAAATGTTTTAAAGACAGTTTTGGTTTGGTTGGAACTTGGCACTTGAAAGCTTGTGACCCATCAGGCCAATAGTTAGCCAATGTTGGTTGTCTGTGGCCCTAGTATTTGCAGTGTGTCCTGGACTATTGCCACTGTTTTGCCCTTTTTTGGCCAATTCTCAATTCTTGATGATGAATCAACAGTCGAACCAATCCATGAGAGACATCAGTCTGATTGACCGTTTAGCTTAGTTTCTCAGTGAGTGAGAAGAGGAAACAGAAGTGATGAAAGTAATGCAACTCACTGACATTAGTGCATCAACCTTGAGCAAAAGTGCACACAGAAGACATTCATTCATTCTTATTACAACTTTAGACTGGGTAATTGTTTCCAGTTTGTATGCAAAGCTAAACAGATGCTGCCTGTAGCCTTATAATTATCAAACGGATACCACAGATATATACTCATTATTTCTTTGCAAGAGAGCAAGTAAGTGAATTTCCCACAATGTCAAATATATTTGACACTATTTAAATACACAGTATAGTTATCATAATGATTTGTAACAGTTACTGAAGCAAGCTTAGTGCCTCAGCTTTGTTGCCCGTCAGCATGCCCTCTCAGTCGGGGGTTCTGGTCTGTTTTTCCTGCAGGACTATGTTCACTGTTTGGCAACAGCATGCTGCTGTTCGTCTCCTACAAGAAAAAGCACCTCCTGAAACCTGCTGAGTACTTCATCATCAACCTTGCTGTTAGTGACTTGGGCCTGACTCTGTTCCTTTACCCCATGGCAATAACTTCAAGCTTCTACCACAGGTACTACACTTACTGCAGTATGGGCAGGTATCAAAGCATGAAACAGAGACAAACAGGTTTTTCTCACCCCCAGAGAAATGGATACTTTCATGTGAAGCACATGAGCTGAAGAGAGGACGGTTTATTGGTATTGCATTCATATTTCATGGTTCATTTAGCTATGTGGTTAGCATTATGATCGCCTTCGAGTTCACACGTATGGAGTGTCATGCTCTTTCTATTCTCCTTGTTTCCCTCCCTCACCCTCTACCTCATTGATTTCTCTTGTCCGCCTTTGCTTTGCACTGTCCTCTTTCTCTTTCTCACACCCCCTCGCCCTCCTACGCAGGTGGCTGTATGGGAAAACAGTGTGCTCCATATACGCTTTTTGCGGCATGTTGTTTGGTATCTGCAGTCTGGCCACTCTAACCCTGCTAAGCATGGTTTGCTTTGTGAAAGTATGTTATCCGCTCTATGGTAAGTCTTCAAAGAAACTATTTTTGCCCAGTGAAATGACACAGGATTAACCATCACGTCCCTAAGTGGCTGATTGTTGATTTGTCTGTGGAAAGAAACGAAATGATAATCCCCCCATGAAGCACTGCACATTAGCCTCCCTTTGATGACTGACAAGTCCAGAGGCTGCACTCAATAAGAATTACTTGTGATGTTGGTTAATGCAGTGCAATGGGGCTGTCTATTTGACCTCAAGAAATTGTGTTTTCCCAGGCACCATTACTAAAGGGTTTCTATACAGAATTCTCAATTAGAAGAACTTCATAACACAAAACCTATGTGAGTTATTTTTGAGTCGTTTCAAAGTCTTCCCACTAAAAGATAAACTCACTTTAATGCCATTTATTTTAATGTCTCTCAGTGATATCTCACCCACTGCATATTTACAGAAGCACCTATTTCATTAAGAGTTGCTGGCAGTCACAGTGTCTTCATATATTTTATGCAGATGTATGATCAATCATCATGACATTACGTCCTTTTGCTTCAGACTCTATCTTTCACCTGTTGCTGCACGCTAATTAGACACCTGCAATCCACTACCTTTTCTTGCTCTACCATGACAGTTTTCAATGGTCAAGATAATTACCCAGCCAAATGGATACACTAAAAAATCTAATTCCTGACCAAAAAGACACCCAGTCTGCCCCTGGCTGGAACATGCTCGAGCTGCAGTAGAGAAACGTGGTTACCCTCTGTGCCCAATCTCCTTTGTGGGCTGCTCTTTTAGTGAATGACCCTATTCTCACCAGTGTCACCACGGCAGGGACACAACTGAGTGTGGAGGAGAAAAATAATCCTTATTCAGGGAGAATTCATATTCCTGCAAGATGACCATTCATGGTATATCTGTCCTGGAGTTTAATGCCATTGGTAGCCTATATCCAGAGCTGTCACCTTCACACACACTCCTTCATCTGAAGCAGATCATTACAAGCTGACTGAGAAGACTTCTAAAGTGGCAGCCTTGGTAGTGAGTGCTCTTAATGTGTGCTCAAGGACAGAACACTGATTGCGGTCTAAGACACAGTGATGGTGAGGCACTTTCATTCATTTCTTGATTGTCATTATGTAGCAGTGAGTATGGACAATACAGCTACGGGGGTGTACCTTAACTAAGGGAGGGTTAGGCTTCTATTAGTTGCACAAGCTGGCACATAAACTGATAATGTGGTGATGCACTCCGGCATATACTATTGGAATTGTTATCTAATGCGAGTCACCTTCACAGAGAAAGGGAAACTTGCACTTGACTGACTGCACACTCTGCTGTCCAGGTGTCCTTGACCAAAAACTTCGAGTGTGGGAGAATCATATGACCCTTGCACATGTCTTATGCATGAAGTAGGAAGAAGGTTGCAAAATACTACTCAGACAACCCAGGTTATTTAACAGCCTAAAGCTCTCCACCATCTAATTTGTTGTGTCATACTTTTTAGAGGCTAATCAATAAATAACTGTACAAGAATAAAGAATAATAAAATATAAATGTGATCTCTTTTCACAGGGAACAGGTTTAACTCTGTTCATGGCTGTCTGCTTGTTGCCTGTGCTTGGGTCTATGCCCTGCTGTTCGCCTGCTCCCCACTGGCCCATTGGGGGAAATATGGACCAGAGCCTTATGGCACCGCCTGTTGCATTGACTGGCGCCTGTCCAATCAGCACAACACTGCACGCTCCTACACCTTGGCACTGTTCATCTTCTGCTACATCCTTCCATGCTGTGTTATTGTAGCATCCTACACGGGCATTCTGGTCACAGTGCAGGCATCCCGTAAGAATATCGAGCAGCATGCATCGAGGGAGACACACATGAGCAACATCCAGACTATTATTGTTAAGGTAAGAGGAAAGTCTAATAAATAAACAACAGTGATTGTTACTTCCATTATGTAAGGGGTTTTACTATTTCAGCTGGCAGAAATAGAATGTTTTAAATAACTATTGTAAATTACTATTAAGCTATACCTTGCAGGCTTTATTTTACTGCCTCTGCACTCTCTTTCAGCCTCTTAATCTCTTTTCACCTTTAACTGCTTGTCCTCCTCATTACCATGTCTCTCTATAATCACATCCCAGAAGACTATTATTAATCCACTCTTTCAACTACATGCAAGATTGAGTCAAAAATAGCCCAGAAGCCTGCAACTTAACTCTGTGCTGAGTGACATACCTGTGATTACTGGTCCAAATCTTGTTACTGTCTCTCATAAAACATGCGAGCTACCATCACTTTCAAACTAATCAAAGAATAAAGTGCCTGAACTGCAGATACAGTAGTGTGGTAGAGGTTCAAGGATAAAATATCAAAGCACCTCCTTAGAGATAAAGGTCCTCTAGAGAATTCTTCGCTCCTGCATTTGTTGAAGAAATTGGCAGTGACCTCAATAGATCCTCCAGTGATGCAGCTTCTCATTAGCAGGAATTGGCTCTGGCTGTGCTGTGATGGATGAAAAGCAATTGCGGCCTTTGCTGATAAATGGTCATCATCATATACTCTTCTTCATAAGAATATCTGACTCATCTCTGACTCACTCATCCAAAAATCCAAAAAAGGGATGTATAGCTGGTACAGCTAATACCGCCATTGATATCCAGAGACTATTAAAAAACACTTGAATGAGCCCCACGGTTGCACTGGGTCATATAATTTCTTTAACTTAATATATTAATTTCAATGAACGTGGCTACTGTAATCATACCGATTATACACTTACAGTTGCCACAACAGAGAGAATCACTTATGTGCAAGATATAAAATATATACATATATATACAAGGAAAATCGACCCTGGGGTCATAAAATACATGGAACTGAGCTCAACAGACAGCATGGATGTACGAATGACATTGAATGCATCAGGGGTTTTGGTGTTAGAATAAGAAAAGCATAGACTTATTCTCTAAATACAGTTGTAAAAAAAATAACAAATATATTTTCAACAAACAATGTATTTTCTAAATATTAGCAACACTCTCTATCACTCTTGTTTGCTGTTTTTCTTGCAAGCTAAGTGTTGCTGTCTGCATCGGTTTCTTTGCGGCGTGGAGTCCATACGCTGTGGTGTCCATGTGGGCTGCCTTTGGACATATTGATAACATCCCTCCTTTGGCATTTGCCATGCCAGCCATGTTTGCCAAGTCCTCCACCATTTACAACCCAATCATCTACCTAATGCTGAGGCCGAACATCCGCAGAGTGATGCGCAGGGACCTGGGTACACTCTGCCACGCCTGTCTGAAGTGCTGCTACTGCTCTGAGGAACCAGCTAAGTGCTGCTCCAAGCCAGAGATCAGGGTGAGACTTCGCACAATCCACAGACAGACCAACCAGTTCCCTTCATCCAACTCCTCTGCCCAACCTCCAATGGCAGCATTAAAGGCACGCAGCTGTGAGAGTTGTAAGGATGCTTTCGAATGCTTCAGGCACTACCCTCAAACGTGTGGCGTCTCTATCCCTGCTGCCAATGGAGACCTGTCTATGGATCAAGACCCCCCAGTTCCCCCCAGACATAAGCAGAAGTCCTTGAGTGTGTGTCACAAGAAGTCTCTGCTGGCCACTATGTGTGCAAAAAGGACACCAGAAATAGACAATTTCCACATTAATTTAGAGATGGTTCCAGGACACACAAAAGTGGCTTGGCCCTGACATTTGTCTCAGTTTATAATGTTTACAGAATATCTCTGGACATACTTTGCCGGTTGTGTTCTTCCAGACGTGAAATTGCTTGATCTATATTTTCAGGAAATCTTGTTCAGGAATGTAGCATATGCTCCCTGTGTTTGGGCAGCAGCCATGTAACTTATTTACTGTGTGCTTTATTTTTTATTATTTTTATTATTATTGGGGTTCACTGCAGACAGCTATAATTTCAAGGGCAATTGTTTTGCAGCCAATAAACCATCTTATTATGTTGTAATACTTGTAGTTAATATTTCTCTGAAATGTCATTTTTGGCACTGAGCTGTGCATTGCTGTTTGAGTCAAATGAACCACGAGATGGACAGGTCTGGGAGTTTTCCACTTATTTAATTCACAATCTAAGTTATCAGTTCAGGTCTTTAAGCTCTGGCTCAGATTTAGACACCTCCTGAAGTTATCAATCCTGTAGGCTGCATTTTTCGATCTTTAAACACTACTGGCAACATCATTGGTCTGGATTAATGTATGTGTAGATGATCTTTACACAGCTGAGTTCAGGGAGTTGCTCCCATTTCACTTTCAAGTTTACAAGCTGGCCAAGTTTAACTCAATCTTGACAATAATTTAGATGCATCTTGTTTTATCAATGTGTGCCATTTTGATGCCCAAACACTTGATTTCAAAAGTATTGCAGATCATTAGCTGTCAGTGATTAAACAAGTGACAATGAAAGTTAAAAAAAAAAAACATCATTAAAATTGTTTATTAAGAGTTTAACTGTAAAAACCTTACACAGTCTGCTGGACTGTGTGTACATGGTTTGATCAGATTTGACTGACAATGATGAAACAATTAACCAAGAGTCATTAATCAGTCTTCAATCCTGGTGCAAGTACATAACATTGCCTCATTTCAAGTAAGCTCCAACTACTTCAAAATCAGTGAGAGGAGCACCAGGAAAAACAGACAAACAGAAATTAGTGTTGTGAAATCCCCAAAGCTGTTTTTTGCAGAAAGTGTGATCAGAGCGCAGGTTCATGGTACCCTCAAATTAAAGCCGATGCTGCACTTTGAACATGTTTTTTTAATTTGTGCTGTGGAAATACTCTTGGATCTTATTAAGTGCTTGATATATTTGACTCATTTGCTGCTTGTCTAATCTTAGTTAAACCCGAGTTTAACCTCAGTGAACACTGGCTGGGAATGAACAGTGACTGTCATTGAAGTCTACAATATATCATACTTTTCATATTTAGGGAAATTATTACAGCAACACACCAGTGTGTATACAGGAGAACTGAGAGCCACCTCATTTCAGAACATTTACACTTCCTTTACTGTGCAAGATTAACAATTGTTTACACTTGTCAGCTGCAGGTATATAGTTTATGGTGCTTTATTCATTTTCTATGAACACACTGTGCTGAACACAATGCTGCTGTATAGCATCATTATTATGGCACTGCATAATATCTTTGATATACCGTACTTGACTTAACTTGACTGCCTGTCAACAATTTTGCATAACTTTGTTCTGAAACTAACATTTCAGAGCAACAGACAGAAAGGGAAGAGGGACAAACAAAACAAATCAAAATAATGCAGCTGTAGATAAATGGCTTAGCAGAGAAAGACTATTAAGTTTGTGTTGTCTGTAATTTTTGTTAAGTGTAAATCCATTGTGTAACGTAAACATGACTTGAAAGGGATTTGGACCGCCACTCAGGACTAAATTTAATGCGAATGGTACAAGAACCCCAAGGTCTTTTAATTGACTAGATTCCCGGTCACGTTCTAAACCTAATGTTGCAAAGCATAGTGCTTTTCACAAATAAAATGTATTTAATTAGATATTGTCTATCAATCAACAGGATCCAATATTAACATCATTTCTAAATCTGATGGAAAACCGATGTAATTACTGGTTAGAAATTGGAAAGCCTGTCTTTTTTTGTGTCCCGTGAAGTTATCATTAATCGTTAATAGCAAGGAGGGATTAACTTTCTTGTGTTTAGAGAAGAGATTACTAACTCACCAGGTAAAAAATAAGATCAGGGGCCGTTTGATTTGCAAAATCTTACCACCGTCATATCTGTAATCCTTTAAAAGGTGCATTAAATTGTGATTTCAAACAGTCTTAGATGACAACAGTAAAAGGGAAAATTAGTATTCCTGTATAGTGTACTTGGAGAAATGAATCAGGGGATAATCTGGGTAAACAAACTGCTGTATAAACTCTTAAACACTCAGGAATACTGTCATTTGTACAAAATGCTGTCATGTAAAAAATGACAGTGTATTCTGACTAGCTCTAGGTTATTATCTGCACTTTCTTTTTAACTTCCTAGGGCCTAATTTGGGGTTTTCGTGTCATTTTGTGTAATTAGGTATTTAAACTAGGTTGTTATTGATGGTAACCGACTTCCAATTACCAATTTCTGTCATTTCTTCCAGCCACTTTATGGAAGACATGACATTCAATGTGTCTTATACAATATATACAAATCATCTTACTATATTGACTTTGCAGTTAGTATGCAAATCTATCAGCATAGTCAAGGACCAATTACTTTGCCAACTAAACTTGACACAATTATTTTCTGACATTACTTTTAAAAATTACTCTGAGGTTTTTAATGAAACGTGATTACCTCCATCCACAATTTATCATTTTCTGCCAACTGTGAGCACCTTTCCATTTCCTTTGTGCATTGCATTGTGGGGGAACAGTGCCCATTATTAGCTAGGTCACATGTCAAAAGTTGTTTATTATGCAGTGCAAACTTTTTTTTGCTATACCATATGGCTTTTCAGTAGATTGAGGCTTGGGTAAGAACTGGTTGGAGAAGTTTTTTGTGATGCTGCCTGTCAGTCTAGTACTGTGTATTGAGAACTGATCACCACTGAGATCAGCTGGTACACAAACATACAGTTTATTTTGACATGAACCAGAACAAGACATGATCACACCTCCAAACACAGGTCCATCAGCTTTGGATGGTGAGCAAAATGACCTTCAAAATGCTCGATCCAATGCAGTGCAGCAGCTCACCACCTCCAAGTTGTTCTGATATCATGAGGCGGCCATCAGACAGTCCATACACTCAACACTCAGTAAGTCATGCACTTTCACTGTAATTTGGGGAAATGGGAACACCTTATCTTCAGAGAGACCATGTGGGGTTTGCTCGTGATCTTGTTATCTACTGTTCCCTACTGAACAGAAGGGTGACAACAAAGATGCATGTGTTCATGGAGTACTGCACTGAAAGGTTTCTGTACAATTTGCACCACTGCCACCCTGGCCTGTAACCACTGTTTTTTTTACAGTGTCAGTGACATGACCTGCTTTGTGTTCGGAGTCATGGTGTTTGTGTTGGGCTGGAATAAATGTTTATGACACCATTTGATTGCCCCTGGATTCTGTTAAAGCAACAGTACTATGTTTAAACTCCCATAATCTCATGACATAAAAAAAAAACACTTGACAATGTCTGAGTTAGGAAAATTATCTTTGTAAAAGGTCTTGATTTGACCCATCCCTTCTGTAGGTCATTATAACTCTATAGTAATTTACAACCCAACAAAAGGTTCTGTTATCCCATTACAAGAAAAACCTCAGCCCAATCATCAACACTGCTTATAAAATAAGTTTGATAGTTTAGGCAGTTACATTAAAAGACATGTCTATTAGTAAAGCATCAAAGCTGTGACCATGATACTTCTTCTAAAGGGGTACAGTTTGGGTGAGCTACTCAGTATTCCATATTCTGTTTTAGTGCTCTGAGTAACACAAATGTCATTTTCATGAACCTGCTGAAGAACCGCAAGTGTCCAATATTTTCAGGATGACATCTGCCTTGATGATGCCCTCCAGAGCTCGACACAGCTTCCCAATTGTGCAGCCAATGCTTCCCTCCTTCATTTTCCAGCAATCCAGCATCTGATGCACCATCTCTGGCAGGCCGTCACGCTGAAAGTCATGCTCAATGGTTTCTATTTCCACACTGGTCAGCCCCAGTCGACGTGCACAAATCTTCCATTTGGCCCCGATGTTTTCCCGCAGCAGATCAAGGTGCTGCTCAGTCACAGCATGGCCCTCTAAACGACACAAGAGATAATTCCATTGGAAAAACTACTTGTTCAGCCCTAATGAGAAATTGCTTCATTGATTAGTTTCAACACCTTTCAGTGTGTTACAGATTATAAATAAAAACTAGAGCTGAAATGATTAGTGAATTAATTGATTAGTTGACCGATAAAAGAATACTACTTCAGACATTAATTATATATTACATGTTTTTGCCATTTCTAAAATGTTGCCATTTCAGATGTAAGAGACTGATGCTTTTCTTTGCATGGTATCATAGAATACGATATTTCTTTACGCCCTGATAGCTGACAATATTTGCATACTGAGTGACAACTTGAGCGCACAGACATACTCTAACATTTCTGTGACACACGTTGTTATGGTTTACCATATTTCAGAATGCCTTTTTTGATGGGAGAGTTAGCTGAGCTGTTAGCAGGATGAGACAATAAACTATGGGAGGACTCGTAATCTCTGATACTCATCACGTTGTTGCTCCCAATTTGGATCCCGCTGGCATTCTGAATGAAAAGAGGTCCTGGAACAAGCACAAAACAAACGCATATAAACAAAGTCTCTCCAATACACGTCGGTCACAGGTGACAGATACAGTTGTTAACTGTTCTGAAGAAAAGCCTCATCAATTGGACATGTTTGTGCATACCTGGATCTTGTAGCAAGCTGCACTTGGAAGATGCCAGGAGACGCCCAGCGGTCATGTCTGGAGCAGATGTATCATACAATGGATAAGTTGGCCAGGACTGCTGGCGGTCGTAGAGGGAATGTGGATGTTGCTGGTTTAACTGTGGCAGAGAAGATGTGCTGGAAGACATTGGCAAGGAGGATTGAGTAGGTGTGGAAGAGTTCATGGACTCATAGAGACCAGCAGTAGGGTGATACAAAGCCTCTTCCTGGCTTGTGGGCTGCACAGGCTCAGCTTTGGTCCAGGAGTGGACAGAGGATGCCTTAGAGGGTCTTTCTTGCTCTGGTTGCCTTATGAGACGATCTGACAAACCCAAGTTTTGCAGAAAAGGGTTTGAGCTGTTGTGAAGGCAGTAGCTGGCAGCGTCAGGCTGGCTCTCACAGGTATAGCTACCACCTCTGTGGTACTGAAGCTCCCGATCTAGCTTCTCCTCCAAAGCTGAAGGGCTGCTAACTGCCTTTGCATCTGTTTGAATAGATTGCTCATACTGGATGTCGTGCAGGTCCTCAATGCTGGCTTCAACTGGCACAGATACACTTCTGTCTGAACTTACCAAAGGAGCTGGGCAGTCTGCATGGTAAGGAGAGAGTAATGACATAATTTCTGTATTTATCTGTATTTTCTCCAACTTTCCAAGCATTTAGAACATCGAATATAAGATTGCAAGCAAAGGTGGACAAAGAGCGTGTACAGTATGTCCGGACCATCAAAATTACTTGCCTGTTGAAAAATATTCATGGGCCACTGACATAGATTTCAGTTTCTCAACGAGTTCTTCTGGGCCTTCGTATAATTTCTGCATTAAAAAAAATAAAAAATAAAAAAAAATCACACAGAAAGTCAATACAATAAATACTCTCTTTTCTTTACACAAAACAATACTACCACATCAAATCCGTAAGAAAACATATTTACCCTGAGATTAACTACATCTTCCTTTACAAGCGGTTCAAGCTTTTCCATGTAAAAAGGAAGGAATGAGTCGTAGCTCTCTGCAAAAAAAAGGATGAGAAGATCCACATAATGAACTGCAGGGGTCAAACATGCATGCTGTATGCCTTCATAACACAGTGGCAAACCTCAACAGCTAAGAGTAAAAGCAAATTACATATATATTAAAAATCTTTCTGTGAATTAGTCATTTACAATTTAGAAATTGTTGGACACCTTTGTATATTTTAAAAATATTTATGTTTGTATAATATGATTATAATGTTTTAGCTGCAATATAATAAGCTGCAAATAATAATGTTACCACAGTATAATAATGCTTATCTTACAGTTGCCTATCAGCTGCTGAGGAACAAATATAGATCAGTTCAAATTATAAGAAAATCAAGCCTTAAAAACACTTCAATGAAATCCTTTAATGTTATTCTCTTTTTGTCTACTTACATTAGACTAATCAGATTTTACTGATCCACTCTGGATCCTAACACAAACACACCAGCACTCACACAAAGCGCACCTTTAAATGTTGGACGTTGCTGCGGATTGTGAGCCCAGCATTTCTTCATCAGTTCAATTATCTCCAAAGGTGTGTCGTCAGGAATAAAGTCCTCTGCTGGTCGGTCACCTTTTCGCACACGCTGGCTCATTTGGTCTTCACTCCTAGCATCTGAATGTGTATAAGGCACTTACTCTGGTTGTTTGCATGTAGGCAATTGTAATTTTGTAACAGACACCTAACCGGTATTCAGGGATAGAAATGTATCAACATTAAGATTACAGCATTTTGGTATCTCAGCTCACTTGCATATGGCTCTTGCCCTGTGAGGATGACCCAAACCACAATTGCAAAGCTGTAGACATCAGACTTCTCAGTGGAGACTGTGTGTATGCTCTCCAGGTGCTCAGGGGCCATGTAGCTCAGTGTGCCAGCACATCTTGTGCCAGATGAACGCCCCTTACAACTCTTTCTGCGGAACTCCTCCTTTGTGAGCCTGCTCCATGTCTGGCAGGTGGCCAGGCCAAGGTCAGCAATCTAAAAATACAGAGAAAAATGATTTCATCATGATTGAACATACATGTTCTTGGGATCATGGATATGACATGAACCATAGTGTGTAATATACCTTGATGTGAAAATCCTTGTCGACTAAAATGTTTTCAGGCTTGATGTCCTTGTGTACGATGTGTCTCTTTGTAAGGTACACCATTGCTTCCAATATCTCCAAAATGATTCTGCCCTTGATGGACACTGGCACAGGAACCTAGGAACAAGGAGATTTCAGTGCATCAGTTCTTCCGACTCAAAGAAAAATGACCACAATATCAGTTATATAATGCTGAATACTCTGTGTGAAAACTAATGAAACTGCTGAGGCTTCAGACATTAACTTTGAATGTTCTTCTTTTCATTGTGACCAGAGAATTAAACTTGCTCACTGTCTCTAGCATGACCAACAAGTTGCCTCGCGGGAGAAGCTCTATGACTAGCGAGCAGTCTCTATCCTCCATGATCACACCGAGCAACTTGACCACCCGTTCATGGTTCAGGCTTGCCATGATGTTGCCCTCCTCCAGTAATGACCGTTTACTCTGCCTGTAAAGAATAGTAAAAAAAAATATATATATTAAGAATGAGACATATTTTTGATATTATAGTGTGGCAGGATGTGCAGACGCACGTAACTGTTTATTTGGATCTGTCAGGTCTTGATGTGACTGCTCACATCAAATCAATTAAAATTAAAGCAGAGATGTCTCTGCCCTACGAACACAGACACTCTGAGTCGCTAACTCATTTAAAGTACCTTTTTACTTTAAATTAAAGGAAAAAGAGAACTTGTAGTGAATCGTCACACTGTATCTCATTACAGAGTTAACCTGTGCTGGGTATTAGAAACAGGAAACAGGAAAAAGTTGGAATGGTTCACCCTAGGATATCAGAAATTTAAATCGCCTATTTGAGAAGTATCTTAAGTAGAGCACCAGCAGTTGTTATGTCTGATGTACCTAAAAAACGGATGTTTGACCTACATCCGCCTTTCACATGAACCTACTTCTGTCTCTAGTCTCTGTTTAAAGGAAGCAGTCAGAAATCTGTGCATGTTTTTTTCATAAAGTACAGCCTGGGGATGGACACACATTGCTCTAATGCCAAACAAGGCTTAAACATTATTGTTCAATGCAACATTCTTTAGTATCATAAAAGATTTGCTGTTTATTATCCTATTATTCTGTCGAAACGTCAAAAGTCTTTGTGAGTCAGATTAAAGGCGAAAGCCTGTCTCCAGTGTCCTGCAAGACATCGGCCACATGACTCACGTTACTATCGAGGCCACGGGGAATACCCGGCAAAACTCCACACAAGAACACACGCTGGACTTACTCGTTGCGAAGAGGGCCGGTGTATATAGTTTTTAACACCACCTGGCCGAGAGTTACATGGTAGCACAGGTAAACCTCTCCAAATCCTCCGTAATCCAGGGGCTCTTTTCTGATGAGATCAGTCGATCTCATATGAAGCGACGGCTGAGGCGCGGTGGCCATCCCTGTTTAAAAGTACACAGCCAAACAGCTGATTGACACAAAACACAACTCAAAACTTGATTAAAACATGTATAATGTCAAACGCACCGAAGGGAAATGTGCTCAGGGCACGATCCGAATAGCGGGAACTGAGAATCAATCATCCATAACTTTCAAAACATTTCGACAGATGTGAGCTAGCCGCACGCCTCCCCTAAGTTTCACACTAAGACAAAGTTAACTGTGACGTTAACCAGACTGTTCAGCGGAAAAACAACATTGTACCACCAAACTCGCCATCAACGTTAACTAAAACGTGTGTAAAACCATTACCGAAAAGTGTTGTTAAGTCCCAGTGGAGCACTTTTCTTCGCTGTTCCGGGTTTTCCTCGACGCTCCCGTTCCAAAGCGAAACTTGACAGGCGACTGGGGTTAGAAACTACAAACAGTCTCACAAGTCGATAACAGAGCAGGACGGCTAGCAGCTTCGAGCGTTTGTGGCTGAAACTGAGAAAAACGCGATATATGCCAACAAACACAAATGCTGGGTATGACATGGAATTTATTTCGTTGTCGCTTTGTTGATTCAAAAAGTGTTTTTGAAGTCACCGACACACCTAAGCTGAAATAGGACCATTGTAAATCTTACCATGTGTCCCCGCCGCCACCTACTGGTGTAAATAATTATCGCAGACTAAACGACACTGCACTGCTGAGCAGGCTTGTGGCTCATGACAGTTGTTTTTCTTTATCTCCACCCAGCTGCATCTAAGTAGCATCTATCATCTCATCAGACCAAAGCTTTTAGAGAGCCCAAAACAATAATGAAATCTCTAATAACTTTGATATTTTGGAAAAAACATATAAAGTGCTACGCAAGCCTATTTTTTTTTTTAAAAAAGAAAAGAAAACAAGCTCATTGATAAAACAGCGAGAAACAGTGTGAAACTAGAGGGGGAAACCACCTGAATGTAGCCTCTGACAGCGTGGGCGATGTATGACATGGAGGCCTACATTCTGGGTGGCCTATCTGTGAGCACCTACACTATAAATTCCTCCTTTTGCACACTAAAGCCACAACAAAGCAGTATCATATTTACCTGTCTTGTATTGTCTTGGTTTTCTGGTTTACAGGGTTTTTTTCACTTCTCTATTGTTCACATTGGTTGCTGGTAATCGTCAGGTCATTTGAGAAACTTTCCACCTGTTACAGTTATTCGGTTTATTGAGCACCATGACAGACTTATTTAACAGACAAATAGTGAGTAAAATCCCATAATTTACATTCAAAGTCAAAATCTTTGAATTATTGATGAATGACCTATGACATAAATCAAGTGATCAGGTTCACTTTAGAGTGCATTATCAGCCAGCTATGGCAATAATTGTTTGCAAATTTTTGGGCAAATTATTCATCAGACATGAAACACCATCATCATGAACTTATTCAGCTTTATAACTACCAGCATAAATTATCTTAGGTATATAGCTACGAGGCATTGGTGTCAGCATGCAGTAGTCATCCCATCCAAGCTGAAGTCAGGTGCCCCACACAGAACAACAACAGATCACCAGGAAGTTGAACCAACCAGCACCTGCGGTGTGCTGTCAGTGTGGGGCAGTGGGTAGCAGTACTTCCTGTTGATGTCGTGAACATGATGATAACCAGTACAGAACTACCAGGTGCCATCCTTTTCCTGTAACAGCACCACTGAAGCTTCCCATGGTGAAGACTGCCTGCCCAAGTCCTATTGGTTCTATTCAGCTTCCTGACTTCTTGGTCAGAAGAGATGTTGAGGATGGAGGTGGATGAATAGTGCTTCTCCAGAGTTGATGGTTTGCTGCAATAAGCTGGTTTAAATGTCCATTTTGGTAGCAGAAAAGTCAAATTCCATAGGCCACATGAACTCCCAAGAGTCTCATGTCAAGGTGGTCATTTTCATTAGCACCGCCATTGTCTGTTTCTTTGCCTAAGGTTTGTCAAGCTTCTCAGTGGAGGTTGTTGTCCTGTTGTTCCTTTCTGGTGAAGCCGTGCTGAAAACTGGCTCTCCTTCTGATGTTTTGAATGCCCATGATGCAATGGTGGTCCATGGACACCCCTTTCCAATGGTGTCCATTCAAAAATAATGCGGTGAAGAGGGCGACCATCCAGGGTGAAGGGAAGGTAAAGGCCCTGTGTGTGTCCTGTGTGACCAATTCTCCCCATCTCTTTACTACCACTGGATTTGTTTCTCTGCCTCTGAGAATATATCATGGTGTTGAAGGGGCGGTTCTTGGTGTTTACAAATCCTTCCATTATTATGCTGCATACATCAGCTTAGGAATTTGGGAGAGGCAAAAAAGTTACTCTTAAAGATGATTGGAGGCTTAAAGACATCATTAAAGAGTAGTTTTGGGCTTCTTCTATTATGAAATTTGAAGCTAGTGTTCAGAACAAGAAACTGAATATCTGAAGCAGATGCCCATACACTCTTCCACTCCCACTGATGGCTGGAAAGCACTTACAGTGTGTAAATGTTTTTGTTTGTTTTTTTTGTTTTTTACTATTACTGCAACAATAAGGTAGTGGCCATATCTGAAACCATCTTTCTTTTAGTTCTACGTATAGAACATGGACCATAAAATATATTACTGATATTTTCATTAAAATAGCATAGACAGTCGAATTCTAACTTGTGTACGCTTATATATTTATTTTAAGAAAAATACCATGGATCTTTCTTCAAAATTTCAACATTTTCACAGTACAAAAAATTATATTCCGCATTAATTTTCACACTCACTTTATAATTCACCTCACGTCATAATTCCACAGGGAGTTATCTAATTGTGGACAGTCTGTCGTATTTTTAAAGTTTATTTAAGGGTTAAGTATTTGCTGTCACGGGCCAGGGGAGGTATCATTCTAATCATATTCTAACTAAAAAGCCACTTTAATAATCCTCCATTGCGAAGCTGCCGTATTACTCCAGTAAACTACAACTCCCAGCATCCCAAGTGGGTAGCTTGGGCAGCAACGCTCGGCTCGCTTGGAAAGCGAAGCTGCAGCATTTGCGCCCCTCCAGCGGGTTTGGGAAGCCGTCAAGCCGCTGGATAAGCGTTTTCAAACAACGAGGAAACAGCGCGGCGTTTCTTTTCAGTGTTATTTTTTTACACGGGCTCTTTCAGCGATGGGTAATGGCATCAATAAGGTAGGACCCTCATCTGTTGCACGCGACTACAGTTGAGTTCGAACGCGAGTGGTCCTCGGTGTTAAGAGTGGAATTAAGGAGGTGATAGGATGTAGTGCTTGGCATCTTAGATAGTCTTTGACATGTTTAGCAAGAAAAAGTTGTTCATGCTTATTGGTTTAATGTGATTCTGTAAAGACGATAAAATTAAACATGAAACTTCATCTGTCCAGTTACGAATATTTAATATTTGACATATGCTTAGCTTCTGGTTATTTTTCTAGTCATTTCAAATAATCACTTATATATCCTGGGTGTTATTTGAGTCCTCTGAGCTGCTGTTTCACTTAACTACATCCACGATGCCTTGATCAACTTTGCCTCAAACGTGCATCCCTGTGTTTGTCTTTATAGGTCCTTCCTGACTTGTACTTGGGGAATTTCAAAGGTGTGTCTATTTTTTGAATCATTATGATTTTACCCTTCAATATGACGGCTCATCCTCATTGTCTTTCTGCGTGGTGTTACTTGTTAATGTCAGATGCCAGAGACCGAGAACAATTAGCCAGAAACAACATCACACACATCCTGTCCATTCATGACAGTGCAGCTCCCATCCTGCAGGTGAGAAGCTCGCCACCTCCTTAAACACAACACCCTTGGCCATCTTAAATTTCTCATTAATCTTTAAGTGCAGCAATCACGCAAACAAAGATGAGCAGATCTGATTGGCTTAGACCCCTCTTGTGAATGCGCATGACTTGAGCCCTGACACAGTCTATAAACCAGTCTGTCAGGTTTTTTCAGGGGGAAGTGACATGCTACTTCTTGAACAAACAGCTGTAGTTCCCCGAGTGAATAAACAATACACAGGAGAGTTTCTTCCTCATGTGATTGTTGGAGTATCACGAAAAAAAAATGCCAGTCAACAACAGTTGGTTAGGTCAGTGTGCTGAGTTGTGTGCTTGTGTGGGTTCGAGAGTAGGCGTTTGTTCTTGCCTCAGTTCAGGACTGTGCATACTCACTTCATTATTATTTTTTACTATTTTTTTTATGGTTTTTTGAATGGATGCCAGTGCAAAACTAGTTTTGGTTCTCATGAATGTTAAAAAGAGGGAGTGCACTAATTTGACTGCAAAGCAACTCAAAATTGCCTCTATTATTGTACATACAGCAGCACAACCACTGGCAACACACACAGACACACAATTTTAAGGGTGTAGATATGCCCTGGTATTTATCACCTGCTATTTATTGATTGAGCAAGTGACTGCTGACAGGTAACTAGTATACTTTGTCTCTCAGGAGATGACCTATCTCTGCATTTCAGCAGCTGACCTGCCCACACAAAACCTGTAAGTACCAAAATGTGCAGCACAGCAACACAGCACTGAACAATGGAAGGCTGAGGCACAGAGGGAGAGAAAGAGAGACAAAGAGAGAGAGAGAGAGAGAGAGAGAGAGTACCACATCCATTTGAGGCTGCTTTGTGTGGGTGTCTGAGGTTCATTTTCTTCAAGCCAACGTGTAAATGATATGCTTTCACAAGCTTAACATTTTAACTGTGAACTTATTGTCTGACTGGATCATAGTAACACAGCTGGATTCAGCTCTTTGAGTGTGGTTGTTCCTTTGATGTGAACACCTAACAAGCACAAGCATGCAGGTGGAATTTAATGTCATGTGAGGAACAGGGTAAAGAACACTGAAAAAAAATCTAGGGTGGTGCATGTTTGGCTAAGTGATACTTGCGATTACACACATATTCAAACACACAAATCTTCTCTGGTCAAATTCACATTTCAGGGAGTCTTTTTAGCAGGAAGGAAGTCTCGCAGCAGCATTCTGCAGTTTTAGCACAATGGTTGGTGCTCTGCCTCTATTTATATGCACCCGCTACCCCACACCCCCCTCCACACACTCGCACATGGACAAGTGCAGAAATATACACGCACATGCACAATAATGCCCCAGTACTCTCTTGCTGCCCTGTTTGCCTCGTACCTCTTAGATTCAGACTGTGTGGTGTTTGAAGCGTGTTTTGTGAAATCTGATACCAATTCTCTCAAACCTGAGATGAACACACCCTCATCCTGATCTGTCCAGGATGAGAAATAAAAACGTTTGACAAGTCAGGTGAAAACACAATCACGAGACATGTACAAAAAAACTGTATATATAACCTGACTTTTGATGCATGCAGGGGCTGTAAGTGTTGGTGAAGGCAAAATAACACCATGCTGTCAGTCACAGTTCTTACAGCAGCTCTTGCTGTGTTTTATGTGGTCATGGCCTATCATAACAACCTTTTTTTTTACGCTCCACAGGACTCAACACTTTAAACAGAGTATAATGTTCATGCACGAGTCCCGTCTGAAAAGAGAGGGCTGCCTCGTACACTGGTGAGAGCAAGAATACTTGTTGTATTTAATTAATCAAGGTTGCTAGTTAAGCCGCTGGGCTTGATCTATTTCCTCCATATTTTGTATAATTCTTATAATACAATCACAGGCATGCTGTATACCAATGTACAGTTCATGTAAAGCTGCAAATTTAAAAAAAAGTTGAGGTCAACCACGCTCATGAGTGAACCCATCTGTAACTGCTGCACAGAGGAGATTAAATGATAAGACAAAGCCTATTCTTGAACTTCCCAAAACAGAGTACAGTAACACAACACAGTCACATTGTGTTGCCGTGGTGTAGCTGACCATATGTTCACAGGGGAAAGTTATATTTGGTCAGACAGAGGGTCTTCTCAGAAACACACGGGAACAAGTGGCTATTTATAAGATCTGCCCCAGTTTTTTTTTTCTATACTTATTACCCAAAGAATATACATTTTATTTGAATATGTATTGTGTATAATACATGTTTGATAAATTCATAAACTTCAGTGCGCTTTTTTTTTCCACATAATCTTTATAATTTATGCTTTGTCCATCAGTCAGTGTAGTCTGGTTGATATAGCCTATATTATCATCTATTTATTTTTAACCTCTCGTTCTGATCCAGTATGTTAGCACGCACCTTCATTCACTGGTTTAAAATCTAGTCAATAGACATATGTATTCAGCGGATGAGGGATTCTTTTAATTATCCAGGATAGAAACCTGGTTTAGATTTCACAGTATTCTGGTTTCTGACATACAATATCTTGCATTTATGAAAACAGGATATGATAGTTATATGTGCAGGAAAAAAATTATGATAAGTAGGATACTCGTGTACATTGGCACCTTGTGTGCATACTACCCATTGAAATGCTAGGCACATTACACAGACGACTGATCATGAAGTTTAAACAGCTGATTTCAAGCATCATACTCTTTGTCCATCTCTCGCTTCTTGCAGTCTGGCAGGAGTGTCCCGCAGTGTTACCTTGGTGGTAGCTTACATCATGACAGTGACAGGACTGGGCTGGCAGGATGCACTGGCTGCAGTGAAGGTGGTCCGGCCTTGTGCAGGCCCAAACCTGGGCTTTCAGCGCCAGCTCCAGGAGTTTGAGGCTACTCAAGCTGAGGAGGTGAGTCCCTAGTAACCAAGTGAGGGTAAAATGGAGTACCAGAGGAATATATCACTGCTTCACTGAATAAGTGTGATTACTGTCAGCATGAGAACATCTTTAGTATTTCACACGTTGCAAATTCTTTACTGTTTTCTTTTGTTGTAGTTTAGAGAATGGCTACAAAAGGAATACAAGGACAACCCCTTCAATGATGAAGCTGATATACGAGACCTGCTTCTCAGGGCATCTAAAGTTAATGGTGAGGAGGTGAAAAAACAGCCATCCACTCCACCTGGAGGTATCTGATTGCATCTTTTCATGAGAGAGTATGAGATAATTTTGCAGCTCAACCTGGAGAATCATACCATTTTGTGATGCTATGTTACTCTGGACCTATCTTGAAGTCTCAGCTTTTGAGTGAACTTAAGTCAGGATGTTTGTCGCTGCTGGAAAGATCCTCCAAATATCATGGACATGAACACTGGAAGAGACCATTATGTGCAGCACATATTAAGTTTTTTAAGCATTGATTCATGTTTCAGGTGCTGTTTTTTTCTAATTTATGAATGTTCTGAACCCTTTTTTGCACTGTGTCATTTTGATTTCAAATAGTGAAATAAAAGGAGTAGAGTCAAGTGTTTTGTGAGCTTGTCATTCGGTGGGCTGCCATATTGAAGGTGATAAGACACATTCTGTTCTGTGTTTACATCTCTGTTTCCTGGTTGTCTTCCTGTTTGTCTAATGTGCAAGGGAGGTCATGCATGGTGACATCAAAAACACCAAGATCACGTTCCTTTGCCACCCTTGTGTCTTCAATTGTCTTTGTAGACAAAAGCAGCAACAAATTTTAAAAGGATAATTTCAGCACAGTGAGATGACAGTAGTCCTCTAAATATTGCAGAGGCCTGAGCATGTGCATGGAGAGCCACTGGAGGGCAGTAATACTAAGAAAGTAGCACAAGTTACATGTCATTTTGAATTCAACCATGGGTGTGTTCTGACGTGCGTTCCTCGTGCCATCAGGACATAACAAAATGAAGACAGATTTGAAGTCAGCACTTGTCACATCGCTGGAAATTAGGTCAGACTTGGAGGATTTTTAGAAAAACAAAAATATGTGAGGGGGAATATTTTAGTGTTCAGTGGTAATGTGCACAGGTAATTGTTCCTTTCCGTCCCGGTGTGTGCGCTCTGGGTGTCACTAGAGGGATTCCCCACCGCAGCGGTACGTGGGCGCTGAGTTTCACAGAAATGAGCGCTCGATTGCTGCGCATCTCCTCGTGAACTTCACAGAGAACGAGAGAGGCTCCGCCCCGTCACAAATCAAGATGTGATATGAAAAGATGTGTGTTTAAGGGTAGCACACCGAGAGCTTGAAAACAGATTTCGGCGGCGGAGCACCCATGATCAAAGGTAAGCGACGGTAGCTCCTTTTTAAATGAATGGCGGTATGTTCTCAACTTTGTTAATAAAAACGTAGAATGATCTGTATTAGATCAAAATCTCAAGGTAAAATGAACTTTTTGTAAGTCGTGTTCCATTCAGTTTGGACTTTGTCAGCATGAGTAAATCTTTCAAAGATCCTTTAACTCCATTGAACATTAAAGTTAAATGACTTTGATGAGATGAAATTAACATGTATTCCACCGTGCATTTTATTTGTATTAAAATTCTTGCTGTTTTAATTATTACTACATGGCTGGGGGTGTTTTTATTTATGCGTGTACCTCAAATGAATCACTTTCACCCTCAAATGAAAACTACTTCTTCCTTTGTGCACTAACCCTTTCTTTACTAAGATAAGTGTAACTAGCAGCTTTAACAATAACCATCTTAAGCTGAATCTAATATCTTTTTGTCTTGTCAATCTTGTTTTCTCAGGTTCAGTTCAAAAAGTGAATCAAACTGTGTCACATTAATGTGCCTATGGTTCTATCTATGTGCTTTATTTTATTCTATTTTCCAGAGATGAATCTGGATGAAGACAGTGGCCTTACAGCCAGCTGCGGCAACGGCAAACTTAGACAGTGGCTGATTGAACAGATTGACAGCAGAAGATATCCTGGTCTCATTTGGGAAAATGAAGAAAAATCCATCTTTAGGATTCCATGGAAACATGCAGGAAAACAGGACTACAACAGAGAGGAGGATGCTGCTCTCTTCAAGGTCAGACTCATCCCACCTATCTTCTCACGCCATAACTGAAGCCTCCGGAGGCCACTGCAAATGTATTTCAAACACACAATGTATTCAAATATAAAACGTAGTAATTTTAAGCTAATAACAGATTTAGGGTTTGTTACATTCCTGTAAGGGCTATGTAAGGTCTATATCCTTACAAATGTATATGCATGACTTAAAATGTGTAAAGGACTCTATTCAATGATTGTTTCAGGCATGGGCATTGTTTAAGGGAAAATATAAGGAAGGTGTTGACAAACCAGATCCCCCAACATGGAAGACCAGATTACGCTGTGCTCTTAATAAAAGCAATGACTTTGATGAGTTAGTGGAAAGAAGCCAACTGGACATCTCAGAGCCCTATAAAGTCTACAGAATCATTCCAGAGGAAGCCAAAAAAGGTGAGTTTACATGAATATCAGCCATTAAAAACACATGAAAGTTTGTGAGAATTACATTCAGATGCATCAAGTTCAGTAGTTTCTGGTTCGCTGGTTGAAATGTGATGAAAAGATGTCCCACAGCAATGCATTTGCATATACAGCACTGCTGCATTTCACAAAGCATCTCACATTGTTTATAGACTATTGGCAATTTTTTTGTCACATACATATGCACCACTGCAGTTGATTCTGATGAAGCAGGAAGCACAAAGGAAGCCAAAGCATGTACCAAAAAGGCCGTAGTGCTTTTTTTAGAGGGCTTCAGTTACTAAGTGCGGCGTGCACAAAACACAACCAGACGACCTCCAGCCTTGCATAACTAAGTCTTTGCCTTCAAACGAGAAGTTTTGTCACACCAGAGCAGTTCTTGCTATCTGTGCTAACATTTGATTCTCATAATGAGCAAGATTTTGGCTCAGTCTTGGCAGTACCCTTGCTAACACCCCGTCACCCTGTCAGTCAAAAATAGCAGTGGTACCTCAAGTGAATAAAACATATCACAGTTTAAATTAGTTTAGTTAGTTTCACTTACCCTCTGTTTATTGTTAATCTGGACAATAAAACTAAGTTATAACTGTGCATTATTGTTTTAAGATTTTTGTTTTATTATTGTTATTGTGGATAAGCAATGTCTTCGTAGCAATAAATATGGGCAAATTATCTTACAAATGTCTTTCTGGTTTTGTACATTTACAGGAATGAAGATGAGCAGCATGGAGGAGACACCATCACATATAAATGCCCATAGCTATATTCCTCCATACACATCTCTGCACAACCAGGTCAGCAGACTGCTGTTGTGGTCGCTGCACAATGTAGCCTGGCCCAAATTAATTTGCAATGACGGCAAATGTCTTGGTTTGATGACACTTTATCTGTGCAAATGATGCTATGGTACTTTTCTCAGGTCCCTGGCTACATGCTTTCTCAGGAGAGAAGGGAGTGGAGGGATTTCTCACTACCAGAACAACAACCTCTTCCTGCCCCACATCACCACGGCCCACATGCGGAGGTGCAGTATGGTCAGTGCCACTACCCATCACTGTTCAGTCGTGCTTGGCCTGGGTCACACACAGAAAATGGTAAGATGCAGCCATCAAACAACATTTAGAGCTGGCACAGATTATCAAACCTCAGAGACAGATTTAATCATTGGTTGTTTATGGAAGTGTGACAGTAATGCACAGCAGATGTACAGTACAATATATCTATCTTAGATTTCATCTGCTGTTTCAAATAGATTTTCAGCCTGCTTTAATGTAGGAAAAAACACAGACACCTCACCGTGACATCCTGCTGGTCCCTTTATCAAACTAGAAGTCAGAACTCAGATAGAAATAAAGTTGTCACTTTAACTACACAGAACATAAAGGGGGCTTGTAATAATGCTGATCTGCATTACTCATCTTGTCTTATCAATCTGTGAACTGAGGCCAAAACAAGTCATACAATACTACACTGCTGCCCATAAAGTTGGAATAATTTTGTTTTCAGACACATTCCTCTTTTTATTCCTATTTATACACATCAGTAATCACTTTTGACCAGGTGCAATGATGAGTTTTGAGAAGATATACACTTTATCTATCAAGAATAAATCACATTATCACAGTCAGTTCATGAGAAAAGTAAAAAAACATTTTATTCCAACTTTATGGGCAACAGTGTATTAGTAATCTTGGACGCGTGGTTTATTATGTCAAAAAAAGTTATGAGTAAACTGTTATCACAGTGCTTCACATACAGTTAGCAGTTGGTTTCATGTTTGGTCTTTAAGGTGCACGCCCTCAGTCTGTCAAATACTTTAGATGTATGTGTGATTTGAACACCGAAACTTTTCACTGTACTTTTACACTGTACTGTACATATACTGGCTATTATTTAAAAACAATACCAAACAACAATTTGCACATTATTCCTGATTAAAATATATCAATCCTATCTCCTCATGCACAGAATAGATCTTATGATCTATGCTAAGTACAATCAAATCAAAATGTCTCAACTGACCTATCTGTAAAGTTCCACGTAAGGTGCATTGGGCATGAAATCAGTGGCAATGTTTGATTCAGTGGCCATACAGTGCTGATCAGTGGTCTGTGCAGAAAAATGCATGTGAAACACGTTGTTTGCCTGCCAGATCTCCCAGAAATGAATGTTTTAGGGGTTTGGGGATTTTTTTCCTCCACACATGCCAAAACCCATCCTAATCAATGTAAAGAAAGGCTTTCATGTCCATTCATCATTCTAATTATAACCAGTATTTATTCATTTATTCTGTGTAGGTTTTCAGCTTTCCTTCCACACCTACTTTTCAGAGTCTCAACCACCCATGTATACCATGGACCACAACACTGCCATAACAGGTAAAAAAAAAAAAAAATTAACCGGCGCTTCATATGAAGAAGTGCTTTTTTTAAAAAAATGTATTTGCATAGACAGATAAGAAACTACAAACACCTACTTACTTCCCTATTCTGAGCAGCAGGCCATGATACTGAGTAGTGAGTCTTTTTTTTTAAAATCCATCACATGTTGATAGATTGAAAAAGAAAGTTAAAAGGATGCTTGGAATGATTAGAGAGAAGGCGTGTGAGAACAAAGTTTTATTCAAGCTTGATATTTCTGCTAAATTCTCACACTCTCTTCCAGATTTCAGCCTGCATGTGTCCCTATACTACAGAGAGTCTTTGGTGAAGGAAGTTACCACCACTAGCCCAGAAGGCTGTCAGATCACATCGTCTTCTTCCTCCTCTCCATCATCCTCCTCCTCTTCATCCCCATCCCAAGAGGACAAGTTTCACAGCGGGGCAGAAGTTATCCTTTTTCCATTCCCATATCCTGAGTCTCACCGGCAGGGTGCTGAGATGCTTTCTACTATCTTGGAGAGGGGTGTGCTTCTGTGGATGACGCCAGATGGGTTATATGCTAAACGCCTCTGCCAGGGGCGAGTGTACTGGGAAGGACCTTTGGCTCCGTATGTTGATAAACCCAACAAGCTGGAGAAAGAGCAGCCATGCAAACTGTTTGACACCCAGCAATTCCTTCTGGGTGAGAACTAATAAGTTGCTTAAGCTTTCTATTCACACATTAGAAATAATGACACAAATGTCTGTTCAACATGATCTGTTCAATAAAAGTAGTGAAAACTACTTTTGTGAAGTTGTTGTCCAGATAGTGCCACAGGCAATGGTGGACAGAAAGCGTCTTTACTTAAGTCAAGTCAATTTTTTAGCAAATCACAAATTCACATTGGAGGCCTTACAACCGATTTATGACCCTCTCTAGCCTTAGGGAAAAAGCACTATTATAAAACAAATGTACTTAATTAAAAGTAATAGTCAAAAGTATTTTTGAGTTATAGTGTTTGTCATCAATTATAACTCCTTCTCCAAGGACATTGTCAATTGTAACATAAATTACATTAATACACACTTACTTACAACCACATCATAGTGTGATACAAACCATTTATTAACTGTTTGCATTACTGCTTATACGTGAGGACTTAAAGAAAAGCATTACTATGTAAACAGATGACTGTGTTCCACCTATTTGTACCACTTTAAATATACTTTGGTGGTTTGATTGATAGCAATGTAAAATATTTTATTAGTTAGCAAAATTTGAGGTACTACAGCTTAAGCTGTCTGATTAATGCAGTGGAGTAAAAAGCAAAGTAGTTGTATTTAAATCTAGTAAAGTTTAACCCTAAATTATAGCATTAATGGACACCATTGCCATGTGTTTTTAGGTATTTCCTAGATGATTCTTCTTCAGCTATCTACAGTACAGTATCTACAGTTAAGGTTGATGTTGATGATAATAATGTATCAGACTCTGCAGGTGCTTTAGCTGGGTAAGTCCCTCTCAGTGTTAAGGTAGCATTAAGACGCTAGTCAGCTTCTCAGCAGGGGGCCACAGCGTGTGGATTCCCCGCCCACCTCCTGTGGTCCGCCACAGAGATAATGTTTTGTGTGCCATTTCTCATTGAAATTTCCATCATCCTCACCAGTGGCAGAAAAGTCGTCATAATTAGGGAAAATGCTCTGTGAGCAATTTGGGGGTTTTAGTATTTATTTACTGTATATTGTAAATGTGACAATGTGCTTGAGTATGTGATGAGTAGCACAGCTTTTTTGTGGGTGATGCACTTCATCCTCTCCTATTTTCTTGCTTGTCCTTCTGTCTCAGAGCTTCAAGAGTTTGCCCTTAATGGCCGACATCCACCCAGACACCGGGTGGTGCTGTGTTTTGGAGACGAGTACCCCGACCCACAGCGGCCAAGGAAAATGATCACAGCACAGGTACCTAGCCACTGCCACACTTTTTTTTAGAATTACAGGAGCCATTACATTCTCAGGGTGAAAACTGGTTATAATCACTCATTAAAACTTAGAAAAGTAGTTGCCCCTGACTTGTTTATAACTACATTATGCCATAATAATGTGCAATTTCTGGGAAAACACTGCACTTATTACAAAACAAAGCTAACACAAAGCCAAACTTCATTGAATGTTGATTATCAGTAACACTAAATCACGCTGGCTGGTGAGATAGCCACAGCTAGCCTCAGCTCAAACTGAAGCTCGGCATTCACTTATTCATTTTCTCTAGCTGTTATTTGTAATTGAAATATTTGTGTTAATACATGCTATATGATTTAAATGACACAAATTGTAAGTGAATTTATTACAGTGAATTCAATGAAAAATATAAATAGTAGACACCTAGCAAAACAGAGATCCATTTAAGTTATATTTGTTGAATGTAAATAATCAAATTAAAGGGAAACATCTCAGATAAACTATTAAAATGAATGAGAAAGCATATTGAGGTGCAGTATACATTTCAAGTTTTATTACGTACGTTGTGTAGTATAATATAGTATAGTTTTTTTGTTAAGTTTGCTGCATCTTTGGTGCACAATAGGATGACATGATTTGTAAGTCGGACACATATTTCATACAAAGGCCTAATTTCATTTTAGGTGGAGCCAGTGTTTGCCCGAAAACTGGTGTACAATTACGAGCAGAACAATGGTCACTACCTACGGGCTTACGATCATGTCCAGGAACAGAACACATCTTCCATCCAAGACTATGCTTCCCAGAGACCTCTTCAGCATATTCAGGAGTAACAAACATGCAAGCACACACGCAGGAGGGCATGAATGTGAATGCAAACCACTGCTCGTTTATCACCCTTGTGACTGCCGCTTGGTGTACCGTAAATGGTAGAAGCTGTCATAGTACTGAGGGGTAGAGATGGGGAAGACCCTGTTGTTTTCGCTTGCACACCTATGCATCTTAGTCTTAGTATCTGTGACTGTGGAGTAATGTTTTTTTTTCTTCTCAACAAGTATTATTGTGACAGTGTGAAGGATGCGGTTTGAGGGTGGGGGGATGAGGGGAGAGGAGGGCGACTGAGACAGGAAGTACTAGCACAGGTGCACAGGAAGAATGGCCCCTAAGACAAACACTGATATGTCAAAGGGACAAAAGAGAGTATGAATGACTACGTATTGTATTATTTATTGTATTTTACATAACATTTGCTTTGACAAGTGAGTGAACAGTCAACAGTGGCATTGCTGCATATAAATGCCAAGTGTGGGTTTCACTGCAGGTATCTACAACTGGAATTTGAGAGTAATTGATGTTATCGCTGGTCTGGTTGTGTCGTAGAGGAAACTGTTATCACAAAATGTATAACTCAGGGCTGTCATAGGCATTGCAAGATGCACCCACAAAAATAATTTTTTACTGAATGTGGTCAGCTTCTAAAAATATAAGATTTCTTTTAATTATGTCAAACTGATTAATTGATGACAGATGGGGACTAAAGCCTATATATCCATCTCTTTTACATTACCTTTGAAATAAATTGTTTGCAAAAAGATAATAAAAGTTACCAGGTGTTTGTAAAGATAATACTTTTTATTCTTATTAACAGCAGAAAATTGTCTGATTTAAGTTATGTGATGATAATGTGTTGTGTAATACTGTTTAGTTTACATTTTCAGGTTTATATGGAATGAAATGATTTGAAAACCCTTTTTTGACTGAACTGCTCACAACTCAAAAGTGAATAAGGCTGAGGACCATTGGCCCAGAACATATGATCAGAAAGCAGCTTGGACCTCGAGCCTGTTTCATCGTAAAGAGTGGCATGGATGGGTGGCCATGGCTTCCACTGTACTGTGAAGGAGGTTAACTGGAAAAAATGACACTCATCCTGTAACTTGTAAGGAAACCGTACCTGTTCCTCTTGACCTGAAACTAGTGGCCTCACAAATGAGAAGAAAAACTACTTTTGTGGCCTTAGTGCAAGTTGGGCCAGGGAAGAGCTCTCTGGTTCTCATGCCTGAGATGCTGTAGATGAGTGTAATGGTCACACCAAAGCTCTGCTAACATTATAACTAGAAGAAAATCTCATGTCTAGAAGAATCTTATAATGTGATTTTAGATTCCTTCAAAGTAGACCATAACATTTCTCGTTGAAATGTTGAATTAGTTAGTTGAACAGCTCATTGCAAAGGCTTGCATCCTCATGTTCCTGTGCACTGCACCAGCCAATGGAGTAGCTGTTGGTTAATGTATGTTAGTTGGCTATCATGCTAGTTTAATACGCTTTACTATTTTACTGCAAGGGTTTTTTAATTAGACTGAGAAAATATAAATACACCATGTTTCTACAGTAGCCATAACCAAACAAACACAGACTCCATGGAAGACTTTTCATGTTTCCCATGGCAACTGTGGGTTCTCTTACATGTTGTCTGAGCGGAGGGTTCTTCACTTGGTTACAATCTGCAACCTCACCGCTAAATGCCACTAAATCATACACCCTGGTCAGTTTTGCTACTATCATGGAGTTGACACACCAATCGTCATTATTTAGTTTGTACACTCTGGAATATCCTAACAACCTACTGAGCAGTGCGTATATATCATAAGACTTAAATATCCATCAGTAAGAGTTTTGCAAGTCCTCATTCTGTTGACGTCCTAACGGCTGATGTTACAGTATAAGGGATTAAGGTTTTGTTATGTTTTTCTTCTGTGGTCCAGAGTTTCGATCTCTGCATTTACTTCCTTCACACTTAAACCACATCACTTTCACAATGGCTTCAAATGTCTGACCAAAATCACAGACAGGAATGTTTTTCTTTTTTTTGGCGTGTGTGTATATGTGTGTGTGTGTGTGCATGAATCCTTTATTCCCTCAAACATGTAGTCAGTCCCCCTGATTCTGTACTGACTGACTTTTGTTTCACATTAGTTCATAGTCAAACTCTTGACTCATTCAGAAGCAAATTGTTATAGTGAGAACATTACTGGCACCATGTACAGTGCGCTATTAGTACAGTGTGCTGTGTCTGTGCCATTGTTATGTGTGTGGGTATATGTTGTGTGTCACACAGTTGCACTATTACTGGTACCAGGAATTGACATTTATGGATAAAACATGTGACTCCCCCACCTACAACACCAGTGACTCAAACACAAACACACCCTTTTCACATTATACAATACGGTTACAGTAAAACATTTAAAGCCAATTACAGAGGAAATGTCAAAATAATTGTGAATACTTTAAAAAGCGGTTCTTCCATTTTACATTTTGTACAGTATATCGTTAAACAGTGGCTGACTGGGAGTAATTAAGAGACTGACTGATAGACATTTGCATATGGATTAATGACTTATTTTGAAATAAAGTTATTGATTTTCTAGTGCTCTTGGCTGCTGTGCTGCTTTGTCTTTTTGGTTTACAAAGAAGCAACAAAAGGAGAGTCATATTGGGTTAAAAGAAAAAAGAAGAAGAAGAAAACAAAAGGAAAAAAGAAAAGTACATTCAGACATTTGCCATGGTGTTTCCCCCTCTGCAGGAAGCCACATCATTTGTAGTGAGGCTTCAGTTTTTCCGCCTGTATGAGCCGTTACTCCAGGCACCATCGCCTTAGCCCTTCACTCAAAGCTTTGGGACGGACTTTTTAGTCACTTTATAGCTCAGCTATCACCTGACACATTTTATTCAGAGAAATGAAACTAGCACTGACATTCAACACTTTCTCCAAAAGAAAGTGATGCTCTTGGTTCTGTCTTGACTCAGTGACTATATGATTAATCTGACTGTTTAATCTGACTTTTTCAAAAAAGCAACAATAGGTGCCACAAAAAATAACTGCAACATTTTATTTGTGGTAAAAATCTTCACCTGAGTTGCATTCACCTATAATTACTCTTTTGGAGGGTTTCACCAAAAATATATTGGCTTTAACGGCGATTTCACTTTTGTGCTGATATTCTCTGGTCCTCATGTTAAAATGTTTCTGTTCTGTCACATTTTGTGCTACATATTCTGAAAACAGTTTTTATATAAAAAGCATACTGATTTGTTCATGTATTCTTCTATGCCTTATAATGATCAAGGCTCAGAGGCAAGAACGAATGAAGATGCATCAGAAGATAACCCGAGCAATGTTTTGGTGACATCTGCTGGTTTGTGTAGTTGCAGGGTTATTCTGTGGGGTGGCAAGATGATCCACAAGTTAGTAAGAACCTTAAACCTAACCCTAAAGTCATGTATCTGTTCTTTAACAGTACAAAACCATAATCTGTTCTGTTTTCTTCCAGGTGTGAGCAAGCACAATTGTCAGCTTCCTCCCAACAGTTAAGGTTGAAGTTGGGTATTAGATCACCAATCTGGGTTTCTGAGTGGTCATACACAGTGGTACAAAAAGTACTCAGACCTTTTACTCATGTAAATATCCTATATATATATATACAGTATAAAAATTCTCAGTCAAGTACTAAAGTATTAGCATCAAAATATACCACTATGCAGAATGGTATATTTCTGAATAATAGATAAGCTATGGTATTGGTGGATTATAATTACAAAATGCATTATTGTGTTGTGAGAAAAGATTGCCTTGGTCAGAGAGGTAGAGCAGGAGAATCAAATGGTTAGGGCAAACCACAAGATGGCAGTCTTCCTGACTGATATTTACAAAAAAGAAAAAACATAAGGGAATGCTGTGCTTAACACTGAAAAGCTAGAGGAAGCTCTCAAAACTGAAAAAGAGAAGCAGACGGCAGGAAAGACATGCTTGGCCAAACATATAGCACCTCTAGAGTGAAGTCTGCACTGATCCAGGCCGACCTGGACCTGGAGAACAAGAGAAGTGAGTGGGAGAAGAGCAGGTCCTGTCTGGTAATGTGGTTGTAGATTGCATGTTCAACAGATAAGGATATCTTTCTTTCTTGCCAGTTTCCCAGTAATCTTACAGAGCATATCAATAACTCAACATGCTAAACACTTTAACATAACACAAGCTGCTTAAAAGCCTTCGGGTAAAGATTAAACATATGATGGGCAGTCCGGCATACAAAATGACTTAGAAATGTGATTAGACCAAAACCTGTAGCCCTGGGAGATATGACAATGTTTGGATCCAAGTCAGATCTTTATTAGGTCAATGTCTACACACCAACAGGCTGACTGGGTCTCTGATGACTCTCTGGTTAACCATCCAAATGTCTGCAACTTGTCAGGCAGCTGTAAACTTTAATGGGAGCTAAAGCAAAATAAGCCTTGTGCTCTGACTTTATTTATAGCGAAGACTCTGACAAAGTTGCACTTGTAATATCCTGTAATTGATTGTTCTCAGAGAAAAGAGCTTTACTTCAAGCTCGCTAACAAAAAAGCTTCTCATCTCATCTTGACAGTTAAGCAAATTAGGTTTGTATTGTTTTCAAAGTGAGTTGTTTTTTTTATTGTTTTCATAGACACAGTTCAAATGTTTATTTATTTATTTATTTATTCATTTTGCTCTGCTGATAGATAGACGCTACTTTAATTCTGTTGTGTCTCCTTAAACCACCTGGCACAGCCATGAATATGTTAGAGGAGCAGGATACCTGACAGAAAATGGCTCCAATTCAACCCAATGCGAGGTGCTCACCTGTTGCTCAAAAAAATTTCTGGCTTCCGGTTTACTTCCGGGGTTGTGCGGCCCAGAGTTGTGTTAATCCCGTCATGTCTCTGGGCCCAGCCGGCAAATGTGGACGCGCGAAATGCATTTTGGATTTATGAACGCTATGCAGCGGATTTCTAAGGGACTTCTTTGAAGCGACGGATGCGTTACGTCCAGTGTTTGGCGAGGTTGAACCTGGAGTTTGTCTGAAGGTATGTGTGAAATGATGCAGGTGTGTTTTCACTCTGCTTTAAACGCTATAGCAATGGAGCTAGTCGATACTACAACATAACGGCCCTTCACTGATAAGGAGAGGTATCACTGAAGGATGGAGAAACAAACTGATCTCAGTGACTTCAGGTGTTCTTCATCTTAAGACTGTAGTCCAGCAAATACAATACGGATTAATCTAGAACTTTTTCAGTTTTCTATCTAATAACAAATTCTTATGACATGAGATTATTTTTTATTATGTAAATTAAGTTAATTTTCTAAAGAAACAAATAAGAAATAAACGACTCCTAGTTAAGAAACAGATGAAAAACGTTGAGACTATTTCCACAAATCTCCAGAATCCCACTGTCCGCAAATGCAGCTTAATTTCGTTAAATACAGGAATGTCCCAAACATTTTAATTAAAAATAAAAAATGAATGGATTGTGTTTATATACATTGCTTATCAAGGACAACTAATGCTGCCCTAAAGGTTTTGGATAGATCATGTTAAGCACTCAGAAAAATGAGTGAAAAGTGACAGCATAACAAAAATACAAATCACCGTGTGTTAGCTAACATAGCTGAGCCTGTGTTTTCTGTTGCAGACAGCGGGAAGTTGTTTTCTGTTTGCTGAGTTGTGTATGTTGCAATCAGAGTATAATTTAAGATGAATAAACTAAAATAATTGAAAGAAATTTAGGAAAATGCTCATGGTCATATTGTTGTGTGGTATGCTAGTACCAGTGTTTAACATGTGCAGCAGGTAAGAGGCTTGAATGCATTGTCATCTTGAAAGTACTGTAAATGTATACATTTGGATAATTAGTTCCTGATCTGGTAATAATTCCAGAGATAAATCATTTTTGTCCTATACTTACACAGACACAAATCATCGGTGGACATTGAGCAGACGAGCAGAGGAGTGCAGATGTGCAGAGGAGCATCTCACCAGTCAGCCCCATCTCTTTGTGGTAGAGGTAAGCGCTCTCACCATACTTCATTAAAAAAATAAACAAACATACTAAAACATACAAAAGAGTAAAAAGGCATAGAAATGTACAGCGAGTACTGTTACTGTTTAATGAATTCTGCCTACGTGTTCTGAAAGAGCTAACCCAATGTTAGTATTACTAGCCGGGAAAGGGCACAACTCAGAGTTCAAATACTGATGAACACCCGATGTGATCCCTTTGCTTTTTACGCCTTTATCCTTGAAAATACACCTCTGGTAACTCTACACTAGACTCAGAGTCTATGACCTTAGTATGTTTGGGGTCAGATCCCAGGACTCTGCCCAGGATTTGATGACACTCCTGTTTAACCTTAGTAAACTGAACTGATCCTGCTTGTTGAGCCTGTGGATAGGAAGAAGTTGGTGACATCATTCTTGTTTTAATGTATGTTGACCCCTCACAATGACTCTGCAAATCCACCACTCATCACTCACTCTGATATTGCCACTGCTTGTGTAAATGGTCAGATATGGCACTGACAAATGATAATGTCAAGACCTCTATGATAAAAACATATAAAGGTGTGAGTACAATTACTCTTTATCATTTTTTATTATAATGTAACTTCTTCTTCCTGCCATTAGTATTCATTATATCATTATTAGTTCTCTGAGTATGACCTACACAAGGCATGAGAAATTCTCTCCATCAACAGTAAATAAAAATTTTATCTGCACAATTAATCAGCTTGAATTGTCTTCCAATGTTTGTTTATCAGAGACTCTTCAGATAACAATATCCTTGACCCAATACATTACGATGGCAGGAAAGCAATAACAGTTGTCGGATAAGGAGAAGCAAAGTAATGGAAAACAATCAGATGACTTGGGACATGAGTATAAACAGATATGAGTTGATAAGCAGAACAATATGGTTGTCTACCTGGCAGTCATGCAAGAAAAGGGGGGTGGCTGCCTGTTTAGTTTGGCTGGCAACTTGCACAAGTTTGGGAGATAAAGGATGTTGCACTAATACATCATTAGGCAAAGTAGGAAATGAAGTGTTCTCGCCATAATCTAGATTTCC
Source organism: Datnioides undecimradiatus (assembly GCA_008933995.1). Lineage (NCBI taxonomy): Eukaryota > Metazoa > Chordata > Actinopteri > Lobotiformes > Datnioididae > Datnioides > Datnioides undecimradiatus. The sequence continues at coordinate 2,191,794 of WARS01000032.1, read as the reverse complement.
TCCAGAGACAGGCAACAAACAGAGGAGAAATTCAAGCTGCAAAGTAAATGGTTACCAACCATCTGGTCCAACCAAGAACGCATGGATACATGTGCAGTAAAACCAGTGACCAGCAGGGAGTGATGTATCATTGGCTGATTGTTGTACTTGAAGAGCACGGATTCTCCTTCATCCACAGAAAAGTGATGATCACACATTCGGGGGGGTTGGACTGCAGCAATCAGTGCGTTCACCAACCCTTTTGATCAGCCCAGAGTCGTTACTCCCATGGTCCCTGGTTTGCCTGTGATTTCATATGAACAGAGCTAGTTAGGGATCCCACTTCTCTGCCTTTGCTTCTTACTAAACACACATATACTTTGTTTTGTGTGCGTCAAGTGACACGCAGAACCAGCGCTGACAGAAAGACAGAGGTGGTCAGAGTGACAGCTCGTGGGCTGTGTTGCGTGAGAGTGACTCGGGCTGTTCTCAGACTGTGTGGTCTGGGTGTGTGGTCTCCAGCTGACGGGCAGGGAGGAGGACGGGAGAGCCCTGTGAGTGCATGTGTGTGTGAGTGTGCATGTGTGTGTGCTCATGTGTTTACTTTATCTAGATTCAGGTCCAAGCTCTCTGTAGCCATGGCCTGACTAGAAAGCTCTGCCTTCCGCCACTCAGCAGCCCCGCTCAGAAAGATAAACACACATTGCCACCACTCTGACATGGCTCATCTAAGGATAATTTTTATCCACGTATACTTACGGGACCTGAGAGACCTTTTAGTCAGAAGGTCTTAGGCTAGTGTGTAATTTCGGAAACTGTAGCCTCGTATAGCAGTATTGGATGAGACATTAGACGCCGACACATTTCTTCCGTATTTAACATTTTGATTACATTTTTGCAGTTATAACTTGTGAATGTATTATGTTGGATTTTTTTTATGTTTATCGAATCCTTTTTGGAGCACTAGTGGCATATAAACCACTGAATACTTGAGCCCTAGCTGATAACCAGATTCTTTCTTTCATGTAAGACGTGTTTAAACTTTAGTTCTCTGACTCTGCACTGTGAATACTGTAATTAAATATTCAGATTCTTATTGAATCTTTGATTTGCTAAAGGGGGACAGCTCAGTTTGGCAGTAAATGTACTTAGCCTTTACTTTCTTTTCTTGTTTTGTTACATTTTAGAGTTTATGTGGTTTTCAGTATAAAAAAAAATCTAATTTGCCTTTCAATGTTTATTTTATTAACCATTTTGTAGTGTCCTTTTTCGATTTAGTCTGCAGACAAACCCAATTTAAAAAAAAAAAATAAATAAATAAAAATGAAAGGGAGCAATTTACCTGAATAGCATTTGTTGCAGATTGACAGTTAAACTTAGACCTCATGCAACCTCCATCACTCTTCGATCCTACGCGCGCGCACACACACACACACACACACACACATACAGACACACACAACCACACACACACATTCAACCACTGGTCTACTCTACTCTTCTCTCCCTCTCCCACAGCAATCTCAGGGGAAGGCTATGTAATGCAGCACTGCTGAGAACGCGCCATGAAAATATAAATACAACCTCGCTGCATTTCAACCATGTAAATAAACAGGGCCACCCAAATTTCCAATTAGAGCTGGTGTAGAAGGCAGGAAATGGGGTAGACAAGAAGAGACCACACCCCCCTTCTCTATCCACCACTCCTACAAAGAGTACAGGTCTAGGTCCAGGTCAGGGACATGGGACAATGGCAGTAGAGAGAGGAATACAACATTTAGCACCCCACATCCCCTTCCAGCTCCACTGTGTTTCAGATCTCACTACCTCTCCAGGATGGGACTCACAACACCAAACACCGAATTTCAGATATGGGCATGGTACGAATGCATGGGATTTACTGCTCATACATATGAAATCGCTGTAATCTTCATAATACATAAGATTTTATTTTATTTCTCCTTGCAACCATTTCTTTTACTTCATTTTGTGAAATCAAGCTTTACACCAGCTCGACTTATCAGTCCCATCAAGGTTATCAGGCAGTTCCTATCTGGCTGAAATGAGGCATTCTCACTGTATTCCACGTCTTCTTGGAACAGCTCGGCATCGTTATTGCGCAGCTAAGCCCTGAGACCACCCAGGAGCTGGGGTCCAGTAGTGCGAGGCAGAGGCAGGGTCTTGTTGTGATAAGGAAGACAGGCCTTCCATAAGGAAAGATGGTGCTTTGATATGTAGCGAGTTCGTCTGATAGCTGTTGGATCAAAGTCTGATAGACTTCCCTGGCATTCACTGGATCAAGCACTTGTGCCTGTTGGTCAGTCGCTGCTTCAGCTGTGGTCAGTTGGCAAACATCATGGGGCCTATTAGTTAACATAAACATACAACTTAGTGTAATTACCCCAGAGAGTCAAAGAGCTGTGTCATGAAAGTCACTTTCACTCCAGATATGGCTGTGAGGGATATCGCCACATTTCTTAATCACTATAATTCACCCGGAAAGGGCAGAGCTCATTTAGATAAAGTCTGAGGGCAGAACCTGAAGTACTGATTTGTCTTCACTGTGTATGAATGTTTTCATGTATGTAGAGCAACACAATAAGTTGTGGAGTCCTTGTCCTTGAATGGCACCAACACAGATGCCCCAAAAACTGTGTCTTTAGAGCAAGTCCTCCTCCGTCCATCATCCATTGTTCGGTGTTTATGTTTGATTGGTCTCTGACTGCAGTGTCTCTTCCCTCACAGGCTCCCAAACAGCCATACAGGAAACAGACAGTATAAACACAGGGCTCAGGAGATCCTCTCTGCCTCGACTCTGAGCTGCAGAACCTCAGTGTAAACACACAGAGACCCTGGTTACTCATTTTGAGAAAATTTGTCAAACTATGAGCCATCACTCAAGCTCATCATTCAAGCTGAATTTTGACCAACTTCTCGTGGGAGTATGTAGGAAGATTTGCTCGAGATTGCTTAGTCTTTTTCTTTACTGTATATACAATTATGATGCATTTTACTGATGGATCATGAAGTGGCTTTAACAGATTTATCTGTAAGTTGAGTCAGAACAAGAGTAAGAGTCACACTAGTAGTTCTGTGAGGCTGTGGTTAGCTGGTACAAAGGTGACAATGCATGCTGATGTTCAGACGTTAATGTTTAACATATTATAAACAGGTGTCACATGCACTACAGGAAATGTCAGGAATTGACCAGAGTCATTGATTCATTGAATCAGATTCATCATCTGGGAGCATTAATGTCTGTACAAAGGTAATTCATCTTTTAGGTGTTGAGATATTTAACTCAATAACTAAAAGCACTATATAATTGTTAATAATAATAATATAATAATTGTTGCTGCAAAAGGTCCATCAAATAGATATTGGATCAGGATTCAAGTGGTGTATCTAACACCACTGGTACCCCTAGAACCACATGGCTAGTTTGAGTGTGTTTAAAAAGCTAAAATAGATGAGGATGTTCATATTAGTGGTTAGCAATCAGGATGATTAGAAATCAGAAAACTGTCATCTCTGAATGCAAGAAGGAAACCACAGGACAAAGCTTTTATGAGTCACGCAACAGCCAAAGGCCAGAGTTATACAGTCTATCAGACTTCAGTGCTGCTATGTTACCATCCACAGTTCAGGATTCAGACGGCCAGACTGGATTTGGAAAAAGGGAAAACACAATAACGCAGCATCAATTCTTAAGTGCACTGCGGCAATTACATTCTTCGAGGTGTAAAAATGAAAAGGACACACTGCGAACTTTACACTAATATTGACCTTCCATTAAATGAGACTTAAATCTTTCTGTCCTGCTTAAACGTTAAGACCTCTGCAAGCCCTCTGGGGAATGTATTTTTAACAGCAGCACGGTGGTTTTAACAACCTCGGTTAGAGCAACATGCTGCAGACCGGTACAGCAAGGAAACACCCTGGTGTTGGATTAAATGACCTGCTGAACATCACTGGGAACAACATCAAGGTGTATTTGTCTAGCGAATATTCATTTGCTGTGTGATAATAAAGATTAGTGACAAGCTGGTCTGTGAGTAGAATATGAATGGAACTCTTGTGTGCTAGATTACAGGTTTAAAGATGTCTGAGTCAATCCAGTCTTAGTTGTGACTTTGTCTCATAGCAGAGTACATTGCTTCTGCAGTAAGTTGCAACATTTTTGGATGTTAAAAATATGCAGTGTACTTGTTTGGTGACCATGGAAGGCAATAATTTACTGTCATGTAATTAATCTGAGTGCAAATGTTGAGGCCTATTGTAAAGAAGTTTTAATACATATGTTAAACTAATTCCTCTAACTTTTAGTCCGCGTGGTTTTAAAATGGAAGTGAATCACAGTTCTTTACAGTTCTTCTGTAAATGGCCCTTTTAAAATTATTTTTCCAGATCTAATCACAAAAATTGAATAAGTATTGTAATGATTACCTATTATTTGTTATATTATCTTTGGAGAATGTGGACAAATGGCAGGTTGCTTAACTTCCTCCGTTCATCTAAAGAAAATAATTAAAATGGTAAAATATTTCAAAGAAATTAAATCAATTATTTTAACACTGGCATGTTATTTTTTTTATTTTTGCTTTCTAGTTTGGTGTTTCCATAAACATATGTGGTTCTTCTTATTTTTAGCAACAAAAATGTCCTTTTCCGTGAATGAAAACTGGACGAAACTTTGCAGAATGTTCCCACCTAACTCAAAACAGTCCACATTGAATGTCTTTATATGGGCCCAACTGCAAGTCCAATTTTAAAAGCACTAATGTTCTATAAATGGAAAAGCAGGTCTGCAGCAGCTTCTGCATGAGATGAAACCTCCCCTAATACCTGCTCTTATTTTCTAGGCAGAATCACTGAGAGACGATGTCTTTTCCACCTCTGACTAAATGGACATAGACTGGATTCCAATCACTGCGCTGCTTGCTAAAATATATATATATATGTGTGTATATTTGATATACATATATATTTAAAAATGATCCTTAGGTGATGCTTTTGTCATGGCATTGACCCACCTTGATTTTATCATAATGCTTTAAAATCAATTATTGTAATACAGAGAATCCCGCAACCATTGAGCAACTGAACTACTCAGTTTTTTAATTTTTAAAATTCATGAGTACAATTTTTATGAATTTGTTTCAGAACTTCTCATCAATAAATGAGCTGTAAAATTAACAGCAGACCAAAACATAGGTTTAGTTTTTAAGAATAGCAGGCAAGGGAGTGATTTTCAGTGGTTTCTATGCTTTGCTTATTTTTATTATTGTAAAAAATGCTGACTAATTAACACAACATATTTGCATAAACCTCATTATATCATTATCCCATTATAGTATGTACTGTGACAGTATCAAAATATTGCATACTGTTGTCAATTCTTAATTACTGCTGCATTTATAATATCAGCAGGTCGCCAGATCTGTCCGGCTGAGACACATTGGACCAACTTTTTCTGCCCAGCAGGGGGCATGGTTGAATACACCTTGGTCGCTTACTGTATGGTTATATCAGCAGTTCTTTGTAAAGGTGCATAACTTTGGACAAGCACTATGTCCCACTGGCATTTAGAGAATTACTTAAATGTCAAGTCTACAAGGAAGGAATGTCTGTTGTCAACTTATTTCTAAATTGGAAGATTTTAGATCAGCAGATGTTTCATGTGTTGATAAGTACACAGTAAACAACGTTGTTCACAAAATAAGGGATGCCTGACCAGCCATTACAAACTAATAGATTTAATAAATAAATGTTGTCTTTTAGGTAGTTCATTACAAATTTGAATGATCTGCCCTCTGTACACAACAACACCTACTTAATATCTATTGTGTTAGTTAGTGTGTGTGCATGCACGCTATGGCATTTCAGTTTGGACAGCGTCAGACCTTTGATCCTCCCACTGTCTGCCTGGCTTTGGTACAAACAAAGCTTATCAGCTCATAACTATAGTGCCCCGTAAGTGCTCCTTCCTTAGGCACTTATTGCTCATTTTGCATAGACTCTACATTCAGACATGACCTTGTGAGCTGATTTGCAATGTTTTTCTGTTTTCCAAATGCTCCCTCCAAAATGAATTCAGTATTCAAATACTTACTTAGAATTCAGGAGTCAGTAAACATTTCTCAAGCAGTCACCCTGGCTCAGTGCAGATGAAATAATAAAAGGACAAATTAAAGCTAGGCATAGCAGGATTTGATAAGCAACAAATCAAGCAAAAGTACACAGAGACACGACTATAATAAGATACTGTACACTCCTTGATTTTATTATAGAGCAGCTGCTTTAGCAAAGTGTGATCTACGGATTAGCCAGAGTAACACAGGGGACCACTGTTTCTGGAGAACGAAGCTGCTGCTGAAGCTGTGAGCTGTGCAGAATACAATTTTCCTCTGTGATGGTATGGTCAAGAGAGAAATTTCAGAGACCGTTATTTGAAAACCAAGTCAAATAAAGTCAAAATTGTCTGCAAGATGAGAAATCATGAGCAGTGAGTGAGAAAAGTGTTTATTTAAAATTTTGCCTGACCCCTGAATGCATTAGGTTGATTCTGGCTCGCAATTAAATACACAGACTCAACCTTAGAACGATAAATACTTTGACATATTGCCAAGTTATACAGTTCATGCATTAATTCCAACTTTCTGTTATACTCCAAACAATATGTCATGTGAAAGTTTTTTTTTAAAGCTGTCGAGTTATTCCTTTAAGTCATTCAATGATTTTGAAATAAAAACATTGCAATATAAACAAAATGACACCTAAATAAATATATATTTTAATATTATAACTTATCACTGTTATAATATCACAAAAGTAAAGCCATTTGAAGCAAATTTGTGATTCATGATACTGTGATATATAAATAAACTCGACTTGACTGCTGTATATTTTCACCTGCAGTTAAGTAACTATTCCAACACTGTGGTCATAAAGGATTAACACTGCAGTTAACTAATTATAAAAGCTTTTCAGTGCATGTAAAAGCTGCACCCTCGCTGGTAAATACAACCAATAATTGGTCATTAAATTCTCTTTGTCAGCCAAGACAATATTATCTATGTTATGTGCAGCAAATGTTTAAATAACTCACGCCCTCCTTCTAAATAAGAACAGAGAAAAATTAATTTCAGTCCAACGCAAACATGACAGTTGCTTGCTCAGTTTTGTGCGTAGTTATATCCCGTGACATCTGCTGAGGTGAATTCATCAGGCTAAATTATGTAATAGAACTTCCTCCACTAGTTCCTGTAGCTGATTGAGTGTTAACAGTAGTTTTGGCTCATGTGTTTTCGATGATTTTGGTATTATTATAGGCACTGGCCCCCCTCCACTGTCTGAAAGATTCAGAAGATTATTCAAAGTGGCCGTGAAGCTGGATCTCCTTTAGATGCATTACTCTTAACTGTTTCCAAAGCAGTATGTGAGGTTCACTCTGAGATACTTCTACCTCTATGGGTTGATGCTGTGTTTTTGACCTGAGAGCAGCCTAATAAGCATGGTAATCTCGCACATTATTTTAATCTACTATTTTGTGCTAGGTTTTTATAGGCAGATTTGCAATGTTCATGGACCCTGGAAAAAATCTCGTCACTCTTTCTCTTGGTGTCTCTTGGTGACTTTAATACACACACATACACCAACAAAAAACAGATTGCTCAATGGTATGATTAATTGCTGATTATCAGCAATTTATCATGTAACCACTGCAGCCACGTAGGGACAATGGAGTGGCCTTGGGTGAAGGCAGGAGACATGGATTACATTAGCCACATTTATCAAATGCATTATGTGGAAAGTAGGAGTGTCACTTTGCTCTGAATGCCTTAACATAGTTTTAATATTGACAGTTTAAATGGCGTTTTTATGTGGACGTTATTAATCAGTTGGTATTGCCTATAGATTTGATTGTGGTCAACGTATTATTTAGTAATGACAAGAGGAACAAGATAAAAAAAACAATTGAATGTAATATTTATGTGGCTAAAGCAGTGCCTGCTCGAGTTTTGTCCAACAAGATGCTGCTCTTCTGTTGGTGAATTCCTTGTCTGAGAGTGTGACTCTTTATTTGTAACTCCAGAGGGCCCTGTAGTGAGAGGTGGAGGCCACTGCTGCGCCTCTATAGCGTGACTGGGCAGAACACAGCTGTCAAGAGGTGTGGAAAGGCTTGTCTGCTGCTCTCAGCTGTGAAAACAGTTAACAAGAAGCCCCTCATACACACAAAGCCACACACACAAATTAAAAGAGACAGAGATAGAAAGATTGTTGCTACATTGAGACTTGGTGACTTTTTACTTATTGATGAATTCATCTTGATCATGTCATAGATTATTGTACCAAATTTCTCTAAAGGTAAAGTAAGACAGAAATTACTGCTTAGGAAAATACAGTTTTAATTAGCCAATTGTGCACCCAGAGCTCATTAGTTAGAGCAATTTCAACACAACACACAAACAACTTTACTGGTGATGTAAATATTGCAACACATCCACAGTAGATAATCTGATATGGGATGAAGCATGTTAAAAATAGTTATAAGCTATAGTGCTGAGTCAGCAAGCTGATCAAACTCAAGAATCGAACATATGGCGGTTCAAAGGTAAATTATGAAAACTTGGCTGAAATCCAAATCTAATCATTAAATATGATGCAAAAATAAAATGACAGCAGCAACACAACAAAGAAAGCAAGGCGTTGTTCAAATACATATATACCTTAAGGCGCACATTGTCTTGGTTGTTGCGGTCTATAAGAGAGCGGGTAACAAATGTCTTACTAGGACATGCCGTCTTATGGTCTATAAAGCAGATCCCATTTATTGTTCCAAAGAATCTAAATGACTCCTTGATTACATCCTGGTATCAAATAAATTTGCTTAAAGTTTAACTGAGGCGCAGCCCATAAATCAAGTCATTTGAGGAGATTATGGAGGCTGGCTGAGAGGGAAAGGGAAAAGGTGAGGTAAAAAAGAAACAACTATATATCAGATATCCTTATTATCTTGTCTCTGATCTTCCATGAGCATGAGTGATTCTTATAGATCAATGGTGAGTCAGTGGGATAGACTGGTCATTGTTTTGAGATCTTCATTTGGCGCCTTGGTCGTTGTGATCCTTAATGGAAACTACATAAACTTCTTCAGTGCAAAGATTTGATTTTTAATAAATATAATTCATATAATTTTCTTGATTGATTTTTGGCCTCTTGAAAGCAGCAGAAAAACACAACACAGTTTCATTCATAAAGGTGATACATTGGCACTCATTTGCACTGTGTTCACCTGTTACTGGAGATGCTAACTCTGTGTGCCATTTGCTGCTGTGTGGGTTGTTTTTTTTTTTACAAGGTTGATACGAGCATTAGATTCTACTGAAACATTAAAATTGCAAGTCTCACACTCAAAACAATGAGCTTGAATGCTTCATAGAGTTTGGTGGAACAGCAGATTCTGATTATAATCTTCTGTGGCTTTGACGCAATGAGCTGGCTATTTTTGCTGGATGACTTTGAGAGATCTTAAGGTTTCTGTTTAGCCCTAATTCTTCTCTCTCCAAGTTCTTTTCAGTCATATGTTTGCAAAAGATAATAGAAACACAAAAAAATCTGTTAATAGGTAAGATTACCTACAGAACCCTTAGGAAGTATTTTGGGGGTTGGTGGTTTGTGGTCTCAGATGGATCAAATAGGCCAGACCAACTACATCAGTTGCTATCCAGACCTGGTGGGACATTCCTGTATCAGGGAAGTTGTGCATGTGAGTCTCGGGCGGAGTCAGACACAGGTTTGTTTATGTCCTTAAACCCACATCGCGTGCCAGACGGGAGTCACCCATGTCAACACCGATCCCAAAGCATAGAATTCCCTTCCATAGAGACGTTAGTCATTACTGTTTACTATAGGCACTGTCATTACTTTGTGTCTTACTCATCAGTTAGCTTATTAAATAAGCTTTAAAATCCCCAGAAGAATAACACTGAGGAATTTCAGCGCTCTTTGCAATTGTGTGCTGCTTCTCCTCAGATTGTTTAGATATGGGCCTCACCCCAACTGGCATCTTTCATTTAACTAATGCTGCTTTTACTGGTGAACTAAATCAGTCACTGCTGAAAGCATATCAGGCAAACAGTTTTAATTTTCTTAACTGACATGCAAACTTCATGTGAGATATTTAAATTCCTCTAATATTTGCACACAGATGATTTTACAAAAACAATTACTTCACCTTTTCTCAGGTTGTACAAAAAGATAACACTAGTAACAATGACTCACCAAATATAGCTTTGCATGCTACAGGGGTGCGTTTAAAGCTCTCAACCTTTGCCAAAATCATAATGAGAAGGTGTTCATAACTACAGTTAACGCCTTTTCAGTTCAACTAAAAGCAGTTGCTTAGCAGCATGTGTTTAACTATGTATGGATTCAACATGGTCAAAAACAGTAATAAAACATCATTCAGTGTTCATGCTGAGCAATGATTAAAGTTTCTGAAGAGTGGTTATTACATGAGCGCACAATGCTGTACAATTACAAGCATCGTATTTATGGAAAGAAAAAGATCCCTGCTGTTGTATGCTATAAACCTTTTGCCTACTATTCAGTCCAAGCATCTATTTGAGCACATCTTTATGATAAAGGTATTTTTTCCGTAGCACTAAACTATGTTTCTGCTTTTTTACAGAATAATTCTGGCATGTTACAACTGTCTCACTTTCAAAGTTTTAGCTGTCATTTCTATCAGTTATGGTAACGCAATGCCTTTACTACAATGGAATTAAAAGGGACAATAAAAACGTTCCTACAAACTATCAGATTAACCACTTAATTCGATAGTAATTTCGGTCAGTGAACTCACCATAAACTACTTACTACCTCTTTCTTCTTGTTTCTGTCTTTTTGAAACAGATTGATGAAGTTTCTAGAAATATGTGCCTTTTAAACAGATCTCTTCAAACCTGTTTCAAGCCACCTCAGCCGAATTTGCATTTGCTTCGTTCCATTTCAGTATGCAATTGTCTCTCAGAAATACATTTATTATATTTGATAATGCAGATGTAATGGAGCTTGTTGGGTTAAGTGCACAAAAAGCTACTTTGTCTGATATTTGATGCCTTTTTTCTTTGGAAGTATCTGGCACTTTGTCAGATTGTGTGAGGTTAGAGATAGTGAAGCTTAAGGTGCCACAACATAAGTAACCATATGCTGGTAGACAATACTACCTGTTGTCATGTGATAGCAGCTAAAAAGAACTTCTGTTCAACACAATACCTGTTCTGTTTTTTTTATTCTTATGTCGCAAAACAACACCCTTCCTCATTATATCTGTGTGGCTTGCTCACTACTGGAAGCCACTGAGGATTTACAAAACTGTTTTTCTAAAGTTACCTTATGTGTCATGATATGTCATACTATGTTTGTAGCTTCCTGAAAGGACATCATAACCTCCCACACTCAGGGAGTGCTTGCTGATTTTTCCCATTGTAGTCATTCACCAGGGGAAATTTTCACCTCCTTTATTCAAGACTATACAGTTGTATACTGAAGTCAGCTTTGTGCTAAACTGTTCATAGGCATAGCATACAAATGGCTACAAATCAACAAACATGCCCGACACACACTTAGGTTAACTTTTACATTTGTTGCAGGATGACATAAAGACAGAAATCCTTCAGTGTCTGTTTTTTCACCCTCTATAACTTCAGTTACTTGCACCTGTGCTTTGAGGAATGTCAGCTATTCAAACAGTCTTTACTTTCTAGCTCTTTTGAAACTTGATAGAGTGTGTTAATTGTTGGCTCCCTTAAGTGTCAGAGAGATCAACATTTTTGTACTGTTGAGGATATTTGATCCCTTTATTGCCAATTCTTGTCAAAATATTAATGTTGTGTTGGCTGTTTTGCAAAGCTGAACAAGCCTGTGTAGAGGGATGTTAAAGTATGAGTCAATCAAGAAACAGAAAGGTGTGTCAAATTTAGAAAGCAGACAAAATGCCAGCCTCCCATGGACCTGTACATTTACAATGGCATTGTGTTTGGCCCTTTCCCCTACTATTTTTGTGCCCTTTTACCTCATCGTTTGTTGTTTTGTTGGTAGTGGTTGTTTGATGCTGAATGAAGATCAGATTACAAAGGCTTTGTTTTGATCTTGCTCCATAACACGGCAGGCTTGGAATGACAAGAGGTCAATGGACGGGAAATGCTTTCATCGTGCCTGACTCTTTGACTCTGGGCCTCCATTGTGTTTATGGGCCAACTTCACGCTTCTTGATGGAGTTCCCATATCATCATTAGGTACCAAAGCACTGTATCATTTTGAGGGACATCTGTAATTGTTGCAGTTCATTGAGGTCAGTTACAGCTCACAGGTAATAACAGGTGACAGACAGGTAATAAGAGATGATATTCAGAGTGCTTTTATAGAGGGAAACTGGGACTGTTAAGATTTATTTCAAATATAAATATTTGTGAAATTAGGTTGAACATACAAAGATTATTCAGTCACTTATGGATAACAAAAGCTGGATTTCCTTTCTTCCTCCTCTGGCCTTCTTTTCTCATGTCACAGTCTGGGTCAAAGGTAAGAGACAGACTGCACACCCCAAAAGGATGGACATCCCTGTCCTTCAAAGAGACTGAAATAGAAATTCACAATTTACTCAAGTTTCTCCTTCGACCTCATCATAACCCACCTTCCCTCCTCAGACCTGACAAACACTGGGTGTAGTAAAGAAAACATCCTTTCATGAGTTGTCCCACTGCCAGTTTCCTGACAAAGGTAAAGCCGGTACTTTGCAGACTGTCTCAGAACCTGAACCCTGTTTAGCAACAACAGTGAGTGAGTCATAAGAGTGGGCTGTTAGATTCTGACTAAAGGTTACACACACAGAAAAAGTCTGATCTTTCAAAATACAGTCTGCTAAACAATAGTTCTTCACCACTTTTTCTAGAATGAGGTTGTGTTTATAAAACAGATGTATTTTCCCTAGACTCTGTTGTTATGCCAAAGTGTTACATCTGCTATGAGGTCCCTGTGTATATGGTCGAGTGTTTGTGTTTGGTGTCATGAACTTGGTGATGCACTCTTCCAGATGTTTAGCTAGTGAGCTAACCAGTATTACTGTGCTCTAATTGGCTAGCAGTATTATGCAGTGTTTGGCTAGTATTCATTCACTCCCTCTCTTGCTGCTGTTTGAGGTGCGTGTCAAGCCCTTGTGAAAAGTGAACACTGAATCATTATTTTAACTTTATATAACTTTCAAGATGCATTTGTCAACCTTTAGTTGCTTAATGCAAGCTAAACAAAGGTCGCGACCTGGCTTCCTAAGATCCGCCCTGATTCAAGTGCACATTGCAGCAATGTTAATGTTGCGGCCAGTCACAGTGCAATGGCACTATCCAATCACGGCACACTTGGGCAGAGTAGGCAGAACTACTTGGGGGGAAAAAATGGTGTGGAACACCCAACGCTCTGGCAGAGGAGAGTAAAATAAAAATGGATAATGCATCACAGTTAACAAGGTCAAATCTTTGTCTTGAACTCTTTGGCTCTTTGTTTCAGGGCACTTGCCTACTAGCAAATATGGTGCCAAACAGAAAAAAGTTGACCTTAACTGTTTTTACAGCACGAGAAAATGACACTATCTTCAATGCTATGTGACCAGGCCAGGCTGAATTTGAAGGTTTTTCATTCCAGATGATGATTAACTGTTTTAGTACTTTTAACTGATAGGCGAGCACACAGCCCTTTGTCAAGAAACCTTACTTCTCCAGTTCCACCACAGCTCAAAGATCTGACAAGCTCACAGAAGACATGACATTTCTATTTACACTTGTTATATTCCAGCTCACCATATTTTGGGTGAAATTCAAAATTATTCTGTCAGCTGGTTTGAGCCTTATTTTCATGAATCATGCATAGACTTGGCTCACTTTCAATCTTTCATGTTCACCAGTCATAATCAGGAATGTTTATATAGACAACTGATTCGTTTCTTTATCTGATGTTACTGATCGGCAAGATGAGGAATGATTCCTGAAACGGGGTGGGGCAGAGTCTCTCACGCACCTTTGCTGGCACAGGCTCATTGGATGATTGTGTAAGTTTGTCCTTGCAAGATTTCCCAAAAGCCATACTGCCCAGATGGCCCAGTTAACGGCCTGACCCGAGTTAGCCTTTTGATGCAACTACGAGTCAACTGCAGAAAAATAAAACATCAGTTACTGATTAGCAATCATAACTATATTCTATGTGTGCGAGTGTGCATAAATATATAAAATAAACAGTATATAAACAATATAGAGTGAAAACCTTCTTTTAAAGAGGAGCAATCGCTGCCAAAAGCTTCAAACACAGTGCATGCAGCTTTAATCTCCCTCTAAACCTGGGAAGCTTACAAGAGAAAGGATCACATTTCAAGCACAGTGTTCATTCTCTTCATTGTAGACATACCACACACCGAGACACATACTTGTTTTTCTGAGGAGTGAAATAGTCCATGGCTCAGAAAGAATTCATTTCTTGGTAAGCACAGACATGTGCTCTTAACGATGAATCGTGTCCCATTCTAAAAGAGTCATTAGTGATATGGATTATTCCTTACTTGCTACTAATTGCTATTGTGATGCACTTTTATCATGACTTCCATTTTTACGTCACATGTATTAGAACAGCTACTGACTATGTCATGTGGTGTGTCAAAGCTGGCCATTTCAAGACTGAAAGGATTTCTTGTGCATTAAACATTGCCGAACCCGACTCATGTGGCTTCTTTCTTTCTGTCAGATCTTATTACAACACATTCATGCTCAAAGGTGAGACATCTGGACTAGTAACATTCTTCTTTTAAATGACATCTATAATGACATCTGACAGCTGACGGCCAAACATGAATCTGCAAAGATTACGAGGAAGGTAAAGAAGGTGTGGGAAGGTTCTTCCACTGACAGCTGTTTTTAAAGCTGGTAAATAATGTAATAAATCCTCAGGTCTAAACAATGTTAAATAGTGAGCTCAGGTGGCACCTAAGGGGAACTCAACATGATCACTTCTCTTCTCTACTACCCATCCCTTGCTTTTTGTCTGTCATACTAACTAATGATTGATAGGTGTCTTAATGTGACTTCATCGTGCTTGTTGAATGGTTGAATAGCTTCTGAAACCCAGTCTGCTCACACCTTTAGGATATTGTACTAGTGGGGCCTGTGTCCAAAAATCTGTGTCATTTTTTTATTAAACCAATTATTTTACATTCACACCCTATCCATGCTGTCATTGACCAGCAGTGTAGAGGTGAGAAAGGAGACTTGACTTTTACATGGTAAAAGTAAAAGTAACATGGTGATAGTTTTGAGAAGATGAAAAGATAAACCACACTAAATAACGTGTCTGCCATGATAGCTTAATTGTACATCTTACTAAAGAAAAGTATTTTATACACTTTATAAATATAAAAGTCAACCTTTTAAAAGACAAATCATGTCCTGCTCTTAAAAAAAGGCATTGGTTTTATGGGTTATTGTAAAACACTAAAATCCACTTTATATTGTTATTGTTTTATATGCAATGACACAAACTATGAATGGTTTTGTTCCATTGATAGTTAACACAGTGTGTGTATTTTCATAAAATACTGTAAGAGCATGAGGTAATTGAGTTTACTGTAACTGATGTAGGTCATCTGCCAGTGCTAGTTTTTATGCAACTCAAATGTCAACAGAAATGCAAAATTAAGATGGCACAGTTGTGTTTCCACATAAACAAAAAAAGTTCTGAATGGTTGCCTCATGAAGTTATGACTAAACAAAGTGTGACTCAAATGTTGGTTAAGTTTGAATTGGCTCAAAAAAATGTAAACCCCTTGTTTTTTTGTGCTGTGGTTTCCACTGACAATCAGTTTTCCAGGAGGATGATTTTCAAATTTGTAATTTCAGAGAAATGTCCCTTAACCTAAAATAAGTTGATCATTTTGAAGAGTCAACAACCATGCCAGCAGCTCTATGAGGTGGTACTTTGAGCTAAATACTAACATGGCATACCAGCATACTTATAATGGTTACCATGTTTACCACGTTGGTTGAGCTTTTTAACATGCTAACACATTAATTATCACCAGCGCTAATTGGCACTCAAACAAAGTATAGCTTAGGCTGGTGGGAATGTTTTAGTTTGCAAGTATTTGGTTAGATGCAAAGTATTGGATGAGAAACATCTGTCCTCATGATGGCACAATTTGAAAAGTCAGGCAATCACCACATTTATCACAATACATCTGGGGGGCTGAATCATTGCCTAAACAATTTAGTCACAAGTGGAAATATCTGCCTTGTGGTTGCACCGAGGCAAAGTCAGATCATCTACTGCATTAGGAGTCATCATCTTGGGGATGTGAATGTCTCTGCCAAATTATGTTCCCAACCATCCACTTGATAAGATATTTTACTGAATAATGAAAACCTTGACCTTGATGGCACTACATGAAAAGTAATGGGATAACCATAGTCGCTGGGATTCATACTAAGGCTACTATGAATGTTTTATGAATTATGGCAAAGTATGTGGTGCTTCATTAAAGAAACAAAAATATTAACCTTGTGGTGGCACCATATGAACCAAGTCAATAGGATTCATCTTCTTGGGACCATGCATGTCTATGCAATATATATTAACTGAAACCTACTTTGCTGGTGGCTGGTGTTTTGGCTTCAGTCTGTGAGGCTGGGCCTGGTCTTGAGCTAACGCTTTACAGAGTGCTGAATTGATGCAGCTCTGTGGTGGGGCTGAGGGAACAGAGATGTGCAGATTGCAGCTGAGTTTGTTAACCTTTTGGGGATTGCAGGTAGGAGCAGACTAACTCACCTTAAGTAGAGTTTGTATGTATCCAAATTGTCATAAAAGATCTATTACAGCTGTCAACTTGTGTGCAGTCACACTGTTATAGGGACAGTGCGAGGATTTGGTACACATACCGATTGCAATGCATGCCCACACACTACTTCATACACACACTCATCAAATGTGCTCTAAACATTCCATATTCACGACGTTACAAGTAAACTCACACCAGGCTCAAGGCATAGTGCTGAGCTGAGGTCCAGCCAGGAGAACAGAACCAGAACAGGTCTGGAAGCGTGTGGCTTGGAAATAAATATCATTAAACTCAGCTGTCAAATTACATTTGGCTCTGCTGAGCACACCGCCAATCCATAAGAGCTTGGCTGTCCTCCATGAGAGTGCTGGTTTTCTCTCTTTCTTCCCTCTTAAACACACACACACACACACACACGCATGCACGCTAAAACCACCACTCACACAGAAACAAACACAAACCGTGAAGGAACAAATCCACACACACACACTAAGACCACCTGGGAGATCTGTTTATGGAATCTGACAGAGACCACATGAAAAACAGACATTGCTTTTATTTCACTTTAAGCACAAAAGATCTAAATAGCCTCATTCATTTACATCCAAAATGTAGTTTTGTCATTGAGGAACAAGGATTACAAAATTATGCTGTGATCACAGACAACGACCTCCAGTTGTAAACAATCACAAACACATAATGGAGTGGGGTTACTGGACTGTAGCTTAATGCGTGATAGTAATTTTTTTTTAAGTTATAGTTTTGTAAGTTTTATTGAATGGGGCACTTAAATTAGGACAGACATCCTTAGTAACACAAACAACAAATATATAGCAACCAAACACTAAAAATAAATGGGTGATAAAAAATTACGATTACTCTGAATCCACAGTACATTAAATCTTCTTGACAAGATGGCTTTTGCCCTCTGATTGACTCCTATCTGAGTAGGTGTAAATAAGGTGTGTACTGGTAAACCTGCGTTGGTTTCGTGCAAAGCCAACGTTTTACAAGCACTCACCTAAAGGGAGTTCCTCCTCCCATTTGCACGCATGGCTCTTTGTTGTCTATGCTGTGAGTCTTTTTTTCCCCTGTCTTCTTTTCTCTCATTTGAAAATAACCCAAACAGGTCCTGTAGACGTAGTAACGAAGATATTATCTAAGCATACTTCACCTGAAGGGGATCCCATAACACAGATTTTTTTTTTTTTCTCGGCATGCACGAATGAGGTCTGCAGGCAACAAGCTGAACATGGTTGGGGCAGGCTAAGCCCTGCCAACAGCTTTTTTTTTAAAAAAAAAAAACAGGTTTGAGTAAATATTCAGTTTTCCTGGTTAATACATGCAAAGTGTCTGGTTCTTTTAATGAAAAAAAAAACACTAAATAAATTGTAGTTAATATATGTTGCAGGGCATGTCAGAGTTGTAACAGTTCTATCCTGTGAAGTTAATATTACATGATTTTATAATATCAAATTTCACATTTCATGTCACTATAAGGTCTGTAAGTGTGTAAAGGTTGAAAAGCAGCAACTTCAAATACAGTAGGATTAAAATACTGATCCTATCAGAACTCTCATCAAGATCCCACATGTTGATGTACAAAAGCAGCCTTAAATGTTTAGGCACAGGGCAACAGAGCATGGCCTCACCAACTGTTGTCCATGCAGAGTTGTTTGTAGCACGAAGAACAAAATCACACTAGGTCAAAAACAACTACAGTGACAATGACACAGTTTGCTCTGGTTTTCTGGACCAAAAATAAAAAATAAAAATAAAATAGTGTGACATGCAAGAAAACAAGGCATTACTGAAAAATACTTTTGTGTTCCTGGTGTGGCCAGAACTATGGAAACTATTTGAGGACATGTACAGATTATGTAAAATTGTATGAACTGAAGAGATGGAGTCCAAGATTAAATGAATAAAACTCTGCATGTCTTTTAGTTTCCAGTGATTATGATGAATGTCATAATGTTTACACGGTTTGATTTACATTTGTTACTCTGGGAAGCTGAGGTGTCAGTTTGAATACAACCAGCTTTGTATAAGTTGCTGTGATCAGAGAGGGAAATAAGGGTAACTTTAAGAGTAACTTGTTCAGCTAAGTTTAAAAGCAGTTCAACTTCCTGCTGGTTTATGGTAACTGCTGACAAGGTAGCATCATCATCTGACCACTAACATGCAAACAAGGGAGAACAAACAGATGACTGTTAAGTCCATTAATGTCTTTAATTACACAGGATGTGGAGTAAACTAATGACAAAGAATTGCAATTTAATTTGAATAAACACATTCATGAATGTATAATGTCATCTTTCAGTTTACATAAGGCTCTGGCTCAGTGAAAAGATCCACCCAGTTACCTGGGTATTTTAATTCCTAACTTAAGCCTGTCTTGCAGCCGTGCTTTGATCACTGCGGTTGCACATGGCTTTACCCACCTCCTTTTTGAACCCTTTGCATTTCACGTGATTGAATTTGACAGAATTTACTATGGCAACATAAGTTATGCACACAAGAAGAAAAGCGTGAACATGTCTTTGTTTGTTGGCATGCTAGTCTTTGAACCTTTGAAAAGAGATGGCAACAAAAATAAGTAAGGACTGCAGCTCACACTGAAGGTTCAAATGAGGTTCAGATGAGGTTCAAAATAGCAGAAAAATCATAATTAACAACACAATAACAGACCTTCAAAATGTCTCTTCGCTATTGTATTTACAACTATGTGTTTTAATTTGCACAATCCCTGTTAAATAAGCCAACAAATAAGTAAGTAAAAAGTAGGGAATCAGTTCTATCAAAATGACTCACAGAAAGAAAGTTAATCACAACTTTTACAAGGACTACCAAAAAAGTAAATAGCTGAACAACCTAGTTACTGAAATGCCTTCCATGCATACCCAGATTTCAACATTTATGTGGCCTTTCTCTCCACCATAGTGTGATTATGTTAACTGTTTTGTAGCCCTGCTGCTTGTCAGTAACAGCTTATGAGACTGTCTGCTTGCAGGCTAGGCCTCAGCACAGACCTCAGTACCCAAAACCCCGGAGAGAGTAAATAGAGCAAGCATCAACTCATTTTCTTAATGCTTCTACTGTCATCACTCACACTGTTATGACGTCAAACCCTCAGTTGGTGTGGAAACTGTTTGCCCCATTTGCTAGCTAGGTTACATCCCTATCTCAACCCCACCCATGGTGCTGCAGTGTTTACCCCCATTTCCTCCTTTTTGTCCAAACTTGAGAGCGATGTTAAGTGGTGTCCTCACTCAGTTGGCTTGCATGAAGTACTCATCTGTACTTTTAAACCAAACCAAGTCTCCAATACCTGGCCTATCAGAGTGCCTGTAAGAGTGTGAACTGAAATGACCTCCGATGCAAATATGAAAATAGATTTAAGTTTTAAGTTAGTTAAAAGTTAGTTAAGTTTTCAAACATATTCATCTGTACAGCTCTTTTCACCACTCCTCTACCTGAAACAGTGAAAATAGTCTTTGTGCTTCATAGTGTGAACTTTTGCACGTTCTCTGGTCAGTATTTTACCCATTTCTGCACAAAACAGTACAGCGGCTTTATTTAAATGATGAGGTTTATCATAGTTTTTTTTTCAGATTTCATTGTTTCATGGTGTACTTGCAGAGCTTTTTTCATATTTTCTACTTCTGTATTTATTTTTGTGCATCAAAGCAAATACTTTGCATGGTAAAATGTACCTGGCCATAACCATAACCATAACTGTGATTCTGAAAACAGTTTGTCCCTGCTTTTGATGGATATGATGTTATTTAACTAAAAGTACAGCTGAAAAAAATGATGCTATATAAACAAAACAGCTGATCAAAAAAATGGAGCGAACGGGTTAACAGAGCAGGGTGCATTACTAGGTTATATGTATGAAATTATCACTGAAAGATGCAGTTGAGATATGCTCTTTTCTTTTTGCATATCCTGTGTATATGTTTCATAAAATAAGCTTTTTAATACAATAAGTCAGAAATTAGAGCTAAACAAGATTAAATTTGGTCGGATCTTACGAGTGCTCATTGCAAACTGACAGAGGCATAAAACCAGATAATGTTATTGTGTTCTACCAGAGAAGGATCTTTTCTTATTTTGAGTCTTTGACAGTGTATCTCTGGTTTCTGAATTCATCCCCACAGTGAAACAGGAAAAAGAGATTACACTTCAGTCCTTTTCCACCTGTGGATAACCTCTCGTGCTTGAAATTTTTATTGCTTCTTCAATACATTTTTTCCCTGGCTAGTTGGCAGCTTGTTGTAACTCTGAAGTGACAGGACCAAAATAGAAACCTTAAAAACCAGCAACAGGCAGGGGCCTGCTTCCATTCCTTCTTTCACTCTGCTTCTCCTATCAGGAGACATGAAACAACTTGAACTTTGTTTACTGTCAGTTCTATCTCACAAATCACCTATATTTAAGTATATTAAGGGGTATAGAAAATGACACAAAGTCACATAAACTGGCGCTTTCATACATTAGGTACTTACAGCTGAAAAAGCAGAATGTTTGCGTTTAGAGGGTGGGGCCAGATATACATGAAGAAACATGTGGAGCCAAATATACAGACTGACAGTGACTAAGAACACGCACATGTTTGTGCAAAACCATAATGCTCCAGTTAAATACTGAGATACTGGTAACATGGTTTCAAAACAGCGCTGTCAAAATACTATAATTAGTGGCTGATGAAATATTTTGAGGTGGGATGTATTGTACAATGATAATAAACACACAGCTGCCATAAATAGCATGTAGTGAGGACTGGAATCAACCTGAAATTCTGTTTCTATTTTGAACCTTACATACAATACAATACATCCCGGGCTCTGGGGCCACTCAGTGATCTTTATGCTCTCAGAAACGTAATCTTTTGCAAAACACCTGAACATCTCAAATTATCTGCTGCCTCGCACGCAAAAGCATTTTGTTTGCAGAGGGAGAGAGAAAAAGTGAGTGAGAGAGTTAGAAAAGCCTTGAGCGGGAGTTATGCAAACTAAATCCTCTCAGGCTGACATCTTCACAGGGTTATTTTTAGAGGCCTCGTGGAATTTGCTGCAACAGTTTACATTAATGAAATGCTGAGCGGCTTTCAAATATTTTTCTTATATATATATATATATATATATATATATATATATATATATATATAAAGTGTGTCATAATCTGTTATGCTGTGGAAAACAATCATATTCACTTATTTAGTTAGTTTAGTTTAATTTTATAATGTAGATCTCAGTTAATATAATAATCAATACATATATCACCAGCAAAGTATCAATACAAAATTACACAAAACGCATGTACGTGTATGTGTTTTTTGAGCTATCCATAAGTCCATAAGCTATTCTTAAGATACTGTTTGCTTAATGTAAAGAAAATGAACCAGCTTGCAAAGAGCACCTGAGACAAACAGACAAAGTTAGCTGTAACACAACATGTTTTATTTGATTGATCATAAGGAATCACAATTCAGCTTCACATGAATTCCACACTGGCGTCATGCAACATTTTTGTGTTGTGCGTCCTGTGCTGTATTTAGCTTTGTTCGTCACACCTGCAGTCAACTAGGAATATTTATTCCTCCTCCACGTTCCCTCCAACAAATGAGTGGAAAAGTATTTTCCTACACAAACAACTACAGACAGAGGGAACTTATTAGAGATACCACTGGGCCCAGGCACCTTCTAGACAGCAAAGTCTTATTTAACTGGGGCTCGAAGCTTAAAAAGGTATGGAAAAACGTGATCGTTAGCAGCTCCATGACTTTCTATTCACTCAGTCATAAGAATGTCCATTCCATTTATTGGCATCAGTTTGTGATTCCTGAATGTTTACGAACTGAGAACCCAGTGCCACGGAATATCTGAGCTGCATTTGTAACAATCAGGGTGTTAGTCATTGAAGTCTGACTACATGCTTCATGGTGTTCCTCATTCCAGCATATCAACAAGTGGAAAGCTGGAGTTGGTGACAGTGTACCACACTCCAACAGACGTTTGCATCTGAAATGATTAAATCAAATCCAAAGTGACAGGAAATATGGAGCGTTTATAGACCGAGTGTGAGTTCACATGCTGCTCAAAGACTGATGTCGTTATTTCACGGCTCTGGCTACAATATTCCTCACGCTGTACTTTTTTTTTTTTCCTTTTTCATGTATTATAGGTGTGTGCTTTAAGAAGTGAGTTAATGAAAACTGAAAGCTCTTATCTGATCTAGCGTCTGCAGAAAGGCACCACGCTATGCTGTAATCTAATGTGCTCATAAATCTCACAACACTGATCTCGACAGAGTCGGAGAAAGGGAGAGACAATAAAAGCAAGAGCCTGTAGTTAAAATGATTTATGGCAGTGTGTCAACAACAATGGAGAATATAAATATATAGACACATATATGAACCCATGACAAGTGTTTCTTTTTTGATCCATAGTCCAAAGTTCAGTATTTAACCTTTTACAAATATATGTTTACACAATACTTATGGTCTTTATTCTATAATATATTTGTAGTAGTAAGTTAGGTAAGTAAGTTAACAAAGCTAATACACTGGTAATTGTGTATTGAAAAACATACTTTTTAGGTGCCACTGTCTAATAAAGGGCCTAAAGGTTGTGACTAACAGCTTCATTAATGACCAATAAATGACTTTCTGACATAATAAGCAGTTATTAACCTCAGATTTGGGATTGTTGGGTTTTGTAACAACTCGGTGCCTGGTGTTAGAGATTTGTTCACAGTACAGTTCTAAAATTTAAATAAATGTCTTTCCCACTTTTTAATAAGCAATAACGGGTGTTGTGAAAGATTTAATAAGTCATTAAGAGTTTTAAGCATCAAGTCATCCATTATAAGTGTTAATTAAATGTTAATTAAAAGATTTTGGTCTTTTACACTCCCTGGTTTCACCTGTTAAAGCCCTAACATGTAAGCCTTTATTAAGCTGATCCTGATGCACTCTAGAACACACACTCAGTCACACCATGGCCTCACAAGCTGCTACATGCAGTGACCAGAATGAATACATGGTATTTGAGCTCTTGCCATTGTGCGGTGAGCTTACAGGAATCCAACCTTTCAAAATAGTGACTTCACCCTGGATTGGGTGTCACAGACAACACAAGCAGATTATTACCTGAAAATCAAAACATTCACACCAGCACAAACATGTGTAACCTACATGCAGAAACAGCTTAAAGAGCACAGTGTGCATAAACAAAAGTTAAACCACTTGTCACAGTAACAACCTATCAGCAGCTAGTGTGATGTCAACATTGGTTTCCAGGTGGTGTGTGAGGATATTATTTTTCCGTTTGTCTACTTGGTGACACTTGCAGCATGACCAATGAAAGCAGTGGTTTGGTCTGGTAATTTGCACGAGATAAGACTACCAATTATACAAATATGGGTTGTTGAGTTCAACATGTCTATGAGATGAACCTGCAGGGAGTGAGTGGAATGATACTGTATCTGGGCTGAATGAGAATGAAACACTTAGCCATCAAAGGCATATTAAAGAAGTATCCTGAAGTATCCTTAAAACATCTGTTCACCTGTTAGCTTTGTTGTCATAATCGCACCGTTTCCTTGGAATCACACCACAAGCGACACCCCGTGTTCCAAAGTAATCCAACACCTCAAGGCGCTTCGTTCAGAAAGAAAATAAATCACAGTAAGTCATTTGTGAAGTGAATCCACTATCTTGGCATGGAGCAGCAGGAAGGAGCAGACACACTATTTGTTTTAAGAGGGAGAAACACAATAACAGTGGTTTCTATGAGGACTGTTAAATTGGCATGACTATCTGAAGTGCACTGTTAAGCAGAGTGCTTTGATGTGAGAGCACGCAAGTGTCTGTACGGAGCATCTTTTCTCACAGACAGTTGTTCAGATATCTCTCACTAACCTGAAAAAAAAATAGTGCCGAACATTGTTTCCCAGTGAAATAAGAAGGCAAATGATTTCACTTTTGACTATTTACATTGCTTACCGAAACTGACAAGTGATACTTGACGACCTATAGGCACCACACCTTTAAATACAAAGGAAGCATACGCCACCTGGTTGTCTCAGGTGAAACAGTCCCAAGGTGTCTGCCAGCTCCTGTTTCACAGGTGAGACGGTAAAACAGCTGCACTTAATGGTTCTTTCAGTGAGAATCATCTCTAAATTGCTCAATACTATCTTGCTGGGTCGTGATGAAACTTTTATAATGACCTCGGTTTTATTATAGATTATCCTGCACTCAAAGTGTTTTGTGATACTTCAAACCTTCTGAAATCATTTAACTCCGCCCTCTTGGGGTTGGTCCTGAGGTGAGTCGGCTATAAACAGCTGCTCACACACACATGTGTAGGTAAGACGGGCTTCTGTGGTCTGGCAGGTATGATAGTCACAAAGGACATTAATGGACTGAAGTTATCTTGACGCACACGAGCTCCGGACTTTATGCCAAGAGTTATTGGATAGGCTTGAATCGGCACAATCACCGGGGAGAATTTATCAAAAAGCATGAAGTTGGAGGTGTTGTGTGGAAGCCACTATGACATGAAACACTTCGAGATGTCTAGTGATGCGGAGGGGAGTGTGCGCTCTCCTCTTTCTACTGAGGAGGAGCTGGGGTCAGATGGCGACTGCGTGGCGCACAGTCCTCCACCTGTTACGCCATGCACCGGCACCAAGTCCAAGCCGTACACACGGAGACCTAAACCTCCGTTTTCGTACATCGCTCTCATCGCCATGGCTATCCGGGACTCCCCGTCCGGACGTCTGACTCTGGCGGAAATAAATGACTATCTGATGCAAAAGTTTCCGTTCTTCAGAGGCAGCTACACCGGTTGGAGGAACTCGGTTCGACACAACTTGTCTCTCAATGACTGCTTTCTCAAAGTACTCCGGGACCCGTCCAGGCCGTGGGGAAAGGACAATTACTGGATGCTCAATCCTCGCAGCGAGTACACCTTCGCTGATGGGGTGTTCCGGCGCAGAAGAAAGCGCATTGACAAAAAGTTCAGCAGGGAGCCGGGGGAGCGCGCAGAGGAGCCGCAGAGCGCACAGCAGTCTCCAACCACAACAAAGACTGACTCACGTGTCAAGTTTACTAGTTCATTTGCTATAGACAGCATCCTTAGCAAGCCGTTCAAGAGGGACTCACTTGAAGAACATTTACCAGCCCACCCTGCCTTCACCTGGCTGTGCTACGCTGACATAATGGCGCCTCATTCAAATACACCTGCCTTATTTTCGTACGTCAAATCACCCATGGACTACGCTGCGCACGTGTCTAGCGCATATGACGGTGGGCTGCTCTCACACACTGTCTTACGATATCAGAAATAAACTCGGATTATGTTTTTATTTGATTGTTGAAAATCATCAATGTGCACTGATGATGGACATTATGTTGGTGGCAAGGTGTTGCACTTTATTTTTTGTACCTCTGGTCAATTCCCTTTTAAAGCATCATCATATTTGATATTTTGTGTACACTTCTTTGTTGTAAATATTAGTTAACCGCCCATTAATATTGCTGTTTGTTTAACAAACGTGTTAAAAAAATATGCACTTTGATTATAGTTGTGTTTTTCTTTCAAAATATGCTCTTTACCACGAAATAAAAAAACATTAACTGGTGATGGTCTGCGTTTTTTTTTTAAATGTAGTAATGTCATTTCATTTTAAACAGCAAAATCGTTCTCGTGGAGCCAAATTAGGATTGAAGCGTGTATCAGACATCCACACTTGTCAGGTGTCGATGTAAGAATGTTCATCGGGGCGTGTGCTCATGTGACCCCACCTTGCACATCTCTTACAGAGCGCTGCCAGGGATTGGTGTAGCGGGCAGATTTCTACACTTTACAGTTTGTTAATGTAAAAGCCTAATGCTTACCAGCCTTTGCAAGTTCTTTCAATGCTACTACAAATATAATAAAACAAACGTGAATGCAATTTTTATTAATATCTATAGTCTGCCATGGTCATTCAGAAAGAAGGGTTTTTTTTTCATTATTGTAAGTTTTCTTTTATTTTCAGTGCTCGTGACGCTTGGCGGATAGGGGCATCCAATATTTATGTTTTCTGTCTGGCTCTGCAAATAGCTGTCGCCTCAGTCACCACACATGCGCAGGAAGGGGTTCATACAAATGGTGCATCCTGAGCGAAGTCAACTCGAATCCACAATAGGAAGAAATGTCTTCCAAGTCGGCCCATTCTTCTGAGGCTAGAAAGTAAATTTCCTTTAAAGCAGCTGCGCATCCTGAACGCAGCGGGGACACGGGTTTGATGTCGCTGATATTCTGGGGTAGATTGTGTTTGTATCGCTGTGGTGTATGAGAAATGATTTCAGGTTCTTACGGTGGTAATTTGCTCTGTAATACAATGACAACAGATATGCGTAAAACTCCACCAAAGCACAAAAATGGTGAATTTATAGTAGTTAACATTGCACAAAAGAGATTTAAATATTTCATTACCTGAAACATTTCTTAAAACTTTATTTAGAGTTTCCAATCAATGCATTTCTCTGTGGATGTAATCCAGGCTCCCAAGAGGTAAACTGACACTCGTGCGCTGTGTGTGGTACGTTGGCACGCTCTGATGGAAAAAGCATGCTTCCTCTCAGAGTCCTAACCCTGAACAGATCCCAAACAAATGCGCACTGCAGGACCGGTACACCTCTACAAAATAACACCACTAGTGGGCATTGTAACAGGTTGCAGGTACATAAGAGTACATAGTGGATTATTCTAATTTGTTCCAAACGGTTTCGCGTTATTGATAGTGGTTTAGAAATTTGGTGTTATCAGACACTGGTCTGACAAATGTATTCAGAGGTGTTTTGGAATGTAGTAAGTCGTGGGAGGAGATTTGTCTCTCTCCACTCAACTGCAGTGCTGTGTCCGGCTCCTAGTCTGGCTCCTGGCCAGATGGGGAGGGAGCAGTTCCTAGCGATTTCTTGGAGGGATTTTGGGGGGATAGAGGGGCAGAGAGAGATTTAAGAATTGATAGGTGGTCGAGTTGTGTTTGGCCGGGTGGATATGCGCAAGCAAAGTCGAGGAGCTTTATTTCCTCCCTCTTGTGGGATTATTGCCAGCGATGGACAGAGTGAGGAAGGAGGAACAGCGGCTGGTCTTTCTTGATTTCCACGGTTCTAAACGCACCGACCATCGCAACGGGACACTGACCTTTTAATCATCACATTAGGGAACCTTTAACAGCGTTTGAAACAGATGTAAAGTCAGTTACCCAGGTTTTATAGAGTCAACGAGTGAGTGGGTCCTCAAGGAGGAGCAACCATGACGACCGAGAGCTCCAAGCAACATTTGGATTCATCTAATCCTCTGCGCACCAGTCCAGCGGCCGGTACTTTGAATGCAGCTCTGCTGAGCGCTCAGCCAGTGATGGAGAGCGCGCAGAACGCGTCAACCAAATGGAAAAAGGGAAACTCTGGCTTAAGGCGTCCCGAAAAGCCCCCCTACTCCTATATCGCCCTCATTGTGATGGCAATTCAAAGTTCACCGAGCAAAAGGCTAACTTTGAGTGAAATCTATCAGTTCTTGCAGGCCCGCTTCCCATTCTTCAGGGGTTCATATCAGGGATGGAAAAACTCCGTCAGACACAACCTGTCTCTGAACGAGTGTTTTATAAAGCTGCCTAAAGGTCTCGGTAGACCTGGCAAGGGGCACTATTGGACCATCGACCCGAGCAGTGAGTTTATGTTCGAGGAAGGCTCTTTTCGTCGCAGACCTCGAGGGTTCCGTAGGAAATGCCAAGCTCTAAAACCAATGTACAGGATGATGAATGGGATCGGGTTTGGCGCGTCCATGCTGCCACAGAACTTTGATTTCCAATCACCGTCGGGCTCATTAGCGTGTCATAACAGCTACAACATAGACTTGATGGGTAATACAGTGCCAGGTGGCTTCGATGGACTCGGAGGGGGACATCACGTCCCACATATGTCATCAGGCTCCGGGTCATCGTACATGGCTGCATGTCAGGTGGCCTCTAATACGGACTACTGCCCGGACAGCAGCAGCAGCCCCCTGCAGTCCTCCCCAGCGATGGTAGGCACATTGGACTGTCAGTCTCCATATGCAAATGCGGCCTCTCACTGGACTTCACCTAGCGTGTCTTCATACATCAAACAGCAGTCGCTGGCATCAAGCAGTCCCACTTCTTCTGCTCTGCACACAGGGATGTCATCTTACTCTCTGGATCAAGGCTATCTGCACCATAATGCACGAGATTCCTCTGAGATTTCAGGTAAAGCATTCTGTATAAATATATGTATCAGCTCTATATTATCTTCTCTGATTGCACCATAGTGAGTCATATGAATCAAAGTTAAAAGTTGTATTTTACTGTAAGAAGCGATGAATTATCACTCACCGTTCTTAGACTTTCAGACATCACACCGGCCTACATCAAACAGTATAAGTATTAAATCTAGAAAATATATTTAATTCATTTTCATTTAATCACATTTAATTGTATGATTGCTGTACACGGAGATGCACGTACAAATCCGTTTCTGGAGATGTTAACTAACTGTCCGACCTGAGCCAACCAATGCATGGCAAATGCTAATAATTAAAACACACACAAAAAATGAAAAGCCAAGGTCTGAATCGCGTGACATCGCACAGGTTTGAGATTTCACTTTTACGTCAAGCATCACGGAACTGTGTGTGAAATGTGCAGAACTGTAAGTGCTCCATACTGCCCATTTAAATGTTTTACCATTTGGTTGCATTCACACTAGAGCTTCCCTCAGAGGCCTTAGGCTCAACACAACAACACGTAAATATAGTCATAAAAACAGTTTTAAACGCCAACATTCTCGACAATGAAAAACAGTTAGGCTGCTTTTATTTATGAGTGTATGGCCTTCAACTCCACAGCAGTACAATAATCAGTATATTTACAATTGGGACTGTTGTTGTCTTATTCATTTATGTTTTTTCAATTTTTATGTTTTTAAATGTCTTTTAATGCACACAATAAACGCATTTGTACAATATCTTAAGAATTCACCATTATGGATGTTGGAAAGCAAGCAACTAACGGTTTAATTAACGTTTTAAGGATTTACTATTGTTTAACATGCATACAATATTGCTAGAACGTATTGAAGGATGCCAAATCGTGAAAAAATAATTTTACTAAATCAAAGGCTTAGTGCTTTATTTTTATTATTTTTACAGATTTTTCAGGGAGATCCACCCTTTGAAAAATGTTCACACAGCATCAAAATGCCCAATTGTTGTCAACAAGCAAACAAAAATAAGAAAGAAAATATGAAAGTTTTACTAACGAGTGCACACTTGATAGTTACAATAAGCAATCTGCGATCATCTATTAATGGAACATTTATAACAGCATTATCACCAAATACAGGCGTTATCCGTCACCTATTATTCTAATGAATTGCTTATAATTGATCTAATTATTATAATTATTCTATCTTTGCAAATGATTCAATGAAGCCCAAGCTTAACAGTACTTATGCACGCAAAGTTCACCAATGACACACATGAATAAAACGCATATTATTGTTTTTGTTATCCAGCAGTTGGGATTTACACTAATTAACGTTATTCACAAAAAAAACGACAACAACAAAAAAACCAGACAGAGGTGATTTGACCTGATGTGTCCTGTGCGTGTTTACAGTGGGACTGTCTCGATATTCCAGCCACTCGGCTCCTGTGTGCGACAGGAAGGACTTCGTTCTGAACCTAAACGGAATCTCTTCTCTTCATCCCAGCACCGGCGGATCTTACTACCATCAGCTTCACCACCACCACCAGAGCGTCTACCAGGACGTAAAGCCGTGTGTCATGTGACGACACGGCAAAGACTGGACTTTTCTGCAACCCTCAGGTGGAGTTACTTCAATCGACTCTGAAAATGTTCTTCCCCTCGGGTCAGTGTGTCCAAACAGAGACTCATCATTGAGCTTTGATTAATGGCCATGATGTGAGGCCTGCGCTCTGTCATTGCATGACCCACTTTACACACGTGCATAAGCAATATCAACATTTTTTTTGCAGCAAACATACATAATGTACACATACCTGAATTAATCTTTTTCCATGCACTTAATTATGTTTTTCCTGAAGTTGCTGAAATTGTTGCTGATTTCCTGCAGAAATCCATTAAAGAGTTTTATATTTAAGGGGTAATTTGAAGGTGCTTAATGTCTTAAACAATAAATCTTTCTTAAGATAACTTTTCTTTATTTTATCAGCACTGCAGTCCCTCTTTTCTCATCATTTCATTCGTTTTTATTTCTGCCACAACAATACTAATACTGTCGTTATCTTTAGTTTTTCCACGCAAAATGACACCAGATCTTAGTTGTTGCAAATTATTCTAAATAGTGGAATTCGTGGGCGATTTCTCTGACTTCCATTATTTCTCTTTAATCCACACCCTTTATAATAGGTGCTGAATGGTCATCGTTTTGTTTTGCGACCAAAAAACATGTAATTCGGCCCTTTCAGAAACACTGTCGTGGCACTGAGCAAAACCACGGTGTCACTTCTGTTTTCTTTCACAAACATCTTTCCTTCACATCACTGTCATTTTGAACACCCGATGCACTGACCTTACCATCAGCTCAAAATGTGGTTTAGTCTCTTTTCACACATTTTCTATTAGTAAAAGAAAAGCTTAATGTAATTTATAAGAAACGAATCCATTATTGAAGCTATTCAGATACCTAGGATAGTTTAACCATAACTCGTGTCATGTAATATATAATAATAGAAAACCCCTATATTATTGTAATGGGCTGATTTTTATTCAATTAATCACTAAAGCGAAAGAAGAAAAAAGGTGCTGTAAACGTTCAGCTTTTAGTCAAAAACCCCTCGCTCATGCTTCGTCCTGGTGGCTTTCACGTGCCTGTACCGCCACCTCGTGGTCACTGAAAGTCGAAGTACTTAAAATTAATGGTATTGAAATCCTTCTTGATTGTGAATTTGCGTGATTTCAATTTACTGAGGAGATTAAAATGTTATCCAGAATCATCTTTTGGTCATTTAGAGTCATCATATAATATTGAATAGTGATCAAGTCAATACCTCTACGTCGGCTATCCATGAAACCATGCACTGGACTGAAATGTACGAGTAGCTGTCCCATCCGATGTGGGCCGTGAGGTTAGCGGACAGTTACACAGTGCAATCAAAGGACTTAATGCATTCATTTCATTCATCCACTGACTGATCACAAACAGATTCAACAAGATCCACCACTGACTATTAACCGTTAACAAAAGTTTTCCCATACTGTGATTTTAATTGCGTGAATCAGCGTCCATTTGGCTTTTGAGCCCGCCCAATATAAACTATCCCACCAAAATAATTGACCTCTGATGTAAAATCAAAATGCTGCGCCGTCAGGACGGTTTTAACAAATGTTACGTGTAAGTCCGTTAAACCCACATTGTCATGTAAATCACATTCTTATTTATACTTATTTAATCTTGCGGATATCAGTCTTACACCTAATACATCAGTCTTGCATCAATCATCAGAAGCACGACGGTCCATGCTTCAGTTTGAGCTTTAAATATGAGCACTATTAGTATTTTGTTGCTTGTTACAATACAAATAATGCCAGTGTTGGCAGTGGACGATAAAACAGCAACTCGCCTTTAAGAGTAAGGGCTGGCTGATACATTAAATGTATATTAATAAATCTACTGTCCGTGGTGCTATTAATAATAAATTGTAGCATATCTGTGATCTATAGTTCACGTATATTAAAAACGTTTAGCCCGAATTAACTAATCAAAATTAAATGACACAGAAGCAGTACAGTAGTAATTGAAAAACAGAGTTTGTGATACTTCACTGAAGGAGCTAGTTTATGAACTAAAATGTTATTTCATAAATGAATTAAAGCAAGCATTGAATCAAATACAACCTGTTATTGATTTAACATCTCTGTCTTTGACCTCTGTCAGCCTGAAGAAAGTCTCATTACTTTACATGTTTTTCCTAATTTCTTCTCTTTTGCAGCTGTTCAGCCATCAGCCATGACCCACTGACACATGTTAAGTTACAAACCATAGTAACACCTCTTCAGTGAGTTATTTCACTGGGCAGAAAATGGGTGCTGTTCCTTGAAAATCTAAAAAAGTTTTAAATTCTTAAATTCAAATGCACATGTCATACATCTTAATCTGTATTCTCTCTCTCTATATTTTTTCTTTTCCCATTTACACCAATGCCTTTTTATTCTTTATATATACTTCTTTTGTCCTGCTGGATTCCTCGATTAATAATTTTAAATTTCTTGATAGAGATTCTTATTATTATTTTCAATGAATGTTGATGAACACATGATCACACAGAGAGGAAGATTCAGCTTTAGCAGAATTCTGTTTAAAAAATGTTCAAAAGAAAAAAATTGAAAAAGCCACCCACTGGAACGTGACAACGTGAAGCAGGGAAATGCCATACAGACTGAAGTATTTTAATGCAGAGTCATAATATGGAGACACACAGCCTCTTCATGATCATTATCACCTGCACTCTATATGTAATTAATCACTGCATGAAAGCTGATACAGCTCAACAATCCCCCACAGAGCTGCCAACATGAGAAGATGGGTTTATTCTGGGTGTAGCTCTGAAATGTATTCTCCTCTAAATGTACTTTTTTTTCTTTTTAACATTTTGATATATGAGTGTACCTCATACCATAAAGATATATACTGGTCTCTCTCTCACTTTTCAATGCGTGTTACCATACGACTTAATGAAAACTCTGCCTGTGACAGGGAGGGAAATTGTTAACAGGTTTAAGAAAAAAAATGTCTAAAATAAGCCAAACTAATAAGATAGTATGAACAAACACTCCCTCAAGTAAAGTAAATAAAATAAATGTATGTAAGAATAGAAAGACAAAGGCAACAGGGCCGCTCTGCATTAGTGCTTCGTACAGCTGATCACTCCTACTCATCCACATCATCACTGCTGTCTTGATGTCCATCACCAAGAAGAGGAAGCAGAGGGTGAGTTAAATGTTATGCAATATGGCCTAGTGTAAATACAAATACTGCATACACCTGACTGCTATTTTAACTAATTAGAATGATTAGAATGTGTGCTCAATGTGGACAAAAAGGAGTTATAAAAGGGTCTAAGCTCCTTAAACAAAGGAGGTCCATCCAAAATTCTTACATATGGCAAATCTATGAGTGTGGGGAAAGCTCTCTGACTACCTCTCTACAGTACTCACTGTCATTACTGATGCCTAGTTCAAGAGCCTTATGGATACATTATGTTGTAAACTAACCAGCAAGCAAACTTTGGTTACTAGCCACATTGCAGAGTAAGATTAGGATACGGTGAGGCTGTATGGATTTCTGGTTTATGAACACCCCCAATATATATTATTATATATTAGGTGTAGATAGCAATTCACTGTACCCCCACCTTTAGCTGGTACTACATTAAAGCAATTTACACATGAATACATGAATACATTGGCACTTTCTCTATAACCACTAGTTTTTGTTCTGATGATATATATATGCAAGTGTACCTAGAGAAACTGATGCTGTTTTGAATGCAAAGAGTGGTCACACCAAATATTGATTTAGATTTTCCTTCTGTTTGCTCACTTTGCATTTTGTAAATCGATAAATATAAATATAAAATTTTTGAAAGCATTCTTACTTTACAGCATCTCTTCACACCTGCCTTAGACTTTTGCACAGTACTGTGTATATATACTTCTGATCTGAGTACTTCTTTAATCATTAATATTATCTAATTATGATGTCAAAGATAGAAGATTGAAGCCCAGAGAAAAAAGGTTCTGTTGTGCGTGTGTGAATTTATCACACGGAAGAAGTAGAGCCAATGACATTTTCAGTGTAAGTACAGCACAGTGAGAATGAGGACAATGATAGACTGTAAATGTTTCTATGTATGTACCGACTGACTTCGTTCAGAGTAACATTGCTCAGTGTTTAAGGTGGTGGCGTTCCCTTATCTGATAACAGGTGCCTGTTAAAGTCTGCATAAGTCATGATCAGGACTTAAGGGGTTGTGTTTGAACACTCCAGACTGTAGTACTGAAACTGACCGTGGGGTGGCAGTAGAGTCCTATTAATGTTCGGCTACTGTTGGCCTGATAGAGGTTCCTATGAGATAGATAGATATATATATATATATGTAATGCAATCCCAAGTGAACGGCGATAATATCATTGTAGCCTATTTCACCCGTCACAAAATGTATGATTGTCAAGTCAAGTTAACAACACTAAAACAACAGGGATGAGTCTGGTTTAGTGTCCTATAGATAATTGACTTTTAACTTAGTGGCAGCAACTTGACATGTATTTGTAACCTGTCTCCAGAACTGTGGGTCTGAAGCCTCTGTAATGAAGTTGCTGGTAGATGGCGAAGAACGAACTTTATGAGGGTTTAAATGAATAAGTTAATGTAAAGCAGATCGGATAAACCACTAGAGGGAGCCAAATTCATAGTTATGACGAACCTCTCTCTCACTCTCCCTATTTTTCTATCTACTTAAAAAAAAAGGTTAACATTGCGAATTTGATTTTATTTTGAATCTCGTTCTTTGTTGCATGTATAGCCAAGTCTGAGTTACTGAATAACACACTTGATTATTTTAGTTTAACTTGTCTATGCATTAATATATTACATCCAATGTGTCTGATTATTTGTTATGATCAGAGCCCTTTAAGATTATTAAGATCATCTGATGCAAATTTTACATTTTAAACAAATTAAATTGAATCGATAGACCAAATACTATCAGGGCAGTCTATACGTCACTATAAAACAATAACGTGTATTTGGATAATAACTGAGTCCTCAATCAGCACTTACATTGGTAAATAAAATTATAATTATCTGTAATGAACTATCATATATTTCTCCTGTTGTTATGTTTATTATTTTCACATTCACTCATGTGTTCCACTGTGCTTCAGTGTTGGACACTTTAAATAACAGAGATTTAAGGAGGACTGGGTGGGCAGGCCACGGTATTAAGTAAAAAAAAAAAAAAACCCGTCGCGATTTGTGTAAACAGCCCAGGGCGGTGGAAAAAGTTCATGCCCGGGTCCATGTAAGGAGAAACCGGCGGAGCACCAGGCCACTGCACGGACATTTAATTAAGACGACCTGCGAAGGATTACACCGATATTGGGACTGTAACTTTGCCTCACAATGACCATTTACAATTTCACGCACAGTCGCCTTTGACAGCAGGGCGACGCGCGGGCCTTCAGACTCGGTTTATTTAATTCATATCTTTGGTCAAAATCTTCTTTCATTCCAAACCTCAGCTATAAAATTAATTACATGGCCTAAAATCCCATATACATCTATAAAACACATATCAAACTCCCCAGGGACTGTTTTAGAAAATAAAGATAAATGAAGAAGCTACTCATATTTTAGGCCTTATGCTCCTAAGTTTTGTTTATTCAGTTACAGGGACAATAAAATCACAAAAGGCCTCCAACATCACAACAGCATAGATATTCTAATGAGAGGCGTCACGGTCATCCCGTTTGGTTTTCCGTCTTTAAACGCCTCTCTAGAATAAACTCTCACACTTTTCAGCCCAAACTGTCTTTAATTCACGTACTAATGAGATCTCAATTTAACCGCCCGCTGCCAACGATGCGAGGCTGTGGCCTGCTTTGATCTCACAGTGATCTGCTGCTGCTGTCGAGTCTATTTAACTAATAAAAAAATGCGCGTTAAAAGACGTGAAAGGCGCTCGTAAAAGAAAGCCATTTGGTCAAGCTGTGCTTCTATTGTTTCTGATTAAAATGAAAATAGAGACACCATGTCATAATCAGCTTCATATCAGGAGCGGCATGTCAAATAAATTCACCACATGCTTGGCGTAAATTATAGATATTTTGGGAAAGATCTGAATTAAGGTATGCTAAACATTCAGATTAATGTATAAATGTTACATTTCTAGAAATTCAATGATAACTCATCTGTGTTTTCTTGCCACATGTGTGATAGAGGATGTCTTGTTGCAACAAAGTGTGCACAGCCATTCTCTCCATGGTCTGATTGTGGACATGTGAGCTGCTCTGTCAAGTCTGAAGTCTTGGCTGGAGTGGGCTGGGAGTTACCGACACCTCCTCTCCCCCCTTTTTTCTGAAAGCCCTGAGTGTGGCCGGGAGCTCTGTGCTCCCTCTGCACGGCCTCACTTCCCATTGGACAACCCTTGCACTTTTGGGGAGGAGCTCCACTCGCAGCAAAAAGGAGGAAAGAATTTAACTGCGCAAAAGTCCTGTGTGGTGACGGATGTCCAAAGTTCAGAACTTTTTCAATGTGCGTCTCATAGAGACACGGGGATGGGGACGGCTTAAACGCTGCTGAGATCCAGCACGCTGCACTGTTGTAAAGACTTTTCTCCTTTTTTCGGTTTAGCTGAGCAGTGAGGGGCTGTGATTTGAGCGCCTCAGCCTTGAGAGGAGGGTAAAGTGGGCTCTCCGTCTGCGTATTTTGGAACTTTATTTTCGCCGGATCAAAGTGAAGACATGCAGGCTCGCTACTCCGTCTCCAGTCCCAACTCGCTGGGCGTCGTGCCGTATATCAGCAGCGACCCGAGTTACTACCGGGCCGCAGCCGGTGGTGGATACACCGGCATGCCAGCACCTATGAACATGTACTCTCATGCGGCTCATGACCAATACCCTGCCAGCATGGCCCGGGCGTATGGACCTTACACCCCTCAACCTCAGCCCAAGGATATGGTGAAACCCCCCTATAGTTACATTGCGCTCATCACCATGGCTATCCAGAACTCGCCTGACAAGAAGGTGACCCTGAATGGGATTTACCAGTTTATCATGGAAAGGTTTCCTTTTTACCGAGACAACAAGCAGGGCTGGCAGAATAGCATCAGGCACAATCTGTCTCTCAATGAGTGTTTTGTCAAGGTGCCCCGTGACGATAAAAAACCCGGCAAAGGCAGCTACTGGACCTTGGATCCGGACTCTTATAACATGTTTGAAAACGGGAGCTTCTTAAGGAGGAGACGACGGTTCAAAAAGAAGGACGCACTGAAAGAGAAAGAAGATCGGCTGCAGAAGGATGTGTTGCCCAGGCAGCAAGGCCGGGAGCAGGAGCAGCCGGTGCAGGGCTCCAAGCCTGTGAGGATCCAGGATATTAAGACTGAGAACGGGACAGTCACGCCGCCGCAGGCCGATTCGCCCTCTTTGAACACCGTGCCCAAAATTGAGAGCCCGGACAGCAGCAGCATGTCCAGCGGGAGTCCTCACAGCATCCCCTCCAACAGGTCCATCGGCATGGAGAGCTCCGAGCACCACCAACACCACAGCCAGGCCTCGACGCAGTGCTTCAGTGTGGACAACATCATGACCCTCCGGGGGTCTCCTCAAGGAGCCATTGAACTCACCTCCAGCCTCACCACCTCAACCAGGACAGGTATAACACCGTCTTTGTCCTTAAACTATTCTCCAAGTCAGACATCTGTCTATAGTTCACCCTGTAACCAAAACTCCATCTCCACTACCTCCAATGCTACCTATCATTGTAACATGCAAGCCATGAGCTTGTACGCTGGGGACAGATCTAGCCACTTGGCACCGAGCACCACCGTGGACGAAACGCTGCCAGATTACTCCGTCACTACCACCTCATCCTCCCTGACGCACGGGAATCTAAACTCTGGGCAGGAGGGCCACCATCCCCACCAAGGGAGGCTGACCTCATGGTACCTCAACCAGGCCGGAGACCTGGGCCATCTGGGCGCAACATACCCAGCACAGCAGCAGAACTTCCATTCTGTCCGAGAGATGTTTGAAACCCAGAGAATTGGCTTGAATAATTCACCGGTGAATGGGAATAACAGCTGTCAAATGTCATTCCCACCGAGCCAATCCATCTATCGCACTTCGGGAGCTTTCGTATACGACTGCAGCAAGTTCTGACCAAAAGAGAGAGAGAGAGAGAGAAAAGCCAAATATTTTCCTGCCGGTGTTTGAACTCTTTCAGTAAAATGCAACATTTCCCCCCCACCCCTCAACTTCTTACCTGCCCACACCACATGGACAAATATGAGACAGAAAACAGAAACAGAAAAGACTTGATCTTGGTTTTTTCTAAAGAACAGTGTTACTGCAAATAACACGTAAGTCTCTCTTTGCTTTTGTGGCTTTATATGATATGTTAAGGATATGTCAGTTTTCATGGACGTGTAAATTGCATATAGTAATTTATTTCTAAAATGTAGCCGGATATTATGGACCAAACACCGAAAAAAAAGTGTTTCTAAATTCAATTGCCTTAATTGTCCAAAAAATATGTTCCATTATAAAAGTAAGAAAAAGGAACGTGTATATCGCCGTACTATTTCAAAGATTCTTCCTTTGTTGAAAAGTATTTTGAAGGATTTTGTTTGTTTGTTTAATAAATTGTCATTTTAATTGAGTTTAAGTTACGCCTCGTTTCTTACAGACTTGAATCCAGGCTAGTGATATTTTACATTCAGTCTGGCACGTCTCAGTTTTGTGTGGAAGGTTCAATCGGCCTCGTTATTCATCTGAACCGAACCTGATGTGATATTAAAAGCTATTTTTCAAAATATTGTGCGTTTATCACAGCATCTCTATCACAATTTAAGGCTGTAATCTGCTGCACAGATCCAGATCTTAAATATTTCTATTCCAAAAATTCCAAGAGTAATTTACTTGTGATGAGGCCCTAGAAGAAATTATTTTCTTCTTACTTCTTACTTCTTCTTGAAGTAAACATGAAAAACTAAATAAAGCTAAAAACTAATTTGCATCCAGCGGCGCGCGCACGTCCAGAGAGGAAAAATCGCCCATTAATGACGTGTTTATTTCTAGGCTTTTAACGTTCATATTTCACCCACTGTTTGTATTTTTACTGTCATATTAGAAATGCTGGAGACTTTATAGGAGATGATTAGAGCTGATGTTGACCTGAGGCCCAGAGCTGAGGAAGCAGCCTGCGCGCAGCACAACTTTGTTTTGGATTGCGTTGTGTGTTTACTGGCGCATACCAGTGCCTACTTAATATCATACCACGCATGCCAAAGATAGTCCCGTTGTCACTTCACTCTTGGTGTCTGAATTCTCCCCAGTCTGACATGACGCTGACGTGAATGGAGACAAGCCCGAGCGCCACGTTTTATTACACGGGACTCATCCCAGTTTTTTTAGTGTGAGTGTGTGTGTGCGCGCGCGGATATTTAACTGCGAGTAGATACTGGATATTAAATTGGCTTTATGTCCTCGAAATGTCAGATTGACGTTTAATTGTAATCCCAGTTGGAAGATTTTCTCCAAAAGAGCTTGAAAGGGTTCTTTTCCTTCCAGTGATGCTAATGAATGGGAACCAGCCTGTTTTAATCACATTCAGTGGGAACTCATATATTACTTTTGAGCAGTTATTTATTTTATTTTATTTAGCATGTAAATAGATGTTTTAAAAAAACATTTTAATACAGTGCACGCCTGCTGTCCTTCATCTCCAGCTCACAATCAAAGCAGGATTTTTAATCTTTTTTGTATTGTATTTTTTTTTTTTAATTTGCAAAATATTTGCAAATATGATAAATACATGTACGGAGATATTTATTTTAAATTCCATAAATATATACATATAGATATATATATATACATATCAAAATAGTTTCTTGGATAAACTTGTGCGTGACGTGTGCGTAAAATTGCGCTAAGCTACAGTCAAAGATAAGGTCGACATAATAATGATAATAATAACAACAACAATAATAACAATAATAATAACAACAATAATAACAATAATAATAACAACAACAATAATAACAATGATAATAACAACAATAATAATAATTCGACAAACGGTTACAGCAGTTATGACACACAACTGGTTATAAAAAAAATCGGAATTACTATTAAATGACCGAAACGCCATCTGTTTAACAATTAATACCGCTAAACAAATATCATAATTATACATTATAGAAAACATGTAGTTATAAATCACATATAAAATTCCAAAGCGAGCTGCTTGGTTTTTCTATCGAAACTGAAATATTTGAGTGCAATTCAGAGCCTTTTTGCCAAAGTTTCCCTTCTAACAGAGACAGAGGTGATGGCAACACGTCCTGCAGACTGTGACTGACGCCAGCTAACTCCAGCCCGAATAGCATGTCACTTTGTACAGTGTGATTGTGACATGGAAGCTGGCTTACTCCTCACGTTCTTGTCGGCAGCTTCAGGCCTCCAGACGAGCAAGACTACAGCAACAATACCGACAGAACAACCCATCCAAACAAAACTCGAGTGAGTAGATGCAGACCCTGTGCACATGCCAGACTGTACAGGTCTTATTGTAATGCTGTAAATCCGCAAAGAGCAAGAAAAAAAGGAAAATATTCGAATTGTTCAGTGGAGCCACAATGAAATGCCGCGTATATGTGCGTCTCCCCAAACTCTCCGATTGCACCAACTATAACCAGGCTCATAAAAGTCCTGAGATACTTTTCCCAAGTATAGGCCTAATAAACAAACGTCGTGTTAGTCAAAAGATTGATGGCGCCCTCACAGAATAGACCAGGTCAGGAAGGAATAAAATTCAATCAGAGAGCTGGAATCGTTTTTCATGAGACGGAAAAGGCTGAGAGGGAGACGGGGGTCAATGAGGAGGATGTCGGCCGCCCAAGCACCATCAACAATATAACAGGACATAGCAAAGAGAGAGAGAGAGAGAAAGAGTGAGAGTAAGTAATAAAGTATTGTCAGTGTGACTTCACACATATTAAAATACATATATTACATTGTAAATATATCTTTGCTCAAATGCGTGGCACAAAAGCGCCGTTGAAATTGAAGATTACAGCCTGTACTTAAATGAGCTGATACTGTAATTAAGAATGAGCCCGTGTAGTTTCCTGCGTGGAGCCTTGGGGCCCTCGTCCTGTCCCGAGGGGTCCCGCAGCAAAATAGGTACAAATTTAATTTTGCTTTCATTTCCCTTTTCAGGAGAAGGAGTGGAAAGAATAACGTTTAGTTGTGCTGCACACAGAGTACAGGCGGCTGTGGCAGTACAATAAAGACGTCAACAACGCAAATAAGATGCTGCTCAGGGCTAAAATCTCATTAAACAGGGCTCCGTGTCTGTCTGTTTGAGTCTCCTCTAACACCAAGACATTTGGGGACCCCCCTTTGTTTCAGCCTGCTTCAGCTTCACTCTGCTTTTTCCTCAAACGTTCCGCTACATTCCTGAAAATGCACAACTTCCCTCGCTGCTTTGGGTCAAATGGCAAAGACAAAAAGCGTCTATGTTCTCCAAACCTTTAATATTTAACATATCAACAAAACTGCGTCTTCGAGTTGACTTCCTTACCTCATGGATCTTAAAGACAGATAGGGTCATACATTATCTTGTAGACAGAAACTCCTCATTATTATTATTGTCATACGAATCGTGGTTTTAGTAGTTTAGCGCCATATTTAGGAAAAATAATGATCCAAATCATTTAATTGTCTCATATTCTCGAGGTAATTGTGAGTGGGCGACGTGTGTTAACCTGTATTTGGAGGTCAGGTCAAAGTTCAAGACACCCTCCCTGTAATACGATTATTGTTTTGCAGGCATCATGGCTAAAATATTAAATATAAATTAACGTTCTGTTATTCTGAAATGTTAAGTAAACGTGGACTGATAAAGAGCAAACCCGCGATGTTGAAACATGACAGACGTGTTTGAGGTGACAAGTCGTGCAGGCAGATGAAGCACAACCACAAATGAGATGTAAAGCTTCAGTTTGCAGCCTTCTGTTATTTCAGGCGTGACTATAAAATGACAAATGGCTGTTTCCCAGAATTATTGATAAATTTGCCCGTGAAGTGTTGAAGCAAATTTCATATATGATTCGTGTGTTTGTGGATATTTATGTCAATAAAAAGCAGGAAACGGGACTAAACGTAGTTTTTCTTAAATACTGCACAGATTCTTTTCACCCCGGTGCTTCCATTGACGCGGGGATAATTTAAGAGCATCAAGTCTAATGCGTGCATTTTTTTGTAATCTAAGAACCGATTATTCATATTCCATCTAACCAGCTGTATAGATGCCAGCGATGCGTAAAAACGCAACGCAGTTGAAAGCCAAAGCTGTTTCCACACGAAATCTACGTGGCGTACCTGCAGGACTCGAAGCCTCTGGGTTTGCCCCTGTGTTGCAGACCGTGTGCACCTGTATGCCTGAGTGACCGGCTCAGCTCAGTATGGAAAATACTGTGTTTTAGCTCTCTGTTAGTGTACAAGACCCGAGCTCCGAGCGCCATCTGTTTCTAATTAGGAGTCCATAGACGCAAATTCTGTCTGCTCTGCGGCCAAACGAGTGAAAGGTTGGAGGTCCAACACTTGTCTCCCATAAGGAAGAAATAACCGCTGCGTGCAGCCCTCTTATGCTGCGTGTCTCATTTTTAAGACAAATGATAATTTTCAATGAAATGATTCACTCGGTTTTGTCAAAACAGGCAGAGCGATGAAGTGTAAACAAGGCTTCTGGGTGAAATAACGAGCTTGAAATCGTGCGGCATCCTCTAGTCAAAGAGGGAGTGAGCTCGTGCGGACCCGGTGAGCGCTGGGACGCCGGGATAATGGTGCACTGTGAATTCAGATCGACGGGAAACGGCCGACCTGCGAATAACCCGACAGCCTTGGCGAGATACCTCAAAAACCGAACAGAGTTGCCTTCAAGTGACACAAAACCTGCTTTTCTGCTGCTCGGGCCTGCGGTTTCTAATTATAGCACCTTTTTTAACGCACCAAGCGCCTGAATGTCCTAATTATACAGCGTGACATACAGTAATTTATTGTCAAGTGCAGTTTAATTTTATGAATGCAGTTTTTTTGGCGACTTTACAGCCTTCGTTTTAATCTGAATGGGCGGATTTGGGCTCCATTCCGTCACGGGTGTGAGTGGTAAAATTGCATTCTTATAGTATTGCACATTAATTACTTCATAATAAATTAAATATTTCAATTCAATATTCAATTTCAATATTTCAATTACGTTAAATATAAACAGACATAAATGCAGTTAAATTCTCAAATGACTAAATAAATAAACACGTGTAAATGTATTTCCAACTTTTCAGTGCACTTGACACCCTAATCAATGCTTTTTTATGTCCTTTTAGCTGAAAACATTACAGTTAAATGTAATAGAAACGGCTGAATAATTTCCTCACAACAACTGCGTGGTATGTAGTGATTTTGTTTTAAATGCCTGGTCAAGTGAAAAAAATGCACGCGCGTGATAATTAGAGTAAATGTGAGTCAACACAATATATATACATTTACACAAATATATGTAAACAACTAAAATGCATATTGCACGTGAATGCATCACGTCGCTTTGGTTTATAAGAGGGGAAAAAAATCAGTTTCAGCTGCCTCCTGATAGCATGGAGCAAACTTGAACGCTGTAACTTTGTGACATGAGAGAGCCACTTCAAAGCTGTCCAAGTGCTGCTATTCGAGCCACAGTAGCAGTTGTCTGTGTCTTTCGCGGGTCTCATCTCATTTTATGGTGCAAGGCGGCCACTGGGCTATGAAAACATCAACAGCAGACTCAGACTGCTGTAAGACTGAGACGAGAAGAAACCGTTTCTATTTTGGCTGGGGGGGGGGGGGGGTGTCAACACAACTACATTCAAGGTGTAGTTGGAGTCAGAAATATAAGAAATGTGTTTACAATCCGTTTCGATATAATAAAAAGAACAACTATTTTAATAGGCGATTTTACATTTTGTTTTGTCATCTGTATTTGTGGGCTTAAATGGTTTGTTTGGATCATTAAATTGCACCAACATTGCTTTACTTAAAACTTGAGAATATACAAGTAATATAAAGTAATCTCTAACACATGATAGAAATTATTTTCTAATTTTTATAAGTT
This sequence comes from Datnioides undecimradiatus, assembly GCA_008933995.1. Classification (NCBI taxonomy): domain Eukaryota; kingdom Metazoa; phylum Chordata; class Actinopteri; order Lobotiformes; family Datnioididae; genus Datnioides; species Datnioides undecimradiatus. Next base: position 2,146,951 of record WARS01000032.1, on the reverse strand, counting down.
TGAAGACATCCTCTTCTCACAGAATTTATTGTAAAATTAAATGTTTTACCCTGCAGAATAGATGAATTAGAAACAAAAATGCTGGCGATGTTTACAAAATGCACACATGATTAAAAAGACATGATATAGATTGATATGATTTGATAATTCAAATCAATATTCAGCAAATGTCAGTACGCCTCCTGCCTCAGGGGCCTCTCTGGATATAGGCACACACACGGTGACGTCACACCAGTTTTCTCTAGACTCTCCCTTGATCCTCACATCTCTTAAGCCCAGGGAGGCGGGTGTCATCTGCACCAAAAGAGGAGGAGGCAGTACTGTAAGTGACCCATCTCAATTCTCAGTCCTTTTAGTTGTCTCTGGGAAGGAGGAGAGACAGTGATGAATTGGGTTGCAGAGTAAATGTCATCGTTCCTTAAAATAGAAGAAGAGGGAAAAAAAAGCTTCACAGCTTGAAATTTGATTTCTGATAGGGGGAGATGGTGTGTGTGTGTGTGTGTGTGTGTGTGTGTGTGTGGAGGTTGAGCCATCTAAACTCTTAAAGAATCCCACTGGCAGAGTCAGATTGTCCTTTGCATGTAGGACTGACGGATTGTGACTGAGAGGATTTTGCTGTATGTGATTTGGGGCGAAAAAAAAAAAAAAGTCACTTAAAACTGTCTCCAGCAGACTTCCATCCCACTTAGTATCTTGTCACATCTTTTCTCTCCTGCCCCCACTTTTATTTCGAAGCTCAAAAAACAAGGCAGTGTTGACAACAGGCCTGAGCTCCCTGGGACATCGAGACTGGACTAATCTAATATTCCGTGGCTGATTTATTAGAAACAGACACATCTGCTATTTCTTTTACTAGCCATGAGTGATGAACATTTTTTTTAATCACTTATTAGCTGTGTCAATCATACAAAGAGGTCAGTAGGTCACGAAGTTATCTGATTAAAAAGTGCTTAAAATTTAGAGCTATACTATGTTAACTCACATCCAGTCAGGAGAAACACCATGTCAAGCTTCCTGTCTCCTAATCTCTGGTTAATCTGCCCTCTCTGACCTTTAGTGAAATTCGGCATCTGATGTCTACTAATGAGGTTTGGAGGTGTAAATATTGAAGTAAATCAGACTTATCTTATTGATCGACTGCAGATTCTGCATAATATGCCAGTCATGCATTTCTCTCATTTTTACGATGATGCTTGTTTTCACTTTTTAATCTTATTTCAAGCATGAAACACAATCAGGCATTAAATGTGTCTTGCTATCATTGAGCAGTTATTCACCAAGCTCCTTGTAGATTGAAAACAGTGTGACTGATTCCGTTTACCACGGTTGCCATTTTATTCACAACACACTTCTGAAAGACTGTGAATGCAATAACACTAACTCTGTGCGTGTGTGTGAGAGAGAGAGAGAGCGCGAGAGAGAGAAAGTACTCATAGGCATAGCTGTGTTTGCAACCAGAATAGCAGGATGCAGGGATTTACCTGCAACCCCTCCCCTCTAACACTACTACCACACACCCTCTCTCACACTCACACACACGCACACAAATAACATGCTGTGATGGGGAATTACTATGCAGAATGGGGTGTGGGGTGAAACACAGGCAAGGGAAAACAAACTGGTTCAAAGAAAAACACTGACCTAAGCCTAAACCACAACTATTATACGTTTTCACAGCTTCTGAGAGGAGAAGCAAGTTTCCGTTAATTATTTAATTTCCATTAATTAACTTGTATGCAGATGGGACATTGCATCATCAATCACATGGATGCTCTCTGCAGCATTTACCCTAGATGGAAACATTTCCTATGGCCTGATGCAGCATCAGCAGAACAAGGCTGTAAAATAAGAATTAAAATTGACAAATCTACAAAATGTGTGAGAGTCCTAAAAATATGTAATGTAATATAACCATGTACAAACAAGTACTCTGCATATGAGAAGCACAACGTAGCTCTTTGCAGTGATCCAAAATGGATCTCAAATGTCAGCTGTCTGAGCTTGTGTCAATGGACAATCTACCCTTTGACCTCTGAGAGAAAACCATTCCTCCCAGCGGCCCTTTTCAGCGGCCCGTTGTTTACTCTTCAGTCAGTTAACTAATTTTCTTTAAGTCGTCCTTTCTCCTTTTTCATGCTTGGTTGAGTTGTAAAGAGCATCCAAACACAGAGGAGGAGGAAGTCAGTGGAGAGAATGTATGAAGGGCACAAAAAAGGGTGTAAAATGTTTAAAAACAACACTGAGTTAGTATAATTTGATCCATAGAGAGAATAAGTACAGGAAAATGTCACAGAGTTTGTGTTGAGTTGTTCATTTGAGGATGATATGTTGGTCAAGTGGATGCAACTTCGATTCCACACCTACTGCATGCTTGAGTGAAATATCTCAACCAGTGCGTGCAAAGTTTTTCATTATGCTGTATGTAGAGTGAAAATGCTCCATTTAAAAGCAAAAGGATTCATGTTTGTTGACCCATTCATGCTGCTTGCAGTCTACGTTATATTTGTCAAAGCTAAGATCATTCTGCGACCTTTGATAAACATAAAAAAAAAACACTTTAGAACTAGAGTATAAACAAGCTACGTTTTATGTATATTACATAATATATCATGTTGAACAAACCCATAGAAAAGTCAGGACTTTCATAACAAATTCACAAAGTATCTCCACGTATTTCTGCGAGGTGTGCAGGTGTGAGGTCTTCTCCGTCTGGCGAGATGCAGCCAGATGGTGTTTGTGTGTGATGGCGAGCAGCAGCGATACAGCCGTGGTTCCTTTCACAGATCAGCACTCATATCTCTGTTCCATCTCCAGGCTCTCTGCTCATATAAACATCCCCAGTCCATGGCCCTCTGATGTTTTTGCCATTGTGTTTACAGTGAGAAGTCGGGCAAATACGTGAACTTTAGGACAAAGAGAATGAGGACCAACAATGGACAGAGTGGCTGAGTACTTGGATTAGGTGTAGTGATCAATTAAAACTGTTCTAAAATGCAGAAAGAAGACAATCTTGATCAATCGGTTAAAATTTTTTAGGTGGTAAAGTAATTTTTTTTTCTCCTTTGTTACCAAATGCACAAAGGGATTGACAGTCACTCTGCTCCTTCTGCACATTATGTTCCTTTTGTATCACCTCCAGTTGCAGGCAGATCTCCTAATAGATTTACAGCATTTAATCCCGTGCAGGTTTCTATGTACACTCTGCTCCCTTGGTCTGCACACCATGCTGCACACGCAGTAGGAAACAAGTTCAGTTACATTGATTCAGCATGGACATGGGCGGACCCCGACCCGGAAAAAAAAATAGTCACGTTTCAGTGCGCAGGGCCTGTGGCGACCGAAATGAAGAGTTCAAGTGGAAAAGTGGAATGCAACGCACACATGCACACACACGTAAATGCTTACTCACAATTCTTACTCATTCTGCTAAAAGGTGAAATTGTCTTTGCAGTGGAGCGTACGAAAACTAGCTTTTGCTTTTGAAAGTGGAGCTTTGTCTGAAATTAATCTCACAAAAAAAAATAATCACGCACATTTCCAACCCAAAACCCCATGCAATGCCATGACTCCAACATCAAAGCCTGCTCAAAGCGATTGTCCCCCCCCACCGCTCCTTTTAAACTGCCTCTTTTTCAACTGTAGAAAGAAGAAAAATCCCCTGAACATCAAAGAGGGAGACAGAGAAAGTAATTTAGCCTTATCTTAATTGAGCTGCAATTTTAATAATGATCTTACACTTTGGGACCGAGGAGGAGAGAAGGAGCTGCAGGCTGCAGGACGAGAGGCTGGCTTCCCTGCTCTGTGCTCCACTGCTCCACTCTGGTTGTCTAATCTCAGCTCCAGACATGCCATTGGCCAGTGATTTATGATGACCTAATGTTTTGTTTACTTCATGCTCATAACAGGCAGGCAGATTGCATAGGGCATGCCGCATGGTGGAACATGAAAGCGCTGGGACTGCTTTGCAGGGCTGCAGTCCCCTGCAGTTCACAGAAATAAACAGCTCTGTACTTAAGCCACCTGGCACAGCACCTCCTTCAATTTTAGGCCCAGAGCTGCCGGCCACTCCGAAGTTTACAAAAATCCCAGGCTGTGTGTGTTTCACTGGCTGTCGCGAGGCAGCCATCAATCCATAATGTGGAGGTTACACACTTGATTTAACCCCTGGAAAAACACATTGACCCCCTCTGTTCATGCACTTTCTCAATAATTGACTTGCCTTTGCCATACAATAGGGCTAACATATGGGATCTGACAACTGCTTGACAGTAAGGTCAAGAGACCAGTAAGTCAGTCCGCTTTTAAGCATCTTGGATTTGGCTTCTGTTGGTGGTTTTCTGGTATTTAGCGAGCAGCTGAGGGTAACAGTCCTGGATGCTGCATACAGAAAATATTGTTACTGCAAAGGAAAATAAGCACAATAGTCTCTTTGTGTGAGCGATCAAAATGATCTGATGTCATGTTGCTTTGTGGGAATGTTCTTCTACACATACAGTAAGCTTAAACGTTGTGTAGCTGATCTGGACTTTATAGTAGTGACTCATAGTTTCAGTGCAAGGAAAGAGAGATGTGTGTGGTTAGTTGCATGATAGCGGACAGTAAGGACAGGGACACACAAAGAAGCAGGGGCCACCTCCGGCCCTTATCTCCACCGGCTGTGAGGGTAAACCCAGGTTTCACCTTTCTAATGCGGGCAGCAAAACGTGATGGCTGCTAATGTTTTCTTCTAGCTTCATCATAGTTGACAGCTCTTTGTACACAAGCTTAAAATACTAATTGAAGTCAAGCAATGAACACTTGTTTTTGTTTGAGTTTTCATACACCTCTCAATCAAATATTTACTTTTTTCTAAGCAATAATGTAACTGTTTAGAGTCCTTTAACCTCAAATGAGCACAGTTTCTCAGGAAAAGGTTTATGACTTTGAATCCCAATTCTGGAAATTTATCCAGTCTCAGTCAACTCTGCCCACGTCCACTTAGTTCCACTTATTTCCTCTGCTGACTAATCATGCTGCCATGCTAGGAGCTGACTTACAATGGGCCTGAGGTCAAATCTTCATGACCAACTCTCCTGTTACGTGCCAAACTGTGATAATAAACTTATTTGGAGAGATACTTAAAGAGTTGTTTCGTCTGTAAATATTAACAGAATTAAATCTGAGCTTTCACCAGACATATGTAGATGAAGTTTAGTTGTATTGAAAGTCTTTTCAAAGATATCAGCACGGGAGATAAAAGATTAATGTTTTAGTTATTTTTAATGGGAATATAAACACCCACTGTCTTTCAGATCATCTTTATGTCAAGCTTGAGAATCCGAATTTTAAAAAATATTTTGATTTGACAATATAACAGTATAATATTTACACATTTTTCAACACAGGTCAAGAGTTATTGTTTCACATTTTTCCAGAAAAAATTAGTGAAGAATCAGGAGGAACAAGAGAAGAAGCCAAAGGATCCTAATGACAATATATCAACAAATTGCCTCTGGCCAAATCTCACCCCATCTTGTAAACTCCAACTGTTGAATTCTCTGTTCCTGTTGTTTATAACACTGCCCAGAGGCCATGCCTACTACTCCCAGAGATGGAGATGTCAATTGTGTAAATATTTTTCTCCTTCCCTGTCTGGCCATTCAAAATCCAATTTGAAAATCCCATCAGATAGGCATTTCCTCCTTCTGCACCAGCAACCAGAGCAGGCGGCTGCTACATTCTTATCTTATCAGTACCAACAATCTTGCATCTCGTCGTGCCCAAACAGGGAGAAACAGAATCACAAGTGGTAATTTAGCTCCCACCTCTGCTGCAAATAATGCACATACTGAAACAAATACGCAGCTTATTCTGTCATCAACTCAGATTGAATATTGGCTAATTGTCAAGCAAAAGAGCATGAAGGAAAAACCCTCTTCTTCCTCTTAATACTCCCCCGGCTTTCCCTTCTTTTTCCTCTCTCTTGGCACGGTGACATGCATGATAAGAGCAGTGAAGCAAGCTGAGAGCTCTGTCTGGGTCTGTACAGGAAGCACAAGGGAATCAGTGGTATTGTCAATCAGCGGCTGCTCTGCTGCCGTCAGAAGTTAGAACAATGGCTTCAGACTCCCCTGGCATCGGGAAAACACAGTCAGCCTGCAATCTCCCCACACTGACAGAGGAGATAAAGTTAAGAGGAAAATGTGAGAGAGTTATCCAAAAATTACATTTACTTGCATGGAAGTGGACACACAAGATAGGAGTCATGAGCACTTTCATACCTACTTTTCAATCAATGTAATTAATGCTATGGCAATAATAAAAAAATATATATCCACAATTATAAGTCAAAGAAATATCACAAGAGAGATATTGAAAGTACTGACTAAGCCCTGCTCTTTATTTAATATAACTAGATCTAATAGCTGGTCTCTGCTCTGACATGATTAGCATTAGCAGCATTAACAGTTTACAATAGAAACAGCAGCAGGCACCAACATTTTTACACATTTCTGAAACAGTTGACCTCGATTTAACACAGAAGTAGACAAAGTGACTGAATAATAGTTGTGGCTAGTAGATTTCATTAGGTGTATCTCACTAACTGACTTCTCTAATGTTAACAGAGGTCTTAAACATGCACATAGTAGCTCCATTCATGATATTGTGCTGAGGCTAAAGTTTAAGCTGCATGACATGTACCAAAAATATAAATCTATTCTATATCCTCACCATCTAATTAGACATGTGACACTAATTAGTCTACATATGTACTCATCATTGTTATCATTGGCCTTGGAAATGGCTTACTAACTGTTGTAGATAGTTTTGTGCTTCATGAGAAATACAAACGTTTATAGCTTAGATTATAGCAGATAAACAGACTGTTTAATACATTCCTCACATTTATTTGCATTTGTATTTTATGTCTTGTCTCGACGCACACTGTTTCAGCAATAGGAGAAGTCCAAAGTTTGACAGGCCCGCTGAGCCCAGCTATGGTTGCTAAGCTGATCAATCCATGTACAATCACTTATGATGGGAAAGGTCCATTCCCAAAACTAAGACCTCACAAAAATGTAACACTGGAACATTGTTACACTTGTTTTTTTTATACACATTTGGGTTAGAGAGCAGTATCATTCCTACCATGGCTTTCTTTACATAGCAGGAAATATAATCCCAATCACAGAAGTGCAAAGTAAAGGGTGGATACACTATGAAAACAAACAAAGCATAGATACTTGATAATTTAATGCCGCAGTATACATTATTGCAGAGGACATGTTTTTCACTGCCAATATAAATACACCTCGCTCACACATTGCACATACTAGGGATGAAATATAATCAATAATGCAGTAACTAGTGTAAATAATCGCCCTTAGAGCAGCTGTAATGGCAATAGAGGTAATTGCTTCTGTACAGAAATGTGTTTGTGAAACTTAAAAATGGGGAAACGTTGCTAACGGGTAACTAAAAAGGCTTTTTACATTAATGGAAAGTACAGGACATGCATCTACTACCACTGTGACACACACACACAACACACAAACATAAGCCATCTGTCTGGGACAGGACACAGCGAGTACATCCTTCAGCTGACACTTACTGGAGGGGAAGTCGGGCCTTGAGGCTGTTGTATGACATCAGCACAGCAAAAGCGACACCATTTATCACCAACCACTGAACATGGAGACATTCATAACATCCTGACAGGAAAATCTTGTGGAAAATAATCACTTGAGCTTTGATAACAACTTGGCTCCTTCTTTTGGTCCTGATTTTGGATAGTGTCCTGATCTCCCTTGCTATTCTTTATCTGTGACCTTTATTCATTTATCATGTGTTGAACATGCCACCACATTCATCTCCAAGTTAATGATTTTGAATCAAAATTGTAAAGTGCTCTCTGCAATTCCTATTATATTTTTGATTGATATTTGGTGATGCAAGTTGCAGAAGAAACTCTTTCTTTCATTGATTGAGACAAAAAGTCATGGTACAGTTTGGTGGATGGTGATCATATATCATCATCATTGGAAAGGAACATTTATCAGTGTGATCTCCATATTATGGCAAACTGACAAAAGAAGAAAGAGGAGATGACCAAATCTTTCCAGAACACACTCATTTGGGTCCAAAGGTTAGTCAGCCCTTTCCCGTTTAAGCAAAGCACGGAGTCTCCAGCAGCTTTTTGTAAACGACCTGCTCTCACTTTTGGTCTCCCTTTTGTGCTGCACTGAGAGCGGAGCTTTTGTCATATGTCAGAGGAGCATGGACAGCAGCCAAGCCTGTCCGTGGGTCTTCCTATTTTGACACCCTAAAGCACCTGCCCTCACTGAAGCATGGCAGGGAACGTCACTGAGAGAACAATAGAGAAAGGGCCTCTTTCCAGCCACTCCTTGCCGGCTGATCCAGCACTGACTGCCTGTCACTCAAAGCCATTAAAGGTCAGTGTAGCTTGCTACCCTCCAGCCCCCAGGAGGACACGCCCTAATGGACTCTGCCAGTTTTTACACTCACTTTTTCCTCTCCACCATCTCTTCTTTCCCCCTCAGAGGTCACAAGAGGGTGATATCCCAGAAGGAAATGCCTGAGCTCTGAAGGAGGTACTTTCTATCTTACCCCCATTACTTTTAGCATGGTCCTGGGTGTTATTGCTCTTATCTAATGGTGCTGATAATAGGATGTCAGAAGAAATTGCACAAACTATATTATTCATATTTTATTTCTTCCCAGAAACATAATTACTTAAATTGTATTGGTGACAGACAGTCCAAAATTTATGATGTTACACTACGATTTTTCCAAATGGAGAAACTCTGCATGTGCTAGATGGGTCCTGTAAAATTCATAGCTGCTTTACTTATATCTGTATGAATATTTAGACAAAACAGGCAAAAAATATCCACTGTTGCTGCGCAGTTAACTTTATGACATCCATTTTTATTTGCTGTATAGGTGCCTTCCTGCATATGACAGCACTTGCAGACTTCTCTATCCATTTGTTATTCAGCGTTGTAAGGCTATAATTTTGAAACATGAAAAGTATTTCCTCTGTTTTGAATTTGTTTATATGACCCGGGTGTCACCATGGGTGTGTTTGTCGACTTAAGCGCCTCACTTCAAACAGCAAACCTGTACTACGAGTCAGATAATAATTCATAATACGATACATTTTAGGTGATGATGGGTTAATACACGGTGGCAAGTAACAGTTGGCAATAACCTTTTGCTCAAGCAATAACTCACTTGTCTCTGGACTTAGTAATTAATGTTCAAAGGTAGAGATTTATGGAATCGTATTTGGATTGTATTTACTTTAAATCAATCTGTCCTTCAAAAAGGTGCCTAAAATAACCCCATACATACAGTACTGTATTAAATATAGCCAAATATGTCACATAGAATTGCTACTTGAAATATTTTTGAAGGTCAGGACACTCTAAATCATAAATGGAACGGTAAATGGATGGGTTTTCTTACCTTGGTTACCTGGAATCATCGCTCACATCCGTTAGACCACACTGAAGACAGAGCTTGAATGGCAGCAAGACAAACTGCGCCTAAGCAGAGGCATGCACACAAGCAAGCCTGCACACTCAAGCACAAGTGTGTTCAGCCATATCAGCCCTGGCATTCCAACCCCTAGCTTGGGTGCAAGAAATGATTTAGGTCTCTTCCTCTTGATAAATGCATACCTTCACTGTAGTAAAATGAGGGGGTGCGGGGAAGGAAATATGAGGCACCTGAAACAGTGAAATGAAGGAGACAGGTCGCCGTGGCGATACTTCACGCAGCACCTCGTTCGTCTCGGGCGTTGTGAAGACAGATAAATCTCTTTTTTTATGGCAACTCCATCATCAAGTGCAGGAGATAGAGCGCCCGCTGCCATGGTGATGACGACTCACCCCTATCACTGCACCACACAGACCTGAAGTATAGGGAGTTATGCTTGACTGCCTGCCCTCGGTATCCATCAAGACCAGATATGAAAGGACTATTTGTGATAAAGAATATTGCCTTTTTAGCTGAAATCGGGTGTTACCCTGTGGGTTTCTGATGAAACATGTTAAAGATATACAACAAATATTTTCAGTCCAATATGTGCAGTCCAATATATACAATGTGCAGTCCAATACACATTAAGTTCAATCAAGTGCTGAGGCAGCCTACAAAGCCTACAGCCTAATTTTTACTAAGACAATACAGAATAAGATTAAAAAGACAAAATTAAGGTGCAAAGTAAGGATATAACAACTACTAAGAAGTATTCTAGACAATAAATATTTAAAAAGCTTGAAAAATGGAAACCTAAGCAATATAATAAATGTCCTTGTCATATCTGGGATTACACATCCTCTAAAAGAGGAATAAATGGTTAACCTCAGCAGCTATCTTATTTTCCCTGTTCAACAGCTGAATCACATCAATGCCATTTTTTTCCTGCCAGGGAGAGCAGAGGAGGTGAAGGGAAAAGTAACTCCTCCAATGATCTACTAATAGCCCCGGGCAAGCTTCAACCACAGAGCTGTCCATCATCAAGCTACAGTTCCTGCCTCTGGGTTAATAGTGAACGTGCAGATAATGTCAGTCAGTTTACCTGGCCCACTGACAGCTTTACTGAGCTACGTTTGCTCCAAACTTTTGCTGGCAGCTGCTCAGATTTGATGATTTACAATATATCTTTGTCTGGCTTTAGGATGCAGAGGGTTAAAAAAAAAAGAAATCGAGAGGTACAAGTCAAAGTCTTTAATCATTTTAAATTGGTACAAACTAGAAGAGTAAAGAAAAGGTTGTGTTATTATTTCATGCAATGTCTGAAAAATATAAATTCCAGTCAGCACAGATGTTTGCATTTTTCTTTTCCCTTCTTTTTTAAGACCTGTTTGGTATTGACTACTAGTACACAAAAAGCTGAAGAATATACTTAAACTGGAATAAATATATGATATGAGGCAGTTTGAACAAACAATTGCTAAGGATGCCCGGATAATATTAAGATTAAAATAATACATTTGTTCCCAAATGTACAAATAACTATATATCATTTAGCTTATGTGAGGATTCTGAAGTCAGTTTGTGCCTTATATCGATGAAAACATGTGATCATTATCTCCTCATTTTTAGCCCCTCTTGTTTGTGGAGTAAACACAATCTGAAAACATCTTTTGAAGAACTTTGTGGCAGCAAAAACACCAAAACCTGAACCAATAAAAGACACAATGAATAAATTGTTAGCATTTGAAAGTAGCTGAGTTGAACAGGGCTCATCTACAACTTTTGAGCGGAGTCGTAAACCATGTGAGCGAAAGAGATGATAGCAGGTCGCCTGCCTCGTCCATGGCAGCTGTCAGCCTTGGCTCGTGGTTCCCTTCTCTGGGTCAGAGGTCATCCAGCTGTGGCCCCTCCCCCCATCTCCTTCTCCCCCTGACACAGCAGATGTGGTTGGACCACCATGGCGAGGGCCTGACCACATCTGGCTCTGATTACAGCCAGACAATCCAGCTTTATCAGCTCCATCCACTTCGCTGAGCTCTGCTACACTCATTCTCCCAGAGGTGATGTGTGACACATTCTCAACTCACCAATACTGGCTTTACAGGGTGATTTATACAGCATTTAAGTCACCAAAACTGGGTTATATGCTGTCAAAGTTCTATTCTGGTTCGAATATAACACAGAAACATAATATCTGACTTAACTTTTGACTTAACATACATGTTTCTTATCTACCCGCACAGTAAACCTTTATGTTCTCTTTCCTCTTATTTTTTCCTAAATTCTCTGAAGGAAAAGTGATAAATCCATCCTTGTCAAACAAAACAAATGACAAATGACTTAATGATATATTGCTGCCTCTGAGGACTGCGGCTGAACCTCAGTCAGTTTGTGAATGAGTCCTTGTTTAACAATTTGACTGCACTTGAACATGTCAGTTCAATCAATGAAGCATTTTCTATATTTTCCAAACAAATGAAGCACTTTTATTTTGCTCATTAGGATCTATATGTCCCACCTTTACTCTGATAGGCAGCCATGTGATTGGGACGAGAAATATGTCACACTTGCAGATAGAAATCCCAACATCCATAAACAAGGGAGTTTGAGAAAGGATTGTGTTGCATACACGGATCACTGGCTGCGGTTTATTTTCCCAGGGTGCCTTTCCCATTATCCCCACCCCTTTGCCAATGAAATCTCTGCAGCCTTTAGTTCCTGTGGTTACATTGGGATATCTCAAATCACTTCAAACAAACAGTTGACAGATGAGATGGAATTCCACATTTATGAAAATATGAACCTGAAATCGACTCTACCGTGAAAAATCCATGAATACTAAGTGAGGGAGAGAAGCTTAATGCTCGTTTTAACCATTATGATCCCATTCCATGGCAGTGACGGTAAAGCTTGACACCTACTTACCCTACCTGGTCTGTGCATTTTATGCTATGTGGCCTGTGGCCTGCTGTGCTCATCACATCTCAGGTGATATTGTTGGGGTGGTTATCACAAAGCATTAAACCCTCTCCTACCCATCTATCTTTCCAACCATCATCACCCACTTTAACCCCACTCAAGCCTGACGGCAGCTTAGTACTGGGCCACTTTCTGCAGGCTTCCGCATGTCAGGGGTCCCTGTGCAGTCCACTCGCAGGGACACAGGCATGTGCACTAAAGCTGTCACCGCCTTCTACTGCTGCCAGTGCTGGAGGTTATCTTCCCCACAGAAGTCCCAACTGGCCCATGGTGGCTGTTTGATCTTTAAAACTACTGAATGACTTTTGTTTCCTCCGTGATTAACTGTCTTTGAATTGAGATTTTAGATTTACAAAAGGTCTGGCACTGCATGTGGACCTGTGACTTGAAAACAGTTGTTATCTCAAAGGTTGAAGTGTGATGCACTTGGCAGCACTGCAGCACTTACAGAGCAGCCCACAGTAATACTTGACACGTGCGTGGACACAGTGTAAATGTAGTTCTTGCCTTCACTAGGCCAGCTTGCTGATGAGACTTGTGGTTTATGGACCCTATCAGCAACAGGAGGAAATGGGTGAGGTCTGCTGCTCTTGAACTGTGAGAACAAATAAACAGAATGCTAATTTGAGAAGTTCAGTTGTAAATGACCCCCCACTGGTGGTGAAAACTGCCAATCAGGGAGGAGGTTGCATTGCCTCTTTATTACTGAAAAGGTGATAATAGCCCAAAAGGTCTTTTAAATTTACTGGAGTAACTTTGTCAAAATGTGCAAGAAAAGTAGGTGCATGTAAATCACACACATTAGTTTACAGCCACAACAATAACATCACAAACTATTTAGTTGTTTTAACCATCAGTTAAGGTAAGCACATAATTTTAAGGTTTGTGATATTTCTACCTTATCCAACCCTTACATCACTCTTATGCGCAGGACAGTCTACTAATCATTTATACATATGGCACAGTAACAGTGTGAATAAAGACAACTTGCACCAAATTGGTAGGCTGGGTTCACTGACACAGTACCGTTTCTCTCTTTTAAAGTGGAAAATCATTTAAATCAGACACACTGCCAACTGGTCGTGGAGTTTGCTACTTTTTAGGTGTCATCAAAGTCACCCAGTTGGTTGAACCTTCAACATGTGTGAGAGTGTTTTCTTTTGGGGGAGGAGTGAAGGTCTAAGGGACTGCAGGGAGCTAATTAGAAGCTATTCTCTAACTCAGGGCCAAATGGAGCAATTATCTGGCCGAGTGAGTAGATAATTCCCCCCCATTCATCTCCCACTGTCAGGGTCCCGCAACTCACCAACCTGCGCTGAGGATTGGATGCTGGGGCCTGTTGACACTTAACCTCTTTCTCCTAGCCCCTGCATCCCTTTCTTGTAGGTAACTCCCTGTTGTCTCTTAGCAATTGCTAACATGGTGGATCACCTAGCTAATAATTTCTCCCATGCTTGTCACATACCTTTGCCTACCCCCAAGAGGATTTATGATGACCACATCTCAGGTTCACCTAATGAGTATGGTAGACACTGGTGGGAGAGCTGACATTAGGGATGATTAATGCAACACCCTGATAGTTCCAAAGCTTAAAAAACTGAAACATATGGACTTGCTGATTGAATTAGAATTAAACATGGGGTTGGCAAAGGGGGGGAAAGAAACCCTTATAACCTAGCAGGAGAAAAGCATAGCATGCTGCTATATTCTCCTGCTCAATGCATGACTTGCTACAGGTGATCAGTTTGTTTTCTTTCAAGTTCAGTATTTTGGAACGCTCTGTGAGAATGGTAGTCCAATATTTTCTGCACATTGGGAGTGGAAGACCTCTGTCCAGAGTTTAACATTTCACTGCAGATCCAAGGTTAGCAGGAGAGTTCAGGCTGCTGACAGGAGTTGCCATTTATTACGCCGAGCATCTCACTTATAACCAATACAAAGAAGGCATCCTTTCAACACGTTTTCTGCACTGAAAAGAAGTGTTGAGAAAACAGGACTAAAAGACTTCACTCATGCAGAAATCAAGCACATGAGTCATAGGAAACATATGAGCATTCGGTTGTTAGTGTGGGTCTCAAAAGTGAAAAAGAAACAGAACAGTGGAAATAAGTAAGCATGGGTAAACATTAATTGTTTGAGATAAAAATCATGACATAGCAGTGCTGATTCATACTTTGCATACTTGGAATTTTCTTGTTCTTAGTCTGTCACTCTGCAAAGTCCCCCACTCTTATTTCAGGTCAAAGCAAACAAACCATCAATAACATTAAGTCAAAGTATTCTATTGTAAATATGGGAACAAAAGCATTACAGATTTTTATGCCTGAGTGTTAAAACTTGAGCCTGCTGGGTTTGTTCAAACTAAATGCAAAGTGGATTTGGGGAGGAAAACAACCCTACAGAAATAGTTTTTAGATCTTTAAAATGTGTGGGTTGCCATACAAACATGTGTAAACTCTGCACGTACAGAGTACATACTGTATGTTACTGGTTAGCATAAAAAAACGTTTGCTCTGCATTCAGTCTGAGGCACAATGAGAGGTATTTGCTATGCATGATAGAACGTGGGCAATAATTCTTCCTTAGAGGTTATTTTGAACTTCAAGGCAAAGGGGCTTATACAGTTCGCCTCTCTTGATCCAGTCTCTATGCCTCATTGTGTTGTATATGTCACAAAGAATACTAAAAATTATAACAACAGCTGGGAAACAGGTGTCACCTCACTGTATGCAAGAAAACGTTTTTGTAACCAGTTTTTGTACATGAATGATTATTTATTTTCAAACTGGTAAAAATCACTGTAAAGCATTTGGTGTCACAACAGAACTGATATGGGTTCTTTGTTTCATGATATTCTTTGTATATCTACAAAAACAATATAGATTTTGGTCAAGTCTCCATGTCTCCACTATAAACAGATCATCAGAGGCTATTATCTCAAGCCTCTGTCACCACCAAAGGAGGGTCACTAAGGTGGAAGGAGATTTAGGAATGTCTGGTACTGGTCTGGGCGCCTCTAATGAAATATTCAATCACTGATGACGGAGAGAACTCAGAAGACAGCACCAGGCCTCCCCTGTACTCCCACCTCCAGAAATACATGCCCCATCACACCTGAGTAATCTGTGATCTCACATATGTTGCATGAGGGAACTTCTCACTTCACAGCCAAATGTCTGTGTGACAGAGCTACTTTTAAAAGTCCTCCTCTACGGTTTGCTCTCCCTCACTTCCTCTCCTTCCCTTGCAGCTGAGGTAAGAAGACGGGGTGAGAGGAAAGGGGCTGGGGCTTCCACATGACCTTGGAATTAGTAGAACTCCTGGGACACAGCTTGCTGGGTGGGACTGCATTGGCAGCTGCTGGATTTTTCCCTCACGGGTGTATAAGATTAATGCATGCATTGGGGTTTGGGGGTGCTGAGGCAGTGGGGGAGCTTTTGGGGCATGTGCAGTTAGAGCAAGAGTGATTCAGAGGTCTGCACACTGTGAAGAGATTCTGCAATGGGACATGAACTTTAGGCTTTGTCTAGAGCGTGATAACAGATCATAATTGAAAGATTTATGCAGTTCTCAGCATTTATAGCTCATAGTCAAGATGCTATCTCATTTTTAAAAAGTTAAGAGTTGATGTACGGTACATTACATTTTTGTTGTGTGGCCCTTGCATCACACTGCTACACACAAACTGTGTAATTCCTGGGCCAAATGGAGCCTTGTAGGCCTGTAGGGCCACACACAGTAAACAGTAAACAAGGACAGAAACTTTTCCTTGTTTTTCCCCTGTAATATTTTCCCTCAGGTAGAATGGTGATTCATTTGCAGCCCTCTGATCCACTGTTAAGGAATCATGATTTTACATGTTTTAGCTCATTTAATACAGATCATGAATTTTGAGCATGCTGCAAACTATCTTGTAATGTTTCTCTTTGTATTTTCCAGCCATTATGGCAATTTTACTCATTTACTCATGAAACAAAATGAGCTTACTCTTTAAACCCTGTAGTGTCATCCCAAACTGCACTGCAAAACTTTGTTATGGTTCTTTACAGTGAGCAAAGAATATAGCAGAAAACATGACTGAACAACTGCAACTTTGAATTCAGCCTAAAATATTGAACCGTCCAAGGGGTTAGGATGGCCATGTGTTACTTGATGCCCCCAGTAACAAATCTTCAGTGGCCTTTTTACCAGAGCTCACCACCCCAGGAGGCACTTTTACCTTCAGGTCCACCACAGTAGCATTTTCAAATGGAGCTTCCAGACCTCAGCTCAGCTGCTCAGGCAATCAGTTCTTTTTTTTCATTATTTAGGGCCGAGTGTGGCTTTGGACACACACACGTGTGTTTGTTTGTACACTACACGGTGTGCATAGTGTGCAGTATATGAACGTGTTGTAGCGTGATGCATAAAACACATTAGCGTGACATAAATCCCATGGCCTCAGGTCCTAAGTGTCACCAACATGGGCAAATAAATACTGGGAATACAAGTGCGGACTGACTGACATGTCACTGCTGTTTGACTGCTGTATGTGTACTCATATGTGCCACATATATCTATTTATCCAACTGTATTTTGATTAGGTGAACAAATGTAGGAAGATAAATGCTGAAACAGTTTGGTCTGTCGCATAAGATGTATATTTATCCTGGCACTGTGAAGTACTTTATAACTCTAATCCTTTGGAGTTTTCATGTTTAAACAGCATTTTAGATTATGTAAAAACATTTTAGGATTATGTAAAGGAGCAATTAGTCAGAAAAAGCTGCTGGCTTGGCGGCATGCGCAGACGCAGCTCAGAGTGGCTGTACTCAACAAGCCCTTTCATCTGGTATTAATTGAGACATTTCATTTAAGTTTCTCACTTCTCACATGTAAGTTTGTCTATCGTTCTGACAGGTGTTGAAAATGCAAAGCTACTACAAATTCAAACTGAGCCATCAGGTCTGCCATAGTCCATTCGGTGATTTACTACTTTTATTCTATGATTTCTTCCTTTATTTGAATTCCCACTGACCTCATGACGTAGCATGGAATCAGGGTATTAATCTGGACTTAGGTCCAGTCTGTTCCCGGCCTCTCATCCTGGGAGTGCCTACAAAGGTGCCCGAGCAGACCAAATCCTGGCTTCATTTCTCCATATGAACTCATTTCCTTGTGGTGGTTCTCGAGTTCATGGCAATGTAACCTGAGGAGAGCCTGGACTGAGGGCCTCCAGGGGATGAAAGCATCCAAAAGCCTGAGAATTAACCCTTCAGGTCAACTGCATTATCCACCTCTATTTATAGTCAAACTTTAATTTTTACCGGGTGAAAAAAGGCAAAAAAACAGGATTACAGGGGTCACAGCAAGAGATTTGCAGTTAATTAAATCAATCGTAGAGATTCACAAAATCTGTGGCTTTTTCCCTTCGATATTATATCCACTTAGTGACATCTTAATTAGATTACATGACTAAATTTCACAATCAGGTTTTGTAAGGGTGCCCGGACTGAACTTGATCTATTTCTTCTCTGAGAGCTGATCGAAAAAGCTCATGTTTTCCAGATTTATTCCACCAATCTCCTACTCTCCAGTGACTCAACATGTAGTGTAATTATAAGTTAGATTTTATTTTGGGTATTTTATTTAAATAATGGTTCCTGATTAACTGATCAAATAATCTCTCATTTCTTATTCTCTATTTTCAGTTGTTCCCTCATACCCAGTCACACTTTGGCTGATTGGAAATAGGGTTGTCTACACACAACAGAGGAGCCCTTCTACAGTGTAATGTGTCTTTTTTCAGGTTTTTTTTTAGAAACTTTAATAGCTGATGTAGTTTAGAATACTGTAGAAACAACATAATGATAAGGAAAAATCAATTATCAAAAAAATGTATATCAAAAGCCAGCTTTGTTGGACAGTAACGTTGACACCAGTTAAAATTATAAACAGCCACATCTGAAATATCTTGACAGCTATTCTGGAATGATAAATATATCTTAAAATATTCCCGTTTTTACTGTTCCTCCAAATATGTTTGAACTCCCACTCAGATCCCATTGGGAGGAAGTGAGGTCTGGACAGCTATATTTACTCAAATCTCAGAATAGAGTCAGTTACAGTAATAGGAATATCAGTGTTGTCGAATCAGGTTGTATAGGACTGTTTTGTGATGCAGACAAGTACATGTGTGTGGACGATTTCATGCATGAGTGTACTGAATACAAATAGAGGTGTGAGATGGAAACTCTTGTATTTGTGTGTGTGTGTGTGTGTGTGTGAGAGAGAGAGAGAGAGAGAGA
This sequence comes from Datnioides undecimradiatus, assembly GCA_008933995.1. Taxonomy (NCBI): domain Eukaryota; kingdom Metazoa; phylum Chordata; class Actinopteri; order Lobotiformes; family Datnioididae; genus Datnioides; species Datnioides undecimradiatus. The sequence continues at coordinate 2,128,202 of WARS01000032.1, read as the reverse complement.
AAGAGAGGGACTAGGTGGATATAAACTTGCTGAATGTGTCTTTGTGCTATCAAACTAATAACGGACATGTAATAAAGCTCAAGCACAAGAATAATCTCTCTTTATATGTTTATATATACACACAAAACACAAAGAGAGGGGAGAGACAACTGGAAATAGCAAAAGTTGTAAATGATATGAATTAGTAATGAAACATCATACAACTCCATAAGCTTTGTATTCACATTGAGCACGGCAATACATACTGTATAGTACATACATCTGTCCATATGCACTAATATTTTTACTGAGAAATATTTGAAATATATATTAATCATCCAACAGCCAGATCATTGATTGATTGGAAAGTAAACAGGTGTTGTGATTCCTCTCAAGCTGCAGTCAAATGACAGGAGTTCTGAAAGTGAGCCAGGCCAACCAATATTTAGGATGATATCAGGTTTATTATAGACACTACAGTGTCTGACATGGTTAAGTTGCACAGGTTGAAGTTAGCAATCTTTCAAAGATGACTTATTAACTTGTCATGGCAAGAAAAGCACAAGCGCAACAAATAACATTAATCATGGTCTTGTTCCACTACTTAGTGCCAGTAAGGCCATGTGAGGGAGGCAGCATGTGCAGCTCCCTGTAACTGGCACAATTACATGAAATGTGGCAATTATTTATGTTATGAGTTACACCTGTGTTTGACTGTTTGTAGGAGAGAAAGGACTGGGTCCTTGTGGCAGCTCACAATATAATTAATGGTTAGTGAGCGGAAAAAAAGACCTGGTGACGCCTTAAATGCCAAGATAGATGATCATCCGTTTGAGCATGATAATGACCAAGTGGTAATTACTCCAACAGTATGGTCTTCTTCTTGTATTGCTTCAGTATACCCCTGCCATCACTCTTACTGCAGTTTGCAGCTGCCCCCCCCCCCCCAAACCCCATAGTATTGCAAACCTCTGCTCAGAGCACAAAGGGAGCTTGTGTGAGGTGTTCACCTACCCCCACCACCCACCTCTCTGCTCCACCCTGGCCAGGCTCTCTCCCCCAGTGTGGCTGATGTGCTCCATTTGCTGGATGATGGACTGAGCGGGACAAGGCAAAAGTTCACACACCTTTCCTGTTCACATGGCAGGGAGGCCAGCTTGACCCCGCCGGGCTGCTCAGGGGCCACCTCTCATGTGCCACTGCTGACTGCTGGCCCTCCCTCCTCCTTGCACTACAATTTGTCCCCTCATTTAGGGCCAGCCACGCCTCTGTTGTCCTAATGCCATAACTGCTCTCAACTGCACTTCGGCTGCCATTTCCTTTCCAGGGATGGAGAAAGGAGGGGGTAAAGAGAGAGGAGTTTCTTTGTATAAGGTCAATAATTATACAAGCACACAATGGAGACACTATGGTTCAACTAATATAGCAATTTGGCTAAGAAAGAACACTAGTCTTTCTCTAAATTCCTGTGCTTGCTCTTTCTCTTTCATACCTGAACCACAACATCCTGTTAAAAAGTCTTGATTGCACTTTGCAGAGGCCACAATATTCAGGAATAATATTGTCCACTGATGTGTCAGATAGAAAAGTGCGTGTTTGCATTTTCAGTCAGTAGGCACTCAGCACGTTTAGGTGAGAAGCCGCGGCAAGCCCAACAAATGGCAGCGCCACCATGCTTCCTCCTTTCCCACAATTCAGCTGTCTCAGTGAAAATGATCTGCCAGTGACTGAGCACAATTTGGCACCCCCACACCCACCCCCCACCACTGCCCTCTTTCACCACCACTGCCTTCCTTCGGCACACAGACACCCACCCTCTGACCCCCACACACATGCGCGCCGCCCTCACTTACGCCCCTCGTGAACACGCTCCACTTCAGCCCAGAGGAATTCATTTTCTAATTTTCCTTGACTGAGAAAACAATACACATGCCTTAACAATGTTGACATCTCTAATGCCTTAAAACACAGTAGTAATGGAGCTTTGATTGGTAGTAAGTGGATACAGGATTACAAGCACACATAGAGAGCTCTCGCACTGTACTGTAGTCTTTTTGACCTCGACCGAAACAAAATAGTAAAGGTAAAATAACGTGAAACGACGAAAAGTAAAACTTAAAAACGTAGAACTTAAAAATGAAAATTCAAGTATGATTAAAGATAATGATGTCTTTGTGAAGAAACACCATAATCCAAAATCTAAGTAGCAGAAAGTGAAGTTTCTTACATGAAACAGTGCAACAAACAACGATGTTTAGGATTTCTAGATTCACTGTCTTATGCATTCTCTGTTCGTGGTTATACACTAACTATGGAGTAACACATTTAGACTTTATATGTGATTTATTTCTATTGCAATAAAGGTCAGATTGGTCTGCCGGACATGACCGAGGGCAGCGGTGTGGTCCACAAACTAGGCCAGCAAATGCGAGCTGGTTGATTTTTTATCATTGTGTGATGGGACAAGATTATTTGTCAACAAAGCAACGTTTAAGCATTAAACTGTGTAGTTAATAAACATCAGCTGTTGCCTCCCACAGCTTGTATCTGCAGCATTTTGTTTCACCGAGGGTAAAGTGGAAAGAAAACACGAGAGCAGAATTAAACAGGAAATAAAGGTTAATGAACATTCTCCCATCTCTCATTAGTGATATGTATTATTGACACATTTCCTGTATGTATTTCTGTATGTCTTATTATATGACAATAAAAGGACTATTTTGACTATGGTAAAAAAAGAGAAGAAAATGTTTGATCCCAAAATTAAATATGATGGCAAAAACAGACTGTTTATGATTTCACATCATATTGACAAGTGATGTATTTGCAGCCAAAATAGCTCATGTGATTTTATTCATAATGTTGCATTGTTGGACATGTATTTGATGGTGATTGCATGTGCCTTGTCGTCATCTGTTTTTCATCAGTTTTGTCATCTGTTTCTGAGGCTTCCTCTGCCACTGGTCCATGTTCAATATGCTTGTCCTCAGCACGGCCAAGAAAAAATCAAGTGCGTCATTCACAGTTTGTCGTTCACTCATTGTGGTGCTACCACAAAATGACATGAGAGGAAAATAGAAAAGTCTCATTTGTAGACCAAAGTTATGAAAAACATTCAGATCTGATCAGGGCAGTAACAAGTCATGTTTAGATTGGATACAAAAATCTGGTTCACAAACACAACACAAGTTGTCCTGGATGTTATCTTTCAGAATTAAATGTT